>JAJKFI010000007.1:11691553-11709152 GCA_029204185.1 Lerista edwardsae | reverse complement strand
GTATGTATGTATGTATGTATGTATGTATGTATGTATGTATGTATGTATGTATGTATGTGTGTATGTGCCTTGGCCCCCCGAGACCGTCACTGTGCCGTTTTGGAACAGATTGCGCCCCCACGGGCGTGGGTAAAAGCAAATTTGTGGTTCTCTATGGGTGGCTATGGGCTGAGCCGCAGCATTCCGAGGCTCTGATGATGTCATGATGGGACATATAAACACCCGGGCACACATGTGAGTGGGGGGGCCGGAATGGGACATATACACACCCGGGCACACATGTGAGTGGGGGGGTCAGGGATGGGACATACAAACACCCGGGTCATCTGTCATCTCCATGGGGGCGTCTGCGGAGGGGAAGAACATTATAGGGCGATGGTGGGCGTACCTTTGCTGGCGCTCCTGATGGTCGCTGCGCTTAAACAGACAGGCCGGAGACACAGTCGTCTTAGATAAGGCCTTTATTCGGGTCAAAAACTTTACATTCATTGGGGTTGCCCTTAAAGGGGCCTCATTGCCTCACAGGCTCCCTTGGGGTCTCTCTCTCTCGGCCTTCCGGTAGTCTAGGTGGACCGGCGGCGAGGACCGCTCTGGGGGGTCTCGTCCTGGTTTGGTCCCCCGGGGGGCTCATCATCTGGTCCCTCTGGCAGGCCGATGTTCACCGGGGCGACCGCCTGCGCTCCCTCGAGCCTGCCCGTCGGGCCTGGACGGATCACTAGGTATGGTGGGGGAGGGCGGAGCAGCCCACGCCCTATGGGGGAGATCCCGGGTTGCTGTGTCCTTAATGCCTCCAGCAAGGGGTCCTATTCCTGGCTAGTCAGGCCTTCTGGTCGGCCTCCAGTGGTTCCTCCAATCGAGGTGTGAAGGGGAGGAGGATGGCCAGTCCCCGTGGCCTCCTTAGCTACTGGACCTCTGCCCAGTGCCAGAGAGTGACCGTCCTCCTTGCCGTCCAAACCTCTTATGAGGCCTAGAGCCCTGGAAGGAGGCCCTGCCTCTTCCTGTGGGCGTGTCCAGGGGCCGTCTCTTAAGACAGCCTCCACGCCAGGTGCGAGGCCTTGGTCCTGAGAGAGGCTGGGCCTGCCCAAATGCAGTTCACCCAAGCCTCCCTGGCCCCTCCCTTTAGGCTTCAGGCCTCCTGGGCTTCTTTGGTTTGCTCCCCCCTTTTCCCGGGTGGAGGGGTGCCTGTCAGTCTTTGCCCTAGTGTTGGGGGGGCAGCTCGGCCCTGCCGCCCCCCGGGAGGGAGCGGGGAAGGTCCAGGGGGTCCTGAAGGCCCCTTGATCTCCCCGCTGCTCCTCTGCAGGCGGGGTGCAGGAGATTGCACGTCTTCCCTCGTCCCCCCACATCCCTGCGGCTGCTGCGGACCCCCCCCAGGGCCCCAATCCTGGTTGTCTTCGCCCCCTTGGGCCCTTAGGTAAGTGCCTGCGGATGGCGGGGGGCCCCTGCTGCCCCGCGGGGGTGACAGACCCCCCCCAAAGACCGGGGCCGCCGCGTCGGCCGACCACAGGAAGTCTGTCCCCTGTCGGGAGAAAAAGTCAGCGTTAGCATGGGCTTTTCCTTTCCAATACTGCACCTTAAAGGCATACGGTTGGAGTGACATATACCAACGTGTAAGTCTCGGATTCGTATCCTTCATCCTATGCAACCATGTTAACGGGGCGTGGTCCGTCACCAGGACGAAGGGAGCCCCCAAAAGATAGTATCGTAGGGTTTGCAATGCCCACTTGATGGCTAAGGCCTCTCTTTCTATTACGGCGTATGCTCGTTCCGCCTTGTTCAGTTTCCAACTGAGGTAAAGGATGGGGTGCTCCTCTGCCCCCCCCCGGGAGAGGACAGCCCCTAACCCTACCCCCGAGGCATCTGTTTGCACTATAAAGGGTTTTTGGAAATTGGGGGCGCGCAGCACAGGCTCTTTACATAACGCCTCTTTGATATCTACGAATGCTCGTTCGCAGCTGTCTGTCCATTGCCGGGGTGCCCTTTAGGACCTCGTGTGAGGTCCGTCAAGGGGGCGGCAAGGGATGAGAACCCTGGTATAAAGCCTCGATAGTACCCAGTCAATCCTAAGAACCGCTGCACGTCCCGGCGGCATCGTGGCCGGGGTTGGGCCTGGAGAGTTCGTACTTTGTCCATGACTGGGCGTACTAGTCCCCCTCCTACAATATGCCCCAGGTATTGGGTGCTCGTCAGTCCAATGGCGCACTTGGCGGGATTGGCCGTTAGTCCTGCTTGCCGGAGGGCTTCAAGGATGGCCTGTAGATGACCGAGATGTTGGGCCCAAGAGGAGCTATAGATGATGATGTCATCGATGTAGGCAGCAGCATAGGCCTGATGGTTCCTTAAGACCCTGTCCATTAGCCATTGGACCGTCGCCGCTGCCCCATGCAAGCGGAACGGCATCCTTACGAATTGAAAGAGGCCTTGTGGGGCTGCGAAGGCCATTTGGGCCCGGGAGTCCGGGTCCAAAGGGATCTGCCAATACCCCTTGGTTAGGTCTATTTTTGATAGATAGTGGGCTTGTCCCAATCTTTCAAGAAGCCCCGGGACTACAGGCATCGGATAGGCGTCAAAGGTCGAGACCTCATTAACCTTTCTAAAATCTATACATACCTGGACGGACCCGTCTGGTTTGGGGACCATGACTGGATGGCTTCTCCAGGGGCTCAATTACCCCTAGTTTCAGCATGTCCTCCACTTCCTGCCTCAATACTTCCTGGCCTCCTTAGCTACTGGACCTCTGCCCAGTGCCAGAGAGTGACCGTCCTCCTTGCCGTCCAAACCTCTTATGAGGCCTAGAGCCCTGGAAGGAGGCCCTGCCTCTTCCTGTGGGCGTGTCCAGGGGCCGTCTCTTAAGACAGCCTCCACGCCAGGTGCGAGGCCTTGGTCCTGAGAGAGGCTGGGCCTGCCCAAATGCAGTTCACCCAAGCCTCCCTGGCCCCTTCCTTTAGGCTTCAGGTCTCCTGGGCTTCTTTGGTTTGCTCCCCCCTTTTCCCGGGTGGAGGGGTGCCTGTCAGTCTTTGCCCTTGTGTTGGGGGGGGCAGCTCGGCCCTGCCACCCCCCGGGAGGGAGCGGGGAAGGTCCAGGGGGTCCTGATGGCCCCTTGATCTCCCCACTGCTCCTCTGCAGGCGGGGTGCAGGAGATTGCATGTCTTCCCTCGTCCCCCCACATCCCTGCGGCTGCTGCGGACCCCCCAGGGCCCCGATCCTGGTTGTCTTCGCCCCCTTGGGCCCTTAGGTAAGTGCCTGCGGACGGCAGGGGGGGGCCCTGCTGCCCCGCGGGGGTGACACACTCCTGGAATGCAAAGTGGCATTCTTGGACTGCAGCAATTGCACAACCAGGAAACATCCCTGACAGAAAGCAAGATTAAGATAAAATATTATGCAAAAGCACTGAACTAAAAACTTTTTTAAAAATAAAAAACAACCCCCTCACTTGAAAACTGCCAACACTCACAAAAGGAATATAGCAAGAGAAAGGTCTGCAACTTCCAAGATGGCAGTTCCCAGCTTTCCGCAACCCGCCTGACAGGTCAGGACCCACTAAGTGGGTCCTGATGCACAGTCTAAGAAACACTGATTCTACATTGATAAATTGGCCCTATTTTCCCCACCATGGCCTTCACCCTTTTTGTACCCTTCCTACTCTTCATCATCATTACTTGTGTCCCTAAAGCTGCAATTTACAATGCCACAATGGTGTCCTACTACACAAATATTGAGCTCCAACATGGCAAGGAGTGAGGTTATTAATGTGGCGCCATATCGATGTGCCCCATTGTCTCTCTTTAAAAAAGAGACATTGCATCCTCCTTATGACTCTTTCAGTATAAACAAGCCAATATCATGCAGATAAATCCTTCACTGGTGGGCTCAGTGGGACTGAGGCATGAATGAGCACAAACACGTCTTCTGCCGCACGGGCCTGTCTAACAGCAGCAAACCAGCCGAGATGGTTTTATTTCTAATGTATTTCTGGTGAGCTTAAACTCAGCAGGTGAGCCCAGTATGACAAAGGAGATGCATTTGGAACACAGCAGCTTAAATGTGTTCTGATGAGTCTTGAAGCCGATCAGCGTCACAGGAAGGTTGCTGTTCGAAGTAGGGAGTGCCTCACCATTGCCAAAGTAACATGGTGTGCAAAATATGTCTCTTTTTCCAAGAAACAGAAATGTTCATTAGTGAGAGTGTCTGATCATTCTTCAGTCGAGGCGTTGCACACTGAACAGTTTTCAAGGACTTTTATTATCTCGATGGACTTTTCCTCCAAACTTGGCCTGAACTTGTCTGCTGAGAAACATTTACAAGGGAGTTCATTGTATCTGGTTTGTTTCAGATCTGTCCAACATTTCTGTTCCCTTTTCTGTTATTTGGCCTCTCAATTCAGATAAGGCAGTACTTTAAAAGTGAAGTCACATGTCCGCTATTTAGAGGGGAAGAAAGGTCTTAAGATAGGAGAGAGATCTTGGGGTGCTGGTGGACAACTCAATGAAAGTGTCAACCCAGAGTGCAATCCTAACCTGGAGTTAGGCTGGCACAGTTAGGCCAGCAAAGTTTGGCTGGCACAAAGGCCACTATAAAGTATGTTTGGACCACTCTCGGAGTCCAGGGTGGTGGTGCACGTCAGTGTGCTGGCCTCTCTGACTTCAAGAGTAGTCCAAACGTGTTTTACGGTGTCCCTTGTGCTGGCCAAACTTTGCTGGCCTAACTGTGCCGGCCTAACTCCAGGGTAGGATTGCACTCCCAGTGTGCATCAGTGGTGAAGAAGGCCAATTCCATGCTTGGGATAATTTTAAAAGGGGTTGAGAATAAAATGGCCAATATTATTAAGCCATTGTACAAATTGATGGTAAGGCCACATCTGGAGTACTACGTACAGTTCTGGTCACAACATCTCAAAAAAGGATATAGGGGAAGTAGAGATGGTGCAGAAGAGTGTGACCAAAATTATTACTGGGCTGGGGCACCTCCTTTACAAGGACAGGCTGCAGTGTTTGGGGCTCTTCAGTCTGGAAAAGAGGTGCCTGACGGGGAAAATGTTTGAGACGTACAAAATTATGCATGGGATGGATATAGAGAGATGTTCTTTTCCCTCTTTGACAACACCAAAACCAGGGGACATCCACTAAAATTGAGTGTTGAAAAAGTTAGAACACATAAAAGAAAATACTTTTTTTAAAAAATCAGCGGATAATTAATCTGAGGAACTCCTTGCCACAGGAGGTGGTGATGGTGTCTGGTCTAGATGCCTTTAAAAGGGGACTGGACAGATGCATGGAGGAAAAGTCCATCGCACGCTTACAGGCAGTGATGGGTATGTGCAACCTCCTGGGTTTAGATTTTGGATACCTCAGTCCAGGTATGCCTTGGGAGAGGCAACAGGATATATAGTAGGCATCTTGTTGTCTTGTGTGCTCTCTGAGGCATGTGGTGGGCCACTGTGAGATACAGGAAGCTGGACTAGATGGACCTTGGCCTAATCCAGCTGGGCTCTTCTTATTTTCTTAAGACCTTTTTATTTCACAAGGTGTTTGAGTAAAATAGAGGGCTGAGGTTTTATAATTGTTGGGTGATCGTGGTGGTTCTGCTTTTCAATGTTTCTCATGTTTTAATTTTGTAATTGGTTCTTTTTACATTTAATTCTTTTTTTGTATTTGTTGATATTAATATTGGTTTATTGAATTACGTAAGCTGCCTTGAATCTCCTTCAGTGGGGAATTTTCTAAAAAAATAATTAAATATTTTTCTAAAAATCTGCACATGACAAATCCTAACCAGCTTTCTAGCACCAAGGAAAGGACAATGCCACTCCAAGACAAGGGAACAAACATTCCCTGACCTTGAGGAGGCCTCCGTGACTGCCCCCCCCCCACAACTGCAGGATGCAGTACATGCCCCATTGGCACAGCTATGTTAGTGCTGGAAAGCTGGTTAGGATTGCGCCCTCCATCTACGAGTGTATACACTTGAATGGCACAGGTTGATTAAGTTAGGCAGCTTTAAATCTCATTTACAAGACACTCTGTCTTGCATTTCTCTTTGCTAGACAAGTTCACTGCAGCTTATATGCCAGGCAACCCATTCCTAACCTGTGCTGGAACAGGCAGGCTAGTAGGCCTGTGCTGTACCCAGCACGTCTTAGGTGGCAGCTGAGGCTGCCTTAGGATAAGGGGATATTTTCCCCTTACCCTGGAGTAAGCCCCAGCAGCCCCAATAGACAGTGGTGGGATTCAAATAAATTAACAACCAGTTCTATGACGTCATAGCCGGAGCCAAATAAAACAGTCAAAGCCAGCCGAGGTAAGCGAGTGGGTGGGGCCCAGCCATTTAACAACCGGTTCTATAGAACCTGGGCGAACCCCCTGAATACCACCACTGCCGATAGGGCTACTAGGAGCTGCGTCACCAAAATCACTTGCACAACTCAGAGCAGCCCATGTAGGGCCAACTGGGCTGGGGCTGGGGGTTAGGATATGGCCTAGGCTGCCTGCGCTGGTCCCACCCCCCTCTCTGGCCCAGCCCTCCCATGGGCCCACCTTCCCTTCCCACCTTTGAACATGGGTTCCTGGGAGTTGGGGAGAACACAAGATAAAAAAAATCAAACCACAACGGTGTATGGGCATGTTTGTGTAGAAGAAGCAGGCTTGGGGGGTGATGTTCCATCCTCACCAAAGCTCCTGGTAATTCCAAAGTGACCTTCTGTTCACACCTTTCTCAGAATTGTCTACTTACTATATCTAGGTGTTATTTAAGATGCAATCATAACCAACTTTCTAGCACTGGGATAAGGGCAATGCAGCCCAGAGGTGAAGGAACAAACATTCCCTTACCTTGAGGAGTCCTCCGTGTCTACTATTTCACTGCAGAATGACCAATGCCACCCATTGGCACAGCTATGTCAGTGCTGGAAAGTTGGTTAGGATATTCTTTGTGATGGCCAAACTTTGTCTTCCTACCTGTGCCTGCCTAACTCCAGGTTAGGATTGTTCTCTCATGGCTGGGTGAATCTAAGACATAGTTTAAAATGATGCTTGAGTCTTCAAGCCAGGGATTAAAGCACCTGGGATTTAGTCCCAACGTTTCACTTTCACCTGGGGAAAGCATCTTCAGGGGGTTACAAAGAATTTTGTATCTTCAAAACTTCATGAGAACCAGTCCAAAATATAACGGGATTTTCCATGGTACTGCGACTGACAAAAGACTGGGGCAAAAATTGGGGAAATTCTGTCCAGTTTCCCCAAATATCACAAAGAATAAAGGAATCCAATTTTCTTTGACATTAGCAATGTCAAAGAATTTCTCTCCAATCAGTTTAGATCTAGATAAAGTTTAGAATGTGAAGGTTGCTGTGGCATACCAAACTATCACGATACCCCGGGAGCCTGGCCCTGGGATGATGTCCGCTCCCGGCCACCAGCAACCTCCCGTGACCCAGGAGGCATTCCTTAGCCCAACCAGTAGTGTAGCCCAGCGTCAAGCCTGGATTCAGCTAACCCCGCTCCCAGCACACGAGGCACACCATGGCGTAAAATATAATGATTTATTAAAACTACAGGTTATATCATAGAGGCTTAATAAGGCCTTTCAAAGCACGGGCCAAAGCATGGCATAACTAAAGGTAAAGGTTTCCCCACGACCAAATGGTCTAGTCGTGACCGACTGTAGGGGGCGGTGCTCATCTCCGTTTCCAAGCCTGTAGAGCCAGCGTTTTTGTCTGATCATGTGGCCAGCATGACTCTATGCCATAGCACATGGAATGCCGTTCCCTTCCCACCGAAGTGGTCCCTATGTAGCTACTTGCATTTTAGGTGCTTTCGAACTGCTAGGTTGGCAGGAGCTGGGACAAGCAATGGGAGCTCACTCCGTCACGCAGTCTCGAACTCCCAACCTTGCGGTCGAAAGCCCAGCAACAGTGGATTAACTCGCTGCGCCACCATGTCCCTTTTTATGCCATAACTACATGATGCTTAATGCAAAACAAGAAAGCATCTATCTCCTAGTCTAATTGTTGTTGTTCAGTGGCTAAGTCGTGTCCGACTCTCCGTGACCCCATGGACCACAGCACACCAGGCCTCCCTTTCCTCCACTAGCTTCCGGAGTTCGCTCAATTGCATGTTCATCGCTTCGGTGACACTATCTAACCATCCTCTGCCACCCCCTTCTCCTTTTGCCTTCCATCTTTCCCAGCATGAGGGTCTTTTCTAAAGAGTCCTCTCTTCTCAGGAGGTGGCCAAAGTATTTGAGCTTCAGCTTCAGGATTTGTCCTTCCAGGGAGCAATCAGGCTTGACTTCCTGGAGGATTGACCGATTGGATCTCCTTGCAGTCCAGGGGACTCTCAAGAGTCTTCTCCAACACCATAATTCAAAAGCATCTATTCTTCGGCGCTCTGCCTTTCTTATGGTCCAGCTTTCACATCCTTTACATTGCTACTGGGAAAACCATAGCTTTGACTATGCAAACCTTTATTGGCAGGGTGATGTCTCAGCTTTTTATTAAGTTGTCTAGGTTCGCCATAGCTTTCTTCCCAAGAAGTAAACGTCTTTTAATTTCATGGCTGCAGTTACCATCTGCGGTGATCTTGGAGCCCAGGAAAATAAAGTCTGTCACTGCTTCCATTTCTTCCCCTTCTATTTGCCAGGAAGTGATGGGAGTGGTTGCCATGATCTTAGTTTTTTTTAAATGTTGAGCTTCAAGCCAATTTTTGCACTTTCCTCTTTCACCCTCATCAGAAGGTTCTTGAGGTCTTCTTCACTTTCTGCCCTTAGAGTGGTATCATCTGCATATCTGAGGTTGTTGATATTTCTCCCAGCAATCTTGATTCCAGCTTGTGAATCATCCAGCCCAGTCTTTCTCATGACCTAGTCTAATTACATTCTACCTATCACTCACCCAGCACAGAACCAGGTGTGATTAGGGCAAAATGGTCTCTCCTCTCCCTCAAGCCTCAAAAGTCTGAGTCTTTGTCTTACCCCCCCCCCTGCCCACACCTTCCCAGCCCCCCTTGTCAGCCAGAGGCAAAACAGCTCCTGGTACAGTGAAGATGTCCTTGGGAGGTGTCCCTGCTAGAGGCCCCTCTATCTCCTTCAGCTACTGAGCAAGACACAACAGCCTCCAGGGGAAAACTTTCTCACCGCCAGGAACCCAGAGGGTTTTTTTTGAGGCACAGGCCTCAAAATGGAGCCGAGCTGGCCTGTTTCCCTGCTGTTCATGACACAGACACAGAACAATTGTCTTAGCTTTTTTCAAGTCAATATATGAAGTACAGGACAAACCTTGTAATTATATCTCCAGACAGGAGATTTGCCACCTCAGTTAGCAGAGGTCTCCTTCCTAAAGTCCTTAAATATTAATTGAATTGTCTCCCAGTTGCATTCCATCTTTCCTGCGAGGCATTCTGGCAGAAACCTATTTTAATTTCTTGCCCATTGTCTCCTTGACTACCTGGCTTGCTTTTCTTTCTGGGTCCCTGAGTAATATCTTTTAATACTGTTCAGAGAAACAATTGATAATGTGTCCTAATGGAGCTTGACACTCCATCTGTTTTTTGAGCAAGTTTAGATTAACCTACGGAAGATGTCCTTGATTCAGAGATCCCTCTAGAATCCACAGAACCCAATATCCTGGTGTCACAAGGTAGAAAGTAGTATGAAATGTGACCAGAAAAGCAGGAGACGTTGTTTGATACTTGCAGTCGTCATCAGTGAAAAGCTGGTGATATTTCAGGCACTATTTTGATGTCTCATTGTTGCAGCTTCAGCCCAGAGTTGTTCTTGAACCAGTGGCATAAGATTGATCGAACAGAGATTTACAGCCCAGTCCATCACTCAGCAGCACCCAGGGCTCCATCACTGCCAAAATGGCATCCGTTGGATCCTGGTTCTGCCAAGTTACCGCTGGAGGTCTCCTCCCGGGAAGGGAGCATTTGCTCCCTTCCCACAGGGAGACCACAGCCAGTGGCAATGGGTCTCCTCAAATCTGAGCCCACGTTTGAGCAGGCACGGAACTGAGGAGATGCGTGTCTGGCTGCCTAGCTCATACCAAGATTTTCACAATTTTGGCCATCAGTGTCAAGCTCAAGTTTGTTGCCCCCTCAAGCTTGTTGCCCGGTACAATTGCACCGCCCTGCACTTCTTTAGCTACACCCCTCTATATTTGTAATGTGAATGCTCAATTTAACTTAGTAACACAACAGCAGCATGCCAGAAATTAAGCAATGTTGCAAAAAAAGTGTGCTCGCTCTTGTGAGTCATTGGTTGATGATAACTAAACCTGCCACACAGGAATGAAACAGAAGTAATTTTGAGACTAAATAAGGAAATTTTAAGTTAGTTTTAATGGAAAATAGTAGTCTTACAACATTATACAAGAATATAACTGAACTAGGGAATATATGTTTAATAGGTTGCTTACATAATAGGCTGATGTCAGAATCCGCTTCCCAGAAGCTGTACAAAGTGAGCTCCCATTTGCCCTTTTCTTGACCCCAGTTGCTCCAAATTACAAACAAGGTTTCTAACCATCTCTTCCCCATTTCATGGGTGACATCATATCATAGATCAGCTATTTTCAACCTTGATCATCTCAAGGCACACAGACAAGGTGCTAAAATTGTCAAGGCGCACAATCAGTTTGTGTTCAATTGACCAGGCATACCACACTGCCGGTGAGAGGGCTCGCATCCCCCCAAAGCCCTACTAACAAATGACTCTTCCCCCAAACTCCCATACTACACCTGTGGGCCATGGTGAACAGGCTGAAAATTGCTGACTTCTTTTAGATGCTTCAGCAAAAGCAGAACAATCCCAAAGTTGACCAGTTCAGTGCAGAAGAGGCCACCAAAATGATTACTGGGCTGGGGCACCTTCCCTATTAGAAAATGCTACAGTGTTTGGGGCTCTTCAGTCTAGAAAAAAGGATCCGGGGCGGGGGAACTTGATTGAGACGTACAAAATTATGCATGGGGTAGATAGAATGGATAGAGGGATGGTTCTTTTCCCTCTCTCACAATACCAGAACCAGGTGACATCCACTAAAATTGAGTGTTGGGAAAGTTAGAACTGATAGAAGGAAATACTTTTTTACCCAGCAGGTAATTCATCTGTGGAACTCCTTGCCACAGGAGATGGTGATGGCATCTGGTCTAGGTGCCTTTAAAATGGGATTGGACAGGCTTTTGAAGCTACTAAACTGAAATTATTCTACTTACGTATTTTATTTCCCTATTCTCTACAACAAAATAAAAAAAACTCACAATATGTCACTGGTGATGAACAATAATAGGCTGCAATTCCTTGAGTATCTGGTTCCTCAGTGATTCTGCCATTGTTCTTTGTGTCCTCTCTCTTAAGAGACTTCACCCTAGTGGAATAGTTCTGCTTGGGGAAAACAAAAAGCTTTTCATTTGATAGAAGCTATCAAAGTACCCAGAGACACAGAGAGGCCAGATGCTGAAAGCCCTTTATTTATCCTAATGGGACTAAAAACAGGTTTAGCAAATTGGCAAAATACACATGGAGTTCAACATGCTGGAAAATATGGGAGTTGGCAAAGGCAATTTTTTTATCATTAAAAAATTATAAACGCACTAACAGAATTATTCATGACACAGAAGATGAGTGAGGATTTGTGCTTAAGTACTGCCTCTTCCTGGCTTTTTGGGAAGGGGTGAATTGCTTTCAGGTCTTGCAAGAAAACCGCAGCGAGTCTCCACAGCATTGCAACGCTGGGGTAGGTGATGTAATGATGGGGTAATTGAATTGCCTACTGGCTTCAATTATTTCTTTAAAAGAACATTAGACGGGGTTGTATGACACCCAATTGGCCCTTTAAAAATTGTGCTGGGGAAAATATATCATACAACATATACTGTATGCAGCCATCCAGTGACAGTCCAATCCTAAGCATGTTTGGCATCCTAAGCATGTCATGTAAGTCCCATTATAATCAATGAGGCTTACTCCCAAGTATGCTTGGATAGGATTGCAGATTGGACTGCCCAACTGCCCGGGAGCACTGCAGTAGCCAGGCGGCTACCACTGCATCCTGTGCCAGCCGGGTAGTCATGGGAGGCTCTGCAGGTGAAGGGGATGCTTGTCCCCTTTCCCTGCGGTAAAGGCTCAGGGCGGTTGAGCGGTCTACTTGCCTCCACACCAACTATTTAGTAGGCACAGAAGCAAGGCCCTCCATATTAGGCCACAGGTCCCTACACAAAGGTTGGGATCTGACAGTGAGAATCGCCGCTGGTCCCATCCCTGTTCCTCCCCTCCCCACCCCAGAATACCTGGGGGCCCCCCCCCCCCCCCCGGCCTCAACGCCACCAACTGGTGAACTCACCACTCACCAGCTCCTTCCAGGCTGCACAGGGATGGCGTCACCATGGCATCACCCCAGCGCTGGCAGTAATGGCTTACTGCCGGCACTGGAGGTGCCTTACGGCGCCTTGCACAACAGTTGTGCGGGTGGTACACTTGTACCACCCGGACTACACCCAATAAGATTGGGCCGTGGGTGTTGCTCTGAGAGTATGATGGGAGTAGAAGAAATGGAGCAAAGAATCCACACTGGTACCAGATACTGTTGGATGTTGGATGTGTGGAGGATGGAAAGATGAGGAACACAAGTGGAGCATCTGATGAATACAACATAGTCCTAGACAATGAAATTCCTCCACAGTTATGTTTGGATGGTGATGGTCCAAAGAACGTATGGGTAGATTATTTATTTATTTTAAAGATTTTTACCCCGCCTTTCTTCCTAAAAAGGCATTCAAGGCGGCAATACAAAAACAATTAAAAAACAGAATAAAAACATCATAATTTAAAACAGTGATTAAAAGCAATATAAAAATACAATATACAAATACAACTGTTATCCCCTGGATCGAGTGCAAAAAAAAATAAAAAATACAAGAAATACAAGACCAGCCAGCCTGTCAGCAACTAAAAGCCTGTTTAAACAAGAAGGTCTTCAGTCCCCGCCGAAATACCGCCAACGAGGGAGCAGTTCTTAACTCCAAGGGGAGGGTATTCCAAAGTTGGGGTGCCACCGCCGAGAAGGCTCTCCTGCTGGCCGCCACCCCTCTCACCTCTCCTGGTGGCGGCACAGTCAAAAGAGCCCCCCCCAGATGACCTCAGAGTACGGGTCGGATTATATGGAAGGAGGCGGTCCCTCAAATACCCTGGGCCCGAGCCGTAAAGGGCTTTAAAGGTCAACACCAGCACTTTGAATTTGGCCCGGAACAGAACCGGCAGCCAGTGTAGTCGCCGAAGCAACGGCTCGACAGAGTCAAACCGATGTGCCCCAGCAACCACCCGAGCAGCCGCGTTCTGTACTAGTTGTAATTTCCGGACCATCTTCAAAGGCAGCCCCACGTAGAGCGCATTGCAATAATCTAACCTATATGTCACTAGGGCGTGGGTCACTGTGGCCAGGTCCGCACAGCTCAGGTACGGTCGCAGCTGGCGGATCAGCCGAAGCTGAGCAAAGGCTCCCCTGGCCACCGCCGACACCTGAGACTCCAGGTGCAGCTGTGAATCCAGGAGAACCCCCAAGCTGCGAACCTGCTCCTTCAGAGGGAGTGCAACCCCATTCAGAGCAGGGCGATAATCCAATACCCGAGCCGTGGATTTCCGGACCAAGAGCACCTCTGTCTTATCCGGATTTAATTTCAGCTTGTTCGCCCACATCCAGCCCCCAACTGCCTCCAGACAACGATTCAGGACCTCAACTGCCTCCTCAGAATCAGGGGGAAAGGAGAGATAGAGTTGGGTGTCATCAGCATATTGATGACACCCCACCCCAAACCCCCGGATGACCTCTCCCAGCGGCTTCATGTAGATGTTAAATAGCATGGGGGATAAGATAGACCCTTGCGGCACCCCAAACTTAAGAGGTCGGGGTGCCGAACAAGCGTCCCCCAGCACCACCTTCTGGGATCTGTCAGCCAGGAAGGAGCGGAACCACTGCAAAATAAAGTAATATTCATTTGTTCAATATGTTTTGTTATATCTTGCCCAGAACAGTGATGTAGTGGTAAATTCTGAAGTGCAGGAGTTTGTCTATAGCCACACCTTACTAACAGCCCAATCCTGAACTGCCCGGCTCCCGTAGGAACAGCGGTACCTCCCGTAGGAACACTGTATCCCACAAGAGCCAGGCAGCTGCTAGAGGCTCCAGAACAGGATGTTTGTCCCCTTCCCCCAGGGAAAACCCTGCTGAGGTGGATCAGGGTGCTGGATTTGATTAACCTTTGGTCTGATCCAGCAGAGCTTATCTTAAATTCTTCTGGAGCAGCGATTCCCAAACTGGAGGCCAAGAGTCACCAGTGGGTTTTGACCCAATTTTTGGTGATTTGTGACAATGACAGGGTAGATTAGGCTATGTGCATAAGGAGTTAAATAAACTGCTACTTGGGAAGAGAACTGCTGCCCAATCACCACAAAGGTTCATTAAGTGAAACTTTTGTAGTTGGTCCCGATGCTAAAACGTTCGGGAACTGCTGTTGTGAAGGGTTTTTTTTAAACTTCAAACAACTAATTTTTGGCATGAAAACATAATAGCTCTGTAATTAACGAGATGTCACTATTTTTGCTTTGGCTGTGAAATCAGTGTGATTGGGATCTAGAATCTGAAGAGGCTTATTTGAGACATTTCATTCTGCTGGGTTTTTTGGTCTCCAGTGGGTGGAAAATGCCAACAACCTCAAATGATGCTGGAAAATGGAATGGCCTGTTTCTCAGCAGTCTTTCGCATTTCCTGCTTCACTTCTTTTTTTGAATGCTCACTTTTTCTCTGAGGAAATAATTCATTTTATTAGATTTTTCCAAGGCAATCTCTTCCCCATCACCCTTTGACAATAGAGCATCCTCTCCTTGGCCATGAAGCCAAAGATGGTAATTTTGCAAAAGGTAAAATAACGTATTTGTTCTGTTATCTGGGATATTTAATCCAACACTTTACTCCAACAAGGCCAACAATGAGGGCACAATCCTAACCTGGAGTTAGGCCGGCAAACCTAACCAGTACAGTTAGACCAGCTAAGCTTGGCTGACACAAGGGACACCGTAAAGTATGTTTGGACAACTCTCGGAGTCAGAGAGCATACAGATGTGCACTCTCCTCCCTGATGGTGGTCCTTGTGCCAGCCAAACGTAGCTGGCCTAAATCCAGGTTACGATTGCACCCTGAGTATAATTAATGCATGCTGATATGTGCTTATTATGTTGTTATGTTGGTTGTCAACTGCTTAGGCATTTTAAGGCATGCAAACATATCTGACAATGCATAATAATGCTATTGTTTCATAGCAGGTTACCACATGGAAACATTGAGAGTGACTTTTTCAGTTGGGTGGGAGAGAGATTAAGGGAGCAATCCTAAACAGTGCCGGGCTGGCGAGGCCGATGGCCAGTGCCATATCCGACGCTGTTTAGCATGTGCTCCCTTACCGTAGGGGAGGCTCCAGCCTCCCCTATGTGCTCCTTGGATCTGCGCCCACTAAAGAGCGGGCGCAGATCTGAGGAGACTGTGCGGCCTGAATCGTGGCCTCATGGATGGGCTTAGGATGTGGCCATATGGCCACCTTCCAAGCCCGCCCACGTCCCACCCCCACCTCCCTCCCTCCCACCAATCTCTGTGCCACCTTGGCACAGAGCCTCCCTCGCGCCAACCAGCTTCAGTCGGTGCAAGGCAGGCTCTCCATTGGAGCTCTGAACCCGACGCTATGAGTAGCATCGGCTTCAGAGCTTTAGCACCGACGCGGAGGTGCTGCTTGGCGCCCCTACATTGGCGCTAAGCACCGCGTCGGCGCTAAGCATGTCGGCGCTACATGCCTTGTAGGATTGGCTGCCCTATTCTTGAAAGTCCTTGAAAGTTCCTGATAGATGCAGCTTTGTGGTGACTCTTGAGAGCAAGACAAAGTGGCTGCCACTGAAAATGAAATAAGCTAAGATGGCAAAAAGCTGGGCTTTTTGAAGGGCTTTGGTAGTGGTAGCGTTTAGTTTTTTGCTTCTGAATTTAAAGGACACGGGCAATTTGTTTACTCCAGCTGCATTTTAAAAGAAAATGTGATAAAGCAGCACCATGCAGCTGTCAGTTGTCATATGGCTCCCTGTGGAGCTACAAGATATACAACTCTGCATAACTCTTGACAGACACCAGTACTTTTCCTCTATGAATTCATCACATGTATGACAAATCACAGCCCAAGCTCTCTGTTGATCAGAGAATGATGAGAACTTAGAGCCCAATTCTGAGCCTCTTAGCGCAAGTGGTATGAGTGTACCGCTGGCTCTGCATGCCATAAAGCACGTTAATGCATCCGGGAAGTAAAGAGCGCTATGCTAGGTCAGTGCCAATCTGTAATGGCCGGTGCCAGCCCACAAAAATCATCTGGGTGCCTCCTGGCCTCTGGGAGTCCTAGTGGAGTTTTTCCCAGGGGAAACATCCAGGAGAGTTTGGACACAGACCAAAAGCCCCAGCTGTTGCTCGTCTTACTGTGTAAATTATCACCAGCTCAATTATCGTAGTTCAACAAGCAAGTGTCTGTGTGGGACTGGCCAGCTAATTAACTCCTGGCCATTCAGACGGCATTTTGGCCAATAAAAGCCTGGCTTTGGGGCCTTTACTTGGCCCCCGGACCTTGTGAACGCCAGCAGGCGGCGTTGTCCGGAGGGTCACCTGAGCACGCCCCCAGATTCTGCTGGAGGCTGTGCTGCCTGGGGCGGGATGCCTCATTGTAAGTACGGGTGCCTGGAGACACTCTGGGGTTCAGAGGTGCTCCTGTATTCTGTGTTTGTTAATGTTTGTGGTTGTTGTGTAATAAAGTTTTGTCATTTATGTGTAAACTAGCCTTGAACACTATTTATTCCTTAGAACATAAGAACATAAGAACATAAGAAGAGCCCTGCTGGATCAGGCCAAAGGCCCATCTAGTCCAGCTTCCTGTATCTCACAGTGGCCCCACCAGGTGCCCCAGGGAGGCATGAGACAACAAGATGTTTGCATCCTGTTGCCACTCCCTTGCACCCGGTACTCTGAAGTAGCCTGCAGCCCCTGGCAGGAGCCATGGCTGTGGCAAAACACAGTCAGCACTGGACTCAGCACTGCATCAGGGACAGGATGGAGCTCTTCCATCACCAGCAGCTGGTAAGACTCTTAGGAGCGGGTGGGAGGTGGGGAGGGAGTGGAACTGGGCAGGGCAGGGGAGGGATCAGGCCTGGGAAAGGGGTGGAGACGGCAGCAGCCTCTGCGGCTGTATTGTATCTTCCCTCCGAGTCGGGTGGCCCCACATGAGCCTGCTCAGCTCTGCATACATTCAAATGTGGGTGCAGAGCCAAGGAGACCCATTGCCGCCAGCTGCAGTCTCCCCAGGGTAAGGGAGCGAATGCCTTAGGACCGAGTTCACTCACCATTTTGGTGCTTCTGAAGCCTCTGGAAATCTGTTACTTTGCAATACTGTAATAGCTAAAATCTGAAGTCCCCTTCGGTTTTCCTGTGCTGTGTGACATGCTTCTTGCCTCTACCGTTTTCCTCCAATGTGTGTGCTGTGTGTTGTTGTTAATAATAATAATAATAATAATAATAATAATAATAATAATAATAATA
>JAJKFI010000007.1:11679121-11691543 GCA_029204185.1 Lerista edwardsae | reverse complement strand
TAATAATAATAATAATAATAATAATAATAATAATAATAATAATAATAATACTTGGATTTATATACCGCCTTTCTTAGGTCACCAGATTTCTCTGATGACTATAACTCAAGGCGGTTTACATGGGCAGACTTTATTCAGAAACTCGAAGGTTTTTACAATTTATACAGAAGTGTTCTATCTTTCAAGAACTACACACATACAGATGGATCTTTCTGGATTTAGTCTTTCTGTCTGGCCACCCATTTGTCTTCTTGCTGGCTGATAAAAGGCTTCCCTGCTCCCACCAGAGAAGTGGCTGAACTTCGGCACAACTCCCCCTCACACAAGGCAGCCGAAGCTCAGCTGTTAATCAGCCGCAATTAACAAGGTCTGCCGCTCACAGAGACTTCTGGCTGTCCCGAAGTGGCGACCTTCAGATCTTCAGCTCTTATCTTCAGGCAAACGGAGGCATTAACCCTCTCGACTAAATCTTCTGCCCAAACACTTCATGTTTATGTGCATGAGTGTGAATTTAACACTGCGCTGCTTTTTTTATTCCCCTCCCCAATCATTGCACGATCACCCCCACACTATCTTTGTGCTCCATCAGTATTTAACATGAGAAGAGCCCCTCTGGATCAGGCCAAAGGCCCATCTAGTCCATCTTCCTATATCGCAGATGCCTCAGAGAGCACACAAGACACAAGGCAAAGATATTGTAAATAACTGTGAAGGACCTTGTGGTTTAACCTTTCTCAGACTGCAGTTGGAAAGCCGGAAACCATCAGACTGTGAAAGGAGAGGTGCTTTTGTTTATTCCATTGGAAATCCCAAGATCCTAATGCGTGATGTTGATTTTTGTCCCATTTTTCAGCAGATGAAGCAGCCTCAGTTCTGTTCACTGCTTATCACTTTGCCCTTGCTCTGTTCCTGTTAAAGAAAATGCTGTTCTCAATTCAATCTGTGACATACGGGTGTGTGTGTGTGTGTGTGTGTGTGTGTGTGTGTGTGTGTGTCCACATTTCTCCATATGTCCAAATGGAAATGAAAACTGTTTGAAAACAGGGGAGACAGGAGACAGTAGTGACAGCTGGGATGGAGAATAGATGGGAATAGACCAAAATAGCAGACACAAGGACTAGAACCAACAGCTATGCCAGGCTGTCAGTCAGGCCTCAAGGGAAAAAAATCAGTATTTTTGGTTTTTAGAAGTGAAGCAATCACGAGTCAATGATGAGAGGAGACAGGATTTGCAGATTCATCAGAGGAGCAGAAGCTGCTCAAGCTCTCAAGCTCTCCAGGCTTTCAAGCTCCCAAGCTTCCTCCTTTCCGAGCGCTCTGTCCTCATTTATTAGGCTAATTTTGTCTACGTGTTACAAGTCAGGTGCTCTGCGTTCTAATGATTAATCTTAAAGTACATTTCTAGAATCAACCTTTTGTGCTGTTTCAGGAACTCAATGGTTAACTTTTAGGTTTAGGGTTTGTGCTGGGTCAAAAGGGCTCTCTAGTTAATAGATTTGGATTTGTGGGGGCCAAGTCCTGGACCGGTATGCTCTATCTGAATGCTCTCGGTCTGGGTTTGCCCAGAACTCAGGTGTGCCTGTATTGATGAGCAAACAGATACCAGCATTAGGATTCAGCACTTTTGCCATCCCCCAGGTTTAAGGAAAGTTCACGAGGGCAGAGGGTAGAATTTGTTCAAGAAGTCAGGTGACAGGCATAATTATGGCCATTCAGGGTTCAGTGTCCAGAAAGACAACTTCTGGCAGGACCTGCCAATCCATAAGGCCAGCTGAGGCAGTTGCCTCAGGTAGCAGATTGACCTCTGTCTCAGGTCGCAATCCTAACCTGGAGTTAGGCTGGCAGAGTTAGGCCAGCAAAGTTTGGCTGGCACAAGGGACACCATAAAGTATGTTTGGACCACTCCCGGAGTCAGAGAAGCCAGCACACAGTCGTGCGCCTTCCTCCCTGACTCAGAGAATGGTCCAAATGTACTTTACAGTGCCCCTTGTGCTTGCCAAACTTTGCTGGCCTAACTGTGCCGGCCTAACTCCAGGTTAGGACAGCGCCCTCAGTGACATGCACTGAGGCCCACACGTGGGGAAACACAGCCACATGAATATCTTCTCTTATCTCTCTCTCTCTCTCTCTCTCTCTCTCTCTCTCTCTCCCCCCCCCTCCAGAAATAAATTTTAAAAATCTCACCCCTTCTTTACCCATGCCGAAGTAGGGAATTCTGAGTGACACACACCCTGAGGACACACGCACTCTGAGTGACACACACCTCTGGTGGCAGTGTAAAAGTGGCACCTGGAAAAGGTGGTATTTTGAAAAGTGGTACTTGCAAAAGGAAGAAAGAAAAAAGAGAGGAAAATCGCTATCCTATAGAATGCACATTCATTAATATATGATGGTAATTTTAAATGCTTTTGTATGTTTGTTTCATGGTGTAAGTGCTATAGGGCCTCTAGGAGGGCAAGAAGTAGAAAGAAATCTGCCACCAATGGCTAGGAGACTTTGCATTAATTAGACCACAGAGGCAGAAGGTACTAAAAACCTTTATACTTACCAGGGGCATGGCTAAAGATGTGCAGGGGGGAGTAATTGTACTGGGCAAAAAGCTGGCGACACACATAAAAAGCTAAGCTAGATACTAGTGCCAAAATTGTGAAAATCTTGATATGTATGAATAATACCATATATCATTGGAAAGGTAATTTAATGCAGAATGCAATGAAATAAACTGGAGTGTAATATCTTACTCTATCAAACATTATGGCCAGTTAACCAGAAAACAAAAATTCAACAGTCATGTCAATATTGTGGTTTGTTAAAATCACAGTTTATAGGAATAATACTGTCATGCTATATATCATTTGATGCGGAGTTTCATGCAGAATGCAATGAAACAAATTGGAGCTTAATATCTTCATTTTATCAAAAGTCATGACTCAAAAAAGAAGAAAATGAAAATGTAACTGTGATGTCACTTCCTGTTGTGTCATCCCGTCCGGGGCATCATTTTGACCTCTGCACTAGGCTACACTTTCATTAGCTTCGCCAGAGCAGAGGTGGTGGGAGGGTGCTGCAGGGGGTGACAAGTGCAGTGGGCATCGCAGCAGTGTTCGATAGGGTAAAGGACATAGACCAGATAGATGAAAGTATTGATTGATGCACCAATATGAACATATTCCAAGGAGAATGGATGTGCTTCTATTTGTCCAGGTTGTCCAGGATCACAGCAGAAGGATGGCCACATTTGACTCAGTATGGTACAATTTCTTTTCAACCAGCATCAGTGTCTTTCCTTAGAGCAATTTAGTGGTTGAGGCAGTGAGCAAGGAAAATAATTGAGCCGAAGATCTAGGTGGCCTACATATGCCAGAATTGCTTCACAAGTAAAATTTGATGTTAGGCTTATTCCATTGGGGTGTACTTCATCTACCAGTAGTTTATAGGAATCCTGCTTCTCTAGTGTATGCAGCATTCCAGCTACCAGATGTGCATGGATGCAGCCAACGGGGTCCTTGTGAGGCAGCTGTATTATCTCAGGAATTGGATGGGACTGTATAATTAAAATGCGACCCAAAATGTTTAACTTTTCAAAAGAAGAACAAGTGCATGCATGGTATGCAAATGCTGGATTTTTCCCCACTCCATTTTTAAAATGTGCAGCAAAGATGATTTCAGACCGATTCCTAAGTCCAAAATGCTAAATATAACTTCCTTCTTTTTTTGTGATCCATCCAATAGACAAAGAGGACTATGTGCACCAAATTGTTAAACTTCAAGGGCACATAGAAAAACATTTTAAACAATGCATGAAGAAGCTCCCATTAAGAGCACAATCCTAACCTGGAGTTAGGCTGGCACAAGGGCCACCGTAAAGCACATTTGGACCACTCTTGGAATCAAGGAGGATGGTGCACGTCTGTGTGCTGGCTTCACTGACTCCGAGAGTGGTCCAAACACACTTTACGGTGTCCAATGTGTTGGCCAAACTTTGCTGGCCTAACTGTGTTGGCCTAACTCCAGGTTAGGATTGCACCCTAAGTATTACTAGTCATATAAAGTTTCTATTTACATTTGCACCGTGTTAATTTGGGCTATTTTTAACTAATGCAATAAAGCCAACTTTGAGCCTCAAGGATAAAATTTCCCAAATAAATGTGCATATATTTGTGGATGTTGCCCAAACTGCTTTTTCAATGAAATTGAAAGCCTCCGATAGTAACACAATCCAAAAACCCACTTTAGTACAATCATGTCAAACAGTTCTAGGTACAGAGTGCAGCAATTCTATCCATGGTTATGTGTGACATTTTTAATATTCTACTCAAAGAAAATGTACGTTTGCACTCACAACAGTCAAAATAAATGCTGCAATATGCACATAAATACTTTTATAGAATTCATCTGTTGCCTTTTTAGTTTTTCAGGTGGGTAGATTGTTGTCAGATCTTTCTTTGCACAGTAGTATGGTTGGAGGAACACTGATATTTATGCTGAAGTGAAGTGGAAGATGGTTATGGGAAACTGATCTGAGAAGCTCCTGCACTGAGTCCAAGCCTTCCTGCTCTCCAAAATTACTGTAATCTTCAAGTATCCTATATAAAGTGCCTAAAAATTCATTCAGATGAATGAGGGCATAATCTTTGTGCCTGCCTACGAATGTCACATATGCACCATAAAGCACGTTTGCACCATTCTCGGAGTCAGGGAGGCTGGCGCACAGATATGTGCTGCCCTCCCAGCTCTCATCCCAGTGCCAGGTAAGGCTAGCCTATGGAGGCTGGCACAGGGGCTCAGGGAGGGTGGAGGGAAGGCGGAACAGGATGGGGGAGGCAGGGGGAGAGTGGGACCATGGGTAGAATGGCCTGGAAAGCTGGGTGGAACCAGGAGCCAGCACCTAGGCTGGATCCTAACCCCCATTCCCGTCTGGTTGACCCTATGCACGGTGCTCAGATCTGCGCCAGCGATTTTACTGTGCCAGGTTACCTCTGAATCCTCTGTTATGGTAGCAGTGGTGGTTCAATGCACTATCAGGGGTAGCTGGTTAGTGCCAGGGTGCAGTTAGTTTACTCATGTCTAAATAAAGCTATTCCTCATTTAGGACCTGGCCTAAATCCAGGTCCCCTCCCCATTAACCCTGTTAGCAATGGGACCCGTAAGTGAAGAATAGCAGCTGAAGGGAAGGAAAGCTGGGAGGAGATGGGAGAACTCTCTTTCATCTCCTGCCTAGGAAAGTTGGGTGAAGCCAAGAAAGGTGCTCTCTTTTGCTGTGGCTGCTGCTCTTTCCCAAACACTTGCTAAGAGATTGCTTGCAGAGGACCTGTAGAGTGTGACCAGGCAAGGGTGTGGACCCCTTCAGCGACCTGAGTCACCAGATCTCAGGCCCAATGTGTGATACCAGCCATGGAGATGATGCATAAAAGCTAAGGGGTGTAGCAGAAACTGTCATAGCTGCAGCAGAAAGCTGGATGCAAGCAAGGATTCCTTGAGTCTCTTGCAGCTGGAAACAGCCACACTGGAAATCTGTTCAGCGGAAAGTTCAGGTCCCACCTGGGGTCTGCATAGTGACTGCATTAAAAGTCAGACTGAGAGCCTGTATTGATTTAAACACTGTGGCCACCGATTGACATCTGTTCCCAAATAAAAAGACACAACGGTAGGATTCAGGATTGTTAAAGATTCTGACACCAGGCAGGCCACATGCATGCATTGGCTCCCATCTCCCTCCTTGAGATTTGACAAAAAGGTTTAACAATAGGGTTTCTTTTTTTCCTTTTTCATTGCTGACATACACCTGGTCTTTAGAAGGGTTTTCATTCTAAGACTGCAACCCTAACCTTACAGTCTAAGGCTGCAATTGTAATACACTTAGAGCGCAATCCTAACCTGGAGGTAGGCCAGCAAAGATTGGCACCATAAACACAAGGGCCACCATAAAGCGCGTTTGGACCACTCTCGGAGTAAAGAAGGATGGCACACGTCTGTGCGCTGGCCTCTCTGACTCCGAGAGTGGTCCAAACATATGTTACGGTGTCCCTTGTGCCGGCCAAACTTCCCTGGCCTAACTGTGCCGGCCTAAATCCAAGTTGGGATTGCGTCTCAGTGGTCCAAGCATGTTTGGACCACTCTCTGCTCTGCTCCTGGGCCTAATTTGCCTTAATTACAACTTGTACTTGCGCAAGCAATATTGCTGGAGCAGGGCTGAGTGGCTCATAATGGCTGCTGTGGCTTACCCTGGGGGCAAGGGGACAAATCTCTTATCTCGAGAAGGCCACCAGCAGCCAGAAATCCTCCAGGGGATAAAGCAGTAGCCATGTTGACGCTACTGTATTGCTGCACGGGGATTTAGGCAGGATTGGGCTGTAAGTCAGAGCGCAATCCTATACTGCGCTGGAATGACAAGGCTGGCTGGCCAATGCCATATCCTAATGCAGTACAGTGGAGGCTGGAGCCTCCCTGCAGCAAGGGAATGTGCACTCCCTTACCGTAGGGGAGTCTCCAGCCTCCCCTATGCGCTCCTCAGATCTGCACCTGCCAAATAGCAGGTGCAGATCCAAGGAGAGCGTGCAGTCCAAATTGGGGCTGCGCGGCCTCCCAATCGAGCTTAGAACACGGCCACACAGCTGCCTCCCAAGTCCGACCACGTCTCACCCTCCCCCCGCCCAGAATCTCCCTCCCGCTCCCAATCCCCGTGCTGGTTCGGCGTGGAGCCTTCCTCGCGCTAGTTGCCTTCAGCCAACGCAAGAGAGGCTTGCTGTCTGCGCTGTCAGGCTGACCCTACTCGAAGGATCGGCCTGACAGCTCTAGCGCTGACACGGGGGTGCCGCTCGGCGCTCCTGCATCAATGCTAGTGATGTCGTGACGACGCTATGATGTAGCGTCGGCGTGACGGGCAGTGGAGGATTGTGCTGCCCATCTCTGATCCTTCAGTACCTGTGGCAGTGAAATGTCCTATCTGCCACCAAGAGGAAGACAAGGAATTCCAGTGGGGGGGGGGGGCAAATGAACAGCTCTCCTTTGGGACCCCCAGAAACCTTCTGTCAGCACTGGTGGTTGGGTAAAGGGAATAATGAGGTGTGTTTGCTTGGAAGATACAGTACTGAAGATGGCATTTTCACCATCATGATATTGAAATGCCTGTCAATGCCCTCAGAAGCAAAAAAAAGAGAACATTCTTTTAAAATGGCATTTTCTTCTAGCAATTAATGGTCGCTTTGATGATTCATGTGTTGGTTAATTTCCACAAAGAAAACATTCTTTAACCTGCAAGGGGAGCTTCGTGAAAGCTTTGTAATACATGTATTACATGTAATCAATGCATTCATTAGTTAAATGTCAGACAATTAAGCAACTGGAATTTTTGATTTATAAGCTTAATTAAAAGAAACCTTGAAAATTGATTTAAAAATGTAAAGACATCCAAGACAAGCAAGAGGCATTTGGGTGAGTACAAACAAAAGCTTCCTAAAGTGCAGTCCTAATCAACTTTCCAGCACCAAGATAAGGGCAATGCAGCTCCGAGGTAAGAGAACAAACATTCCCTGACCTGAAGGAGGCCTCCGTGACTGCCCCCAGCTGCAGGATACAGCACTTGCACCATTGGCACGCCAGTGCTGGAAAGTTGGTTAGGACTGCGCCGCTAGATTAATTAACAGAAGAAAGTAAATGGTGCCTCATTAGGGATTTCTGCAAGGTGATGATTCTGCTGCTCTTTGGCTGGGGTCAGGAGCAGCCTGTGCCTCCAAGCTGCCTCTGGCCCTCCCAATGTTGCTGCCCCGGTGTGCAGAAGCATAACTAGACAAAAAAGCACCTGAGGCAAGGAAGTATTTGCGGTGCCCCTGGGCAAAGGGAGGGGCCTCCATGCTACCCAGAAGAGGCAGTAGGGACTTTGGAAAACTGCCTGGAGAGCGCTCCAAATTCTATGATTTTGCTGTGCAACAGTAGGGGAAGCTATCTGGGGCTTGTTCCTTCACTTTTAAACATTTTTAAAGTGGGTCTGCAGGAAAATTGTGCCCCCCTTGGTATAGCACCCTGGGGCGGCTGCTCCTCAGGTTCCACCCTTGTTACGTCTTCGCCTCTGTGCTTGCCCACTTGCCTGCCCCTTGCTTGTTCCCACTTTTTTAGCCACCTGGGGGAGGACCAGCGAGTGTGCATGCCTGCTCCACTCCTGTTCATTCAAAACAGAAGCAGCATGGAGATGGCACTGGGAAGGGAAGGGAAGGGAAGGGAGCCAGTCTGTTGATCAACCTGCTCACTTGGTGTTTTGTAAGCACCAGGTGGGTCCGGAGAGGTGATCTGGAGGAATGGCAGCTTTTTTTCTTCTCCACCTTCTTCCTCCAGCAGCTTTGGAGGGTGGAGGGGGTTCTTGCTGCCATGGTGCTCTTTTGACTCAGTGAGATGGAAGAGGATCAGAGCACTAGCCAGAGTGGCAAGCTGGAGAAAGGAGGCAGATGAAGGGGTTGGGGCTCATCAGTTGGCAACCCCTGCCCTTTGTTGCTCCATGGCAGTGGTTCCTAACATTTTTAGCACCGGGACCCCCTTTTTTTAGGTATGACAGCTTGTCGGGACCCCCTAAGACCTAGGGATGGAATTGATCTCATTAAGCAGGAAGTGATGTCATTGTGCCAGCAGGGCTGGAAGTGATGGCTGTAAATAATGGCATTGCTTTTAATATATCACACTTTTTAAATATTGTATTATCATGTCTTCATCCTGTGCTCCTCCCCCATGTGGTGAGCTACTGAAGACAACACAAAAGGATCAGTCCAAGAACAGTAAAAAAAACAACCACAGGTTCTCACCCTTTCCCATTTCATGTTTTGACCCACCATACGACTGCCTTTCCAGGTGGAGGAATTCTGGAGAAGCTTTCAGGTAGTTAATGCCTACAACAACTGTTCAAAATGGCAGCAGCCAGTTCTCTGCGGCCCCCTGAAAATCAGCTCACGACCCTTGGGAACCTGTGCACCATGGGATGGGTTCAATCCAGTTCATGGAAAGGGCAGCTCATGCTTTAGGGCATGGATACTGCCTCTGTCCTGGAGCAGAACACCCAGCTCCAGCATTGATGGAGCATGCACATGGATGCATTGCCAACTAGACAGGGCCAAAACTGGATCAGTGCCTGAAAGTGGTGCTGAAATTCTCCCACCCCTCTCCTTGAGGGAGGATCTTGGGAGTGCTCCCACAATCCTCTGGGACCAGGATGTACATGGCACTGACCTCCACCTCTTACATTGCTGCTGTGGATTTCAGCGGTGGCAGTGGAGGATGAGATGAGCCACCACTTTCCACCCTCCTTCCCAAGTGGCTGCACTTGGGAATGCAGCAGTGGCGGGGTGGAACAGAAGAGAGTTGGGCTGACAAAGGTGGTGGGAGGAGCAAGGTGAAGAGTGCCCCTGCCCAGGGCCAGCGTTAGGAGCTGCGGGGCCCAATGTGAAACATTGTTGCGAGACCCCCACAAGCCCGCTACTCACCCGAATGAGTGGCAGAGGCAAGCCTGGGGCCAATGGCGCCTCGCGCAAAGTGTGGCACTTGGAAGTAGGCGGCAGTGATGTGAAGATGTCACCCCCAGCTGTGTCAACAGGGGCTGGGTTTCAGCCAATCAGACCAAGGGGTAGGCAGGAAGGCTGCCCAGTGGAAATGTTGTCCTTGCGGAACTCTCCTTGTGACAAAGATTCCATGCCAGAGTGCCAGCTGTAGAGCGAGTTGCCGGCTGTGGCTGTAGGCACTCCGCTCACTGCCCCAGGGTGAGGCCCTTCCAGGCATGGGAATTGATTTGGTCAAATTGGTCAAATCATCCTAAGGCTCTGGGCAGGACATATACACTTGGCAGGCACTTGCTCAGTCCAGACAGTGTCTCTTCCGCCGGCTTGGTGCAGTGCTGCCTGGAAGTGATCTCTCAGACTCAGGCAAATGCCATGATCCTCCAGCCGAAGAGTGGGGCCCAATTTGGCCACATGGGTAAAATGGACCTAAAGCCAGGCCTGCTCTTGCCAGTTTGCCACATCCCCCAGCCTGCTATGCGAAGCCTCTGCTTCAGTCCATCTTATGGGTAAGCTGGCCCTGATATCTACCCTCTTAGGTAACCACTCTGTGCATCTGATGAAATGCATTTCCACTGTAAATTTACTATTTGCTGCAACAGACACAGTGATGTCATCCGGGCGCGCCAGGAACCGGAATGCCCGGATGATTGACAGCCCTCCGCCCCCATGGCGGAGGGCTGCCACGCCTCCCCAAGCCTCACAGCGCCCGAATCGCTCCATTTTAGAGCAATTCAGGACGCAAGGGAGGGCAGGCGGGCCCAGCAGCAGCTCGCCCGTCCTCCAGAGAGGCGGCGCGGCCCGGGCCCTCCACAGAACTAGCGGAACGGCGTACCGGGCCGTTCCGCCTGGATGACGCCTCTGCAGACATCACAGCCGCCCCTTCCAGAGTCTCTTTGTTGTAACATTTGTTTCTAAGAATGTTGGTCTATTGGAAGCCTCAACATTTTTCATACCCTGTTTTTTTTTTGGCAAATAAATGATTTCCTGGTCTATATGTATCTGTGTATACATTTATCATAATGGCACATTTAAAAAAAAATTAAACCATGAATTCAGTGTGCTTGGAATGTTTGAGATTCCTTCTACTGGAGACGCTGTATTGTCTGGAGATTTTCAAATCAGGTCAATGTTTCACATGCACCAAGAAGTGAATAAATAATGCATGCATCGTACGTTTGATAAAAAGTATCTGTCAGCAAATGCACCTGAATAATGTCTTCTGCCACTCCCCCAACTGGGAATAGGCAATGGGGTCTCAGTGGGCACGACTTTTAAAATTAATAAAGTAGTCATGGAAAGATGAATCACATTAGATTAAAAGGCAAAGCACCTGCTGATTTCTTTTGTGGTGATAAGTCCATCCCCTGCCCCACATGAAGAACGTGTCATCCTAACATTGAAAGAATGGAATGTTCTTAATTCTCAATTATGTTCTTACTGACGCCCCGATCGTAAGTAAAGGAAGATGTAAAAAGCTGCAACACAAGCAGGGTGAGCATTGACAGGAAGGCTGGAGCCCAACTGCACATGCCGGTGGACCGACAGAGATCTGCCGGTGAAGGTAAGCCCATAATGGGGATGGTGGGGGGGCAGTGTTGAACAGGCAGGGAGAAGGCAGAGTGGGTGGATTGGTACTGGGAGGGGGACAGAACTGGCAGGAGCAGAGCATGCTGAATCCCAGGCCCCTTCCTGGCCCTGATCCACCTGCATAGATCAAGACGGACTTGGGCCAGCAATTTTGACCAGTTGTGGCTGCTTCATCTTATCCCAGGGCAAGGAGACAACTATCCCCTTACTCCACGGAGATCTGCAGCAGCCAAAAATCCCCTGCGGGATGCAACATAGCTTGCGCTGGCACCACTTCATCACTGCACAGGATGTAGGTTGCATTAGGCTGTGAATGTCTTTGAAAGCAGAAACGTGTGTGTGTGTGTGTGTGTGTGTGTGTGTGTGTGTAAAGAAGTAATGTTTAAAAAGTGGTTCGTGAAATTGAAATCACTTTTAACAGCGTACTAGGCAGGTGATTTAGGTGGTATAGTGTCAGCAAATGAAGCCATAGTTATTCCCCATGCAAAGGCTTACCAGATACAAACCGGGACAGAGCGCCTATACCTTTTAATCATTGTATAGAAGAGGGAATTTGGGCAGGTGCAGCTTTCTGAAAGGACATGGTGGCACTGCGGCTTAAACCACGGAGCTGTTGAGCTTGCTGACCAGAAGGTTGGCAGTTTGAGACCACGCAATGGACAAGTCCCGTAGCTTGTCCCAGCTCCTGCCAACCTAGCAGTTCGAAAGCAGGTAAAAATGTGAGTAGATAAATAGGTACCACTTCAGTAGGAAGGTAATGGCATTCCATGCTCCTTGCCATATAGTCATGCCAGCCACATGACAACAGAACCTTGTCCTAGGACAAATGCCGGCTCTTCGGCTTAGAAACAGAGATTGACACCACCCCCTAGAATAGATCACGACTAGACCATTCAGTTGTGGGGAAACCTTTACCTTTTGAAACCTTTCCATGATGAGTTGCACCTGCCTAAATTCCTTCTTCTATACAATGGTTAAAGGCATAGGTACTCTGTCCTAGTTTGTATATGGTAACCCTACCCATGCACAGGGTTACCAGATACAAACTGGGACAGAGTGCCTATACCTTTAACCATTGTATAGGGGGGATTTTGGCAGGTGTAGCTTTTGAAACCCTTCCATGATGAGCTGCAGCTGCCCAAATTCCTTCTTCAACACAATGGATAAAGGTATAGGCACTCTGTCCCCATTTGTATCTGGTAACCCTACCACGCACCCCATTAAATCTATATAGATAAAGAAGAGCGTATGTATGTATGTATGTATGTATGTATGTATGTATGTATGTATGTATGT
>JAJKFI010000007.1:11608387-11678144 GCA_029204185.1 Lerista edwardsae | reverse complement strand
GGGGACATATAAACATCCGGGCGAAGCCGGGTACATAAAAGCTAGTAATAAATAAAACCAAATAAAATGGTGGGTTGCTTTTTTTTTTTTACAGATTTTGGTTTTTTTAATGAGACATGCAGAAAGTGCTGATATGTGCTTTTATTTCATTATTACAGTTTTCTCCCACCTCTTATCTATGAGCTGCTCGTATCACTTCTATTTGAGAAAGAGAAATTTTCAGCCAGTTTGTTCTTTAATTAATTCCACTTGCAAAATGTGGTGGTTGTGCTTACATGTTTTGATTACTGATTTATTTTTCGCCAAATATTGTAACAAAGAAAGCATATGTTCCTTACATTATCAGTGCTTGAGATGCATCTTTATTTCTTGCTTATCTGGCATCATAAATAATCCATGATCTGAGACATATAATAAAATTAATTTCCCACTTAATTAAAGGCTGGAGATGGAACAATGGGCGATATGCTTCTCAGGAGGCTGGATGAGCTCTGATGGGATTGCAAATTAGCATGTGTTCTGTCGGGATTGCAAATGTGGTCTATCTATTTAAATTCACCTCATCTTGCACCAGCTGACATCTGTCATAGTTAAGAATTCAGATCAAGTTAAGTAAAAATTATCATCCTTTTCCCCCCCAGTGCTGGCTATCAAGAAATAATCTTTTCAGGACATTCATAGAAGCAATTAAACACACAGTCCCTGAAAAGCTGGTTTAGCAGAGCTAAAAATAATGAGATGAGCCAAGATCTTGCCAGTTCAAAGATCCCTCAGTCATGAACTCTATAAACTGGTAGGACCATAGTATCTTATATAGGTTGCAGTCTTATACAGGCTTATCTGGGAGTAAATCTGGTTGATACTTCAGAGAGGACATACCTAGGATTGTGCTAGAAGAGCATTACATTGGTTGCAAGCCAGAAGGCTTAGCTGTGACTATATGAAAGAGGGGCAGCACAATCCTAAATGTGCTGGAATAGGCAGGCCAGCTGGCCTGCCCTTTATAACCCAGCTGGCCTGCAACCCAAGGTAAGGGAAATTCCTCTGTGTAGTGTGGCAGCCACCCCAATAGGACTACTCAAATTTGCACCAGTGCAAATCCAAGGGGACAGGAAGGCCCACTGAATCAGGATCTGTATCCAGCCTTTGACAGTGGGTCTGGCCCAGCACTGTTATGCTGCCGGAACGCTGGGTGGGACATCCGGGTGATCGACAGCCCGCCCGTTGCATTCCGGAGCGTTACGCCATTTGCGTAACGTACGCAAGCGGCGTAATAGGTTACGCAAACTGCGTAACGCTCTGGAACGCAACGGGCGGGCTGTCGAACACCCGGATGTCCCGCCCAGCGTTCCGGCAGCATAACACCGCTGGTCTGGCCTCACCCCTCTCCCCAGGCCAGACACCCAACGGGTCTGCCTCTCCTGCCCCAATCTGCCCTCCCAAATGCCCCACTTCCATGGGCCTGGGAAGCGGCACGGGGAGACCTTGTGACACATTTGCAACTTGTGCCAGCCCAAAAATAGCTCAGGATTGCGTTCGGAGTAGTTCTAAGCAAGCCATTATGAGCCAGGATGGTGTTGTAGTTCTGATGTCAGACCTGGAAGTGCATTAAACACTAAAAGAATTGCAACTGAAATGGTAAGCATACTTTTAAACTTAGCTATAAAATGCATTAAAGGTGCATTTAACTATGTCTCAGGTGTGACCTACTGAAAGCACATAAGCTGGGCTTCAGCTTACTAAAAAGAAGGCTGGGCAGGAATAACTTTGTGCACAATGTTGCTCTAACAGTTTGACAGAGCAGAAGCCTGGGTGATAATACTATGGTGTATGCTGTAGGAATTAATGTTGGAACTGGAGTCAGTTGGACATAGTTTGAACTCCAACTCAGTCACAGCTAGGAAGTGGCCTTTGGAGCAAGTCAGTATCTCTCACCATCAGTTTTTCCATCCTAGAATGGGTTGGGCAACTTAACTAACTTTTCTGGAAAATCATGTTTGGTCCTTACTCAGAGATAGCAGCTATATTTTTAACTGTTCCAAAGCAGGCTACAGCTGTCCTAGAGACTATTTCCCATCTTTCTACTCTTGCTGTAGGTTAGAAAGACGTAGTATACTGGTAAAGAAATAAACCGTGGCTCATCCCATCTCAGTATCTTGAAAAATTTAACGTACTGGAAGTTCTGCCTCTGGATGTGTGAACCATAAATGCGAGGGTGAATAAGGTGAAAACTCTGTATGATTGCCCCCTCATAAGAACATAAGAAGAGCCCTGCTGGATCAGGCCAAAAGCCCATCTAGTCCAGCTTCCTGTATCTTACAGGGGCCCACCAGCAGTGGTGTCATTCTATAATGAAGTGCCGGAACGGTGGGCGGGACTTACCGCGTGATTGGCTGCGCGGTTCTGACACGTCGCCACCGTTCCGAGCCCCGCGCGGGCCCCCTGGCTTCGGAGGGGGTGCCCGCTTGCCTGGGTGGCGCGCTGGGTGCTGCGGAGAGCTGCAGAGGGGCGCGCCACCCGGAAGAAGCCCTCCGCGGTGGAACAGCAGGCGGCGACGCGTCGCGGGGCCCCTGTCAATCAAGGGGTAAGTCCCGCCTGCGTTCCGGCACTTCATTATAGAATGACACCACTGCCCACCAGGTGCCCCAGGGAGGCATGAGACAACAAGATGCTTGCATCCTGTTGCCACTCCCTTGCACCCGGTACCAGTAGCCCACCACCTTTGTAAGGAGGTTGCACAATCCATCATGGCCTATAGCCCACGATGGACCTTTCCTCCAGAAATCCGTCCAATCCCCTCTTAAAGGCATCAAGACCAGATGCCATCACCACCTCCTGTGGCAAAGAGTTCCACAGATTAACTACCCGCTGGGTAAAAAAGTACTTCCCTTTATCTGTTCTAACTCTCCCAACCCTCAGTTTTAGCGGATGCCCCCTGGTTCTGGTGTTTTGAGAGAGGGAAAAGAATATCCCTCTATCGACTCTATCCCTTCTGTGCATAATTTTGTATGTCTCAATCATGTCCCCCCTCAGGCGCCTTTTTTCTAGACTGAAGAGCCCCAAACGCTGCAGTGGGAGCCCCTCCCACTCTTTGTCTTTACAGCTGCACCACAGGTAGACATTCAACCAATGAAGATTTCCCAGCTATGCAGTTCCAATGAATGGGAGCCTATCACCTGCTGACTTTTTGCTTCTTGGACAGCTGTAATGAAAGGAGCCATACCAGGGAACAGGTGGCAGTGGATAATGGGGGGGGGGGTCAGCACATAATGATCTCCTGTGTAATGCGGCCCCTCCCCCATCACACCTTTAGCACCATTCGTGTCTCGGGGAGCAAAGCCTCCGAGCGAGCTGTACAAGCCGCAAATGGCTCCTGCAACACTCAGTTTCCCCACCCCTCTAGGCACGCTGCTGTGCAGCTGACAAAGTTTCCATTTGAAACGTTTCCAAAGTTTCCATCTCCCCAAACCCCTCTGCCAAACGCATTAAATGGCATATCCACCGCCAAGCAAAAGGAGCCAGCTTAATATAATCTAGGCCACACCTAGAGTATTGCATACAGTTTTGGTCTCCACATCTCAAAAAGGACATAGTGGAATTAGAAGAAGTACAGAAGAGAGCAACCAAAATGATTACTGGGCTGGGGCCCCTCCTTACGAGGAAAGGTTACAGCGTTTGGGGCTCTTCAGTCTAGAAAGAAGGCGCCTGAGGTGGGACATGATTGAGACATACAAAATTATGCACGGAGTGAATAGAGTAGATAGAGGTCATCTCTTTTCCCTCTCACACAATACCAGAACCAGGGGACATCCTCTAAAGCTGAGTGTTAGGAGAGTTAGAACAAACAAAAGAAAATATTTCTTTACCCAGCATGTAATTAGTATCTGGAACTCCTTGCCACAAGATGTGGTGATGGCATTGGACCTGGATGCCTTTAAAGGGGGATTGGATAGATTTATGGAGGAAAACTCCATCACAGGTTACAAACTATGATGGGTATGTCCAGTCTGAGATTAGCTGGTCGCTCATCATGAGGGTCAGGCAGGAATTTTTTTCTGTCATCCAAATTGGCCATGGATGGCAGTTTTTTAGCCTACCCCAGACTGGCAAGGGAGGGATGGGTGTTCAGGAAGTTACATGATTTACATTTGTGTTTAAGGTTGGGGTTTAACTCTATTAGTCTGGTGTCTTCCTTGGGGGTGGTGTAAGGGTAATAGGCTACTATACCTCAGAATGCTAGGTGCAGGGGAATGGCAGCGAGATACAAGGATCTGGTTGTCTCGCGTGCTCTCTGAGGCATCTGGTGGGCTACTGTGAGATACACGAAGCTGGACTAGATGGGCCCTCGGGCTGATCCAGCAGGACTGTTCTTAATATTTTCTGCACTGCGAACAGCTTCAAACTCCAACCAAGGCTTCTGTTCGCACACGCGCTTGTCGTGCCCCTCTCTAGCCTTCAACGATCAGCCGGCGTAATTAAGCGCGCAGCTGGGAAGGACTCAGCCCTGCAGAGCGAGCGTGAAGCAAGGAGCGCGCGGGGACGGGGGGGAGGCGGGGAAGCTTCGGTTGAAATGTATGGTAAAATATACAGCTGCGCCCGGCCTGATCTCCGCTTCCTGCAGGTGTCGCTGTCCCGCCAATCAGCGCCGCGTGTGGGCGAACGGCAATCAAGGCTCGCCTTTTTTTTAGCCTCCCCGCGCGACGCGAGATTGATTTTAGATGGCAGTGTGGAGGCGGGGCCAAGCCCGCGTTCCTTTTCGTATGGCACGCGCGCATGTTGCATGAAGCGCCGAGCTCCGGCTTGTCGACGTCTGGCGGCCCTTCTCGGCGGGGACCCCCATGATGTGAGCGGCGTTTCCAGCCTGGCTGCCGGTGCGGGTTGCGACTCTTTGTTCGGGGAACCTTCTCCGGCCCCACGCGATCCCTTCTCAAGGCGGACCATGCGTTAAGACTGTAAGTTTATTGCTGTGCACCTACTTTTTGTCCTGCTACTTTCTAGCCTCACTCCAGGGGGACAGTTATTGTCTTTGTAGCTGAGATTTAGATGCTTTGCAGCTGTTGCAGAAACTACTTGGGGGAACGTCCTCGGGAGTCATTGGGAATAGATCTGGCGTTGGGGGACCACCCGTGAAATCTCCAGCTTCCATCGGAAGCAAACACAATATAAATCCACAGGGTCTCCGTAAAGACTTACGGTTGGGTGGCTTTTGCCTTCTCCGTGTTGATGTTGACTTTTTTTGGAGTTGCACGATGAAATCGAAAAATCTGCCGCTAAGGCTGAGTGGAGACAAACCACTTCCTGTTTATAGGTAAAAAGTAGCGGCGGGGGGAACGTTGAAACATGCAAATATGTCTTGACACGTCTGACTTAAACAACAAAAAAAATTGTGGGCTGTGCTTAGAAATGCAGAAATAGCCGACAAGTTTTGTGGTTTTTGTTTTGAAGAGGGTTTTTTTGGGGGTGTGTGCGTGTGTGTCAAGAAATGGGGACTCTTCCTAGAAGCAGAAAATCCTAAGGTTGTGAGGTAGCATCCCAGCTGCTGATGTGCCCACATAAATGGAGACATGTCGTTGAGTACACGTTGTATTCTGTGACTTTTTTGTTTTGCTGCGTGACGTTTTCTCTGTATGTCACTAAAGGGTGTTTGTGCAAGGGAAGTGTCTAACCGTGATGGTGAACCTTTTGGGCTTGGCGTGTCAAAACTTTGGAAAATGCTTAACTTGAATCTGCTGGTATGTCAACCCCTGCTCCCAAACAAAAGAGAAAATTCTTTATATTCATTTATTTAAAGAAGAAATTGAAGAAATCGTGTTTCCAATCCTCCCCTTCCTTTCTGTATTACATAAAGAAACTTCAAATAATTACAAAAATGAAAAATGAGCTAAATAAGCTCAGTTTTTGTCAGGTGTTGGTAAACGCTGGTGTGTCACCCCAAACATTGTGGTGTGTCACCGTTGACACGCGTGACACATGCTCGCCATTACTGGAAGAGCTTGAAGTGTGGGAGGGGGCAATTCCTTTGTTTCTGTTTCCTCTTTGTGCTTTCCCTGGACTGCTGATAATAAGAGCGGCAGACAAGCTGCAGGAGCACAGCTGTGAAATGGCCTATTGCTTGCCCCCCCCCCCCCCAAAAAAAGAAAAGCTGTCCTTAACCTGAATCATCTTTGTTGATGGGTCTCTGCCCTACAGTATACCTGAGAATTCACCTCTGGTGCCTGAATGGCCATTTCCTTTGCCTGGGGAGCACACCCCAATTCCTCTTCTATCTCATGAGTGACTTTTCCTAATTTCCGGATGCAAAGTTTCCCTTGGAGCCAAGTGAGACAGAGGATTCCCTTACAGCTCAGGCTGAGGCGTCAGAACTGAAAAGAGAAGCAGGGATGGCCTTTGTAGGCAGGGCTTGGTTTGTGTGGCTATTGACACGCTTCCTCTTGCTGATGGAGCCTTTTTGATTCTGTCGCTTGGTTTCTGCAGGGCGTGTATCTGGTTATGAGTGCACTGGGGTTCAGGCCAGTGGGCAGTGCAGTTCTTTCAGATAGGAGGAGACCCAGCAGCCTTCAGACTATACTATAGCAGTGGTGAGAAAAGCACGAGAACGCAGTGTGGCGTACTGGTTAAGACAGTGGGCAGGAAATGGGTTCAGATTGTATCTCTGTGTTTACCTCACTGGGTTGTCCTGAGCAAACCTCTGTCTTTCAAGCCCAGCCCCTTTCCCCAAGCTCATGTGCAGTGGTCTGGTGATAATAACTGGCCTATATTTCCATACGTTGTAAGAATTGCTTAGATCAGAGAGGTCCAATTTAGGACAGCCTCGTGACCCTTGTGTCACCCCTGGCTGGCCTTATGCAGGCAGAACTAGAAGTAATTAATTCAATACTCTGAATGCAGAGGTGGGTGTGGCGGGACTTTTCAATCTCTCTGCGGCACAGTTCTAGCTCTTCCTCCTCCAAAGGCGAAGCTGGGCAGCGCGGCAGGAAGACTGAGAAGCCTCCAGCATTGCCTTGGTCCATTCCAGCTGATGAACACAGCTAACCTTTGCCCAGCATGTCCTGCCTTCCAGCTGATGAGCATAGGTGCTGTGCAGTGCCTTGACCTGTTGTCTGCCCTGGCAGGCATGCTGTGCAAGGGAAGTCTTGAAAGGCTGGCCTACCTTGCAAGAACTCCGTTGTCCGGCATGCCCCACCCTGTCCTTCCCAAGCAGACCACTAGTGAAGTGCCTTCTCTTGTCTGCTGGAGCAGGTTAGGTGGCAATGCAGCCGGCTTGGTTGGGGGAAATGAGGAGGGAATGCCAACACACAAATGCCAACACACAAGTTAAGCCATGGGGCTTAGATCAGTGGTTCCCAACTGTGGGTCGGGACCAGTGATGTCATTTCGTAATGAAGAACAGGAAGGCTGGGTGGGACTTATGTGTGATTGGCAGCCCGTCCGTTCCGTTCCGCGGCTGCCCTCGCCTCGGGGGGGGGCTGCCCCCGGTTGGCACGCCCCACCGCTGCTTGCCCAGGCACCCGGCGTGCCCCCCACCCATCCCCCCGGCGAGCAGGCACCCCACCGAGGCCAGGGCAGCCGTGGAACGGACGGGCAGCCAATCACGCCTAAGTTCCGCCCAGCGTTCCCGTTCATTACGAGATGACATCACTGGTCGGGACCCCCCAGTGGGTTGAAATTGACTGTTTCAGGTGGGTTGTGAAGCACCTATGGCAGCCATATTGAAAATATGGGAAGATGGGATACTGGAAAGGGGGAGGGCTGTGTGGTTGTTTTGTTTGTGTCAAGGTTGTAAATAGGTTTTTTTCTTTCTTATTCACTTTGCTATTGGAAAATGGCTGAGAATTCATGCAACTTATTGCTGCATTCTCAGGAAAACTGCATGCTCTGGCGTCACAGTGATGACACTTCCAGCTAGGATATCACTTCTGATGGGTCCCAGACAGTTTGCCATTCTAAAAAGTGGGTCCTAGTGCCAAAAGGTTCGGAAACCACTGGCTTAGATGCATTTCATGTGTCAAGTATACTAGCACTGCTAAGATTTGGTGCACAATCCTATGTGTGTCTACTTGGAAGTAAGTCCCATTATGTTCAACTTACTCCCAGGAAAGTATACTGTATATAGGATTGCAGCTTTCGTGTACCATGTGCAAAAGGAAAGCAGGTTCTTGTGTAATGCAGGCCAAAGTCTTGCATGATATTAAGAGGTAGACTTTTTTATGAAACAGTTTAATGCCATCTTTTTTAAGCAAGGCAAGTCACTATGGCTCACAAACCAATAACAATACATATTCCTGGATTAGTTAACAAGAATGTTGAAAAGATAACTCATAAATACAAATATAAATAAATCCAGTTTTAAAAGCAAAATTATTTAAATACATATATAAGACAGTAAAATGTCTTGTTTCCAAATGTCTTCTGGGCAAAGAAGTCTTGATTTGTTCCCAGACTTTTTGGAATACATTCCATGACTATGATGCCACCATAGAAAAGGTCCTGGCAGGGGACAACCTTAGCCCTATAATGTTGTTCTTGGCTAGCAATATTGCAAGATAGTCGGAAATTGCATTCTGATTATTTGTACTGATTAGTATTTGACTTGGTGCCTTACATACCTAACCCAGAGCTTGTTTAAAAGTGCTCGTTGTAATGGATTGAAGAAATAGCTCTGTTTTGCATGTGCTTATTCGCTGTGTCCATCTAGTGCTTTATTGCAGTATTGGCTCAGGCATAACCTTTCATGTCACCGTTCTGACAGAATATGGATCTGGAGCACGAGAGTGACAGCCGATTGGAAGAAACTGAGCAGAGCAAGAAAAGAGATTTGCAGGGACTTGACAGAGACAACAGCAGGCCGATATTCAAGAAAACTAATTCTGGGGAAGACTCTTGGGACAGAATGACATTTTGGGCACAACATAGGCTGATTGCTGTTAACAGCTACTTCCCAAGTTGGGTTCTTGACAGTCTTTCTCTTTTCCTCATGATAGGATGAGTTGCTATGTCATGATGTTAACACATTGAGTGCTTTTCCCTCTGCCAGTGCTAACAAATTGGGGTGGGCGGATGAAAGGGAACATGCTGCATGACCGCATGACTCCAGGAAAACATGGTACAAGGGTTAATGCAACATGGGAATGTTGTACTGTATCGTTCCACTATTAGGAGGGCCAGCCTTGGGTGACTTGGCTGATTGGGCTCAGTTGGGAACCACATATAGGGTTCTGCACTGGGGTGGTGGTCAGATGGGCAGTCTGCTCACTGCCCACTTGCAATAGCAGCCAGCACTTTTCTCTGTAGGTGATGCTTGGCATGGAATCTTCCAGGCTAAGGAGTCGTGAGGTGAGCAGAACATTGCTGATGAACAGCCCTTCTTGCCAGCTCCTAGGTCTGATTGGCCCAAAATCTCCCAAAGCAGTTGGCAGTGATGTTACTGCATCACTGCCACCTACTTTCTGGTGCTGTGCCTTGCCCGGGATGCCATCGGCCCCAGGCTCCCCACTCCTGTTCATCCTGGTGAGTGAAGGAACCCTGCAAAAATGTTCGGGCCCTGCAGCTCCTAAGGTCGGTCAATACCCAGACCAGATTTGCAGAAACATATGTAGAAATGAGCATTTCCTATGGAATAACCTTGTGTTTAGATGCAGAACACACAGTGGTTTCCTTATTCATGAGTGTGTTCCCACATAATATCCAAGAACCTTTTGCACTCTTCATTCTGAGTTCTGAATTTTCCATGTGGGTTTTCAATATATGATAGGATATATTCAAATATATGATTTGAATGTCATGCTATCAATTATCAGAAGAACTAGCATGGTTTAGAATTCCATGAGTTTTGTGTCCTTGGAAGAGATGAGCTGCTGGCACCCTAGGCTGACTTCCAGCAGAGCCCTCCTTGACTGTAGCTTGACCTCCCATCTCCTTCCCCTTGCTTGTGACCTTTGACACTGTCAGTCCGGGGGAGAGAACCCTTCTCTTTGAGACAGCCCATGGGATGAGCCCAGTGGTGGGATTCAAATAAATTAACAACCGGTTCTATGACGTCATAGCCGGAGCCAAAAAAACCCAAAGCCAGCCGAGGTAAGCGAGTGGACGGGGCCTGGCCATTTAACAACCGGTTCTATAGAACCTGGGCGAATCCCCTGAATCCCACCACTGAGTGAGCCCCTCAGTGCATTGGTGCTCTTCCTGCTGGAGAGAGAAGGAGGAGGGGAAGTGACAGCAGGTTCTGCTGTTTATATTACCTTTATGCATGCCTATTCAGAAGTCCCTTTATGTTAAATGAGGCTTGTTCTCAGGAAAGTGTGTATAGAAGTACAACCAAGTCGCAGGGAAGGAAGCTCACAATTTTTCTTGCAGACTCCTGCCTCTCCATTTTAATTGGTTTCCTTGCAGAAAGTGGCTGATTAAACACTGGGCTTTCTTCCACAAATCCAAAAAATTCTCCCCCCCCCCGCTCAGTTCACAGAGGGACTGTCTTCCAAAACATGGAGACTCAGGACACAATAGGGATCTGGGTTTGTGTTGTACCCACTTTTGCCTGGCATTCCTTGTTGGGTTTCTTTTTCCAGCTCATCCACCCAGAGTTTTTTGAAATTCCATGAATTTGGGGGTTTCAACTGAGGCAGCACCCTGCATTTGGGGTAGGGGCTTCTTTAAAAGCCTTGGAACAATGGAGGAGATGCTGGGATTGGCTGCATGTGCTCAAATAGTTAAAGCTTCATCAAGTAAAATCTCTTTCTGAGACAGAAGGCAAGAGGGGCATGGAGGTAGAGATGAAAGATAGAGGGGCTGTTGACACTACTTGCCTCAAGGATGCCCTCAGGATGGATGGGGAGTGGAGGAGAAGCAAGCTGCAAGCAAGGCCAACCCAGGTAGACATTGCTAATCTCTGCCATTGAGTTCAATGGGGTTTACTCCCAAGAAAATATTTATAGGCAAGGCTTAGCATGAAAGGGGCTGCTGTTGTACCAATATTCTGGCTTGCCTCTTAGCTGTTCATAAGGGTACAAGTGAGCTATCCCCTTTCCTCCTCCCCAAGACTCCAAAATGTTGATGTACTGGAACACTCAAAAATGCTATTTGGCAGTTGTGATCTAAAGCAGGGGTGTGAAACTTGTTTCATATAATGAGCCAAATAGCTTTCATGGCGCCTGCTGAGGGCCGGAAGTGTTGTCATTAAGTAGATGAAGGCTGGAAATAAGCACCTTGTTCTCACAGAGAAACCATCAATTAAAATGATGGAAAATCTTGATCATGTTGTCGAGATATGGGAGGGCTAATTATCATGTTGACAGACCTTTAAGCAGCGTTGCCTCTACCATAGCATCACGCAGCTCAGCATTTGAAGTCGGACGTGGCACTGCTGAAAGGGAAGCTCATGTGATGGAAGCACCTTGGCAGTGTTTGTCTCTCTTTCTCTCAACCTTCTTGGTCTTAACCCATGGCGTTCCTTGCCTTCTGAGGTCTCCTTTCATCTCTCTCCCCCAGAACCTAGACTGAAGCAGTGCTACTGAAAGGATGGTGCTGGGACAGCCCAATTGTCATGAGCCAGATAAGGAGGTTCTGGGGAGCTGCACCTGGCTGCAGGCCTTATATTTGACACCCTGATCCGAAGTGTTGCAATCCATTTGAACAGGAGTGATGCCAGGTGTGTGGGTCGTGGCCCACTTGGCAGGACCAACCCCTGGACCTTCTGTCTGCGTGAGCCACTCATGAGCCACCCAGGTGAGCAGGGGCACCATGGGGCAGAGCTTTGCCTTGGAGCCCTCAGCAACATGGCACCGGCCAGAAACCTCATTTCTGCTGCATGTGTAGACTAGCCAAGGTTCCAAGGAAGAAGGCAGCTCTTGGAACACCGGAGAAAGAACCCAAGTAGAGAGTTCTGTGCTTTTATCGGAACACATTCCAATTGCCTTTCTTTAGGAATTTAACAGTGCTTGAATTTGCAGCAGAAGTAAAAAATAAATGGGTCTTAACTGTTCCTTGAAAAGCAAGCAAGCACGGCACTTGATAGACCTTCCCTCCGATTGCCCTGCTGGCACAGAAGAGGTTCTTCACTGTACAGTGTGATGGAACAGGAACATGGAGCAGAGTGTTCAATTCTCAGTTTAATGCTTAATGTGTTTGTATTATGGTACATCCATTTTTCATTTTTCTTCACTGGGAAATTCTAGGTTGTGAATTCTTAAGCAGTCCCTTGCCAAGCATTGACTGAACGTAGACCAGAGTGTCAAACCCATTTCATACAGTGGGCCGAATGGCATTCTAAGCCGGAAGTGGTCATAAGCAGGTCATGATCACAAATAAGCCTTTTTTTCACTTAGGAACTCATTACAGGCATGCCCTGGTATCTGCTGGGGCTCTGTTCCGCACCCCACCATGGGTACCTGAAACCATGGATACCGGGCATGCTTTTTTAAAGATAGGGGAACATCAGTGGTTTTGCTGCAACAAGGTTAAAAATGAGATTTCCCCTGTCTTTTTAATAGGCGCTCCAGTATCCATGGTATCTGTGGATAACTGAAACTGTGGATATTGAATGGTGGATACCGGGGCATGCCTGTAGCTGCAAATTATAGAAGAGAAAATATGCCAATCTTGAGAATATTTTCAAGAAGTGGGAGAGCCCAATTATCACCTAGGCTGCCCTTTCAGGGGTGATACCTCAGCCCAGTTCAGGACCTAAGAGCAGCTGATGGTGGTGCTGGGATATCCCAAGGGTCAGTTAAAGAGCTTCCATGGGCCACATCTGGCTTGTGGGCCTCATGTTTGATACCCTGTTTAGCTTCATCAAGGGGCCTGAATCATGTGTGTTCAACGCATGTTGAACACATTGAACTGTGGATACTCTTTAGTGGACAGTTCAATATGTTCATTTAGTTCAGCACTGTCTACTTTGATAAACTAGCTCGGGAAGCAATATTGTGAAAATCACTGCATGTGCAGTGCTAACCAACTTTCCAGCACTGACATAGCTGTGCCAATGGGGCCTGTGCTGCAACCTGCAGTTGCGGGGGGGGGGGGGGTAGTCACGGAGGCCTCCTCAAAGTAAGGGAATGTTTGTTCTGTTATCTCAGAGCTCCATTGCCCTTACCCCGGTGCTGGAAAGTTGATTAGGATTGTGCCCTGCCAGTCAAACTGGAGATGTGGACTGAAGCTGGATTATCTGACGTTCAGTGATACGCTCTGCCACTGAGCTGTGTGACAGCCTCTCCCCCTTACCTATACCATTTGAAAACCAGTACGCTCCACAGGGAGCAAGGTTGTGGGGCATTTGCATGGGGCCTCTCACCTGCTCTGCAGGGCCCCATGCACCAAGAAACACACCTGTGGTGCTGCGCATGGCACTTGGAAGTAGTTGGTGATGGCATGATTTCATCACCGCCAACTGCTTCCAGGAGGCCCATTTTGAGCTGTTTGGAGGCAGGTGCAGTGGGAGGGCCCAGGGTAAAGCTGTTCAGCTTATCCCACTGGCCTACAGCCCATGGAGATCCTGTCTACAGCAGCAGGCAACCAGCTTACTGCACTGGTGCGGGGCCCAATGTAATGACATTACATTGGCTTAAGGCCAGCCCTAGGAGTACAGGGTTGTCCACGCCTGTTTATGGAGAGCTCCTACCAATCCTGCATCACCCCTGAGAATATGATGAAAGAAAGCCAGAATGGCTTTGCAAGCTACAGCTGATTAAAAAGGAAGACAAATATGCCATTACGCAGGAGAAAATATCACCAGTTGCCTTGTATTCTTCCTACGAAGAAAGCAGTTCTTTCAAAGTGTTTGCTTCCTGGCCATGATGCTTTAATGGGGAAGGCTGTCTGTGTTGCTCAGCTGAGCGCTTAGGCTATGCTAACCAAATTATTGGATTATGTGAGCCTGCTCTCTAGAGAACCTGCTGAGCATTGCAAATTTAGCTTCTTTAAATCATGGTATGTCTCCCTTTCAATGGCAGAAACAGACCAAACTATCCTTTAATTTTTTAAAAAAAGCAAAAGATTAAGCTAAAAATGGAAGGAAGTTTTCTTCTCCCTCTTTCCCACACCCATTAATTTGAAGTGTTGCTGCAATAGCCTTCTGCTGGGCAAAAAAGATCATGTTGATCTGTTGCAAGGTTTTGTCAAACCTCCTAACTGGAAACGTTATCATGCACAGTATTTATCCCATCGTCTCAATGGCTTCATTTTGTAAACTCTCACCACAACTGAGTGGCTATTTTTTAAATACTCCTTCCAGAGGATTTTATTCAACTTTTTAAGCAGGGTATGACCATTATGTTTGCATGCCAGCCTGATGTTTCTGTCCCTCTCCCTTGTGTCCTTCATTGTGCATTCCAAGGAAAGATGCAATTAATGAGGTACAATGTAGTCCCAAGGGCAGGCTTATTTATTTTGATCTTTTTTTGGTTTGCCTCTTGCAGTTGCATTTAGTATACAGTACGAACATCGCACAGGGAACACAGTTGAGGGGCAGTTCCCTCCCTCACCATATTTCAGACCACAAGGATTGTTTCTCACAAAGATAATTCCGGCTGAGTCAATATATCTGATCAAATGCAACAGGCTAATACAAGGCAAATGCATGACAAGTCACAGGGTTCTTGCCTTTTTATGGATACTTGTCTCAACTGGACTGATGATCTTCCTATAATTATTTCAAGGAATAAGAACAGGCTCACACACAACATCTCTCTAACGATGGCAATTTTTGGGGGAATGGACCTTGAATGCAGCGGAGAACTTTGAAGTTAACTTGCGCAGGAGAATGGAAAACTGCCTTCCACCAAATCAGAGCATTGGTTCATTTAGCTGGGTGGATTCTCAAAATTTTTAGCACCGGGACCCACTTTTTAAAGTGGATCCCAGTTGACACTGACACTGTTGGGACTCCACTAACTTAATGAGACTATAAAAAATGTGATCTAGAATTTTTATTTATTTGCAAAATAACTTGATCCATTCTCATAACAGGTATCTCTAATTAATAGCCTCAAGGCTTGCAGGGGCTTAGTTATGCAAAGAAAAAAAGAACCCACCAGAAAAGACACTCAAACGTTTATCTAGGTAAAACTTTATTTACTGTCAAAAAACCAGTCCACAGATGAAGCATTAAAAAGATATAGAAGTATTGGGAATAAATGCAGTGCCAAACATTTATCTCCCTATATTTACATATAATAAGTTTATAAATTTCAGGAGCTCAGCTCTTTCTGGGCAGTTAGCAGCTATCTGATTTTTTTTTTTTGAATAGCCCACCAGAAATCGGTTCAGTTTGAGAAACGCTGATCTAGCTCAATACTGGCAGCACTGACTGGCATGGGCTTTCCAGAATTTCTGAGAGAGGTCTTTTCCAGACCTACCTAGAGATGCCAGAAACAGAAGCATCTCTTCTACCACCGAGTTATTGCTGCTTCTCTGTATCTGTGGCTTGCTCTTCAACATTTTACAAGTGATGTGCCCTTTACTCTTTCACATATTGGAGAAGGGCCTGAGTGCCTGTGTGTTACATGTATTTGGAGGCCCTTCTCTGCTGCTGTGTTACTCAGCATTGTATGTGGACACGAGAATGAAGAGAGACAGTGCAAGTTCTTGGATTAAGCCACAGATGGCTTTACTGTTACTCAAGGGTCAGCAATACAATTGAATCCTGTACTGAGATCAGAGGTTTTTGAATTTAATCTTTTAGTAAGCCTCATCACAGGAAAAGGTAGTGAAGAATTTGCCCCTACCACTTTCCTTTCTATATTGAGGCAAACCCATCCTAGCTTGGAACTCCAAAGCAGAAATCACTTCCTCTCCCTGTTGCTCATAGCCCACAAGTCAAAGCTGGACTGGCAGCCCAATCCTAAAATGCCGGGAGGAGCAGCAGTGCCAAAATGGCTACCACTGCATCCTGTGGGCACTGTAACAGCTGCCAAAGTCTCCTCAGGGGAAAGGGACTTTTGACCCCTTTCCCCAAGAAAAGCCTCAGGCCTCACAATCGGGCTACTTGAGTCTGTGCTGGCTGTTTTGCTGGCACAGACTTGAGAACCCCCATGTCAGGCTTCCCAGCTCGAAGTGGGGCATAGGATCCAGCTGAGTAGGCCTCCACCAGTCCTGCCACCCACCTAGACCTGAAGCTCTGCTTTCCCTGTCCAGTTCTGCTCTCCCCATGCCTTCCTCCCACCCTGAAAAGCTACACCGCTGTCTGGCACTGGTGTGGCAGCCTCTTAAGGCGCTGCGGCCTGGCTCTGGTCCCCGGCTTGCATGGTGCTGTAAGTATACTTTACACAAATGTGCCTTTTAGGATTGGGCTCTGAGTTAGCCAAGATTCTCCTCACTACAGAACCTTGGGTAGGTGAGGCGAGGAGGCCCCAAGGGAGTTCCAGTCCCTAACTTCAATGCTCCTTGAGAAGCAGGTTAAAAAAAAAATTCACTGTCAAACCACACAATTCTCACCAACATACTTATTAATTTTGCTGCTACTCAACCTTGACTAGTTCTTTGAAGGACATGTCAGCTGTATTAAAGGGTAACTATATACAAAACACAAAAGTACACACACCCAATATTTGTCATGCAGAAGATGTGGGGGGGGGGGGAAATCCGTTGGCCATATGGTGAGAAAATTCCTACTTAGCCTTAGCAGTTAGGTGGCTAATTCCATACTACAGTGTTATTCAAACTGTGGGTTGGGACCCACTTGCTGGGTCACAACCTGATGTCAGGTGGGTTGTGGAAAGCTGGGAGCAGCCATCTTGGAAAGTTCATACATTACTCTTGTTGTATTCCTTTTGTGAGTGTTAACAGTTTGAATTTTCAAGTAATTTTTTTAAAAAAAAAATTAAAAATTTTAAAATTGAGTCTGTGTGTGGAGATGTTTGATAAGAGGGAGAAGGGAAGGAAGGGGGTTAATCTAGAGAAGTGGTTCCCAACCTGAGGGCCCCCCCCCCAGGGAAACCGGAACCACTGTATACCCCTTTAAGGGGAGTGGTTGAAGCAGTGACAACAGCAACAGCCTCACAGGGATTGTGCTGCTGCTTTTGCTACAAAGAGCTCTGCTAAGGTGGGGGGGGTAGCATGGCCATCCTGAGGGGGCGGGGCGGCAATCCCCTCTGCAGGCCGCACCCCACTGTCCTAAACCTGCAGCAATCTGACCCATGTCTGGGCTTGCGCAAACCTTGAAGTGAGTGTGATCGTCGCAGAGAGCTATTTGGGGCTGCAGCACAGCCCACAGAGGGGATTGCCGCCCCCTGCCCCCTCTGGATGGCCGCGCTACCCCCCCCAGGTACCTTAACAGAGCTGTTTGTGGCAGCAGCGGTGTGATCCTTGTGAGGCTGTCCCTGCTGTCACCGCCCTCCTCTGCAAGGGCTTACAGGGTTCCCTACCTTCATGAAAAGGTTGGGAACCACTGCTCTAGACCTCCTTTCGGTCTCCTTCATTAGTTGAAGGGGTGGTACTTTGTCCCTGACCCCATGTGGCTGGTGACAGTACTACTGTACTTGGCTTATACATATGATAGTGGCATGTTGAATATGTACACTGCTCAAAACAATAAAGGGAACACTTAAACAACACAATGTCACTCCAAGTCAATCACACTTCTGTGAAATCAAACTGTCCACCCAGGAAGCCACACCGATTGACAATCAAGTTCACATGCTGTTGCACAAATGGAGTAGACAACAGGTGGAAATCATAGGCAAGTAACAAGACACCACCAATAAAGGAGTGGTTCTGCAGGTGGTGACCACAGACCACTTCGCAGTCCCTCTGTGTTCTGGCTGATGTTTAGGTGACCTTTGAATGCTGGCAGTGCTGTCACTCTAGTGGCAGCATGAGGCGGAGTCTGCAACCCACACAAGTGGCTCAGGTAGTGCAGCTCATCCAGGATGGCAACATCAATGCCAGCTGTGGCAGGAAGGTTTGCTGTGTCTGTCAGTGTGGTGTCCAGAGCATGGAGGCGCTACCAGGAGACAGGCCAGTACACCAGGAGACGTGGAGGAGGCCGTAGGAGGGCAACAACCCAGCATCAGGACTGCTACCTCCACCTTCGTGCCAGGAGGAACAGGAGGAGCACTGCCAGAGCCCTGCAAAATGACCTCCAGCAGGCCACCAATGTGCATGTGTCTGCTCAAACGGTCAGAAACAGACTCCATGAGGGTGGTATGAGGGCCCGACGTCCACAGGTGGGGGTTGTGCTGACAGCCCGACACCGTGTAGGACGTTTGGCATTTGCCAGAGAACACCAAGATTGGCAACCTCGCCACTGGCGCCCTGTGCTCTTCACAGATGAAAGCAGGTTCACACTGAGCACATGTGACAGACGTGACAGAGTCTGGAGACGCCAGGGAGAACGTTCTGCTGCCTGCAACATCCTCCAGCATGACCAGTTTGGCAGTGGGTCAGTAATGGTGTGGGGTGGCATTTCTTTGGGGGGCCGCACAGCCCTCCATGTGCTCGCCAGAGGTCGCCTGACTGCCGTTAGGTACCGAGATGAGATCCTCAGACCCCTTGTGAGACCATATGCTGGCGCGGTTGGCCCTGGGTTCCTCCTAATGCAAGACAATGCTAGACCTCATGTGGCTGGAGTGTGTCAGCAGCTCCTGCAAGATGAAGGCATTTATGCTATGGACTGGCCCGCCCGTTCCCCAGACCTGAATCCAATGGAGCACATCTGGGACATCATGTCTCGCTCCATCCACCAGTGCCACGTTGTACCACAGACTATCCAGGAGTTGGCGGATGCTTTAGTCCAGGCCTGGGAGGCGATCCCTCAGGAGACTATCCGCCACCTCATCAGGAGCATGCCCAGGCGTTGTAGGGAGGTCATACAGGCACGTGGAGGCCACACACACTACTGAGCCTCGTTTTGACTTGCTTTATGGACATGACATCGAAGTTGGATCAGCCTGTAGTGTGTTTTTCCACTTCAATTTTAAGTATGACACCAAGCCCAGACCTCCATGGGTTAATAAACGTGATTTCCATTGATGATTGTTGTGTGATTTTGTTGTCAGCACATTCAACTATGTCAGGAGCAAAGTATTTAATAGGAATATTTCGTTCACTCAGATCTCGGATATGTTGTGTAAGTGTTCCCTTTATTGTTTTGAGCAGCGTAGTTTTGACATGATCTCAGGGTGGGGAGAAACCCAAGTTCACAAAAGGTGGTTGTAGTTGTGGTCTGCATTACCCTGGGGATCACCACACATGCTCTCCCACCCTTCTGTGGATGGAGGGGTAGGTGAGGTGGGAACGCAGTTGTAATGTTGTGTTTAGGTAACCAAGGAAAAAATAAATCTAGCCATAGTGTGGCTCTAGCAACCTGATTTAAAAGCAGAGTCTTTCCCTTTTTAGGTTAAATATTCACTAAAAGCACTTAATTGCCCTACGTTGGTAGTGGTGTACTTTACAGTTCATTTGTTCTGTAGCTGCTGTATGCGCAACAGCAGGCTCCAATATTGGCGCTGGTATTTCTTGTGTAAGTGCGACCATAAAGTGCATTGAAGTCGAGATGAATCTAAGCCTGCTGCTCAAGACACTTGACTTCTGGAGCACTGGTTCTCAAACTTTTTGGTATTGGAACCCACATAAAAGCCCCACTTTATCAACTGCTCAAGCCTCTGCAGCTATAATGGTTATTGGGCAGCAGTTCTCCCCCCACTCTGGTAGCAGGCTGTTTAACCCTTGATGTCCATAGCCTAATGTGCCCATTTTGAGCACCACCAAAAATTGGGTTGTGACCCATTGGTGGGTCATGGAATCATAGTTTGGGAACCATTCTATCAATCAACAGTATTTATCTACCGCTTTTCAACACAAAGTTCACAAAGTGGCTTACAGGCTAATAGTAATAATAAAATTAAATGGCTCCCTATCCCAAAAGGATCTTAAAAGATGCAAACCACTACCAGCAACAGGCACTAGAAAAGACACTGTGCAGGGGTGAATGGGACACTTACTCTCCCCCAGCTAAATATAAGAGGAACACCACTTCAAAAAGTGCCTCTTGCCCAGTCAGCAGGGGTGGGTAATTGTCCATTCCATTCTCGAGCCTCTAAGTGGAAAAGGCTGAGAAGAATGGGGACTGTTGTAAGCAGGTGCTGGTGTAATTGGGGGTTGAGGGCTGGGCTGGAGTGCAGCTCTGGCTGTTAGGCTGGATCCTAACCCCCGTTCCCAGGTTGGTCAGCCCTGATCCAGGCCACTTGGATTTGCATCAGTTATTTTTCTGGCATATATCTGAGTAGCCCCATAAGGCTGTCTGGGGCTTACCCTAGGGTAAGAGGAAAATATCCCCTTACCCTGGGGTGAGCTTCAGTGGCCGTCAAACCTAGGATGCAGTACCGGCTGGCCTGCCTGCCTGCTCCAGCTCAGGCTGGATTGGGCTGCCTGAAGTGGAGGAAAACAGTCTTTCTATTGGAGAGCTTCGTCTGTTGCTCTTTTTTCATCAGGACTGGCCTGTGGTAACAACTTGCCAATTTTTCTTATGGGGTTTGGTTGCTGAGGGCTTTGGTTAACTTGAGGGATTGAAACATGGTGTGTTTACTTTCCCAGACCCCTCCTGTTGCTAAACCTAGAGAAATTTTCATCCTCTTAAGGAGAAAAACGTGTGACCCAGAGCTATAAAGAGAAGGCCCTAAGCAAGTACAGTGTATAAGCTCTGTTGTCAGGGGAAGTGTCTCTCTCACAGTTAAACCATTTTCTGTCATGAAGCTGCCAAGCCTTAAAAACGCAGCCTCATGATACCAGGCCAGTTGAAGAACGGGTCTTTAGGGAACTTCCCAAGACTCCAGGCACTTGGCAGCTGACAACATTGGCTGCCAAGCAGAAATTAGGTCAGTGAGGCATCGTAGCCCTAAGGTGTGCTTTGTTGCTGGAACGACAGCTTGTTAGTTTATTTGGAATACTTCTATCCCTCTTTCCTCCCATAACATGGAATGCCCAAGGCGGCCAACAATGAAGTCTAAAATACAAGAAATACAGTAAAATTTAAAATACAGTAAGTACAGTAAAACATAAGAGAATTGCAAGCTACAAGCAACAGAACAGTGATAAAAAAGTGGTAAAAAAACAGCAGGAAGATGAATGAAAATTAGTTGCTAAGTTTTTAACAATGATGAAATGGCAACTAATAGCTAGAGATGTTTGGAAACTGTTGGTTATTTTACTCAGAAGTAAACCTATTGTGTTCAGTAAGACTGGGGCTGTAATCCTGGCTTACCAGAAACAAGCCTCTACTAATAGCAAAAAAAGCTGGGGGTGGGGGACGACAAGGATGGAATTCCGAATAGAAATGTCTTTCAGTCCCACTGCAAGGTGAACAGGGAGGTTGCTAATGTTAGCTCAAAAAGGAGTTCCAAAGTGGAAGCATCAAAGCAGAGAAACTTCTTCCCTGTGTCAGCTCAACCAATAATGCTTGATTGGGTCTTGATTTCTCTGCACATCTGTCTCTCTTGGCTATTCCCAGAATTCTATGTGGCAGTATCCTCTCAAGCAATGCAACTCATTTTAGCAGACTGGGATAAGGACAACCTCCTGGCCTTGGTCTGTCTTCTTCTCAAGTATAGCCCATGAACTGTTTGGTCTCTTACACTCTTTTCCCTTTTAGCGTTTTAAGAGTGTGTGCTGCATCCTACTGAGGGGTGGGGCAGTCATGATAACTTTTCAAGGTAAGGGAATGTTTGTTCACTTTGGTGCTGTGTGGTGGCTGCATTGACACTGGAAAACTGTTGACACTGGACAACTGAACCCTCTGTCATTGACACAGAAGGTTCAGAGAACTGAACCATTGACACTGGACAACTGAACTCTCTCTCTCTCTCTCTCTCTCTCTCTACACATAACATAGGTGAGACTCCGGCAAATCAACCTCCTGGGTCTCTTGATCTAGCAAGGTCTCCATATGGTGTTTGTCTTGAACAAACCATTCTCCCTTTATCGGTTTAGGAAGGGCTATGTGATGCCATGGGAAACAGGACAATCAAAGTCAGCTTAAAATATTTTCTTCTGAAATTTTCCAGCAGTTTCATTGCCAAGACATAACTGGCTTAAATTGTAAGCCTTGTGAAAGAATTGTGTATCTGCACATTGCAAGAATTGTGTATCTGCACAAGATAAAAACCTGTGAATTTGCTGTCTGCAAGGATTTCCAGGAACCTAACCCTAGCGGATAGTGAGGATTGACTGTACTTCCTAACACAAAGCCAAGTTCATGCTACTTAGTGATGATTGTAACTTTGTGAATGAAGACATGTTCTTTTGGGGGCAGATATACAAGGCTTGATAGTGGAGTCATGCTCTGCCTTCCTCCAATCTCATTAGCATTTAAATCAATGTTGGTATGGGTTCATTGTGCTATTGACATAGTTCAATGTGCCTTCTAAACACTTTCCACTCTTTACCAAAGACAATGATCTGCATCTACAATACAGAAGTGACAAAATGCCTTCCTATGGCCTGCATAATGTAATAGTGTTGTGAACATTTTTAACATGTTCAAACTCTATTCAGGCATTCTAAATGTAAGGAAAATCAACACTTATCTGGGAGGGGCAGAATTGCTACTGTGCCTCTCTCCTTATTTATCTACTACTAGCTTTTTGGTACCCGGCGTTGCCCGGGTAACAAATGTCATCGGGACATTGTGGATTTGACAGTAATGTGGATTTCAAAACTGTGGATTTGACAGTAATGTCGGTCATTTTGGGCATTTTGTTTTGTACCCCTTCTTACCCCCCCCCCCATGCCGAGGGGGGCCGAACCTGGACTCCAACTGCATCAGGAGCGTCGCTGCTCGTTCCGGCGACCCCGGAAACTATGGATTCGATGCTTATTTTGGCTGTTTTTGATAGTTTTCACATGGGGCCCCCTGTGCACCCCCACCCCTGGGGGCGCTGGGGGGGCCTGACCCCCGCAGTGTTTGTCACCAGGCCGCAAGGCACGCGTGTGCTGGGTTTGGTGCGCATCACTCCAGGCGTTCCAGCACAGCATGGAGGACGTTTCATTTCGTACCCCTTCTCGCCCCCCATGCTGAGGGGGGCCCGAACCCTGACTCCAACAGAATTGGGAGCATTGCTGCTCGTCTCGGCGACCCCGGAAACTATGGACCAGAAGCTGATTTTGTCCGTTTCCGACCGTTCTCACGCGGGGGGCCCTGCGCACCCCCACCCTTGGGGGTACTGGGGGGGCCTGACCCCTGCAGTGTTTGTCCCCAGGCCGCAAGGCACGTGTGTGCAGAGTCTGGCGCCAATCGCTCCAGGCGTCGCAGTGGGACATTGTTTCTTGGGGCATTGGGTCTTGTTTCGCACCCCTTCCTGCCCCCCACACCAAGGGGGGGTCGAACATGGACTTCCCCGGCGCTGGGAGCGTCGCCCTTCGCCTCGGCGACCCCGGAAACTACAGATTCAATGCCGATTATGGCTGTTTTTGCCCGATTTATGCAGGGCCCCCCGCATACCCCCACCCCCAGGGCGCTGGGGGGGGCCTGACCCCGCAGCGTTTGTTGCCAGGCCACAAGGCACGCGCCTGCCGAGTTTGGCGCGCGTCGCTCCAGGTGTTCCAGCAGGGCATGGTGGATGTTGTGTCTCGCACCCCTTCTTGCCCCCCACGCCAAGGGGGGTGCGAACCTGGACTCCGACTGCGTTTGGAGTGTCGCCGCTCATCCCGGCGACTCTGGAAACTACAGATTCAACGCCGATTTTGGCCATTTTTGACCGTTTTCACGTGGGGCCCCCTGCGTACCCCTACCCCTGGGGGTCCTGGGGGGGCTGATCCCCGCAGCGTTTGTCGCCAGGCCGCAAGGCATGCGCATGCCAAGTCTCGTGTCGATCGGTCCAGGCGTTGCGGAGCCTGTGCGCCACTCACACTCACACTCATTCTCTTTTATATATTTATCTGCAGATTCGTTATCTGCAAGGATTTCCAGGAATGTATCCCTAGTGGGTAATGAGGATTGACTGTATATTCCTGTCCTTGAAGGCATCCAAGTTGTGGTGGTGGTTAAATCAGAAGATCATTCTTGTACATTGACTCCTGCTTGCCTTGGGAATACTTGTTGGATTTTTTTTTGTAGTTTTGGAACGTTCCCCTTTATTGACTGTGACCCAGTTGAAGCCCTGATCACACTTTTGAAATGGTTCAATTGCTTTTCTCCTTCTCATCTTGAATTGTGCATGGCTTCACCTGCCTCTCTTCCTCTCTGTCTGCTGTTTAGGTTTGGCTTCTTCCTAAACCCATCCTTCCAGCCCTCCTGCAAACCGGTGCCACCTCTATTTGTATTCTTTCTATGTTCATGCAAGTGAGGGGATTCTACACCTAGGACTAATAATAAGTTGTTTGGAATAAGTGTGTTACCATAGAAACAAAGACAGGTGTCAAAGAGATGCAATAGCATCACCATAATTGTGGGATGCCGTGCATACGACTGGATGGTGGATTGTATATCTCTCTGTAAAAGAGGAAAGCTGAGTAAGCATCTCATGTTGCAGTGCTCAAGCAGGGTTTGCTTGGTCTTTGCAGAAAGTGGAAGATTTTCCTTTTGGATTAAAACATGCCTGGGTTTTGCAGGATGCCATCTCAGGGTGCTAATGTAGTGAAAGATCATGTTGAAACCCACTAAGCAGTCTAGTAGTGTCAAGAGATTCTCCCCCTAGTCTTTTGAATTGTTTTGATAGTTTCATTTTCCGCACTCAGCAGTTTTCTTGTAGCTTACTCTCAATTAGGCAATAGCATATTTTAAATCAGTGTTTTGTGTTCAGTGGCTCAAATGCATCTAAACAAAGATGAGTTGCAAATGGAGTATAATTGCACACCAAAGATGGATCTTAAAGAAAAGTGATTCAGCTCCTCCATCTGTTACAAGAGGTTCCTATGCGCATTGTCTCTGGAGCTCTTTCTGTAAGATCCTCCTGAGATCTAAGGTCCCAAGAAAGCAAGGTGAACAGTGTGGGGTACCTTTATGCAGAGATGGACAGACTCCAGAATGCACTTGGCCAGCTTTATTCAGAGGGCCGCATATGCACTGGACTGCTTGTCGCGCTTCTGCCGTTGGCGAACTCCCTGGTTTGAAGTACAGTATGTTAATTTGCTTTTGGATTGCACAGATAGTTGGGACCCACTTGGTTTGTCAGGACCTGATGTCAGGTGGGTCACAGAAAGCTGGGAGCCACCATCTTGGAAACTGCAGACCTTACTCTTGCTATATTCCTTTCGTGAGTTTTTAAGTGAGTTTTTTAAATTTTGTTTTTAGTTCAGTGCCTTTATGTAATATTTTGTCCTAATCTTGCTTTCTGTCAGAGATGTTTCATGGTTGTGCAATTGTGTCAGTCCGAGAATGCCAGTTTGCATTCCAGAAGTGTCATTGGATTACGTCGCATTGAGGGCACTTCCTGCTTGATGATGTCACTTCCGGCTATGACAGATTCCAGGTTAATGACATCATTTCTGGTGGCTCCCAAAATGAGTGCCATTCCCGGTCTAAAAGGTCCTGGTCTAAAAGGTTTGAGAACCACTGAGTTTGCATATTTGAACCTGCAGGAAATGAATGCACAATAACTAGCAAATCCCCATGATTGCTTCTCAAGAGCAAGACACCTAGACATCCTCCACTGACCAAACGAACTTAAAATTTAACACGGTTCAGAAGGTGTGAGATGCATTTTTCCCCCCTTATAGTCCTACGTAATCCCTTATTCAGCAGTTTCTCAGCCAATAATGGTACCACCACTAAATAAAATGGAAAGTTTTGCAGATAAAATGACTCTTCAGCAGGCAGTGAGCTCTTGTCTATTTGATGCTATCTCTAACTTAATTGGGATTATAATATAACAAGACAATAGGCATCTGCTTGACAGAAACCTCCCCGTATCCTGTGCATCTTTCAGTTCTCAGAGACTTGATCTTTGATTTGATCTTTAGTGATTTGCCATCTAAACAATGGTGCCAAATTACACTGCATACCTTATAGTGCAATCCTATGTGTGTGTACCTAGAAGTAAGTTCATTGTGTTCAACAACTCCCAGATGAGCATGCTTAGGATCACCGCCTACAATTGTATTTTGTTTGTGGTCCTGTGTATTCTATGGAATACGAGAGCCCAGCTATTTTTCGTGAGCCGCGTTCTAAGCATTGAAAAGTGAGCCGCGTTCAAAGCATTATATCCTGTTGGGCATGAATGTGAAGTAAGAATTCTGCTGTAGTGCAGTGTCAAAACAGGATGACCTTGGAGCGCTTCCTCCACAATTCCGTGATCCAGAAATATAGTTTACTATTTGTTTTTCAAGACCTAGCCATTCTTATGTGAAGTACATCTTACCAATGTGTCGCTTTTTATAGGTACAGATATTCTGGGCTATATCCTACATAAACCCTACTGGGTTAGGCCACAGGTCCATCTAGTCCAGTTTAGGGCGCAATCCTAACCTGGAGTTAGGCTGGCACTGTTAGGCTTAAGTTTGGCTGGCACAAGAGACACTGTAAAGTATGTTTAGACCACTCTCAGAGTTGGAGAGGCCAGAACGCAGATGTGCGCCATCCTCCCTGACTCCAAGAGTGGTCCAAACGCGCTGTACAGTGGCCCTTGTGATAACCAAACTTTGCTGGCCTGACTGTGCCGGCCTAACTCCAGATTAGGATTGCGCTCTCAGTGTATCTCACAGTGGCCCATCAGATGCCCCAGAGAGCACTCAAAACAGCATGATACTTGTGTCCTGTTGCCAGTCCCTCATATCTGGCATTCAGAGATAGGCTACACCTAAAACCCAGAGGTTGCTTATAGTAATCATGGCTTGTAACTGGTGATGTACTCTTCCTCCATACGTCCACAAAGGAAGGGACATCTCCCCCCCCAATAGATCAATTCATGTTATGTCAAAACAACACTTTTGGTTCCAGTAAATTACCACTTGCAGCATTTGGCTTGAGTAGTACTTCTGATATAAAAGGCAGCCAGCATTGTGTGAGAGTACTGCCATGTGCTGCAGTGTTGTTCGTCACAGTGTTGGTCACCCTGCTGGGTGTACTTAGTGTCTACAGAGTGTGAGTGAGAAAGAGATGGGAGTGGAGGAGGCACAGAATTTAAACTACCTGTATAGTAGCTGAGTTTCATAAAACTCAGATTGGAAAGTGAGAGGTGCAAACAGAACTTGGCATTTATGTACCAAGTATAATTTGCAGTGGCTGTTGACACATCCAAACAGTATAAATTGAGTCAAGCTTATATATTGGTTCAGAACAGCTCTACTCTGTCTCTGGAAAAAGTTGACATAAAAATCAACAGAGAGCAATAGGATTTGTCATGTCTGTGTGAACATCTCAAGCCCTTGCTAAAAACACATTATGCAATAATTATGAGGTGCCCAGTGCTGTAGTCGACCCAAATATAAAATCAGAGCTCGAGGGCCTTGATGGGATCAGTAAAGACCAGGTTAAAGAGGGTGGTAGATGATAGGGGTCTCTCTAGCAATGCAATAACCAAAACAATAGAACTGCAGATTTAGGGGAGAGAATTGTTGTATCACACATCAGATGTGTGTGAGAAATGAAAGATTATAGGAAAAAGCATAGTCTGCTAAATTGATGCTGGAAACCTTGAGAACATGGTTCCTGGAGAACAGTTGGCAGCCAAATCTGAAGCCCAGAGGTTGGATCCAAAGGGGCACTTGGACTCTGATCCAGGCAAGCACTCGGGGAAGGAAACAATGAAGTTGGAGTTGCACAGAAGATTTCAAGTCCTATGGGCATCAGATCTGCTGCCAGGCTTCCAGAGTCTGTGCAAAATCTGGGTATCTGAGACTCCAGTTATCCTTGCTGTCGCTAAATATTTCCTGCCTTAGACGGCCAATGTTCAATCCAAGATATGGCGCTGAGGCTTTTTTTCCAGATTGATTCGAGTGGAGATGGGTCTCTGAAGTGTGAGAAGGGTACTACTTCTGGATGTAGCATTAAACTTTATTATTGTAGCCATTTATTTATTATGTAGGCATTTAACTTTGTTATTACTATTTACCTATAAATCACTTTGTGTTGAAAAGCGGAATATAAATACTATTGATTGATTAAATGTTAGATGAGGACAGGGATGTTGACAGGCTCTGGGCATGAAACAAAAGATCTGCAACTCTCCCATGGTGGTACCTTGATTGAGAACTGCTACCTTAACTCAAACTATAGGTCTGTGGCCCACTGGTGGGTCATGAACCAATTTTTGGTGGTTAGCAAAACTGATAGGGTAGATTAGACTATGTGCATCAAGGGTTAAGCAACCGGCTACCAGCTTGAGTGGCTGCTAAAATAAAATAAAAATTTTTTTAGGCAGGTCCCGCACCAGGTTAAGGCATTTTTCAAACTTTATCCTTGGATTGGACACAGGAGACTCTCCTCAGTCTGAAGGTTAAAGCCATTGAGAGGTTATGGTTGTGTGATTGGGATCTGGGCAGGCAGTAGATAGAGGCTTTTTGCATGAAGCTTTTCTTATGCAAGAAACAGATTACAGTTTATCCTCAGTATCCATGCGGGATTCATTCCTGGACTGCTTGCAGAAAACGGTGTATAATAATCTGTAGTCTTTGGCCCATTGGGGTGCCGAAAGCAACTGGAGTCTTGCTCCAGTTGTGTCAGGAGCCATTCGGAAACCTGTGCAGGCCACATGTGGCCTCCATGTTCCTCAGAAGCGCCTCCAAAGATCCTAGAAGGGTACCTTTGGTTTTCAGCTAAAACCAGGAACTGCCCTTCTAGGACCAACGGAGGCTGTTCTGAGGCTGTTCTGAGGCCTGAAGCCACACGTGGCTTCCATGGGCCTCAAAAAAGCCTCTGGAGGCAATCGGAGCACAGCTAGTTACTCTTTGGAGGCTTCAGGTTGTGCCAAATCTGCCTCAACACAAGTCTGGGGGAGCTGTATTGAGCCAGATCCATGTGTATATAAAATCCACGGATAATCCATGGAGCTAGATCCACGGATAATATGGCCTAATTATCTATGCTGTTATGCACTGCCTTTTCCTGTAGTCTGTCCTAAGTTTACCATGACCAGGATCTCCAAAGAGGGGGCCTGGCAACACAATGCAGGTCAGCACTTTCTACTATGCTGTACTTTTATAATTTCTCTCAAATCCAGGGAGCACATGAGGAAGACCAGAGGAGGATGTTGAGGTGGATGGTAGCAGAACCCCCCATCCCTCTAGGTAACTGCCTCCATGAGTCAATTGACTCCTAAGATTTCTTCCCCTACAAGGAGGGAGAGGCCAGAATAACTGGATTCTGTTCCCTGACCCATGTTTAAATTGGAGGCACTTCAATCCGTTTCATCTTAAAGATACTATTCACACCAATACAGCAAGAAGTCCACAGCTCCCAGCTTTGTTTTTAGGCTAACTTCAAGGAGCTTGTTCATGCCTATAAAGTTCTCTGATATCCTGAGCAGGGCTGCTTGGGGAACCTATACAGGACTCTGATGAAGTCCAGTCGTCGATCTCTTCTGCGGAGTCCGGCTCTTCTGGAGGCTGGAAAGTGCTTAACAGTCTGAGCATTTTCACCACCCTGGATGAAAGTCTGGTCAGTCTGGTCCATTTAGATGGGCAATTAAGACTTTTCTGTTTTTTAAGCCAGTGTTAAGCCTCCCAAGTATGATGGAGTTATTAGTTTGGTTTGCATTCTTCATGCTATTAAGATAATGTAATTTTGCATTGACTTTCTTCTCGGATGTGTTCATGAATTTTCTTTTTTGGAGCTTGTAGTCCCCACTTTTGAGAATTTAGTTCATGCATTTGTTTGGACCTCAGAGTGGAACAGAGCATGTTGAGAAGTGCCTTTTCTTTGTAACTTTCTATTTCTGATGCCTCAGAGCAGACAATGAGCCCATAGCTTTCCCAGTAATGATCAGTCATTAAGACCTTGCAATAATAACTGTTTTAATCTTTACAATTTATCAGCGAGCCAAGGAAATTGGGATGATGGCATTGCTGTGAGGATTTTTGTACCATCTCTTTGCAAGGAGTTTGTCCCAGCCTGATGGAGCACATGGGGCAGTTATCCATGAGATGTTCGGCATGGCAGCCCAATCAATTATTAAGGTTATTCACCGAGCGTTAGTGGAGCTTTGAGACTGGGAAATGCAGTTCTCTGAACTGTAAGCACTACAATAGCCTGGCACTGATGGATTGAGGCAATCAACTTGAAGCTAAGGGCTGCCATGTTCCCAGGCAGAGAAATGGAAAATGTTGGAACTGAACCTACCAAACAAGACAATGGCCTGTTTTAGTCTTTTTTTGATGCTACATTATAGAATACTGTACCATAGTGCTCATGAACAACAACCAGTGAACCCATATATGCTCATTTTAGCCTAACAATATGGGATGTAGGAAGATGCTGTAGGGAAAGAGCCCAGTTTATGTGTTCCTAAGTGAGAACACCTAGTGCCTATTTCTGAACATTGCCTACTTAATGACATCACTTGTGGCTTTCAGCAGGTGCCGTGAATGCTCTTCTGCCCATTGTATGGGACTTGTACAATGTACATTGTATGGGACTTGTACAATTGTACAATGATGTGAAGAGTGGGGTTTTCATCCTCTTAAAGTACTAGAAATGGGGGTCCATCCAGTGACCTGACTCAAAATGGACAAAAGGAGGTATTTCACATAGCATATAACTGGTCTGTGGAATATATGATGATGATGATGATGAATGTTGCCACAAGGTGTGGCAGTCTACACTAGCTTGCTAGCTTTAAAATTCAGTGAGGGCAGGTCTATGAGAATGGTGATTACTAACCATGGTGTGCTGCTGCTGGGATTGGCAGCAGTATGCCTGCGAATACCGGTTTTAGGGGAGCAGTGGTAGGAGAGAAAGATGCATTTCTTTCTTGCTTGTGAGCTTCTCAGAGGTAGTCCTAGGCCACTGCAGTAGATCGAATGGTAGACTAGGTGGGCTTCTGGCCCCAGTAAGCAAGGATTTTCTTATATTCAGATTATGTAAAAATCATTAGCTGCTTATACTGGGGGTCAAATTGTTGGCCAACTTATGTGATCCCCTCCCCCAGGTCAGGGCTGGCCCCAAGACCAGCAGGGTCCAATGCAAGGCCTGCAACCTGTTGTGAATTTGTGTGAATAATAGCAGAGTTGGGGGCTTGGAGACCCATTTCAGCGCTTGCTTTAGCGCTCTGGAGCGAAGTAACGAAGCGATCGCCACATTTCCATAACAAAGGCTCTTTATTGTAGCGAAAGTGAGATAGGTGAAAAGTTTCAGTCTGCCGGCTAGGAAAGCCGGTGAAGTCTTTGCCGCTCGCAGGCGGCGTTTCAGTGCAGCTTTTACATCTTATGCACACACAGTGAATAACTCCTTCTTTCTACCCAAGAACAAAGGGATGCAGCCAGAGTATATCTGGAGGTGGATACCTGAAGACCCCTTGTGCCCCATCTTACCCAATGGGGTGACCCTTAGAACACTATGATCTCATGGGAATGTGCAGTGTTTGCAGCCAGGGCTTCCCGTGTGAAACTGCCTGCTTATGTTACACTATCAGAAAGGGAGTTCAACTACTGTCCAAGCCAGTTGCCCTAACAAGCTGGGAAGCTGTCTGCTGAAGGACGCACAGGTGTTCTATCTGATCCTGAGACGGAGAGACGGAATGCCAGTTTCAACCAGTTCTGGACTGTGAGATGTGAAACTGCAACACCCCCCCATTCCGTTTCGGAAGTCTCCCTTTGGCGCCAGGTCCAGCATTTGAACTGCCTGTTTGAACTGTGGCGCAGGAAGAGCTTTGGTTAGAACGTCCGCGATGTTCTCCTGCGATGGGCAGTAAAGCACTTCAATGTCCCCATTCTGAACAGCTTCTCTGACATGTTTATGCTTTATGTCCACATGCTTGGAGTGCATCCGGACTCGTTCTGACCCAGCAACCTGGATGGCAGACTGGTTGTCCATCCAGATTCGGATTGGATTTACCTGTGGAGCATCCAAATCCGACATCAATTGCCTGAGCGTGTGAAGGTAGTTGGTCACAAGACTCAAGGCTGTGTACTCACTCTCCAGTGTCGAACACGCAACGGTCTTTTGTTTGTGTGAACCCCAATTTATCACGCAATTCCCAAGACGTATGGCATAGCCAGTTGTAGATCTCCTGGTGTCATCTCCCCCAAAGTCACTGTCTGCAAAAACCTCCAATTGCAGTGCTCCTTTTGGGGTGATGTGGTACTTGTGGGTGCTTGTCCCTTTCAAGTACCGGAGAATGCGCTTTAAGGCTATCCAATCTGTCTGAGTGGGATTTGCAGCCTTTCTGCTCAGGTAATTGACAGCAGCGCCAATGTCTGGGCGCGTCCAGCACGCAAGGTGTGTGAGTGAACCCAATAGTGAGAGGTACATGTTCTGGTTTGGAAATGGTGCAGACTCTTCTGCTTTCTCCCCCCTTCCAACCACCATTGGAGTTGCAACACTCTTGCAGTCCTGCATGTTCCATTCCCTGAGTAGGGCATGAATCTTACTCTCCTGACTGAGGAGAAAACCAGTACTGTCAGCTGTGCGTTCAATCTCCACTCCCAGGTAACGATTGACAGGACCAAGACACTTAAGAGTGAATGCCTTTTTCAGCTGTTGTGTGATCTGATTGATCTGTTGTTCCGTTCTTGCAAGGACCAGCAAATCATCAACGAAGCACAGAAGAACACACAATTTTTCCCCTTTTCCTTTCCTGAAAAGGCATGGATCAGCTGTAGAGGGTGTGAACCCCAATTTTTGCAGCTGCTCCTTAAGGCACAAGTGCCAATTTCTTCCACTTTGCCTTAACCCGTAAATAGATTTCCTGAGGCGAAAATGTGAGTAATCGCTTTGCACCCCTGGAGGAATTGTTATGTACACTTCTTCCTGCAGTTTTGCGTGCAAGTAAGCTGTCCCCACATCAAAGTGATGCACTTGGAGACCTCTGCTAGCTGCGACAGCAAGCGCTGCTCGTAGCGTTGTGGCTGAAAGTGTGGGGGAGTAGATTTCCTCAAAATCTACACCTGGAATCTGCTTACAGCCACGAACCACTAAACGGGCTTTCTTTAAGGGCTCAGCACCTTCCTGATCTTTTAGAACAAACACCCATCTGGAATCAATTGCATGCTTTCCAGCTGGTAATTCTGCTGGTTCAAAAACCTCCAAGTTGTGCATTGCCTTCAGTTCAGCTTGAATAGCTTTCAGCCACCCTTCCTTCTGGGCTTGGGGTAACTCCAAGACATCTTGGTATGTCTGGGGTACCTCTGTGTAACCTGCCTCTACCTGGTAGGTTAATCTCTGAGGTGGTACCCCACGCAAAGCCCTTGGAGGAAGTATGCGTCTGGTCGGAACAGCCGGTTCCGGAGTGGCTTCCTCTGAGGAAGTGCTTGTGTCCAAGCCTGGACTGGCTTCCCTCGCTCCCTCCACTTCCAGCAGCCTGTTAGAGCTTGCTGGAGTAGCAGGAAGTTGCCTTTCTCTCTCTGGAGTTCTCTGAGGTGATGCTGCTGGCTGATCGGGACTGCTTTCTAATCTTGCCTCCCCCCCACTCTCAGCAGCTTGACTGGGGATGCTGACGCTTCTGTCAGCATGATCTGGCAGCATACTTTGCTCAGAGAAATCGTAAGAGTTGGAAATGGTGACCGTTCTGTGGTCAGGATTGAGAAATTTGAGCGCTTTGCAATTCGGTTCTACTCCAATGAATTGCAGCCGCCTGGCTCGCGGCGCACTTTTCCTGCGTGTTTCCCGATCTGCATGCACGAAGGCGAATGACCCAAACGTTCTTAGGAATGCAAGATCGGGTGGTTTACCGTATAGCTTGGTGTAGGGGATCCCGTCAATTGGACGGTGGTACACTCGATTAGAAATGAACACAGCATATCTCATTGCTTCTCCCCACAACCCTTTGGGCAGTTTTGACTGCTCCATCAGCGCTCTAACCATGTTTTGGAGCTCCCCATTTTTCCTCTCCGCCACCCCATTGTGCTCTGGGGTGCGTGGAGCAGTGAGTCTGTGGGTGATGCCCTGTTCCTCCAACCAATGAGACATTTCCCCACTGAGAAATTCACCTCCCCGGTCGGTTTGAATCGCCACTACTGGATGCCCAAACCGCCTCTCCACCCACCTGACCCAATTGCGAATTTTATTAAACGCCTCAGACTTTTGACGCATCAAATATGCAAAGCTGTACCTTGTAGCGTCGTCCACAACTGTAAGAACATATTGTGCCCCCCCCAGCTGTCTTTTTCAATGGCCCAATCAAGTCCATGTGCGCCAGCTGGAAGGGAGTCTGGGTCTGGCGTGTGCTGAACTTCGGGATGCTTGCGCGATGCGATTTAGTGAGTTTGCACACCTCACAATCCACAAATGCGTCGCAATCTTTCAAGTCCATCCCGCGCACAAGTTCAGCTGTCTTCTTCACGTAGTCATGGTTCAGATGTGCTAGGCGCAGATGCCACAAATGTCCACAGAGGTGTCCGTGCTTCGGTTGATTGAAGTACGCACTTGCTTGCTGTTTCTCTGTCGCCTGCGCTCCAAGTACAAACAAACGGTACACTCGGGGGACAGCCACGCAGAGACTTCCCCTCTTAAGAGTGCAGGTGTTGTCTTGGAAAGTCACTGTAAATCCTTCTTCCTGGAGGGTGCCAAGGCTGAGCAGATTCCTGGACATCGTTGGCACGCACAGCACATTTTTCAAGGTGGTCTGCAGCTGTGGCAGAAACACTTCTCCAGCGCAGCTCACAGGCGCTGTTTTCCCATTTGCGAGTGCAACAGTTTCTCGGTCTGTCTCGCGCCTACTCGTGAGTAAGTCAGCGGATGTCACAATGTGATGGCTTGCTCCCGAGTCGAGCAACCAGGATTCTCGCGTGCGCACACCTTCTGCTGAACTAACAAACGCGATGCTCGCTTTGGGTTGCTGTGCATGAGGCTTCGGAGACTGCCCTTGCCCCGTGCTCTGCTCACTTTGGGGCTTTTTCTTCTTCTTGGTTCCTCCTTTCTTCTTGGGGCATTGGAGGGCAAGATGATGGATGGATCCACACACATAGCACTGGCGCACACTGGAGCAAACCTGCGCCTGGGACTCATTTTTGGGCTGCTGCTGTTGCTTTTTCCCAGAATTGTTGTTTTTCCCTTTTCGGAATTCACGCTCTCTCTGATTGTCTTTCCTTTTGTCCGCTTCCTCGAGAAGCCGTGCAACTACAAAGGTGACCGTCAATTGCGCTGCAGGAATGGATTCCAAAGTTAGGGTGAACATATCCCACGTTTCATCCAGGGAATTGAGGATCGCAAACACTTTGAGCCGTTCCTCAACATGTTCCCCGACTGCCTCCAGATCCTTGAGGTTCTGCTGCATCGCTCTGAGATGGACTCGCAAGTCGCCTCCCGGTTCTAAACGCGCCCTCCACAACTTGCGTGTCAGAACCATGCTGGAGGTTAGCGATGCCCTGGCAAACAGCTCCTTCAAGGTGTCCCAATAGTCCTTAGCGTGTGCAAGGTCCCTCACGTAAACCAAAAGATCTTCAGAGATGGCCAGACCGATGGTCGCTTTCGCCTTCCTGTCGGCGGCCGCTGCTGCGGCGTCTCCGGCTGCAGGAAGCGTTTGCGTGCGCTGCCAAAGGTCTTCCCGTTCCAACAGCAATTGCATTTTGTGGGCCCACTGCACATAATTGCTGTCGTTGAGGAGTGGAACTGGAACGCCAAAAGGCGCCGTCGCGGCGGCGGCGGCGGGCGGCTGCTGCGCCATCACGATCCCGGGCGCAGCAGGCGGCAACGGTGGTATTTGAGGCGGTGGCAGAGGATGGAAAGCGCCCTGCCCGGGAACGAGCGGCGGCGGCGGCGGGGCAGGCGCTTGGCCGTCGGGAGGCCCCGCTGGGGGAAAGAGAGGTCCGAGATCGTCGTCTTCCGACTCGCCCTCTTCGCTTTCCTCGCTTTGCTCGGGTTCCCCTGGGTCGCCAACGTCCTCTCCCTCGGATCCGTCCCCGAGGTCTTCCTCCTCCTTCACTCCACCGGTTGCTCCTTCCTCATCCGACATCTGTCAGGGTGTCGGCGAGTTGAAGGATGCAGCCGCATTCACAGTTCAGTCTTCGCTCCGCTCTGCTCCGCGGATCGGGTCCTCCGCGAGCCCCTGCAGGGTTACGGCTGAATCTTCCATAGCGTAGCGTGCTCTGGACACCATAACCTGTTGTGAATTTGTGTGAATAATAGCAGAGTTGGGGGCTTGGAGACCCATTTCAGCGCTTGCTTTAGCGCTCTGGAGCGAAGTAACGAAGCGATCGCCACATTTCCATAACAAAGGCTCTTTATTGTAGCGAAAGTGAGATAGGTGAAAAGTTTCAGTCTGCCGGCTAGGAAAGCCGGTGAAGTCTTTGCCGCTCGCAGGCGGCGTTTCAGTGCAGCTTTTACATCTTATGCACACACAGTGAATAACTCCTTCTTTCTACCCAAGAACAAAGGGATGCAGCCAGAGTATATCTGGAGGTGGATACCTGAAGACCCCTTGTGCCCCATCTTACCCAATGGGGTGACCCTTAGAACACTATGATCTCATGGGAATGTGCAGTGTTTGCAGCCAGGGCTTCCCGTGTGAAACTGCCTGCTTATGTTACACTATCAGAAAGGGAGTTCAACTACTGTCCAAGCCAGTTGCCCTAACAAGCTGGGAAGCTGTCTGCTGAAGGACGCACAGGTGTTCTATCTGATCCTGAGACGGAGAGACGGAATGCCAGTTTCAACCAGTTCTGGACTGTGAGATGTGAAACTGCAACACAACCTCCCTCCCCAGAGCCCCCTGTCTGCCAGGCAGCTGCATCAAGCCAGATGCTTGTGGTGCTGTGCAAGATGGATGACACCTGGAAATAGTTGACAGGGAAATGATATCACCACCAACTACTTCCAGAAGGGCCAAACAGCCTCGAGGGAAGGAAGATGGGTCCCCAAAAGCCAGCGCTGTTCTGCCCTCCCAGGTTGTGATCTGTCTGCCGCCCCAGTGTGGGGCCCAATGTAGAGACGTAGGCCACCTGGCCCCAAGGCTGCCCTGTCCACCCCCAAACATCATTCCTCTGCTCAAGTTCTGTTTCCAGCCCACTGGCCTCTCATATCTCATCTGTCATGCTGCCTTTGTGCAGAATGGATTGATTAGTGGATAATGGCATTGCTGATGATTTGGAGTCATAAAACATGCTTTCAGTACAAGATGAGCATTGCTGCACCTCAAATTCTTCTCCCCTTTGAATTGAAATCTGCACCAGAGAAGAAGCCTTTTCATCCGTCTTCCTGATGGTTGCTGTAGCTGGGAGGGAAGTTCTCCATCACTGTGGTGGGAGGAAGTGTTCTGTACCTTCCACTTCCACAGCACCTAATTGCAGTCCAGATGCCCAGCACAAGAAGGGAGACCTCCTTCCTGTTAAGGATGCTGGAAGTACTGAGTGACCATAGCAGTAGCTGCTGTAAAGTGAAGATCCTTCCATCTTGCTCAAAATAATCTGTTCCAGTCGAGTATGAAACGAATCCACGACTAAAATAGATGTACTCTGAACTAAAATGTGTAGAACTATATGCAGTCTGGCAAGATGGTGTACATGCTTCTTGGACTACTTTGAAGGCATGAGCGTGTATATGTTTGAATGGTGGAGTATGAACCTGGGGTAGGTGATTGATAACATTTGGCACTGGGCACTGTTTAGCATGCAGCAGAAAACATGACCCATCAGATGAAGACAAAAAAAACACAACCCAAACACTTCGTAATTTCAAGACAGAATGCAGACGCCTTCTGTACATTTGGAAGGCTTGTCGCTTCCTTACAGGGTGCAATTACGAGCCATGTAACAGCGTGGGTGTTGTGTTTAATTATAGTTGATACCTAGGGAGCCTAATAAAATAATTGAGATGTTTCATTTTTCCATGAAGTGAGAAACCAATTTTTATTTAAAAGTTGAGAACTCTGAGCGTGAACAGTTTCAAAACAAAAAGATTCTAGAGGAGACTGCCAGCATTCTCTCCCCCCCCCTCTCCAGTTCGCCATTGTCTGCTGGCTTGCTTTTTCAGGCATCCCAACCATCTGCCCAATTTGTTTACAACTCTGGAGCACCTAACAATGAAGGTGATCATTGCATTGCTGGATCTCCAGATCAGAGCAGGGAGGCTCAACCTGTTGTGGAAGGTGAAAGTAGAATGGCAACAGAGTGCGATCTGGCAGTACAGGCATGCCCCAGTATCCGCTGGGGTTTTGTTCCGCAACCGACTGGATACCTGGGATGCCTTTTTAAAATAGGGGAACATCAGTGGTTTTGCTGCAACAAGGTAAAAAAAAATTGTTTAATTTTCTCCTATCTTCTTATGGGCATCCTGGTATCAGTGGAAACCAGTGCATGCCTGTATTTAAGCATAAATAATGCCAGGTGGGACCAAGCTAGGGATAGTGATTTTAAGAGGTATGTCCTTGGTAATGGGACACAGGCGTTTGCAGAGAATCCCTGGAGGATTCTCTAAGGCAGTGTTTGCCAAACTGTGGGTCTTGAGCCACTTTCAGATGTATTGCGTGGTGCAGCGATCATTTAAAATATGGGAGATGGGACACTGGAAAGGGGGGGACTGTGTGCCCCTATTTTGCTTGTGCCAAGGTTGTAAATAGGCTTTTGTTCTTTCTGATTCATGTTGCACATGAGTCGGGGAACTTGGAGTAAAAACAGGGCCACAATTTCTTAGATCAGCAATTCCCAAAGTTGTCCTTGGATATCAGCAGCAATCGCAGGGCTGCGGGCACCCAGTTCGTTTTTAATGTACCTTTTGGGTAGGGTTGGGGTGGCCCCCAGACCCTCCACGTGTCTCCCTGAAGGCCCCATCTTCAGCGCAGACATGCTTCTGGTTTGCGTGTGAAACCCAGAAGTGTGGTTTTGTTCTCAAAATGGGGCTCTTTCTGCCTTCAGGGAGACCCATGGAGGGAGCTGTGGGCCTCCCCAACCCACCTGAAGCCCCCCCCAACCCACCAGAGGTGTTAAAAGGGGATTGGATGCCTGCAGTGCTGCAATTACTGAGGTGCTGTTGGGACACTCTTAAGGGCGGTAGTGGGATCTGCAAATGAAGAAGTGGAACGCTGGGCGGTACTTATGCGGGACTTACACGCGATTGGCTGCCCGTCCGCTCCATTCTGATGCCCCCCCCTGCCTGCTGTGTGGGCTGCCTCTTTTGCTCCCCAGTGGTGGGTTGTGACCCCCAGATTGGGAAGCACTGACTTTTAAGGATACATGCAGCCAATTGAAGCATATAGTTCAAGAAGTCCTAATTTCTTGCTCTCATAATCCCTTTCCCCTTATTGTGGGGACCTAACTTGGGGAAGACAGCCAGCTATGTTGTTTTTTCTCCCTTAGCTGAGCAATCCCACCCTAACTCCAAGCTGCATATTGTTGATACCAATAACATTTTCTCAATATCAGCTTCCTTGACCCCCCCCCCCAATATCCCAAGGGCTGACCTGTACCCCCTGCCCCATATCAGCCCTTTGAGGTTCCTTAGTCAAGGGTCCCCAGCTTGCATCTCTGAGAGCACAATCCTAACGTGGAGTTAGGCTGACACAGTTAGGCCAGCAAAGTTTGACCAGCACAAGCGACACCTTGAAGTATGTTTGGACTACTTTTGGAGTCAAGAGAGGCCAGCACACAGAGGTGCGACATCCTCCCTGTCTCTGAGAGTGGTTCAAATGCGTTTTACGGTGGCCCTTGTACCAGCCAAATTTTCCTGGCTTAACTGCATCGGCCTAACTCCAGGTTAGGATTGAGCCCTAAGAGGTGTTTGAAAACTGTTATTTACCTTACTCAGAAGTTAGCCCATTGGATTCAGTAAGACTTGGCTGTAAACCTTACTCACCCAAAGCAAACAGCCCTATGAGTGGGACTATGCCCCCGGTAAGCATGTATGGGATTGAGACTTGAGTGTACAGTATGTGTCCTGGAACAGTTGGTCTTGGAATCAGTCTGCCTGAAGTGTGGGTTAAAGAGCAAGAAATACATTAATCCACTGTTGACTTGAGATAATGAATGCTTTTCATGGAAATCTCAAAGTCTACTAAAGTGAGCCAGTGAGAAGAACTGATTATGACCACAAGTGTTTTGTCTGAATTCAACCTTGGCAACATTTCCTAACTTCTCTTCTTCCTGCATGAATTCATTTTTTGTCTAGGTCTAATCCAGTCCAATTCCTGGAATAACCACGAGCCCTTTCAACCCTATTAATAAAGGTGTATTATCTGCCATCTAGAGCTAGGCGACATAAAAACCACCAGTGAAGGAACCAGTTTGACAGCATCACAGAGCCTGCTATTCCAGTATGCAGATATGATTGAGCTGAAATGGGGGGGGGAGAGAGAGAGAAAAGGGGGGGGGAAATGTGTTCAGCCGATCTGTGTACCCTTCCCAATTTTTCTTCCAGTTCTGAGGAACGCCATTGGCCTCACTGATTGTGATTTGAGACATTGCCATGTAATCAAACTTGGCTGCATGACAGCCTAATATCACACTGCTTATGTAATCTTTGATTAGCTGTGAGCATTGTGAACAGAAATTCCTGTCTTAAATGGGGGCAATGGAGAAGATGTAGCAAACAGTGCATGAAAAGGACAAGCAAGGTAGGATTTCATAAGACTTCTCACTTGTACTTCCCTGCTTCTCCCTTTTTGTTGCAAGCCCCCACCCCATTTTTGCTGTTTTGGAGGGACATTCGACATAGCCCTATCAATCCTTGCTGAGGCACTTGGGGAAGAAGTATTCCTGGTCATCTTCTGTGGAACCTTTCTTGCATTTTGCAAGGAATTTTTGTGACTCAGAGGGCCCAGGTTCTTCTAACTTGCACACTAGGCATATTTTAGACTACATCTTGCAGCATTCATTAGAGCAGTGGTATTCAAACTTTTTAGACCGGGACCCATTTTTTTAGAATGGCACTCATGTCAGGACCCATCGGAAGTGATGTCATTAACCTGGAAATGTTGCTGTGGTAGTAAGTGACATCATCAAGCAGAAAGTGCTATCATTGTTACATAATAAAATGACACTCTTGAAATGGAAATTGGCATTCTCTGTCTGCAGCTATTGAACAACTATGAAACATCCCTGACAGAAAGCAAAAGTAGAACAAAATATTATGTAAAAACACTAAAAACAAAAAGCCTCACTTAAATTCAAACTTAACACTCACAAAAGGAGCCTAATAAGAGTAAGGTCTGCAATTTCCAAAATGTCTACTCCTAGATTTCTGCAACCCACCTGACATCAGATCACAACCCACCAAGTGGGTCCTGACCCGCAGTTTAAATAACACTGTGTTTAGAGCATTTGGACAGACTGGTGGTGCCATTACTATTCTGTTTTCTAAAGACTGGCTTCTCAAGCTATCTCGGTTGGTTCTCACTTCTTATTACTGTCAAAACACCCAGGAATGTACCAGTGAATGGAGAAGCAGAGGATATGAGAAAACTGTTCCCTTTCTCCTAATATGTGGGTATACCAGACTATAGAGATAACAAGTCTTCCAGGGGATATGATTTTATCTGTATCTTACCGGTAGTTGTATCTGATTCTGCAGGAAATAACACCCCTGTCTGCATTTCTTTTGAGCTGTTTTCATGGGGGCCAATGTATCATAGTGACTTAGAAAATTGTGTGCCTCAGACTTGTATAATTTTTCACACTTTTCTACCACCCTTCCTCTAAGGCAGTGTTATTCAAACTGTGGGTCGGGACCCACTTGGTGGGTTGCGACCTGATGTCAGGTGGGTTGTGGAAAGTTGGGAGCAGCCATCTTGGAAACTGCAGACCCTACTCTTGCTATACTTTTGTGAGTGTTAACAGTTCGAATTTTCAAGGGACGTTTTTTGAATTCTGTTTTTAGTTCAGTGCTTTTACACAATATTTTGTCCTTGTCTTGCTTTCTGTCAGGGATGTTTCATGGTTGTATAATTGCTACAGTCCAGAAATGCCAATTTGCATTTCAGGAATATCATTTTATTATGTCACAATGATAGCATGTCCTGCTTGATAATGTCACTTCCTGCCATGTCATCACTTCCAGGTTGAGGACATCACTTCTGGTGGGTCCCGACATGAGTGTCATTCTAAAAAGTGGGTCTAAAATGTTTGCACATCACTGTGTCAGGACTGTGAAAATTGGCCCAGGCCTGAACAAACCTTTTTTCCTCTATGGACAATAGTCATGGCATCAGGCCAAGCCAGGAGATGCGCCTGCGTGCCTATCTTAAAGCATAAATGAGTACAGCTGTGGTAAAGTAGAGAGACGTGCCAGAATGCACGTGCTCCATGGCCACTTCAGCCAGAGCCCTCGTTGGTGGCCAGATCAGCAAATTGGAATTTAAGCAGGGGCAGTGCCCCAGTGTAACTTGTGGGTCTTTAAGGAAAGGAGGGGAAACGCTGCCCGATTGTATTGCCAGCAACTGCTGTGTTAGAGAACATCTGCTGCATCCTGTTTACTGTTTTGACTGACTGATTTGCTGGAATGCGACCTTTGTCTGGAACCTGACAACAACTCTCAATACAATTTTATCTAAGCTAAGCAGTGTGTCTGTCCATTCTTTGCTGAAGCCTAGAGATGCCTAGCGTGGCGTGAATTTTGGTACGCATCACACTGCTCTAAGGAGCTCAAAGTTATGTGGTTTCTTCCCTCCTTCTATCCCTGAAGCAATCCTGTGAGGTAGGTTAGGCTGAGAGTTGGCTGGCCCAAATTCCCCTAGGGAGCCTCTTTGCTGAGCAGAGACTTGAACCTGGATCATTCAAGTCAAACACCAGAACCACTATGCCGTCCTGGCTCTTAGCCTATTTGAGAATTCAAAAAATACAAGGCTATTTGCTCCTTTTTTAAAATGTATGACCCTGTTCTTAAGTAGCAATGCCTGGTAAGAAAACACATCACATCTTCTGAACCTAGTAAGTCCAAAGTGTTTCCCAGCCTGAGACCGGTTCAGTTAGAGGTCAGGCACATGTTTAAGGGCCCGTCCGCATGTGTGTATCCCTGAATCTCCAGACCAGTAGAAGAGAGGGCACCAAATGTGTAGTGGTTGCCAAAACCAATCTAGTGCCTGAGATGGCACTAAAATGTGTCATGTACCCCTGGGTTGTATGCCAGCATCCCCACACACTCAAGCATGCACCTCAGTGTGTGAGCACCCCCCATCGCAGCAGCAATTGCCACTAACTCCTTCTGCCATTTGCTAGCTGGCCAAGGAGGGTCCTGGAAATGGAACTTCTTCACTCCCAGCATCCTTCTCACCTGGTCTTCTATAATTCAGAGCAGTAGTTCTTAACCATTTTAGCACTCGACCCACTTTTTAGAATGGCAGTCGTGTTGGGACCCACTGGAAGTGATGTCATTAACCTGGAAGTGATGTCGTAGATGGAAGTGACATCGAGCAGGCGGTGCCGTCATTGTGATATAATAAAATGATGCTCTTGGCATTCTTGGACTGCAGCAATGGCATAACCATGAAACTTCCCTGCCAGAAAGCAAGTTCAGGACAAAATAAAAAGCAAAAGCACAGAGCTAAAAAATACACACTAGAAAATTCAAACTGTTGACACTCACAAAAGGGGTATAGCAATAGTAAGGTCAGCAGCTTCCAAGATTACTGCTTCCAGCTTTTCACGACCCATCTGGCATCAGGATGCGACCCACCAAGTGGGTTTTGGCCCACAGTTTTGAGAAACACTGGTTTGGCAAAGTAGCAGAGGAGGAGGAAGCAGGAAGTCCCCCTTCCTGATCCTCCTCTTTGTATGCTGCCTGTGAACCACGTGAGAAGAGACTGGGGTAGCGAGCAGGTTAGTGGTGAGCTGGTTCTAGGTACATGCCCCCCATCAGTTTCCTGCCTTCTCCAATCCACTGCTCAAAGCAAGCTCTTTAGTCAGCCGGCCTCACAGCTGGACTCCCCTGTTATAGCAAAAAGTGTTGGGGAATCTTTAATCTAATATCGGGTATAAAGATAGCCCAGTATTGAACTCTCTGCTTTGGGCCCACTATACCAGTCTGATTGTGGAGATACTTACTTAAACGAATGCACAGTATGGGCAGGTTAATATGGCTGCCACAATGGCAGCATGTTTGTAGTACCCTGCGAGGCGGAAAACATTTTGGGTCCTTTGTGATGGTGGAACAAATAGCTTTGCTGTTTCGGGTATTGTGTGTCTTATTCCCTTTATGTCTGTCTGTCATGGAAGTCTCATTGGAGCTCTGTGGCAAATCATGCGGAGTGATTTTTTTCTTCCACAGAACAAATGATGAAAGCCGATAGAAGCAAAGATGTACAATACTCTCTCCACGCCCCCCCCCCCAACCCCACCCCCCCACATATCTTGGACTCTGGTGCTGGTGTCTGTTATTGCGTTTCAATTTTGGACTTCTTTCATCCACCTTTTCTCTGTCAAAACTGCAAAGCATTAAACAGGCATTAAAAATCCTAATAAAACATCCTAAAACAGTGCTGAAATAAAGAATCAATAGAACATAAAACCAGGCAGTGTAGAATGACAAGAGAGGCACTGGGGATGGATAAAAGCATGCGTAAATAGGATGGCCTTGCGGAAGATATCGGTAATGTATTCCAAATAGCAACATCAAAGGCTGTCTTGCCTCATTGTGTGTGTATTTAAGCCACAACTTTTGAAAATGACTTATTTATCTTATTTATAAATATGAGACATCAGAGGTGGTTTTCTTTGAGAAGCTTATTTTAGGGATAATGTTATCCACTACTTTTCTCATTTGTTCTTTCATCCTTTTAACACCACTCTTTTTTACCATTCCCCATTGGCACAAGCTTTTTTGATAGCTAAATATTTTAAAGTATTTTTTTTTTACAGAAAAACAAGACATTAAAAATGGAACCACCATGAGACCTATAAATCCAACCAAAATACAAAATTTAAATTCATGAACCAGTATCCATTTTTTTTAAATCAACGTCTTAGGTCCCACCCACCCCCAAACATAAAATTATTTACCTAGAGACAAAGTTTCTAAATACCCAGCCAAGGTGTATGATTTGAATTGTTTGAAGGCAAAGCCAGTATCAAATGGACTCCAGTATGAGATTTAATTTTTTGATAAATGAAAAGGATACTCTAATGAGTACATAGTTCAGTATGTGGAACCATAATCAAGTAACACGGGCAGTTGAATCATTATACCGGCAGGTTACAAATTTGCATTCTGAAACATTAAGGTAATTAAATCTAGAAAAAATATAGAGGATGTGTTGAACATGTGCCTCAAAACCAAAATAAGAGTTATTGCTAAAGCAGTAATGTGATGCAGACTTGATTCAGGGTTAGTCCTGAATAAAATGGTAAGGATTTTTCTGAGCATCTCCTCACTGCCTTTGCAGTAGACATTGTGTCCATGGATGTGTTGGCACCTCAATAGGAATGTGAGTATGCCCAAACAAGTGTGAACTTGCCCCAACAAACATGTGTGATTTTTTTAAAAAAATTGAAAGCTAGCACCTCCCAAACTGTGGTCCATGGCCCAGTAGTGGGTCATGACCCAATTTTTGGTGGGTCATGAAACTGACAGGCAGATTAGGCTATGTGCATCGAGGGTTAAACCAGTGGTGTCATTCAAATGATTTGGGAACAGGAACTCACTTTTGAGTTCAAATACAAATGTTGAAAAAAAACAAAAACAAAAAAACCCTGGAAGCAGCCACGGAGCCCGTTAGGATCCAGAACGCCCGTTCTGGTCCGTTCTCCCTGAATGACATCACTGGGTTAAACCACCTGTTACTTTGGGGGAGCACTGCTGCCAAATCACCATTATAGCCACAGAGGCTTCAGCCCCTGGTAAAGTGAAACTTTTTAAAAGGTCCCAATGCTAAAAAGTTTGGAAACCACTTAAGCTGTCTAATAACTGCAGAGTTTTTTTTAAACTTTTCTTTTCTAAATGGTAAACTGGATGCAATGAAGATTTATTTAGTCCAACTTGATTGCTAGGACAATAAATCAGAGCTGCTCTCCAATCTGTTGAACAGAACAATATAAACTCAATGTGAGCCTCTGCTTTAGATCTACCTAGGTAACTGAGTTATATCTTTTCCCCATCTCTAAAAAACCTTGTCAGTCAATTGGCCAAATGGGCTGCTGTCCTGGGATGTATTCAGCCTATTGGAATACCCACTTCAATTTTATAATTGAATACAGATGTATTTAACCATGAGACTGAGTCCCCTTCTACCGCCATAGCTGCCTGACCTGCTCCAGAGTACGCTGAATGGTCTGATGATACTCAGGAAGCACTACGACCTCCCAAAATGCCTGCACTCCCAAAAGACTAGCTGACAGACCACTCCTTACTCTGTCGGCAACCATTTTATGACAACGGACTTTCTTTTTGGACATAGCCCAGTTCTATCATTGAGTGTTGGGAGAGTTAGATTGGCTAAAAGGAGATACTTTTTTACCTAGTGGGATGGGGGTGGTTTGTAGGACGGATAATGGACATGTCAGAGGGGAGAAACCAGGGGTGGGTCTGATGGTAGTTGTGGGCATTGTCCGCTGTTTTTTAAAAAACAATCTCCCCGCCCCTTTCTCTCCTCAAATACACACTATCAAGCATATATGTTTGAAGAGACCCATAGACAGCCTGTTTTTACTTGCCTCCCATTTGCCTTCAGGGTGCCCACTCGCCATAGCATTCTGAGTGCCTTTTTGGTGGAGCTGCATGCTGTAGCATTGTGGGAGCCGTGAAAGAATAGGAATGACCTCGAAGAAATTTTTTTTGGATATGTGATGATTAGAGGTGTTTGAAAAATGGTGTGGTAGTGTTTTTTTTTTTTTTTTTTTTTTTTTTTGCAGATTTCCTGATTTGAAGGGCAGAAAACATTTTTTTATTTTAAGTTCTTAAAAGTGTACTAGGTAGGTGATATATTGCTGGCAGACGCAGCCATAGTATTTCTAATTGGAAAATATTTTATTCTTGTTGGAAAAGTTCTTCTTGCTTTCGAGATTATGTCCTGGTAAGAAATGGATAACTGGGTCCTGCAGTGACTAAATCTGTATTTCAGCAGAAGCAAACTCTTCTTCTTCTTGTCACAATAGTCAAGTGTGACGTCATGCTTCAGGATGGTCTAACTAGAGGTGATGTCAAAAGGAAAAACATTGGCCCAAAAGGGAAATTACCTAATCTCCCAGTATATAGAAATTATTGTGGAATAAGCTCTTCAATATTCTTTTGTGCCTTGGCCAATCACCCATTGAAGGTGGGAGCCTCCTATTCTTCTGCACCTTGAGGAGGTGCGTGCAGAAGTGTTTTCATTTCTTAAGAGGCCTGTACCTCAGTCACATATGGCTTTTAATTGAATTTACAACAGTTAGCGAGGGAAGCCGCTTCTCTTGTGTTCACTTGTGTAAAACACAATTTCCACCTGGGGTTGCCTTGTTAGTTTTGTCCTTCCTCAGACAAGATGTGGGGGACGGGGACGGGAAATGAACAGGTATCTTCAATCTTCCTTATAAATTCCCACAAGCTTTTAGGGAGAAGGCTTCCACAGGGCAACCACAGCCCAGGATGCAGGCATCTTGTTGTCTTGTGTGCTCCCTGAGGCATCTGGTGGGCCATTGTGAGATACAGGAAGCTGGACTAGATGACCTTTGTCCTGATCCAGCAAGGCTCTTCTTATGTTCTCCTTGATAACCTAAAGAAGCCTTGTCTTTTGCAGACAATCCTGTGACCAGACATCTTTTGCTCAGTTAGCAGATTTGGGCCTGTAAACAAAGTCAAGAGGCCTGGAAGCCTCTTTACTTTGAAGTAAATAAAGTTGTTATGTGTCTGCTGTAGAATATCTGCTGGTCTGAACAGAACATGTATTGTGTTTTAAAGTATGATAGGTTTGCAGACCTAGTCTGATATCAAAGTTTCCTGGGAGCTCAATGACTTTTACTAGAGGCACAAGCACTTCATCTCTGGTGTGGTTTCATAAAGGCTCTGATCTTCCCAAGTCACCATTTGTTGACTGGATCCTCCAGAGAGGGCCTAAAAATCTGCCAGCCACTGTTGGAACTCTTTTAGGGGTCAGGGAGGTTAGGTGACTGAAGGTCTTTCTCAGTCTTTCCACATTCACTGTAGGTGCCTTCTGTTACCTTGGCCACACTCACACTTTTGGCACTTCTACCCCCCCCTCTCTCTCTGTGTGTGCGTGCGTGCGTGCGTGTGTGTGTGTGAGTGTGAGAGAGAGAGAGATCACAGCTGAGCAGCGCCAAACACCTTCATGTTAAAACCATCAACAAATGGACCAGAAAGCCTTTAGCATTTATTCATTAAATTAGACAGATGTAAAGTGTCTTGCGTAATAAGTGTTATATAATAACAGGTTCACTCAGAGTGTTACTTAGCAATTAAAAAAAGATTTTAGCATTTAAACAAATGTACAGTAGTGTCCACTGCTTGCTATAGTTATATAAAAGAGAAGGATCTGCACCTACAGATATGACAAGATTTAGACCCAAGGGTATCTTTGCACCTCATTCTATGTATCCATGCTTGGAAGCCCCATTTTGTTCAATAGAACTTGGCTCTAAGTAACTGTGTAGGACTTCAGTCTTAACAGCCTCTAGTCTCTATCTCCACATACCTTTAATAAAAAATATATTTAAAAGGAGATAAATTGGTAAGGGGTTTTCTCTTTGTTTATGGAGCATATGCCCAATTCTATCCCAACAGTTGCCACCAGAACTGGTGGTCTGGTGGAGAAACACACTTTGCAATGTTGTAAAATGCATTCTAGAAATGAGCAGAGCTGTGCACTGTGTGAAGTAGCGGGACAAAGAAGGCCTGTTGACTTCAGCAAGATGGACATAATGGGACTCAGAAGTGGGCAGAACGGGGGAGGGCCAAGAAAGGTGGAAGGGGGCAACACCTGACTTGGGTGATTTGTACTAGATATTATCACTACTGCTGCCAGTGGACAACCCCATTCCAGATGTGCAATAGCTAAAGAGCTTGTGTTGTTAAGTGGAAACCCACTGGTGATCCCCAGCTTACAGAGGGGATCTCTCCCAAGCCTCCTGATTGGTACCCATCCACTTTGCCATAGCTGGGAAGCACTTTTGGCCAGCTGTATGGCGGAGAAAACCATAGGATTGGGCTGTTAATCACATGATTATATATACTGATGTGATTGAGATAGCTATGGTTCTAATGAATTTCTGGAATTTGTGGAAAAAAGCACCTAACTGGATCAGGAATCCTTTTTGGAAATCCTATTCCTTCCAAAGAACTTTCCAGTGTTATCCAGCTGGATATTCTAAATATTATCAAATACAAGTTGAGTATCCCTTATTTGGACTGCTTGGGGTGGGAATGTGTTTTGATTTTGAATTTGTCTGGATTTCAGAATTGCATAAATATAGTGAGACATTTTTCCTCTTACTCTTTTCACTGTTACCCATTGTGGTGTCTGCACTTTTTAAAAAAAGTCTTGGACAAAAATGTCTGGATTTCAGAATAGTCTGGATAAGGGATCATCTTGTTATGCTTAATTTTGATGAGGCATTCAAGACAAGATGGGAAAATGTGAAGGTTAGTGACTCATGTGGACTCATTATATTTCAGACAGCCAAAATCACCCTGCATCAGACTTTGGAATGTACTCAAGCCATTGAATCTAGCATGTAACTCGATAAACAGAGGTATATATTTGTGGTGGGGAACATACAAATTTAACTCATTTTGGAGATGTCCTTTCTTAAATGTTTTGTTTCAAAGTATATGCTCATGCTTTCCCAATACGCCTTGTAGTGTCTTTAATGTTTAACTACCCCTTTCTTAAGAAATAGGACTTAACTTGAATGAAGTATAAATTGACTGACTTGTAATGGGATAAACGAGAAGTCTGTAACTTAAATTACATCTAAATGGAAGACAGAATATGAAAAAACTAGTCAGCTCCTTCACCCCAACAGACATTGCTGTGGTTTGAGATCTCTTCATATCCGATATCATCAGCCTTCTCTAGGCTGCAATTTTAAGCACCCTTGACTGAGAATAAGCCCCATGGAACACAGTGGAACTTGGTTCTAGATAAATGCTTAGATCTTGAGTTCACCAAGCTGGCCCACTCCTTTATTGTTTTAAAACTGTAACAATCTGCAGACGGACTTCCACACCCTCCTTCATTGTACCCACTTATGTGTTTTATGTAATAGCCAGTTTGAAGAACTCAAATTTGCTTGCCCTTTTCAATTGGGTCAACTAAAGATAAATGCTGCAATTGCTTTTTGATTTTTCTATTCCATTTTTTCCTAGTGGATTTGAAAAATCCGTTCCATCAAAAAACCAGTTTTCATTTTTTTAATCAGATACATAAAATAGCTTCTGATTGTGGCAGTATTTGCTTGTTCAGGTTTGTTATGTCTGTGCATTTCTCTCTTGTTCCACTAAAGATCAGTATAACATGTTGTTTGTGGGCCTGGTACCAGCCTTTTTGCTGTTAGCGGATATAACAGGCATCTTTTAAATTTATATTCACTATCTTTAGAAAAGGGAAGGTTATACAGTAGATGATTATTTGCTATTTTCCTATCCCTTTATTGACTAAATCTCCCTTTCTAGGTTCTTGCTGTCCTAGTTTATATTACTGCACTATGTTTAATTTTAAAATGCCTCAGGGAAGTTGGGGCTGTGTTGAACAGTACAAAAATAACAACCAAAAACCTCCCAGCAGTACAACTGGAAAACAGTACGCAGAAGCAATAAGCTGTACAACTGTTTCAATAGAAACCAATGAGTTGTTCTTTAACTTTCTGGGTGCTAGTAGAGGATATGGTATTCCCCGCTCCCCAGCAGCTGACTGATAAAGCAGAGGTGCACATTAACTAATGTGTAGGTTAGAGAAGTGGCTCTCAAATGTTTTAGCCCCTGGAGCCACTTTTTAGAATGACAATCTGTCCAGGACTCAACGGAAGTGATGTCATGGCTGGAAGTGCCATTATTGTGACACCAGAAACTGCTGCTTTCCTGAGAATGCAGCCGTTTTCCAATAGCAAAGTGAATCAGAAAGAAAAAAAAGCCTATTTACAACATGGACACAAGCAAAACAACCACACAGCCCTCCCCCTTTCCAGCATCCCTTTCATCCAGCATGAAAATCTTCCCATATTTTCAATATGGCTGCACTAGGTGCTTTGTGACCTACCTGAAATTGGCTTGCGACCCTTACCCACAGTTTGGGAGCCACTGGATTAGAGCAATAAAGTTGACTCTCGAAGGGCCAACATTGCCTCCACCCCTGCATGTCGTACAGGTTTTCTCATATTGTAATTGCATCGGCAACAAGCAGATTTGGGGTGGCTTATACAAAGATGAGGGGGTGATATTGCAAAGTGCAGAACAGCGTTGCTTGAAAGGAGAAGATGACATGTTTCATTAGGCTTTTGGTGGTTTCTTGTAAATGTATTGAAATTGCAAATGGGCGCATTATCTGTTATCATCACCCCTTTGCAAGGTATGCACTCAGTCTTGGCCGCATAGTCACACCATTGTGACCAAATGATATCATTTGTTGCCTTTTTAAGAGAGCTTAGAAACAGCTCACTTAGTACTGTATATCTTGGTTACAAAAGCCTCCCCAGTTTCTGTGAGCTGGAGAAAGACAGGCTCCCAGCTGATAACAAAGCTCTCCCACCCACTATAATTAGTAAGAGAAAAGCACACAAAGCAGAAGTTTAATTGGAACAAGGGTGAGAAGAAAGTTTTCATACTGCAGCTGCTTTATGTGGGTTTTCACTCTCACCACATTTTGGCATAGGATCCTGCAGAAACACAAAGCGTCAAGACCTGGTTAGGTTCAGGGTTTCTAAGGTAAAGATTTCCCCATGACCGAATGGTCTAGTCGTGACCGACTATAGGGGGCGATGCTCATTTCCATTTCTAAGCCTGTAGAGCCAGCATTTGTCCGAGGACAAGCTTCCGTGGTCATGTGGCCGGTATGACTATACGCCATAGTGCACGGAACGCTTATGCTGGTGTTTGTCCAAGGACAGGCTTTCGTGGTCATGTGGCCAGCATGACTATACACCAAGGCACACAGAATGCTGTTACCTTCCCACCGAAGTGGTCCCTATTTATCTACTTGCATTTTTACGTGCTTTCAAACTGCTAGGTTGGCTGGAGCTGGGACAAGCAACGGGAGCTCACTCCGTCACGCAGTCTTGAATTCCCAACCTTCCAGTTGGAAGCTCAGCAGCAGCGGTTTAACCCGCTGCGCCATCATGTCCCTGTACCATATCAGGGTTCCTACTGTTGTATTAACTGCAACTCATTCACTGAGGTAGGCTGTGGAGGTTGTTGAGTTAGGAAGCTATGATACAAAATACCTGCCCAGCTGAGTTCATGAGTAACTCTTTACTCCTGTGATCAGGGTCTGTCAAGAATTAAAGCATAACACAGAATAAGACTTGTTCATAAATGACCTGGAGAGAGGGATAAGCAGTGAGGTGGCCAGGTTTGCGGATGACACAAAACTTTTCCGGGTGGTGAAGACCAGAAGGGATTGTGAAGAGCTCCAGAAGGATCTCTCCAAGTTGGGGGAATGGGCAGCCAAATGGCAGATGTGTTTCAACATAGACAAGTGTAAAGTGATGCACATTGGGGCAAAAAACCAAAATTTCACCTATAGGTTTATGGGTTCTGAGCTGTCTGTGACAGCTCAAGAGAGAGGTCTTGGGGTGCTGGTGGACAATTCAATGAAGGTGTCGACCCAGTGTGCGGCAGCAGTTAAGAAGGCCAATTCCACGCTTGGGGTGATTAAAAGAGGGGTTGAGAATAAAACAGCCAATATTATCATGCCATTGTACTAATCAATGGTAAGGCTGCACCTGGAATATTGTGTGCAGTTCTGGTCGCCACACCTCAAAAAGGAAATAGTGGAACTGGAAAAGGTGCAGAAGAGAGCGACAAAAATGATTACGGGGCTGGGACACCTCCCTTATGAAGAAAGACTGCAGCGTTTGGGGCTCTTCAGCCTAGAAAAAAGGCGCCTGAGGGGGGACATGCTAGAGGGATGTTCTTTTCCCTCTCTCAAAACACCAGGACCAGGGGGCTTCCGCTAAAACTGAGAGTTGGGAGAGTTAAAACAGATAAAAGGAAGTACTTTTTAACCCAGCAGGTAGTTAATCTGTGGAACTCTCTGCCACAGGAGGTGGTGATGGCCTCTGGTCTGGATGCCTTTAAGAGGAGATTGGACGGATTTCTGGAAGAAAAGTCCATCGTGGGCTATAGGCAATGATGGATTGTGCAACCTCCTTACAAAGGTGGTGGGCTACTTCAGAGTATCGGGTGCAAGGGAGTGGCAACAGGATGCAAGCAGCTTGCTGTCTCGTGCTTCCCTGGGGCACCTGGTGGGCTGCTGTGAGATACAGGAAGCTGGACTAGATGGGCCTTTGGCCTGATCCAGCAGGGCTCTTCTTATGTTCTTAATAGACACTTCTCTCTGCAATAAAGACCCCATGCCAAGACTAGCCTGCACTTTGGCTGCCTACTCTGTAGCAATAGTACTTGAAGAACTAGATACAATGAAGAAGAATCCTGTCCAAGGCAAAAATGAGTGGTGACAGCCATTTCACCTTTGCTGAAGGTGCACTTTTTCTTCTGGGAAATTTAGATCTCTCTTCAGCCCGTTTATGAGAGGAGATGAAGGGAGCTGTTGTAAGCAGTGGATGGGCACAGGTGGCACTTTCTCCCTGCTCACTATTTTGCCCCACTTTCAATAGCATATATGCTAGCTAGTGCACATGTGAGGAATAGACGGATGGGGGGGGAGAATGTGGAGTTGAGCAGCGCAGCAGCTGTAATTTCAAGTGCCAAATGATCTCAAGAACATAAGAGCAGCCCTGCTGGATCAGGCCAAGCGCCCATCTACTCCAGCTTCCTGAATCTCACGGTGGCCAACCAGATGCTTCTGGGAGCACACAAGACAAAAAGATACCCGCATCTCACTGCCACATCCTTGAACCTGGCATTCTGAGGTTGCCTATTTACCCTCTCACCCCCCCCCCCCAAAGAAGACATCAGACAGTAGCTTGGGTTTAACTTGGGCCACTTTATTAAACACAAGTGGCTAATTATTATTTTTTTAAACATGAAATCTACTGGACAAATGGTCCCTTCCTCTTCAGTCTGGGGTAGGAGAAAAAAACTGCCATGCACAGCCAGGTGCCTCAGGCCCACCAGGGGCCTAAGGGAGTTCAGTAGACAACAAGATGCTTGCATTCTGTTGCAACTCCCTTGCAACCCATGGTGGCGTTTTCCTCCATAAATCTGTCCAATCTCCTTTTAAAGGCATCTAGGCTAAAGGCCATCACCACATCCTGCAGCAAGTAGTTCCACAGACAAATCGCACATTGGGTAAATAAATATTTTCTTTTGTCTGTTTTTATCCCTCTGGACACTTCCCTGATATTTAGTAGCTGTCCCCTGATTCTAGTGTTGTGTGAGAGGGAAAAGAGCCTTCCTCTGTCCATCGCCTGAATAATTTTGTGCATCTCTGTCATGTCCCCCTTTCAGTGCTTTTTCTCTAGACTGGAGTGCCAAATGCTGTAGCTGTTTCTCTTAAGGGAAAGCCTCATAAGTTGGTTCCCCCCCCCCCCCCCGTTTCAGCTCTGAGGAAGAGGTGGCTTCTACTACCCATATGTAGTCCTCCTGAAAGTGAATAAAGAGCTAAGAATTCTTCAGCTCAAAATAAGTTGGGTGGGAATGTCTTCTAGGTTTGTCCAGCTTTTAGTAGTGAAGAGATATTCATTCTTTTCTTCTTTGAACAATTCAACTGATAAGGAAAAAACAGAACCTTAAAACAGAATCTTTTGGAACGTTATACTCTTGCTGAATTGAACTAATTCTAAGGAGTGTTTTGTGGTGGTACATCTAACCTCTAGTCTCCGTCTCCCTTCAGCTTCTGCCCAAGCCAGCAACTATCTAAGTCACTATGGCAACCAAGCAGCCTCCCCCTCTAATGAAGAAGCACAGCCAGACGGATCTTGTCAGCCGCCTGAAGACACGGAAGATCCTAGGGGTTGGGGGGGAAGATGATGATGGTGAAGTTCATAGGTCAAAGGTAAGTTGTGCTTTAGTCTTTGGAGTGGACTGTTCTAGTTAGCCAGCGAGGTGGGTATTAAGTCAAGGTGATGGGACTCTGAGATGATCAGAAAACCTCTGGACAAATGCCTTGTACATTGGTGGGAATGTTCAGGTGAGCAGGGACACGATAAAACACTCTACTTCAGATCTAAGGCAGGCTATTCAACACAGTTGCACTACAAAGTAACTCATGGGCTCCGCTGTGTGGTGTGGAGCCAGCCAACAAACAAAACTTGTCAGAAGTGCCACGTTTTGGAAAACAATTCATTCTACGGAAGAAGGCAAACATGCTTTTCTGTGCCTTATCGTTAGCTGATTTGAACAGGGCTTCAAATGTGTTCCTTTCTTCAGCTACCTTAATCAGCTAGAGCTTTTCAACTTTGTTTTTCAAAATTGTGCCTATTTTGTCTTAATCAGTGCCTTTGGGAAGGAATAACAATCTGGAATGTGCATTTGATTCAGGAGAGTAAGTCGAGCACAGACCCTGGAATGACTGTAAATGTTTGGGGTAACAGTCCTTGAACTTCATTCCCGGGGAGAGTCTAGCACAGTGGTTCCCAAACTTCTTAGACCAGGACCCACTTTTTAGAATGGCACTCGTTTTGGAACCCACCGGATGTGATGTCATTAACTTAGAAGTGATGTCATGACCTGAAGTGACATTATCAAGCAGGAAGTGCTGTGATTGTGACATAAATAACACTCTTGGCATGCAAACTGGGTTTCTTGGGCTGCAGCAACTGCACAACCATGAAACACCCCTAACAGAAAGCAAGATTAGGATGAAATGTTATGTAAAAGCACTGAACTAAGAACAAAATTTTAAAACATAGCCCTCACTTCAAAGTTCAACCTGTTAGCGCTCACAAAAGGAATATAGCAAGAGTAAGGTCTCCAGCTTCCAAGATGGCTGCTCCCAGCTTTCTGTAACGCATCTGTCATCAGGTCACGACCCACCAAGTGGGTCCAGATCCACAGTTCGAGAAACACTGGTCTAGCAAATGTCTACACAAGCATAATATAGTTAAAGTCTCTAGAAGCCTCAAGAGCACAGGACCCTGATTATTCATAATAATAAATAAAAATTATTTCTTTTGAGATCATTCTTTGTGGGGTCATAAGTTTTTGACTTATGCGGGGTCATAAGTTTTTGCGGAAGTTAAATTGCTGGTAGAAATGGGGTATTTATATTTGTTAAGCAATTGTTGTATGGATGATTGTGTATATTTTAGTTTTGGTGTTGTCCAGTTTTACCGTGGGGAAGAGCACCTCATTTCGTTGCACTCAGTTGTGAGTGTAATGACAAATAAATTTCTTATCTTATTCTTATCTTATCTTTTGGAGATCACTCTTTTCTCTGTTTCCTTAAATGTTTAATGTTGTTGTTTTGATGTGTTTTACTTATTGTGGTTGCATTGTATTCTGTTCTCTGTAAGCCGCCTTGGGCATTTGCTTCGGCATAGGAAAGGTGGGGTATAAATTCTTCAAATAATAAATAAATAGTAAAGCTGTGTGGTTTGCAATAGATTGCCACTTTAAAAAGTGGGCCCTGTTGCTAAAAAGTTCGTGAATTACTGCTGTAAATGGTTACTATCCATGATGCCTATTGCATCTCCAGATTCCGCAACAGTGTATATCTCATTACCAGTTGCGGAGGAGCAGTGTTAGGAGAGAAATAGTCCTTTTTTTCTTTTTTTTTTGCTTGTGAGCCTCCCAGAGGCAACAGGTAGGCTACTGGGAAACTGGACTAGATGAATGCTGGACTAGATGACTTTTGGCCTGATCAGCAGGGCTTTTCTTATGAGTTGAAGAATAATAAGTAAATGGCAGGTGAGAGAGAGAGATACTCTTGCATATAAATTGTGCTAACAAATACTGGCTTTCCCTGTAATAAAATTAGTGTGGGTTAGCGGGAGTATCCATGAGCACTCAGATGAATGGTGGTTATAGACTAAGCAGGAGAAAAATACCCTGGCTAGAATTACAAGAAGCCTCTTAGCAGCAGCATTTGATTAGCAGCTAATCAACCCATTTGCTTTCTAGCATACAACAATGGGAAACTTATCTCATGGGCTTAAAAGAAGGCTGGTTAGCAGCCTCAGTCTCTTCTAATCATGGCTGATTGCCTCAGTGTGCACTTGGAGACTTCACTTAGTGAAGTTGTATCAAAAACAGAACATCCCACAAACCTGCTCCCAGCTGCATACTTGCAAGGCAGAGGGAGATACAGGAAAATACCTTGAGGGTACCCTCTATGCTCAGAGAGGAGGAGCAGGCTTTGCATCAAAGACCTCTGCGTTAAATATGGCTTAAGAAGAGTGAGTGATTCAGGGGAGCAATGATCACATGCACAACAGTAAGCCCACTTTGCTCTCTCTACTGGGGCTGGCCACACAGTGGAAGTTAACAAGTCAGCCTGGAAGTCAATGCAGCAAAATGCACTATTTCAAAAGCTAACCATGCAAATTGCAATTCTCGCATTAATTTTTAATTGGTGCTACTTTTTAAAATGGGCCAACTGAAGCTGCTCAAATCAAGAATTGCCAATACTTTAGTATACACTGTAGCTCTTTTTGTCTTACTGCATTTTTGAATTGATATTGGGTCTCCCAAAAGAAGGTGGTAGAATTTTTTAGATAATTAAGCTAGAGCAGTGGTTCTCAAAATGCTTTAGCACTAGGACCCACTTTTTAGAATGACAATCTGTCCAGGACCCACCAGAAGTGATGTCATTGTGATGCCAGAGCCTGCTGCTTTTCTGAGAACGCAGCAGTAAGTTGGGTTATTTCTCAGCCATTTTCCAATAGCAAAGTAAATTAGAAAGAGAAAAAGCCTGTTTACAATTGTGATACTAGCAAAATAACCGCACAGCCCTCCCTCTTTCCAGCATTCTGTCTTCCCATATAGCTGCTCTAGGTGATTTGGGACCCACCTGAAATTGGCTTGTGGCCAACTGGTGGGTCCTGACCCACAGTTTGGGAAGCACTGAGCTAGAGAGAACTACTGGTATACAAAGGTAAAAGGGACAAGACAGAGCAGACCCTGCGGGAGGCAAAGCAGCAGCAGTGTAGCATTTTCTCAGTCTGATCTTGCTTCTCATTTCGGACCACTCCGATTGCATTATCTTTGTTGAACACAAACTGCTGTCTACTTCACTGCACCAGTTTTTCTCTCCTTCCCAGTGGCTCTGTTGTGATTGGAATTAATTATGAAATCTAGTGAGTGAGATGATAGATTCACAGCCGTGGGTGGAATTACTAGGCCTATGGGGGTGGTTGGTTGAAGCTGCTGTTCTCACCTCATTAGAGACATGTCTTTGTAGGTGTAGGAATACCCAGAACTCTGTAAATTGTTGTTCCCTCTAAGAACAGAAAAGCTTGGCTCTGGTGTACTTTACACATGCTCCTTCTTACTTCAGTAATGCCTCATGTCTCTTATCGCTCCCCCTCCCCGCCTTGGCAGTCTGAAAATACCCATGGGTATTTTCGTTTCCACCCTCCAGCTATTTCCACATGCACTGCATCCATCCCAGGTAAAACTGCTGTGTTTTTAAAACACATGAAACATGCACATGCAAGGGAAAAAAACAATCATGTGCGGGAATCCTGTGTAGTGGCTAATGTCACAGCAATATAATTCAGTGGGGAAAGTGTGTGCAGCAAAAGGTTTTGTTAGGGCTTGAAAAGGAAGATTTAAAACTGGGGCTTAGCTGAACTTGTGCTTTAAGCTAGATGGGGGATTCTGTGGCTAAGATTGACTTACTATAAGGCCTGAGGGACAAGGCTGTTAGAGGGAGGGAGAGAGAGAGAGAGAGAGAGAGAGAGAGAGAGACAGACAGACAGACAGACAGACAGACAGACTCTTTAGAAGGGGCAAACTGAGGAGAAGAGATGCAGGGAGGTTAGGTGGGTCTTCCAAAGGAACATGGGGGGTGGGGAAGGAAGGGAGGGTTTGGCATATAGAAAAAGGGAAAATTGAGAAAGTTCTGGGGAGGAAGAAGCCTGTGGTTCAGACCACAGTGAAATACATTGTGCATCTTTGTAACCCAAACTGGAGGCTACAGGCAAGGAGTGAGCCTTCTGACTAGCCATTTTTAATCACGGCGCCACGGAACATTGGTTTGCCATGAATGGTCTGCAGGGATGCAGCGGATCATTTATTAGCAGGGCCACTGGGAGGCAGCGGTGTGCCTTGTCCATTGTCAACAAAACTGACGGTGGGCCTTGGCAGGGCCTTAGCACCCTGTTGGTGTACCATGAGGTGAAAAAGTCTGAAAATAACTGCTCTCGGCAGCCTGTAAAAGCCCTTTACTTGACCCACTTTCAGTGGAGAGCTTCTCTTGCCAAATAAACAAGGGAAATTTGTACAAGTTTTCCAATTTGCAGTATCCTTGGTGGATTAAGGGGAGGGGGGTTGTTTGAGAAGGAGGTCTGAGGCTTTTCTTTCATCTCCACTAAAAATGGTGGAAAGACAATCTAAAAATATGGGTGCAAACATCACATAACTGCACTGGCTGCCGGTTCTGTTCCGGGCCCAATTCAAAGTGTTAGTTTTGACTTTTAAAGCCCTTTACGGCTCGGGTCCGGGGTATTTAAGGGACTGCCTCCTTCCATATAATCCAACCCGTACTCTTAGATCATCTGGAGGGGCCCTTTTGACTGTGCCGCCACCAGGAGAAGTGAGAGGGGTGGTGGCCAGGAAGAGGGCCTTCTTGGTGGTGGCCCCCCAACTCTGGAACACCCTTCCCCTAGAATTGAGAACTGCTCCCTCTTTGTTTACATTTCGGCGGGGGCTGAAGACCTTTTTATTTCAAAAAGCTTTTAATTGTTGACAGGTCTGGCGGGCTGGCTGGTTTATTATATTTTATGATCCACTGGGTTTGTTGCTTTTAAATTGTACTGTTGGTGGTTTTAATTGTTTTATTGTATTGTTTTTTTTATATTGTTTTTGAAGTGTTTTTAATGTTAGTTTTTATATTTTGTAAAGCCGCCTTGAGCGCCTTTAGGCAAATAAGGCGGGGTATAAATCTAATAAATAAATAAATAAATAAATAAATAAAAATAACGCTATCGGAGAAGAGAAAACACAATCGGAGAAGAGAAACAAACACTAACCATGCTGCCGATGTGATTACCATGAAAGAGAGGCAAGCGAAGAGAGGGGCAGGTTTGTGGCCCACCTTGGCTTCAGCAGCCTGAGTCCTCAGGGAGCAGCCTCCAGCACCCCCACTGCTGCTGTCTCCAGTCCCTTTGGGCAGTCTGCTCGCCTCTTCCTCTAGGGTGCCACCCTGGAGAAAAGCCCCCCTCCCACGGCAGCTGTGCAACAAAAGCCATCAGCTGAGCAGGAGAAACTGCGCCTCCAAGGCTTAGAACTAGAACAAGCTTTGTAGACTCTCGAGCAGATTGCCAGTAGTGCTTCTTGAACACACAAGCAAGAAGCTGCAGGACTGACAGGAGCGACAGAAGCAGCGCAGGGCAGCACATCACTGGGGGGGGCACTGGAAGGGCAGGGAGCGCAAACTGCGGGTCATTCACTGAGCAGGGTCTGTGTGCGGTGGTGTGGAAGCCGAAAACGGAAGCAGCAGGCAAAGCAGTGGCTAGGAAAGCAGCCGTGCCTGAGCTAAAACGGAGCCGACAATCGGGGCCATGGATGGAGGTGCCAGGCACCCCCCCATGCTACCCAGGAGCATTTATACCTGTTGACCCCCCCCAGATATGCCAGTGTATTTTTAAACGGCGCATACTTTTTATTCCTTCCTTCCTCTTTCAGCAGACCTTACTTCCAAGTAAAAACGCTTAAGACTGCATGCTTGCTGGGTGTCTCCCTTCTTAACTATGGCTGTATTTTTCATGTTGCTTCCCTTGATATGTGTTTTAGTAAATATATAAGCCTTTGAAATAAATAGGGCCCAATCCTATCTAACTTTCCAGGGCTGATTGAGCCACAATGCATAGTTGAGGTAAGGGAACAAAACATTACTTTGGGGAAGTTTCTATGATTCCCCCCCCCCCCACCATAGGTGAATGTCCTGTTGGAATGGCTACATCAGTACTGGAAAGTTGGATGGGATTGGGACTGCAGTTAGCTAACCCCAAACTGGAAGGGAGCACTTGGGGAACAAACACAGGTGTTTGTCTCTTCTATCCATCCCCCCACAATTTTGTTTTGAAGTTAGAAAGTAGGGCAACCCTACCACTTAATCATGGTGCCACGGAACATTGGTTTGCCATGAATGGTCTTCATTCTTGCATTAAACAGGAAAGGGCTTTTGCCAACAAGCCGGGGACTGGGAAATGGTGCATGTTAGCAAGGGGTTTCCTACAGTGGAGGGCTAGGCAGGACTAGCTTGAGTGTGGGAAAGGGGAGGCGGGCAGAAGCCCTGGTGTTGACTTTGCTGGGAGTCTGAAGGACATACGGGACGAGAGCCCTTTGCCTCAGAGTGCCAAGAGGGTGCACCAAGATAAGCTGCCCCGGAAGGTAAGGGAATGTCTTGAGAAGACCGAGTGCTGCTCTATAGCCAGCAGGTGCGGCCAACCCTGCTCAGTGTGAGCTGCTAGTGCCGCCGCATGCGCTTAGGAGAACTAGCCTAGGTGTCAGAGCCAGCATGCTTGCAGCACTGGGAATAGCTCTGAGCTGTAGCACCCCTCTTGCCCCTCTGCCGGATGATTGGGTCGCGTAGCTTGGCGTCAACCATTTAATTGGTATCAAAATTGCTATATTAGGGGTGGCCTCTGACACCCCCTGCAGCCTGGAACCCAGGGTCCTGCACTCCTGACCACCTTCTTTGTATGTCTCTGAGTGAATCTCTAATACAGTGGCATTCAAACTGGATCGGGACCCACTTGATGGGTCATGACCTGATGTCAGGTGGGTTGCGGAAAGCTGACAGCAGCCATCTTGGAAACTGCAGACCTTTATATTATAAAATTTATATTATATAAAGGTCTTTGCTATATTCCTTTTATATTAACAGTTTGGATTTTCAAGTGAGGGTTTTTTAAATTTTATTTTTAGTTCAGTGCTTTTACATAATATTTTGTCCTCATCTTTCTTTCTGTCAGGGATGTTTCATGGTTGTGCAATTGCTGCAGTCCAATAATGCCAGTTTGCATTCCAGGAGTGTCTTTTTATTATTTCACACTAACAGCACTTCCTGCTTGATGATGTCACTTCCGGCTATGATATCACTCCCGGCAGGTCCCAACATAAGTGCCATTTTAAAAAGTGGGTCCCAGTCTAAAAAGTTTGAGAACTGCTGCTCTAATATATTGAGAAATAACTTTTCATGGATTAGAGCTATACTAGGAAAACTAGTTCTCTACTAGGTTTGATTCCTACCATGGACCGTGTAGCTTCAACAGTTCGAACAAGTATTCTGGGTACTATTCCTGATTCTGCACTTCTGTCTGCAAGGAATACAGAAACTTTTGTCAAGGTTTGCAAAGCACCTAAACCTAGATAATTTGTAGGCCTGAAGAATCCAAGGCCTGACAGAGGCAATCATGAACAGCTGTGATTGGAAAAGTGCTGAATCACAGCACAGGTGAAAGTACTTGCCTCGTTAGGCAAATCACAGCGTTCTGGTTGGAGCAAGAGCTATATATAACCAGAACGCGCCCAACACTGAGTGTGGGTCGTGGTCGGAGTGTTATGCTTCGATGTCTGTGTTTGCTGCGCTGCTGTAAATAGCTTCAAGAAAAAGACTGAGCTGGTGGAGGAATCCTTCGCTTCAGTGTGTTCCTTTTGCTCGGCGTCCTTGGCTGCGAATTCTGCTACTCTGCCTGGATAGCTTCACGTCTCTCCCCTAACAACTTTGGTGTAAGCTGGTCAGAGATAAAAAATAGATGTGGTTGGATGTGCAACATCTAGCTGAAGGCGATAGGATTGTGCTTGGAGAGCTAGAGACACCCCCTGAAATGGAGAAAGGGTTTCATCTGCAGTGCAAGGGTTTTTCTGTCCCAGAGTCAGGAGAGGCTTTCTTCTTCGTAGCCTTTGCACAGGGCCTGGATAATGAGCCGTTAATTCGCGTTAAATGTAAATTGTGGCACAGGCCCCCAGGAAAATTGCATGTCCATTTGCCCTGGCTAAGAAATTACAAGGCATATCAGTTTGCAGAATTGAATCAGACCTGTCCTGAACTGGAGCCGGGCAGCACGTTGCACCCTGCAGCCACTGCATGCTCCCTTGTGGTTTGCCAAATAGCAGGTAGGCTGCCTGGGCAGGACTGAAACTGTGGCCTGGGGTGAGGGGCCTTCAGCAAACCCTGGGGTAATTTGGTCCAGGAGGGGAAATTGTCATTGGGGCTGTGCAAGGGGTTAAAGGCAGTAATGGGATCTGGGGATTGACTATAGGAACGCTGGGCGGGACTTACGCGTGATTGGCAGCCCGCCCGTTTCGTTCCTTCGGCTGCCCACCGGCCGCGCGGGCTTCTCCTGGGGAGCGTGCCCCACCGCTGCTCGTCCGATCACCCGGCGCGTCCCCCGTCCCGTCCCCCTGGCGAGCTGGCACCCCTCCGAGGCCAGGGCGGGCGGCAGACCGAACGGACGGGCAGCCAATGATGTGTAAGTCCTGCCGAAGTCCCACCCAGTGTTCCTGTAGTTAATCCCCAGATCCCATTACTGGTTAAAGGCCCCTTCCCCTATGCTACAACTCAGGCCAGAACTCCTCCATAGCTCTTTATGTACACCTGGTGTACAAGAAACATGTGCTTCGGCATTCATAAATGAGTTCGACATAGTAAATTTTTTACTAAGCACATTCAGACTGGCATCTTCCTCTGGAAAATTTTTGTTAGACTCTGGTGACTTTTAACGTCTGCTACAGAATATAGTGGGTGACTGAAATATACAACTATTTGGAGTGTTCTCCTGTATCTTTTCTCTGGTGAGAACCAAAACAAGCTTTTTCGGCCAATTCTTGAGTGGACAAGCAGGAGGAAGGAAAAGAGATAAGTAGCTGCTCCATCCTGCCCCCTCCTCTGTTCTTGATTTTAGCCCCCTCTCAATTTTTTGTAATGAAGAAGAATGATGGGACTGCCTGTTAGTATGACCCAAAGGCTACTCGGACCCTGGGAGAACGCCGGACAGGAAACAGGACAAAAAATGGAAGGAAATGCTGAGGGCATAGAACCAGGCAAGGAATTGCTGTTGTTGATTCGTCATTGAATGAATGTACTTTAATAGGGCCCTGGGGGAAAAGGCCAGTGGTGTTAGGTATTTTTTCCCCTTCGTTTGCTTATAAAAATATTTTGAGTTTTTCCATAGTTAAGTTGTGCTCCAGAGACGGATGATGATTATTCTGCTAAACGCAGCTCTGGAAATTGCCACAATAAAATCTCCCCCCCCCCCATGTGCATTGAGCATGCTTCTCCCACATCTGTGGGGGTGTTTCCCAAGGACAGCATATGGACCCTCCACAATGTGGCTCATGTCTGTGACTCCTCCCCTGCCCCCCCAAATATAGGGTTTTTTGTTGTTTTTTTAATTATTTTAAACCCAGCACTGTTGAATGCTGGTCTGATCTTCCTGTCATTTCTGCCTTATGCTTTGGGGTGATGGGCTCTTATATCCATGTGATTTTAATGGCAATCTGTCACAGTGCCAGAACCCTGCTTGTTAAGCCACTTTCTTATTAATGGATTTGGCCTTTTAACATTGAACCCAAGCAGTAGCCTAGCAACCCGGTTCACAGTGGCATCCGTTAGGTGATTTTTGAGCTGGTGTCATTCATACACTGTATTTAAAACATAGTTCTTGGTTGGTGTGCTGCACTTATAAATTGTTTCTACCTGTTAAAGTTTACCATGCATTAACAATTAAAGTCATGAGTCATTCATTTTTTTTGGGGTGGGGTGGGGTGGGGTGTATCCCTGATAGAAGGCTATAGAAATCACAAAAGGTTGAACACTACAGATTTTGTTACCTTTTAGCTTATTTCATGCTATCGTATAATTTTTGTCGTCATGCCTCCGAACGACAAGCTTAAACTGCAAGGAATAGAAACTTAAACATGCATTCTAAGGCAAGCCTGCAAATACTGACAGCTTGAACAGTAGTGCTAAGCACTCAGGGGGTCATTTTACCGACTCCAAGTTAAAACGTACCCCAGTACAGGGGTTTGACCTGTATTAAATGTAGGAAAATGAAAAAAAAAGCATATAATTAGTCTGTGGAATTCAGTGTCATTTCTTTGGTGCCATGATGGCTTTAAAAGCAAATAGGACAAATTCGTGGAGGGCAAGTCTATCAGCGGCTGCCAGTCATTAGGACTCCTCACTACCTCCAGGTTCAGCAGCAGTATGTGACTGAATTAATTACCAATTGTAGGGGAGCCCTGCTGGGGGAGAAGTCTGCCTTTCGCTCCTGCTTGCGTGCTTCCTAGAAGTGGGACCATTGTGGGGACTGCAGCGCTGGGTTACATGGACTCTTGGTCCGTTCTCGTGCAAAACCTTTGCCATGGGGAAAGGAAGCCCAAAAGGATCCACTGAAATTAGTTACTTTTAGTATGGGGCAGTCTCCCTTGCTACGCCTACTAAAATAAAGCTGTCTCCACACTGCAAACTCTCATAAAGGGAAGACGCACTTAATCGGGTGTGACTGACTTGCTCCACAAGAGTCCACTTTGGACGGAGTCCACTGCAACGCAAAACGTTTGCTTGCATCCACCCAACGCAAGGAGCTTGTCGCCATGTCTGATTAAGGTCGTCTTTTGTTGGAGACAGCCCCCCTGCTTCTAATTGTGCCAGGATGATCCTTTTCTAAACACCCCCTGATCAAGTGTCGTCTTGGCCCTCCCTGCAGCCCCCGAAACAAGCCAAAGCTTGCCAGCGTTCGGGCCGCTTTTGTACATTCTTGCAATTTCCTGCATTCAACACCGCAAACTGCCTTTCACTCCCCAGCTGGCAACATGAAGCTGGAGATGGGCAGGAAGCCACGGAAGGCTGTTTAAATCCCCTTTGTTCTCACTTCCTTAGTAAAAGCCAATCTTTCCTGTGACTGGTGTGTACTTGGTTGATGTACCTGGAGAGAAACATTGTTGCAATTTGTCCTTTTCAGCATGATTCTTTGCTGAGATCATTTTCTGAAATGCCACACAACCTTACAATGGGCAACAAAATAGTTCGCTGTTGACCTTGCTGCTTCATTCCCATCTCTTTTACTGTGGCTTTTTCTTTTTTTCAAAAGAGCCTCCACTTTCTTCATTTGCCCATGGCTACTGGAGAGGTGCTCAGTCTTATCCTTCCAATTCCTCTCCACCGTATAAGCACCTTCCATCATGCTTATCCATGTTTAAACGGTATCAATTTTGTGTTAGACTTGTTAATTAAGACTATTCATGATACTTGGCATATCCTCTGCCCTTTGCCTGGCTCCAAAATTATAGTCATTTCTCTGTCCTTTGCACAAACACAATTCTTTGGTGTGGTTTACCCTGTGGGCTCCTGCTGTTTGTGGTGTAAGAAGGCTCCTATTTGGAACAAAGGATTTAGACCCCTTTTTTTGCTGTCTTTTGGCCTGTGTTTTCATATAATAGGTGGAATTAATTGTGAGCCTTTTTACCGCATCATGGCTGATTTAACAAATTGCTGCGTAGCAGTTATTGATTGCCACACGGGAAGCCTGCAATCTGTGTCCACCAGCCCTGTGATGAGCTGAACATGTCCATGCCCTCCACTTTCCGGGAGTTCTGGGAGAGGTTGCAGGAGATGGCAATCCTCTGTTAATAGGTATAGTTGGTGGTCGCAGGCTGGTGACTGCCTTCCATGTGTTTGGAGCAGACGTGTCATGTAGCGGGTATGCGTGTACCTGTTCCTAGGATTAGGGCTGGCCCCGCCCATTCACCCACCCACTCGTCGACTCCATCAGCGCTCCACTCCGCCCCCTGAAACGTTTGAATTGCCTGCACGTTTGAGTTGCCTGCACATTCTCAGAGGCAGGCAGGCAGCGGAGCGAGGGAGACAGACAGCAGCAGCAGCGTGAGCAGGTAGGCTGCCTGGGGCTCCCTCCCGAGGAAGCATGGCAGTTCCTGGGGGCGGTCCCTGGGTTCCGGCTATGACCTCACTTCCGGTGGGCGGGCCCCGACACAAGTGCCAATCAAAAGTGAGTACTTGTTGCTAAATCATTTAGATGCTATTACTGGTTTGGAGCAATAAATAACAAGTATTTCAGTGGCCACCGTTGCAACTGTGGTTCCCATAGGCTAGAAAGCTCACCTTTTGCAAGTGGAGAGTTGCCAGGAATATTGCATGCCTTCTTTCATGGGGGGGGGGGAGGAAGATGTGCCTTGTTTGTAGGTCAAGAAATAGGTTTCTTATTCTCAAGCTTTGTTTTTGTAGGCCATCTCTCCGAGGGGCCTGCTGAATCAGTCACCTCAATTCTTTCCTTTGCATTTCAGATCAGCCAAGTCTTGGGCAATGAAATAAAGTTTGCCATGCGGGAACCATTGGGGCTCAGGTAAGTGTCCAGGTAGGGCCTCTGCTCAGACTCTTGGCAAGGCAGCCAGTGCAGGGGGGGGATGGACTGCAGTAGTCTCACTGGGCCTCTCGCTCAGCGGCGTCATTCACCCGGTACGCTGGGCGGGACTTACCTTTGAGCGGCAGTCCGCCCGTTGCGTCACGCCGCGTTCCACCGCTTTCCGCCGGCGGGCGGGAAAGCGTCAGAACGCAGCGTGACGCAATGGGCGGACTGCCGCTCAAAGGTAAGTCCCGCCCAGCGTACCGGATGAATGACGCCGCTGCTCTCGCTTCTTCCATCTCTGCTGAAATCTGCTACTCGAGGCTTTTCCTTCATCAGTGTTAACCATGGGGGTGTGGGAAAGTGTCGTCTTTATGGTGTGCATGAAGCTGCATCTGACAAATGTCCCTTCCCACATATCCCCAGGCAAGAGCCCATCACAAGGGGTGCATTTTTGGGTGATATTTTTTTCCCCAAAATTACTTGATTAAAACAGCAAATTAAGGTGTTGTGTGTTCTATAGTTTCCTTTCCAAGTTCTCATTTTTATTAGTTTTAAATACTTTAAAAGTGTACTAGGTAGATGTCAGCTGATGCAGCCACAGTATTATTTCTGATTGGAAAAGTCATCTATTTTAATTTCTGCAAAATATCTTAAACACCAAAATGCAGTGTGTTGTGTTTATATTCTGTTGACAGGCTGTTTTAACTGTAGACAGGCTGGCTGCTTTTTACACTTTTATATCTTGATTGTATCTTATGATCCACAGGGCTTGTTGTTTTTTAAAAAAAAATTTTTAAATTGTATTGTTTTGATATTGTTGTTAAATTGTTTTTTTAATGTTAAATTTTGTATTTTATTGTGCATTTTGTTGTAATGCTGCCTTGGGTGCCTTCGGGCAGAAAGGCAGGATATAAATCCAATAAATAATAAATAAATAACATTAAGATATTTGAACCGCCAAAAAGCAGTTTTCAACAAAACTCCCCCACCCCTACCCATCATGCACCTGTGCAGGAAGCATCCCACATACTTCCAATATATGACATGGAAGAAAGGCCTTCAATGTCTGTGTGTCCCTGTGACTCACCAGTGCAACTCTGTGTTCACCTGTAAAAGGGAGAGAGATGGGATCACCTTCCATGGGTGGCTCATTTACTGTAAAAACAGGTTTTCATGAAATTCACCTGGGATGCTGCTTTACTTTGATGCCTGTCTTGGTCCTGGATTTTCTATGTTGCAGTATATGTTGCACTATACTATGATACAGTATAAGGACAATTGTGTTCAACTGGTTAAGGGAGTGTGAGTGACTCGAATGAGGGGTGCGGTGGGGCAAAGGGGGGGAAGAATGAAACTTTTTCGTTTGACTTGGGACATTGGCACCCTCCAAGTAATCTCTGGATGTGCTCATTTCTCCAAGTGCGGTGGGGGCATCCTTTGCATCTTGTATGCACTTGGACTAGCTGATGCAGTCTGCAGACCACTATGAACCTTTTTAAAGAACCCACAATTAAGCGATAGCAAGAAGAATAAGCTGCCTCTTTCCCGCCTATGCAGAGTCTTCTATGAAACCTTTGCCAAGCCAATTGAGCTGGAAAGTTTCAGGCAAGGCAGAAGCGTGTCCCAAGGTGGCTCTGGGACAGTGATGGCGAACCTTTGGGGCTCCGTGTGTCAAGACTTCAGAAGATGCTTAACTTGACTCTGCTGGTGTATCAACACCTCCTCCCAAACAAAAGAGAAAATTCTGTATATTCTTTTATTTAAACAAAAAAATGCAATCCAATCATGTGTGGTGCTATGTATTATATAAAGAAACATCAAATAATTGCAAAAATGAAAAGTGAGTAAAATAAACTCAGTTTTGGTTGGGTGTTAGTGAACGCTGGTGTGTCACCCCAAACAATGAGGCAGGGCACCCTTGACACGCATGTCATAGGTTCGCCCTCACTGCTCTAGGATATGCTAGCAGAGTTTTTAGATTAAGAGATGACTTCTTGGACTGTGTTACAATAGCAGCGTTGTGGCTCTTTCCTCTCAGAATAGATCAGCGAGATGGCGAGACGCTTTGTGTCTATATTAAAAAAAACAACCCAATCTTCATTTATTGGCTTCTGTCTATCCTTAAAGGAGATTTCTCTGGGCCGCCAGTGGTCCTGTATAGCCAATCAGCGGCGGCATTCAGCCAGTATGCTGGGCGGGACTTACCTTTGAGTGGCAGTCCGCCCGTTGCGTAATGGCG
>JAJKFI010000007.1:11576238-11607987 GCA_029204185.1 Lerista edwardsae | reverse complement strand
CGTTACGCAATGGGCAGACTGCCACTCAAAGGTAAGTCCCGCCCAGCATACCGGCTGAATGCCGCTGCTGTAGCCAATACATAAAACGTCCTTTCTTTATGAGAATTCCTGTCCTCGCTCCCTCTGACCCTCCTCCTCTTGGCCCCTCCAAACAAATGTGTAGCTGAATGATTCTGCGAATGCTCTGGAACTTTCCAAGAGAAGCCCACTTGCGCTGTCCATCCTTCGCTATTGCCCTTGCTTGTGTGTGCATTTGACTAGTTGCTCATTTCAGGTGACAGGGACTGCCATATTGGCCATCCTTGTAGAAACAAGATTTTTCTTATTAAAAAAGGGCTGAGGGAGAAGTTTGACCTCAGGCAGTGACAAGCTTTTTGCCTTTGATTTTTCCTTTCAGGGTTTGGCAGTTTGTGTCGGCCATCATCTTTTCCGGGGTTGCCATCATGGTAAGTGAGGAAGCCCTTCCTGAACTGGGGCAGAGCCTCTGGGGACCTAAAAGGGCTCTCTCAATGGCTGTGCTTATATTAGCACTCTGTCAGCCAATGAACAGGCTCCCCTTCCCATGACTCTCCTGTGGCCACTCCTTGGCCTTTCCCAAGGGCCCCTTTGGCTGCCATTTGCCTGGGTTTGGCCCAGCGGTGCCTGCTCTTGTCGTGCTTGAGTGACTCAGGCTCAGACACTAGTGCTGAAGTGTTCCAGAACCCCCCCCCCCCCGGCGGGGGCTCCCCAAGGGGCCTAATGCTTGCACTAGGCCGACCAGTTTCCCTTCCAAACAGCTCTGGTGCAGCAGTGGAGAGAACACAACTGGGCCTCACCTTCTCAGTTATCTATTCAGTTGCAGCTGCCACCCCAATCAATGTCAGTCTAAAGCCAGACAGTCCAAGCCAGAATGAGAGTCCAAGGTCGTAGTTAGTCTGCAAGCCAGGTCCAGTAATCCACAATCCAGTCAGTCCATGCTCCCAGTTCAGTAGTCAGCAGGCCAGTTCCATGATCAATCAATCAATCACTAGTATTTATATACCGTTTTTCAACATAAAGTTCACAAAGCGGTTTACAGGCAAATAATAACATTAAAGTTAAATGGCTCCTTGTCCCAAAAGGGCTCACAATCTAAAAGAATGGAGAACTCCACCAGCAACAGCCACGAGAAAGACACTGTGCTGGGGTGAAAAGAGACAATTGCTCTCCCCCTGCTAAATATAAGAGGACACCACTTGAAAAAGTGCCTCTTGCCCACTTAGCAGGGGTAAGCCAGATCAGTCAGGGTCTGAGTCGCACCAAAGCCAAATCAGAATCCGAGCTTGCAGTCCATAGTCCATCCAGGTTTGTCATACACGTGCAGGTCAGTTGGTTCTCTCCAGCTCCTCTTGCACCAAACTTCCCCGTGTGCTCTGGATTCAGCGTGGAGGCCACTGCTGACACCACTAGCTACCTCCTCCTTGGATCTTCCGCATGTCCATTACATAAAGCTTCTCTCCTGCTTTTTTGCTTGCTGCGCTTTAGGCCCTCACCTTTCCTGAACGGCTGTACGATGCTGTCTTTGAAGAAGAGTCCGTCAACAGCAAGACGCCCGTCCGTCTGTATGGAGGAGCCTTGCTTAGTGAGTAATGCTCTGTAGCCAAAGATGGAGTGCGATGAGATTGGGGGAGAGGGTGCAATGCCACTCCATGAGATGACCGTCAAGATTGGCGAGTCCCCAGAGTGTGGTATTGTGGGAAGGGTGAGATGAAGTACAAATAAGGGCACAAACTGCTACTTGGCAAATTAAGGGAAGATGAATCTGGGAACTGAAAGCACATTGAGATAACTGCGGTTGGATGAAGTGACAATGACATGACCATTTTGGGGCCTGGCCATGGTCATTTGAGTGCTGTAACAAAACCATGGGGAGAGATTTAAGTTTGCTGCTGGTTTCAGAAGGTTGTAGTCTCTGTATATGAAGAGTATGACTAGTTGGAGCATCGAATGACTGTTTACCCTGGCAAAAAGATGGGCCCATTATGGATTTACCGTTTTACATAAGAACGTAAGAAGAACCCTGCTAGATCAGGCCAAAGGCCCATCCAGTCCAGCTTCCTGTATCTCACAGCGGCCCACCAGGTGCCCCAGGGAGGCACGAGACAACAAGATGCTTGGATCCTGTTGCCATTCCCTTGCACCTGGCACTCTGAAGTAGCCTACTACTCACGTAAGGAGGTTGCCCCACCCATCGTGGCCTGTAGCCCACGATGGACTTTTCCTCCAGAAATCCATCCAGTCCCCTCTTAAAGGCATCCAGGCCAGATGCCATCACCACCCCCTGTGGCAAGGAGTTCTATAGCTTAATTACCCGCTGGGTAAAGAAGTATTTCCTTTTATCTGTTTTAACTCTCCCAACACTCATTTTAGTGGCTACCAAGACTATTCTGAAGCCTGGTTCGGACAAATATCAAAAGTGGCAGGAAAACTGTTCCTGGGCTTAATGAGGATTAATAACAATTAATAGTAGGAATATTTATGTACGCATTTTTAACAAAAAAAAGTGTTCACAAAGCAGTTTCCAGAGATAATCAAAATAGCTTCCTGTCCCAAAAGAGCTCAAAAATCTAAGTACATGCAGAAGAAACACCAGCAAACGGCTACTAGAAAGACAGCGTGCTGAGCTATAGGGAAAGTTACTCTCCCCCTGCTAAGTGTAGGAGTGTTTTCCCTAATAGGCTCTTTCTGTCTGTGCAGGGAATCTTCCATGGGACGATATTCAGCTATGCAGCCTCCTTCCCGCTGCCTGGTGGGAGGAAATCTTGCTTGCTGCCTAAAATGAATCTCTGCTTTATGGACAAGCAGAAGCTCAAATTTTCAGTCCCAACAGCATTTAGTGGTTTCAGATTTCTTTGGGTGCCTCATTCCCAGAATTTTTGGGGAGTGATTTTGGGCTAGGGAGATGGTGCAAGGATAAGAGTAGGATTAAAAGGATGGTGCTGGTCAGGATTTGATACGCACAGGCAATTACAGTGCCATTGGAAAACTGTTTTTCTTCTTATTCTGTGAGCCTACAGCGACACCTTGTGGTACATGGTAGAAGTGCAGCAGTCAGTGGACATAGCTTCTGAACATGGTTTACATGGGCCAATAGTTAGGCTTGCAGATTTTCTTGACGCTCCTGCTGTTTGCTGCAGGGCTGTAGAATAGCATTGGGTTCTGAAGTTCGATAGCAGCTCATCCCACGTTTTTATGATCTCCCTCCCTTGCCAGTTATTTTGGCATTTTTCTTTATGCCTCTTGTTGAGCAAGTGCATGCCACTCTGTCCAGAGCATGCTGTGTTTAACACACAAATATTGCATGTTATATTCCACAAATATTCCACACTGTGGAAGAAGGAACTGCCCTTCCTTCTTATATCCCTCTCATGGAGGAGGCTCTGGCAAGAGAACTTTGACTTTGCCATGAACCTCTTATTTGGAAGCAGGTGAACAAATTACAACTGCTGCAAGTGCCAGAATATCTTCCTTCAGGCCATGTCTTAATTTTTTTGGTCTCCCGCTAAATGTACAAATTGGGTGGAATACAGACTAGGCAAGAAAGAGGGATGTGTGGGGGTGTATTTCAGTCCTTTTGGGAAGTTTGTGATATCAGGAGGAGTCTAGATAAGAAGGGAAGGTGCGTTTCCACTATTCGGACATTACACATATGGAAGTGGGGGAAGAGCAAATCAAGACCTTATGACCAAGAGGTCTCAAATGAGCAGCAGACTCTGTGTATTGGTATGATCGTCTCTGAAGGTTGTATCTTTCTGTCAGGTACAACATGCCTTTTTGCTGCAAAGAGATCTCATGTTTCCCTTCCTCTACTGTAGTGGTTCCCAAACCTGTTAACATCAAGACAGCTCCCTCTTCGGCAATCTTTCGGCAGGCCTTGAAAACCTTTTTATCTAATTGCGGACATGCTGGCTGGCATTTTAAACTGCAACTATGGGATCCATGGGGCCTGCCTATTTTAAATTGTTTTTAAATACCGTTTTAATATGGTTTTAATTGTTTCATTCTGCATTGTTTTTATTTTAATGTTGTAGGCTGCCTTGGGTGCCCATAGGGCAGAAAGCCAGGTTAGAAGTCCTATAAATAAGACCCACCTAAAGAAGTATTCATTTAACCGGCCACTCCAGCCTCTGTGGCTGTGATGTGGATTGGGCAACAGTGCTTCCCCCTCCCACCAAACGTAGCTGGTTGTTGCACCTTTGAGGCACATAGCCAGCGGTGTCATGCAGCCGGAACGCTGGGCGGGAGGAACGGGTGAGCGGCAGAAGACGGCAAAATGTCTTCCCCAGGGGTGAGGAAGACGGCGAAACGGACCGGAACGCAATGGGCGAGCTGCCGCTCACCCATTCCTCCCACCCAGCATTCCGTCTGCATGACACCGCTGCACATAGCCTAATCTGCCTTGTCAAGTTTGCACCCCATAAGTACTTGGTGCATCACAGACCCACATTTTAGAAACCATTGCTCTACTGTATTGAAAGCTGAATGGGAGAGAGATTCCAGCACAATTGGGTAGCTAGGAAAGCTATCTAAAGCAGAGGGGAGCAGGTCTGTTGGGACCGCATAGGCCTGATGACGGCCCTCCCCTTTTACAGCAGTGGTCACTGTGCCTTTTGCTGCCAGAATGAGACGGGGTCCCATTCTTGGGAGAGTTAGAAGTAGATCTGGTCTTGCAGGTCTTTTTCCTTGGCTCACTGAAGCAACTGCATCCTATCCTCTTGGTCTCTTTCATGCTCCCCTGTAGGCATCTCCCTCATCATGTGGAATGCCCTGTACACAGCTGAAAAGGTCATAATTCGTTGGACTCTGTTGACAGAAGCATGTTACTTTGGGGTACAGTTCTTGGGTAAGTAGACCTTTTTTAGAGGGACAGAATCAAAGGGAATGTATGTAGAAACTTCTCAAGGAAGAGAGAGAGAACGTACAGGATGTGCTGTACTGATCCACAAATCCACTGATTTGACTCACCACTGATACCAGCATCCACCTTTAAATGCCTTTTAGCAAGGAAAAAAGGACCAAAATCCCATTTCCTGCCTTCCATTATTCACTCCCTCTAGTGGCTAGGTGTGATAGAACCTTCATACCAATGCATTCTAGGGAGACAATGGAGGAGCAAGAAACCCGGAAGTGGGTCTTTAAAGCTATTTTTTCCATTGATTTCCGTATCCACTGATCTTGGTATGCACTGTGGGTTCTGGAGTAGAACACCAGTGGATAATGAGGCATGACTGTAACGTAATCCTGGATCTAGTCTTTTCCAGTGTTGTAACTATATAGTGCATGAAATTGGATGTCACAGGTGCAGAAAAGGGGATGTGCAGAGTTGGATGCTATTAAGAGAAACGTTCCATTTATGTAAACCTGATACATTGGGTAGGTACCAATCTCTGGACTACCGAGCTGTACCATGTATTTTTCAACAGTTTGTGTAATGTCACTTGCCAAGAGCTTGCTGTTTCTGCACCATATCTTGTTTTGGCCTTCCAAGCTCCCTTTGAGCAGTCAGTGGTTCTCTCTGGCCTTTGCCCTCATGTTCTTCCTTGCAACGAATCATTTCTATTACGAAGCACATGTTTCTAGGAAGGTAGTCTTAATTCTGGAGGATGTTCGTTCCTGGAAACAGCAGTTTCTTGCCTTAGGGCCGTCAGAGCTGTTCTTTCTTTAACACACCTCCAGAGAACTGTGACATTCCTGAGCTGAAAGGATGCAGAGGAAATTTCCCAGCCTTGGGAGAAGCTGTACAATCCCTGAGCTCAGCAAAACTTCCTACCTTGATGAACTAAATAATTTAGTAGAGTCTTTTCTATATTCTTTGGAGCCTCAGCCAATGTGACTGTGGGTGCAGTCCTAACCTGGAGTTAGGCCGGCACAGTTAGGCCAGCTGAGTTTGGCTGGCACAAGGGCCACTGTAAAGCGTGTTTGGACTACTCTCGGAGTCAGGTGGGATGGCCCATGTCTGTTTGCTGGCCTTTCTGACTCGGAGAGTCATCCTAGCATACTTTGCCGTGTTCCTTGTGCCGTCCAAACTTTGCTAGCCTAACTGTGCCGGCCTAATCCCAGGTTAGGATTGCACCCTGTAACAGTCCTGGCTTAATCACAAGCCCGGGGGGGGGGAGCGGAGACAGATAGGACTTGTAGATGATAGTCATATACCATCAGACAGACACACAAGGTGCATGTGATTGTTGGATGAGCTAGAGGGTAGGTTTAAGCTGGGACTGCTAGTCAAATTGGCCAAGGCGCCAAAGAATATTGAGCCTCTGTTTACTAACCATTTGTGCAAAATGTTCTCTTGCCAAAAAGAGGCACATTTTATAAACACCAGCGTCAAAACTTACAAAAATTCAGCTCAACTCTCAACTAAGAACATTTATTAAACTTGAAAGTGAAGGTGCTTGAGCATTCTGCAAGTCCCTTAGTGCTAACTGACCTCTTCAGTTGTCTGCATCAAAACCTTCTGGTTGCCTGGATGCATTTTCTCCTTCAGACTGGGCATTCTAGTTTATTCCAGCGCCCAATACTTGCGTAACGGTGTGAAAGGGGTGCCCGTGTCATTCAGCCTGACCAGAACTCCTTGAAAGTGACATGTCGGTATCCTCATGGTTCTGGTCAATTGTTTCATATAAGCAACTTAGCAACTGAATTGAGCAACTTAGGTGGTGAGGTTGCTTAGTGCAGGGACCCCTGTTCTGCTGTTCCAGGCACAATTGTGCCACTAGTGTCTGGCAAAGAATGAGATCCGTGTGCACAAGCTGGGGCAGGGGAAATGTACAGTTTAGCTGGGCTAAACAAGGGCATGAAACAAGCCACCCTGTGTTCTTGTTGCACTTTTTTGGTGCCACATCCATCTTCAGTTTCCAGCCTGTCGTCTTTTCTCTTTCAGTGACTGCCATCACTCTGGTAGAAGCTGGCCAGGTATCCATGGGAGCCACACTCCTCCTCACCAGCCGGGTCCTCTTTGTACTTATCAGCGTTTATTATTATTACCAAGTTGGACGCCGACCCAAGAAGGTCTAGTCTCCGAGGCTGCCGACGGAGGGGGGGCAGAGGGGCTTTTCCATAAATTTTGCATTCTTTTCCTTAGTTCCTTTTTTCTTTTGGTCTTAAATGCAGACTTCCTCCTCTTTTTTTTTTTTTTTTTTGATGGCATGCATCAATGTGTAAATCCTGTGCTGGTGTCACTGCCAGATGAGGTATGGAAGAAGAGATCCAAGCCAGACGTGCTCCATGGAGCCTGACTGGGGAGAGGAAGAAGACCAAGTGCAGAGATAAAGAAGGGCAGGACAGACTGTGGGGCAGGGTGGGAGCGATTACTTTCTTGTAGCTATTTTGCTCTGTAAAATTAGACTGTGGTGCTGGTCAAAATAGAGAATATTGGAACCGAATTCAAATGACAAAAACCATGAAGCCTGTCTGAACAGAGAGACCGTGATGGGAACCCCCCTTTCATCGGTTCATCTCTCAGGCTCTCAGTAGTACCATTCCAAATGCTGCAACGTGTTCTTTAACTAGATAGTGTTTTGCCAGGCATAGGGCTCCCTAAGTGGGAAATTGTATTTGCTAAATTTCTGGGATGCTTGATTTAGGGTAACCTTAAGACACTTGTACTTGGTTTTCTAATGAGCATTAAGCACAGCAACTTAAGAACTGATTCTGGTGGATTTTTGATAGCAGCTTACTGATAATATCTGAATTGAGTGTGGATAGTGTTTTGGAATTCTGGGTTTGTCCTCTTTCCCGTCCCCGCTGTAGTGCTGTTTGTAGTGGCTTATTCTCTTCTTGGCTGCTGGTGTAGTACTTTTAGTACTAGACATTGCAGAAATGCTTTCAGGGAAATCTGTATACAGTACAGGATAGCAAAAAATATGATCTCCTTCCAATGTCCCTCCAATGAGTTCATACAGTCACTATTTTTTACAAGGATCAGTCAATATCAATGTGGATCACCCACCTTATATAGCTTGCTGCCAGGCTTCAAATTCCTGAAAAGCAAACATTGTATTTTTATAACATATGGTCCCATATAGATGAGTAGCCCTGCGGGGATAAAAACATAGAAAAATGCCACCATAAAAATTGATTCTGTGAACTCCCTGAGCTGGGACCATACATCTACCCTGATCTTCCATACTTCAGTGAAATGGAAATTGAGTGGTGTATGTGTGCATTTACACAACACCTTGATTCTGGAATTGCTACATTTACTAAATTATTACTGAACTACTGTGAATCATGGCTCTAAATCTGTGAAGAGTACTTGCATGTGGATTGCATCCATATACTGCTATAAAGCCCCAAAATCTCCTGAATTGAGCAACTTAGGTTGCTTAATGCAGGGACCTCTGTTCTGCTGTTCCAGGTACAATTGTGTCACTTGTGTCTGGCAAAGAATGAGATCAGTGTGTACATCAAAATGTAGATCAGTAAAGAATTCCCCAAAAAGCACAATCTATAATGATGTGACTCGGAAGGTAGATAGAGCAAATACCATGTATTAAACTATGAGGAGTTTCCAAACACCAGTATGCATACACTCATACATCCTGCACAGTGACGTCATTCACTGGCGCCAGCAACTGGAATGCTGCTGGCGCCAGGATCCGGAACGCCACGGGGACGGACGGGTGAGCTGTAGCTCCCCGCCCCCTTGCAGTGCCCGGCAACGCCTCCCTGCGCCCAGAAGAGCTCTCTTACAGAGCGATCCAGGCGCAGGGGCGGGCAGGCAAAAACCACGTGCGGAGTCTGCTGCGTGCTGCTGCTCCGTTCCTGCTCTCCCCAGAACTACCGGAACGGGGTCCTGCCCCATTCTGGTAGGATGACGCCTCTGATTCTGCACCTATTGGCCGAAAATGTTCCTGCCACACAACACACACAGTGGCATGCACGCACACACTTGAGGCATACTGGCATTGATTTTTAACCAGAATGGATCCTCGTACTCTGGTCTTAAGGTGAAGCATATGATTGTACTTCCTCAAACTTTGGTGGTATTAATGATGTAAAAAAAGGCTAGTGTTTAGAATCGAATATAGAGGTGTTTCCTGTTGTAGTGGGCTGATGCACTTGGAGCTAGGTAGTCTTCCCCAAACCTAAATAGGTGAATAGACCAAAGTGAGAGAGAACTTCCCTCCCTCTGGTTGGGACTCAGTGTAGATAGACTCAAGATGAATGAATGGATTCAAATGAAATGAAGCTTGCTATTGTCAAGCAGACCACAAATAAACATAGACGGAGCAGAGCAGGCCTCTTACCAGTTCCCTTTCAGCTATTATCAAAGGCATCAGGCTCTGTTCTACCATTGTAGCTTTGGATAAACCCACCGAAGTGTTTCACATCTTCTTCTTCCATTGTAATATACACCCGATAGTGGTATTTTGTTTCTTGCCCATGAACTGAGGGACTGGATATTTGATGTGGATTTCAAGGCCATGTGCTGACACAAAGACCAGCTGAGCTGGACCTGCCCTTGAGTGGATGCAGCTGCCTTGGAGGAAGAGCATTGGGCTGTGATGCAGGAGCGACATGGAAATGACAGCTACATCGCCTTTTGAAACTTGAGTCAAAACGCTTGCGTCTTCGGCAACATCGAAAGTCACAGCAACACCTTGTGGATGGCTGGTGACATGCACCAGTGCCCTCCTGCAGCAGTCCTCCAAAGACTTCCTCCTTTACAGTATTTTGGCATTTATCAAACTTGTGCATGAACTTGGCCTACCGTGTGAGTTGCCCTTAATGGCCGTCCAATAACCGTGCATCAAATGGAAGTTCTTAAATTATTTGAACTGATGCTGATTTTTAAAGTATAGACTTTTAGAAACCAAGGATAGTGCCCAGTAGTCCAGTGTGAAGTTAAACTTCTCCACGGGAGCCATTTGGTTAAGTCTAGTGTCATGCACAGTTGTTGGTCTGTGGAAAAGATGGTCTGTACACCATGTGAAATAAATCTGGTTTTCAGCAACTGCTGGCACTGAGCATTTTCTTCCAAGGAGAGTCGGACTGTGTCTTTCTTTTCTGGTTTGTTTAAGCAATAAGATGATTACTGGAGACAGTCTCTTCAGAGTTGCTAACTCTTGGAGTCCCAGGCAGGGTGTGTGGGGGAAACTTATGACAGCTTTTTAAAGCATGACATTTGGGGAAGAGGAGGTTTTACACTTCCGTCTTGGCTCTTGGTCTAGATATGACCTGTTTTAATACAGGTAATGCTCTGTCTTTGGCTTGTATTATGCTAGGAGTTACTTGTCTTGATGTGTATCTGCAGTGCGGTAGCATAGCTAGAGGGGATCACAGACTTAAGTTCTGCACAGTGCCGCAATGCACCATGCAAGCAGCCCCTGCCCCTCAGAGCCAGTCTGGTCGGCTAGAGCAAAACACCTCCATTTTGCTCCAGGTGCCAGGAATGGCTCTGAGGGGGAAGGGCCGCTTGCTCAGTGCATTGTGGTTCTGTGCAAAATAGTGTTGTGACCCTCCTCTCTCTATGCTACTGCTGCAGTGCAGCTACAAATACCAAACAAGATTAGGAGGAAGGCTTGTGGGCACTTGCCACCCTTTAGGAAAGACTCAAAGAACTCTGCAGGAATAAGCTTGCAGCTATCCCCAATTGCTCTTATGTTGAGCTAAGTTATTACTTATAAATTAACACTTATTTCAGACTATTTTATACTGGATCCCAGGTACTTACAGATGCCCCCCCCCCCAGTATCCATAGCTCTCTATTCCCCTTCTGTTCATTACTTATCCATCTTGCTTTGCAGTGCTGTTCGGTAGTAGCCTTTCCTTGTTCAGAATGCTAGAGGAGAAACATGAAAAGCAGTCAGCCAGCCAGCATGCTAGCAGGAAGCTGTCCGTTTCCTATTGGCATTCTGGCTGACTGCTTCTCACATTCCTCCTCTAGCATTCTGTAATGGGAAAGGCTGTGCTGCTACAGGCATGAAAAACCACACTTGGCACCACAGTAAGTATCGGGCTTGCTTTTATCTTTTGCCTCCGGTTCCAGTGTCCCTGAGGGGGAGTGGGGACATATCCACTGTGGATACGGGGTGGGGGGGTGTCTTCTGTATTTGCTAAAAGTAGCTCATAGAATTGTGATACAGGAACTCTGTATAGAATTGTTGTCCTATTTTTGTTGTCATAAGTGAGCTGTTAAAGTATGTTGCTCTGGAAGGGCAAAGAGCGGCTGAGATATTGAGCTTAGCAAAAAGGGAGCCCTGATCACAGTACCAGTGCTTGGTACTTAAAACTGAACTGTAAAGCCAGCATGGGTAAAAGCTTTTTGTATGCGCTTGGATGAGACTCATTTAACCTGTTCTATCAAGCTTAAATGTGGTTAAGTTTCATTCCAGGTTTCTAAGAGGTAACTAACTTTACAGCTGTCTGCGCAACTTTCCCTGGCTGTTCATGATTGTACAGCAAGGAGGTAGTATGTGCTTGAAATTTAAATGTCTTATTTCAAAGTCACATTATCACTTTGTGTGCGATACTTGGCAAAATTTCACTCCAGTATGACTATTTCAGTGCTAATGCACATTTTCCATGCAATTCCCCCATGCCCAATCTCAGGCAGGTCTGGCTTGGGAGAGACACCTATCTGAAACTCTACAGCACAATCCTATGTGTCTACTCAAAAAACAAATCTCATTAAGTTCAATGGGGCTTGCTCTCGGTGAAGTATGTATAGGATTGTGGCCCTTGAGAGTTGGTGCCAGTCAGCATTGAATTCACTAAGTTAGAGAACCAATGGTCTGATACAGTATGCTCCATTTACTACATAAGCCATTGTGGTTATGGATGTCAGAATATAGCATTTAAAATGTGCAACCAAAGCCACAACTTCTAGCTAATTCCACACTTCTTGTTTAGTCTGCTTCAGTTGGAGAATATTGGCAATTAAGTAAAATTTTGCAAAACTGGTCTAGCGGAACAGGTTTAGGGGAAAAAAAGCTTTCATTTCTGGACAAGTTTTATAGGGCATACTCCAATACTCGTGAGACTACAGGAACTGAAGCAGGTTGTCTACATACCATTTCGAGAGATGAATAATTAACAGATGCCAAGGGTTGTATTCTTGTTCAGTCTGAAGAATGAAAATTGCAATGGAACAGCCAGTTTGATTTTGCATTTTCAGTTCTTTATGGCCCCATTGTTCTATTTTGACTTTACGTTAAAGTTCACTATTGAATTGTGTTTACATAGCACCTCTTCAAAAAGACTACATGAGTTCAGACTTTTTTCCTAGCACACAACTCATGAACTATGAAGTAAAGCCACTCTATTGTCACAGTATGTTTTATTTTCTTTAATTTTTTTTTTAAAAGAAATGCACACAAACTGTGCAAAATGCTTCAGGGTAGTGTTTCTTCTGTTACAAAAAACCCCTTTCCATATAAAAAAAGCATTATAATAAGGAATACAAGATAAATTAGCTCTACCTTTCTAATTAACAAACATCAAAAAATCTTAAAATAACTTCAACACTTACTTCACAAGTGGCCTGTTTCCAAGGCACTTGCAACAGTGACGACAATGGACAGTGGAAGAGGGAGCGGATGAATCTGGGTTCACAGAAACAAACTGAACTTGGGGTGTAACTCCAGCATGATGTTTTTCTGCACGAGCTCCATTGGAATGAATTTGAGCTGCAATACATTTTAAGGTGGGCTGTGCAGAAGACCTTCATCCTAGATTATGTCTCTGCTTTAAAGTATTAGACACAAGGTGCATCAGTTCTGGACTTAGTTATTACAAGTCTGCATTGCAGATGCCATCTGCCATTCTGTTCCGTACAGTGCAATCCTATGCATGTCTACCCAGAAGCAAGTCCAATTATGTTCAGTGGGCTTACTCGAAGGAAGGATTATATAAGATTACAGCCTTAGTTCATTATTTGAAAGTTGCAGTATGTACAAACAAATATATTCAAGACTGCAGCCCAACACCCCACTTCTAAACTCATTACAGCAAATAATTTATTTTGGAGTTAATGGCTATTCTTCCAAGTGTGCTTAGGCTGTAGGAAAGTTCTATTCCACAGCCTAACCGTAACAAAAAAACCCCAAGAGATTCTATGCTTGATGAAGAGTCCTGATGCCAAATTTTTCAAAATTGTCTAGGGAAATAGATGGTGTGTGCATTATGGGGAGAAAGGGAAGGATGATCCAAAGAGTTTACTGTTTTAAGAGTCACGTTCAAGAAAATAACACATTCATTACCTTTCCCTTCATGCTCCCTTCTCACTATGAGTTGGGAACAGTGGACTTTGCAGTTGTTGATTGTTGCTTCCTCCTCTTGTGGTCAAGACTTCTGAAGCCCTAGCTCATTAGTTAATAACAGGAAGTTTTTGTTTCAATACTAATTCCTATCACTGCAGTGAAACTATTTATCACCTCTACTTCCCTGCCAGAAATGGAAGTGGCTTGTCTTTTGGACTATTACAAATGACGGTTCTTACACAAACCTAACTTGCCCAATGTTTTGTTTAAGAAGCGAGCTTAAAATTTACAAAAAAAATTGGCAAATTGAACAGGGACAGACTGCCAAAGAGAATATCCTTTAAGCAAAGGAGGACAAAGGAAAGGTCAAAGAAACGGATTCTAAAAGAGCAAGATGATGCCAGGAACCTGCAGTGTTACAGTTTTCACTGCCTCTTCTATGATTGTCAGTTAAAGTGCTGTTATGCATAACTTCAGGGCATCTCTCATCACCTTCCCTTGTGGGAGAACCTACAGGTAAGTGGTACAGTTCATGAATTGCAGGCAGGAGATCTCGGCTTCAATCCCTTAAATCGGTGGTTCTCAAACTTTTAGCACTGGGACCAGTCTTTTAAAAAAGTTTCACCTTACCAGCCCCTCAAGCATCTGTGCCATAATGGTGATTGGGCAGCAGTGCTTCCCGCCAGATGGGCATGGTCTAATCTACCCTGTCAATTTCCCAAACTACCAAAAGTTGGGTTGTACGCAGTGGTGGGCCACAGACCCACAGTTTGAGAACCACTGCTTTGAATGAGCCTGGAGAACTACTGCTGGCTGAAGTGTACAATACTGGATTAGACAGACTAATGGTCTGGCTATATAAGGATGCTTCAAATGAGCAAATCTCACAATACAGAGGGAAGCTCAACTGGGGGCAGTAGTTTCCACAAAATGCAAACATTAGGGGCTCATTGTTAAGGGCTCATTAAGGAAGAAAAAAACAACCCTTTTTCATGTAACTTCACATGTTGTACAGCAACAAACCTAGGTCTGCCACAAAGACACTCAGGAGCGAGTTAAAAGCAAATGCCATCTCTCCAAGAAGTGGATCTGTATTTTCAAACAACCCTTTGTCAGAGTAATACAGCCATTATCCACTAGGGCCCTGGAAATCCTCACAGCAAATTTGTAGCTAACCGACCATTGATCCTATGGGATCAATGGGGTTAGGTGCAAGAGATACCTTCTCTGCTATCAGCAGAATCCAGCAGAGACCCTCAGGAAGCCAGCAGAGTGCAGCAGGCAAAAGATCTCTGAATGCTGCAGAGACCTTCCAGAGGCAGCAGGGATCTTCAGAATGGCACCTGCAACCAGCATGGACCCCCTCAGATGTGGCTGGCAGATGCTTCTGCTGGTCATGTTAAAGAGGACAGCGCAAGTCGCAGGTGCCATTCCGAAGGTCCCTGCAGCCTGAATGGGCTGCATAGTGGATAATGAGTTGTAGAAAATGAGGTATTTAGCAATTCTGCCCCTCATAGATAAGCAAATTCAAAGATATCAAGTTCACATATAGAGGACTGGCTGTATCTTTAAATGTTTTGCAATATGGAAAGAGATCCTTAGTTGCAATTGTTTCAGGTTGGCAAAATACATAAGCAGAAGACTTAAAAAACAACTGCTTTGCCAGTATTGCTGCATCTCTTTCCTGATATGCAACTGCTCAAAATTTAGTGCTAAACACACTGTAAAATCCACAACTTTTTGTGGGAGAGACTGTGGAGGACTGTTGAGATTTTGCTCATTGCCTGGAATCATTCACTTAACATATTCATGATGATTTTTTTTTTCATTTCCTCACTGCTTCCTTCATTTGCAGAAGAGTAGCATTTTCTCCAGTCTATTGTGTCTGGTACAAACGCTCCTATATGTGCTTCCTATATACCTCATCAATTGGCTTTTGTAGTTTCTCATGGCATTTGGTGGCAGCATGTTCTTTTCTTGCCTTTGAGAAGTAGCCTTCCAACTCCTTGGTGCATCATAGGTCAACGCCTTTTGCTCAGGTTGGACTTGGTCAGCCATTCAGCATATTGCTCTTACCGCATCCATCATAGCCTCTGGCAAGGAAAGCTGTTTTTTGGACACAGGGATATTCTGCCCATCTTGATGCTTCAATGCCACCCTTGACCTCTCTTGGCCAATTGCCTGTTTTCTTAAGTTGGCTTCGTGGAGCTGAATGGATGACAAATAACTGAACCACAATTCGGCATCATCAATACAAAAAAATTCAGGTCAGAGTATGTGTTTCATTTGATTCTACTCCTTCATGAAGCAGGAGACGTGCAAAGTGGAAAACGGAACAAATGTTGCAAGGTTTAAATGAAATTGTGCAAAGGATAACTGTAAATATTTCTCACTTTCACTGCTACTTGGGGGATATTTCCAAGCTGCTGAAAGGCCAGCTGAAACCTGAAATTACAAGCTAACCAACTGCTACAAAAGGACAAAAACTTGACCATAACATGGAGATGACAAAACATTCAGAAGCCTACAAAAAATTATTCTCCATAAGGGAGACAGCACCAGCTAGTTTAGATGAGAACATTTTTTTTGTTTTTTAAGGTGGCATCGGCAGCAAACAGCCTTTGTCTTTCACAGAACACTAAACGGAAAACCCACAGTGACAATAAAAAGGTACACACTAAACTTCCACTCTCTTCTTGCCTCTCTTGGATTGGAAAAGGATGGCCCTCTCCTTATGTTCCAACATGATAGGCTGAATCCCTTCTGTGGGACTCCAAGCAAAGGCGTGACTGTTCCCAGATATCCCAAAAAGTTTGCATCTCCTACAGATTTTGAGTGATGGCTGATGGCCCACCTTGGCAGATGGCCCTTGCTAATCAGCATCAAAGCCACATGTTTTTCCTTGGTTGCTTTAAAACCATCATGACCTGGAGGGATCAATGTTTTGGCTAAGCAGTTTCTCAAGATGCTGAGTCCAGGTGAGTTGATACAGTGAGTGGACGTTCTCTTCCCTTCTGCCTCGCAGAGCACTGTCATGGTCAAGATGTGAATCCCATGCAATGCCTCTTTTCAGTGGGGACCATGATAATTTCCTGCCTCCTTGCAGGCACCTTGCGTCTCTAGTGCAACCCATTGGTTGGGGCTTCTGCTGAACGACAGCCCTGGGAGAAGGCAAATAGTGCACAGCACCTCAAAGTTCCAGCCCCTGAAGTACAATCCTTTTGGTCATTCATATATTACAAACCATTTTTTTTCCACATTAACCAAAAATAAAGTTTTTTATCTTCTGTCTTTCCTGAAAGCAGGTGGATACTCATGGAACGCTTTCTATTGGATCCCCCGAAAGAGGCACATGGCAAAGATCATTGCAAACAGCTGTGGAAAAAAGTTAGAAAATTTAAGACAACGTCAGCAATGGTTACAACAGGAAGGCTTAAGCCAATCTTAAAAGAAAACTCACCAGATAAGCTCAGGATAAAACAAAGGATACAAAGAGCTTTATTCAACAAAGAACTAACAGCACAATCCTGTGCATTCTTCTCAGAAGTAAGTCTCATTATGTTCAGTGGGACTTACTCCTATGCAAGTGTGCATGAGATTATGGCCTAAATATACATTTGCTTCATGAAAATGTTAGATGGAGCATATATGACAAGATTGTATTCTTCTATCAAAATTCCCCTGATGCGCTGGGTTCTTTTTTGTCTTTAAATTCTGTACCACACCAGTCTTCTTTATGATAGGTGTGACAGATATAATCCTACCAAAGACTGCTCCCAACCCCTCTCTCCTTTATACTCTAACACAGGGGTTCTCAAACTTTTTAGCACCCACTTTTTAGAATGACAATCTGCCCAGAACCCCCTAGAAGTGATGTCATGGCCAGAAGTGCCATCATTGTGACACCAGAGCCTGCTGCTTTCCTGAGAATGCAGCAAGAAGTTGGGTTGTTTCTCAGCCATTTTCTAATAGCAAAGTGAGTCAGAAAGGGAAAAAAGCACATTTACAAACTTGACCCAAGCAAAATAACCACACAGCCTTCTCCCTTTCCAGCATCCCATCTTTTCAATATGGCTGATCTAGGTGCTTTGTGACCCACCTGAAATTGGCTCGTGACCCACTGGTGGGTCCTGATTCACAGTTTGGGAACCATTGCTCTAACACAATATAGGATATAAGCCAGCAGGCGCCAAACCTTGGCTCTCGGACCCATGCTAACCCCTCCCCCCTGTAAGCAGAGTTTACCGTTCCATGGGGGAGACAGCTATCCCCGTCCCTGATCTCCCCCAGCATTCACACCTCCCAGCTGCTTCTGCCTTCTCCTGCCAACCAGACTCTGCACCCAGATTTCCAGGCAGAGATGGCTGGGAAGCACAAAAATTGGGAGCGACAGGGGATGCAGACAGCTGACTCCCAAGCAGAGCTCCGGTCAGCCCAGGGAAGGCTTTTCTGTTACGCAGCAGTCTCCAGTTCGGAGACCACTGGCAGGGGCTATACTGCTACTTGTTATGCCAAACGTCAACTTTAAGTTTCTAGTCTTTAAAACGTAGCCCCTCTTCCCTCTCACTCTCCTCCAAACATTGTCATTTATTTTCTGGTTCAGTTGCCCCTTTTGGGAACTTCAGAGCCATTTGACACAGAGAGCCGGAATGAATTTTTGATCTAGCTATTACTTTGGTACACCTTGCAAACTATTTTAAATGTTATTTTCAATGTATGGTGACCAGATAGGACACGGTGCCTATACCTCTGTAACCTTTGCATAGAAGAGGGAAGTTTGGCAAGTGCAACTCAACATGGAAGAGTTTAAAAAGCAGCACCTGCCAAAATTCCCTCTTCTACTGAAAGCTTAAAGGTATAGGTATGTTGTCCTCCACAGCATCTGGTCACCCTGTTTCAATGTTACACTTTGTATCTTTTCAATATTTGCTAGTCTGGTGCTGTAATCCTGTGCACCTTCACATGAGAATAAGCATCATTAAGTAGAGTTGGGCTAACTTCCAACTTCTAACTAACAAGTTGTTTGGGCTAACAACTGACTTCTAACTAGGTTCGCACTGCAGGGGGCACTGTTGTACAATATGATACATTAGTCAGTATATCAACCTTGCAAAAAAAAAAAAAAGAAGAAGGTAATTCTACTGGGCTAGTTATTGAATATCTAAACTGTTTGCAAAATGAGAACTTAATTAAAATAAAAAGCATCTGCTCTGTTTTCATAACCTTAAATCAATTATATTCACTGCGTTCTTTTAATCAAATCTCCACATACCATGTATGGGTTACAAGACTGTACTGATTTTGGCCATTGCTTATGACGTACTCGACACCAGAGGGCACTGTGTGATTGTTTTTCCCCATATGTGCAATTATTTTACATTACAACTTTTGTGGTTACTATACAAAAAAAAATTTGTAGGGAGTGAGACCCAACAAAAAGGTACTGTATGTTTTTAGCGTATGTCAAATTAATTTCCACTATACCTCAATCGCTAAAACACCAATGGCAAGAGCTCCTGCAAGATACACGTATGTCTCAAAGGAGTTAAGTATTACTGTGTAGCAGCCCTAGAAAGAAAAAAAATTGCCATGAAACAAACGTTCATTCAGAGTCACCCTAAAACTGTTTTAGGGCTCTTTTTTAACAACCTGTAAGACACAACTGTAAAAGATGACTTTTCATCTTGGCCTTGAGGAAGAAGAGAGCATTAAATGCTTAGCAGCAACAGCATAGTCCAGAGGGAAACAGAGTTGAACAGCTAAGCAATCAACCAGGAGCTACAGCAATGCTGATGGGAAAAGTCCATAGAGCCCTTTGCCCTATAGGATGGCTAGATGGATGAATGACTCTGCAGGCAGGTGGATAAACATTGGTATACACGCACTGCAAGGGAAAAAAGGTTCAGAGAATTGATTTATCTCCTTTTCGACTCAGTTCAGGGGAACTCGCAGCTCTTGCGTTTTAGACCAAGCTGAATCAATCTGGAACAACTCAGATACAATCCACACATGCATTTCTGGGGTGGAATAGCCCTGAGATACGTCGTCTCAGTTTTTCACGAGAAAGCATTTTTATGACACTCCCTCCATGTGAAAATCATTCAGCAGGGGTGTCAATCATGCCCACTGCCCCCCAGAAGCAGTTTATCCCTTTATAATTGGGCTCTCTTGTATCTTGAAAATAAGAACATGATTTGCACACATTCACTTACGTCATTTGCAGCCAATGAGTTTCTATGTGAGAACGATGTGCTTATTTCTGGCCATTATCGGCTTAATGAAGTCACTTCCTGCTTAATGATGTCACTTCTGGCCCTCAGCAAGCACCATGAATGCTAACTTTGGCCCTCTGTATGATATGGGTTTGACATCCCTGTCATAGAGCTCACTCAATCTGAAAGAAGGTTAAGTATTCACGTTCTCCCTCTCACTTGAAAAATACTTCAGTTTTCAAACATTTTCAAAATATTTTATGCCTCCGTTTCAATGTGCACATTGCACCTGCCCACAGGGTTATTCACCCATTCCTTGTACAATACATGGACCACTCAGTACTACTTTTCTTCCTTTGCTTCTTCTGTTCTTGAGCAGCAGAACGATGCACTCAGATGGCAGTAGGGGGAACATTCCCTTCTAGCAGATGCTGGAGTGAAAATGCTGCCCTAAAAATGCAGCCTGAGACCGCACAGTACTTAATTTGGGACGCAATCCCAACCTGGAATTAGGCTGTAAAGCGTGTTTGGACCACTTTCAGAGTCAGGGAGGATGGCGCATGTCCGCATGCTGGCCTCCCTGAGTCCAAGAGTGGCGCAAATGCACTTTATGGTGCACACACCATAGGCAAGGGACTTGTTCTGGCCTAATTCCAGGTTAGGAGTGCACTCTTATAAAATTTTATAAATTGACTTAGAGCGCAATCCTAACCTGGAGTTAGGCTGGCAGTTAGGCCAGCGAAGTTTGGCCAGCACAAAGGACACCATCAGTATGTTTGGACTACTCTTGGAGTCAGAGAGGCCAGCAAACAGATGTGTGCCATCCTCCCTGATTCCAAGAGTGGTCCAAACACACTTTACGGTGGCCCTTGTGCCAACCAAACTTTCCTGGCTTAACTGTGCCAGCCTGACTCCAGGTCAGGATTGCACCCTTAATTTTATGTCACTTTTCCAGTCAAAGGGCCTTCAAGGCAGCTTCTTAGGGCCCAATCCTCTCCAATTTTGCAGTGCTGGTGCAGTCATGCCATTGGGATGTGTGCTGCATCCTGGGGTGGGCGAGTGGCCACAGAGGCCTCCTTAAGGTACAGAGACATTTGTTTTCTTACCTCAGGGCTGCACTGTGGCAGCCCCGGTACTGGAGAAATGGACAGGATTGGACCCCCAGTCCTGTTATCTTTTTGCCTTTTAGCATGTTGCATGATGATCAATGTAAGGTCATTGGTTGTCCTGGGTCTGGGAAACCTCCTTGGATTCACTTCTCTCCTGATCTTATGGATACATTGTGTGGCTTTAGACACTATTACTCCGGTTCAGTTCCCCAGCTATAAAACGCAGTTAATGACAGTGAGCATCTTGCAGGACTGCCTGAGAACAGCAAATGTCCCAAAATACTGCTAGCCACTTACGTTCCATAGTTCAGTCAAAGCAAAAATCAGATAAAGGGTGAGACATATTTTGCATTACTACAAGCACAGAGGAGCTCTTATAAAATATGGTCTTCCAAGCCCAGGTTCAACACTGCATGCTATTCTACCCCATCAGTTTGAACAGCACTGTGAACGCCAGTCTCCACCCACCTGCCGGTTTTGGAACATGTCCTTCCCCATGAGACAGTCTTCCTCATTGATGAATGCTCCATTGCGAGACTGGAGCTCCCGTCGGCAGCAAGCTTCAGGAACTTGTTGGAAACGAGGGGCGGATTCAAAATCTTCTGGACCATTGACACCACAGCAGCCAAACTGGCATATATGAAAGGCAATCATTATTATTGTCTTATTGCAGATAGGAGATAGTAAAAGGAGGATGAAAAAAGGAGGAGGGGCAACAAGGGTATGTGGGAATCGGTCAGGCAAGCAGAGGACATTCTGCAAATAGACAAAGAACATATCAACTGGTATTTAGTTCAAAGGTTCATATCCTGAGAAACCTAGGTGGTGGTGTTTTTTTCCCCCAAGGAGGAATACTTCTAGTCTTCATGGCTGTGCAGAGAAATTTGAAACTGAAAGTGTATGCCTGCTGAAATTATCGCTGGAACTTCTAGTGTTCAGGAATTGTATTCAGTACCCTACACAGTTCTGTGCTCTTGAGCATAATTAGAAAACAGAACAAAAAGTAAAATAAGCAGATATACACAGTACATGTAATGTAGAGCACAATCCTAACCTGGAATTAGGCCGGCACAGTTAGGCCAGCAAAGCTTGGCCAGTGTGAAGTGCGTTTGGACCATTCTCGGAGTCAGGGAGGATGGTGCACGTCAGTGTGCTCCGAGAGTGGTCCAAACATACTTTTATGCTGGCCCTCGTGCTGGCCAAACTTTGCTGGCCTAACTCAAGGTTAGGATTGCGCCCTTACAGTGTTTTATCATTCACTTTTCCTGAAGAATTTGGTTTACTTTGGCCCCTGAATATGGGTTTCAATTGACAATTGTGTTTCGTTATTAACGTTTCAAGAAGACGAACAGAGAGGAATTTCCAGGGAATAAGTGAAACTGAAACACAACATGAGCATCATCTAGTCTGAAACATAACAAAATATTTCTGATTGTCTTCATCAGCCTTTTGGATAGCGTCCAAAGCGATTTACTCAGTGTTGCCCATCAAGCCTGTCGCAGAGCTAGCAATAAGGCTGACATCTCCTGTCTGTCCAACTCTCCCTGTAGCCAATTCACCATCTGGAACAGCTGACTATAATGTATAGACTCATCTGCATAGCCAGACAATGCTCACATTGTACCATCATTTAGGGAACAAAAACGTTTAATATATTTATATTTAAAAAGAAAGCTCTCCCCCCCAATTTCTTGAACAAGCATTAGGGTCAGCCTTCTTTTCTTCCTAATATAATACTATAATGAATGCTATGGGATAAATTGTCTCATGTAATAGGCCACTGGAGTAAACCAAGCGGGCGCTAGGCCCATGGCTAGATCAATGGGCCCATCCAGTTGGGCAACCCCAGAATTCTCAATGCCAGCGACAGCACCCAATGCGCCATCAAGGATTTGGGCACCATGTGGGAGCCTAGTATAGGACTTTGTCCCAGAGCCCCCAACAGCATGGTGCCAGCACTGCTGTCATGCCCAGGGACTGAGAACGTACACTATGATATGGTCATAGGGAAGAAACAGACTTGTGCGTGTGTGCAGCTTGATGAGGAACTGTGCACAAATGTGTATTTGCACATACAGTTACCGAGGGCGCAATTCTCAAAGTGACTTTTTGCTGACGTTACGTGGTGATGTCGGTGCAACGTAACTAGAGCCCATGCGGGAGCGCTAACCGACACCCCCACATTGGCTAGCTGTAGGGTTGGCTCAAGAGCACAACTGCAAGACCGAGCCAAGCCTCCCTTGCGCCAGCCGAACTTGGCTGGCTCAAGGGCGGTTCTGGGAGAAGGACAGGCAGGCAGGAGGGTGGAACTGGATGCGGGTGGGTGGGCCAGTGGGCATGCCAGCCTGGGAAGGGGGCGGGGCTGGGATATGGGCTGTAGGCCACATCCAAAGCTCCATCTCCGGGGCTGTGCAGCCCCGATTCGGGCCGTGTGGCTTCCTCAGAGCTGCGCTTGCTATACAGCAGGTGCAGATCTGAGGAATGCCATGGGGAGGCAGGAGCCCCCCACCCCCCAGGGGGGGCAAGGGTGTGAACGTGGCCTTGCTCTGCCTAAGGTGCACTGGATATGGCAAAGCCCCCCCCCCCAGCCATTCCAGCACAACTCAGAATTGCGCTCTCAGTCTAGTCTAGCAGCTGGTGCAGTGTGTATGTCGCCCGGTAAGAGACGCTAGAAACCACTGACCATCCGTTTTTCAGTAAAACAGGGATAGAGTCAATCTACTTTGAGTCTTTGGATCACTGGGATTCCAGCTTTTTTTTTTTTTTAAACTAGTCTACTGTTGAACACGTGTTTTCTTGGACGGTGGCCATTGCATTTTATTCTTCGGCTACTATGCCAAGCTGTAAATGCTACATCTATGTGTAAGTAGCTGCAAGAATATTCCTTAGAGGTTATTAGGGATAATTTCACTACAGTTCAGTTAAACTATAACAGGTCAATACCGTCTCCATCTAGGCAATTTGTAGCTTGCTGCTGTGCCAAAACTAAGCCTTTTCCACCTCAAGACACGCTGAAAATGCAATAAAATTGTTGAGGCACACAATCAGTTTTTTTTGTAGTTGACCAGGCATACTGCAGTGCTCACCTTCCCCAGCGGCCCTACTAACATATGACCCGCTTCCCCCAAACTCTCACAGCATACCTGCAGACTATTCGCAGCGCACTGCTTGGAAGTCGCTAAGCTAAAGCGACTGGTACTCACGGTGATCATGACGGAGTTCCAAGTGGAAGAGAAGACATCAGACTCGTTGTTCCGCTGATAGTGTTTCTTCAGCTCCTTGGTAAAGAACTCTCGGGTCAACTACAACACACAATGACACAAAAACACACTCCTGTCTCCTGTTCACAGCGCAGACACATGGTGGCACACGATAATTTTACACAGTGTTATTCAAACTGCGAGGTGGGACCCACTTGGTAGGTCGCGACCAGATGTCAGGTGGGTCACGGAAAGCTGAGAGCAGCCATCTTGGAAACTGCAGACCTTCCTCTTGTTATATTCCTTTTGTGAGTATTAACGGTTTGAATTTTCAAGTGAGGGTTTTTTTTAAAAAAAAAATTCTCTTTTTAGTTCAGTGCTTTTACATCATATTTTGTCCTAACCTTGCTTTCTGTCAGGGATGCTTTATTGTTGTACAATTGCTGCAGCCCAAGGCAGCGTATGTACATTTTAGGAGTGTCATTTTATTATGTTACAATGACAGCACTTCCTGCTTGAGATGATGTCACTTCCTGCCACATCATCACTTCCTGGTTAATGACATCACTTCTGGTGGGTCCTGACATGAATATCATTCTAAAAAGTGGGTCCCGGTATAAAAAGTTTGAATACCACTGATCTAACATTTGCTGAGTCAGATGCTCCTTGATCACCTATACCAGGGACATCAAGATCTTAAGGCCCATGGGCCATACACGGCCCTAGAAAGCTCTGTACCTGGTCCTTACGATAATTGGGCTCACTCAGCACCAGCATCAGCTGCTCTCAGCTGCAAAGTGCTGCTGAAAATGTGGCCTGCATGATAACTGGGCTCTCCCATATCTTGAACAAATATGATCAAGGCTTGCATATCTTCTCTTCTGTCATGTGCAGCTTATGAGCTCCTAAGTGAGAACGAAGTGCTTATTTCTGGTCTTCGTCTGCTCAGTGATGTCATTTCCTGCTTAATGACATTATTTTCAACCCTCAGCAGGTGCCGTGAATCCTATTCGTCCCACTGTACGTAATGAGCTTGATGCTCCTGGCCAGGGTGACCAGACACAATGGACGACAGAATGCCTGTATCTAACCATTGTATAGAAGGGGGAATTTTGGCAAGTGAAGCTCAATGGGGGTTTAAAAAGCTGCACCTGCCAAAATTCCCTTTTCTATACAATGGTTAAAAGTATATGCACTCTGCCCTCCATTGTGACTTACATGATGAATGATGTGTATTACATCATATAATAATGTATGAAGAAAGAAAGGCAGTGACACAATAAAACTTGGAAGTTCACTGACTACACACACACACACTCAAACAGCCTGCCTGATTACCATAAGGTTGCAAGTAACAAAGTAGCAGGTAGCTCTTCAATTCTTTACGTCCCACCCAAGGGTTTGATGGGATTGAGTAAAAACAGTATTATTTGAGCAGATTGAGCTGATGTCTAAGCCCTTCGATGAATTGCCAGAAATTTCCACCAAAACCAGGCGCTTTTGAGATCTTGATATGCAAGGCAATGTCTCCCTTTGAACCTTTTAGCCCCTTGCAAGAAGTCTGGAATTTTTCCCATATCCTCAAACGTTCCCTAGTAAAAAATGAGAGGTGAATCTTTCTATTGTATTTCAACAGGTTCTAAAAGGATTTGATGCTCCTATGATCCATGCCTTGCGCATAAAAATCACTTTTTTTATTTTTTTTTAAGTGGCATTCAAAGGGAAGGCCCAAACAAGAAGTGCATAACATGGCCTAATGTTTTTACTTTTCTTTACAACAGCATGACAAGGGGAGGCACCCAAATGGATAAAACTGCAGCAGGATACGAGGCATTAGAACTCTGACCCGACATGATTCTGATCCAAATTCTGACTTCCCTACCCTACAAACTATTTATTTAAGGGAAAAAAATTAACTCTCAATTGAGTAGAGTAGCATAGGAAGGTGTGATTGGGAAATGCTAAAGCCTCAACCCACATTTTCAGGACTCTCCAATGCCATTTTTTAAAGAAAACAACAACTCACAGCCCAATGCTAACTTGGGCAGGAGCAGGCAGGCAGGCCGGCCGGCCAGGGGTTTGGGTCCAGCATCTGCATTCCTCCCCCCCTGCCCAGGCTGCCCCGCCCACGGGACTGCCCTCCTCTAGTCCCTTCATACCCTGTTCCGCCTCCTCCCCGCCACCCACCCCTCACCAAGACAAGCCCCCGTGCTGGCCAAATTTGATGTCCTACGGCTGACACTGCTGCCTGTGTTTGGCCAGCACCCACGTTGGGCTGACGCAGGCGACTTGCATTGGCCCATGAACACTCTTGGATTGCACCCTCATTCTCATAACACGTTGCTTGGCTCTAATCCCAACTTATTCCAAAAGGTGCTGCTTTTCCTTAAATCAAGCATGTGGGGAATTGTACTGTGACATTTTGCACTTGATCTTCTCTCCACATTGTTTAAACTCAGAACACAAAACAACCTCCACATGGCACTAAAATGATGCCTGCCGTAGCTTTATTTCACCTGCTCTCCAATATTAAGGCAATCCCTTTTGTGTACATGACACTGTCGTCTTGAAGATATTATCAACGGCATCTTTCTTGTCTACAAGGAATGACTATCACTTATAAAAATTAGATGAAACGTGCTGAAATGCGTATATATTATATGCATACTAATGCGCCAATCTAGGATTTATGTGTTTTTTCTAGTTAAAGCATTTCAGTATGATATACGTAGAAACAAAGGACTGAGAAGGATATTTTAAATTCCTACAAATTATAATGACTCCACTCTGCTAAGCCTTCAGAAAGCTCATGGTTCTTCGACATTAGGCCACTTTCAGTTGCTCTCACACTAAGGACAATTTCACACATGAGACAGCAGCTTCTTGACTGGCAGCTTCCTTGACCCATTGGGCCATTGGCTGCAGCTCCCCCTTATGGCTACAATCCTATACATTGTATAGGGTGGCGTGTTTTTTGCAAGGATTCTGCAGCTCCCCAGGGAGTAGAGCCACATTGCACAGTTTGGGAACCAATGTCCTACAGGGCGCTATCGCCAATTGGCTCTCCCCGAGAACTACACTTGTGCAGTTCACAGGCTTGTCATATTCACACCATGCATGTTTTAATGTCTAGACCTAAACCTCCGCAGCTATTCATAACTGTGATGAAGGCCTGCCTGCTTTTGATGCCGAACAAGAATGCTTCATGCAAAATGTGGGTGGGGCTATAGTAAGAGGTCTGCAAGTTGCAAAGAGGCTCTGTCGACCACTCAAGGGAAGATGAGGTCAAAATGTGGCCAAGAGGGCTGCAAAATAAGATAATATGGGCTGTATTTTACATGACCTTCTTAGGGTGCCCATTAGTGTATTGGCTGGCTCCTGGGAGTCCCCCCCCCCAGTTACACTTATAAATATGAAGAAGGCTTAACACCTGAAGTAGCATATGACTTCTCAGTGAAGCTAGCACATGAAGTTAAAGTCAGGCCAAACACACTATTTCTAGTCACAAAAGGTCTCCTGAGCAAGATGGACATGTGTACCAAAAAATATTTTGTCCAAATGAACCACCCTAGCAACTTGGCACCATAAAGGAGTTATTGCCATAATCATGATGCAATCTCATGCCTGAATCCAGCACGACTCTGCCGGACAGCATAATGAGTTTGCTAGCACAGTTGCTGGTGGCTGCATGTGGTGGCTTCACCGGTGGCAAAGAACTGTCCGCCAGCACCAGGTAAGACAGTGGCAGGGATGGGTGATGGGAGGGACGGAAGAGGATGGGGGCATTTCTAGGTGAGGATGGGGTAGAAACCAGGGGCAGAGAGGAGGTGGGAGGGGTGGACTCAGTTTGGTGTGGCTGCATCAGTGCTGCTGGCAGGGGATAGGGCTGGGCTGCATGTGGTTTTTCGACAAGGCAAGGAAAGCCAATGAATTCGAATGATGATTCCTAGGCAACAATACAACAACCAGCATGTGCACCGGACACATTTACACTGATGCGACGAGCTGGGAGAGAGCTCTTGGAAAACAAACACGTTTTTCCCCCTGAATGTTTGCTGAGAAAACACCGAACTGAACCTGAATTGAGCAGAGGGAAGTTCATCCACCCATAGTTTCTGGAACTGCTCATTCAACCATTCACAGCTGCTGGAACAAATCTTCCAGATCCCTTGCCTTCATCTCAGAATAATAGAACACATTTTAAACAAGGTTTGGAAACCACAGCATGGTATTTCTGTAGCATGGATGCAACAAAATCAAGACTACCAAATGAGCACCAAGAATAAGGGCGCAATCCTAATCTGGAGTTAGGCCAGCAAGGTTTGGCAGGCGCAAGGGACACGGTAAAGTATGTTTGGACCACTCTCAGAATCAGAGAGGCCAGCACACAGACTTGCGCCATCCTCCCTGACTCCGAGAGTGGTCAAAACGTGCTTTAAAGTGGCGCTTGTGCCAGCCAAACTTGTGCCAGCCTAACTATGCCAGCCTAACTACCGATTAGGATTGCCCTCTAAGAGTTACCAAGCTTTCAGTAATTCAACGTGTGTTGAAAACTTACTGGTAGGTTATATATATATCGTTTTTATATTGTTTCTACTACAGCTTTATTGCTAAAATGAATGGAAATGTTGCGGACCTCACAGGTTTTGCACAGGGCTTATTAAAACTACACTTTAAACTTGAGTAGTTTGAAATGGCCGTGTTACCTTTAAATGGAAATGCTTATTAGTCAGACAGGATGGGGATATTCCCTTGGGAAATAAGTCGGCACCATCAGGGAGCTCTGGGTTAGGAGGTGCCTCCACATATGCTCAAGCCTTGTATTTCCCTTTCCTTCTTTTGCATAATTTACCCGCCTGGGTCCCCATCCTACGGAGACAGCCGCCCAGGCTTTTTATTGATGCTTGTCTGTTTCCTAAGTGCAGACTTTGAAACTAATATTACAGTTGGTAATAGTCCCAATTGGCTTCTTTTGACCAGTTCTGGAACAAAAAGAGTCATTTGAATATAAAGTGAAACCTTTATTTTGACAGGCATGTTCCCAAAGGAAATGTCTGAGGTTTGTGTTTGTGATTTTTATGAGATTTGACCTGAAACAAAACCCAGTGCAGGGAGTGCTCTTATTTGCCAGAAAAAGAAAAGAAAAGAAAAAAAAAACTCATTCCCTTTCATTGGTATAACATTTTACCCTGTTTTAAATATCTGAACTTCAAAGGAGGAAAAAAAATGGGTTTTAATAGCTTAGCCACACAGCTCATTTTCAGCTTAAAAAGAAATTGATAAAACAAAGCAGGCTAAAATTAGAACATACTATTGATAAGCATGATTTATCTTCTGTGCGATAGGCAAGTATTGTGGGTTAAAATGGTCTGTTACTCTACGCTGTGCATGTGCTACCAGGATCAACACATGCAGTACTTTCCAGAGGAGTTACCAAACTTCACAATTGCCTGTTTTGAAATAAAAACTGGGTGTGCACGTAACATGTGCCCTATACTCCCAACCAGACCCATTTCCCATCCTCAGGTTGCAATCTGAGTTGGAGAAGAACTGCTGAGGTGGGAATGGGTTTAATTACTTATTTAAACACATTTAAACCCTGTCTTTCCCTCCCAAACAGGAGGCATAAAGCCTGTCTCACAATATAACTTTCACCTTGTATCAATTTATCTATTTCTGATGATAGCAACTGCAGGGAGGGAGTTATAGTTGCATTTCAAATGCCAAGGCAAGGAGAGAGTGAGAAAGAGGAGTCTCTTTTCAACCTGCCTCTGCTGAAGCCAGAGGAAGAGTAAAATCCCAGCCAGCTAAGAGAGAACTACAGCATAGCAGCTCTTGGACTCTTGCCTTCTAGCGCCCTGCTAATTCCGAGAAGCCCTCAGAAGCCAGCCTTTTCAACCAATCTGAAGTTGGAGGGGGCAGTGGCATTCTCAGAGGGGGGCAAAGCTCTAAGTTTTTCAGGTGCCTGAACACACCGTGTAAAGTAGTCCCTCCACTTTGCCTTCAGAGCTTCAATAGCAGAGTGGAAGAAATACCTCCATTGGTTAGGAGTGGGCCCTCACTCATGAAAACACAGAAAGAACTGGATAGGCAATAGTAAATGTATCATATACAACGTTGTGCAAGTGTCTGGCTTTCCCTTGCTATGTGTGCGGTCTTCTCTCCTTGTGCTATCTTGAAACAATTTAACAACTTTAGAAAACAAGGAAGGTACTGACCAGACTACAATAGACCCCTAGGAAGCAATTTATAGCGCAATAGCTGTTGTCACTAAGACACAATTACTCTCTTTCTTCTTGTCTCTGTAATTTGGAATGGGACATTTAAGTGATTTACAAAGCATGGTTCTTTTGCTTCTATTCAGTTGTGAAGACCACCAATGGACAAAGATGACATTTTTCCCGTCTAAGTTCACACATATATAGCATCACTTTGCCATCAATTTTCTAAAGCTCTTCTTATTTTAAGATCTTTTCAAAGTGGAAAAAATATAGCCTCTTTGGGATAATTTAAACCTTTGTTCAATCCTTGTTAAACTTGTTGCAAGGTCATTCCATACTTGTAACCCATTAATTCCTTCTGCATAAAACACACAGAAATTAATGCTGTTAAACTGTTAAAATACTTCATTAGCTGTACTTCTTTCAACACATAAATTAACCAATTAACCAACTGAAATGTTCCAGTATTGTAATACAGGTTGTATTTTGAAGACATACTACAAAGATAGGTAACTCTATCCATATGACAGAGAGATAAAACATCTTTGAGAAAACAAACACACTGAAACCAGAGTTGCACATCATTTCTTCTTGTACCACACAAACTTTCAGAAAATAGTTGCAACTACAACCAGATAAAACAATGTTTTTAAGTTCAATTTGGGTTAAAAGAAATATTGATCAATTGAAACCACAGAGGACCAGCCAGTGGTAAATAGCACTGCCGACTGATGGTATGGCTTTTTGGGCTGGGGGAAAGGCGGAACTGGGTGAAAGGAGGGGGAGAATCAGGCCCCAGAGGGCCCCCTCTCTGGCCGGAATGCCTGACAAAGGCCTCCTTGGTTCTGCACCCACTAAATAGCAGATGCAGATCTCAGGAAACCCATTGCTGCCACCTGCGTCCTACCCGGAATGCTACTTCACCCAGGTAAGGTGTAAATATCGGGCACAGATTGAAGGAGACCCATTGCTGCTGACTGAGTTCTACCCAGGATCAGGAAGCAAACACTCCTCTACCCCAAGGAGACTTTGGCAGCTGCCCTGACCTCATGGGATACAGCGGTGGCCATTTCTGTGCCTCTGCCCCTCTGGGCACCAGTGTTGCTTGGGATTGGACTGTAAATCATTAACTGACCACAGGTTATTTTCAAGCTTATACATTGTTTTGTCATGCCAATTCATTGATTGGTGCTTTCAATCCAAAACTGTCGTCACACTCATAATTAACACTTGTATTCAGGGAAGGTCATAGCTTAGTGGAAGAACATCCTTTTGGCATACAGCAGGTCTCATGTCCAATCCCTTGTATCTCCAAAAAGTGTACAGAAAAATTTCTGGCAGAATTATTGGTGAGCCACTGCTAGTTTTTGAAAAGTACTGTACATACAGCACCACCTCCAGGACACTACAATACAAAACAAAAATGTATTGTCTAGGAGGTATACAACTCAGAAAGTACCTGTCTTACTTAGATCTTTACACTGTCCTCTTTGATCTACTGGGGATGTGTCCCTATCTGGCTTCCTTCCACATCTCTAAAGCACAAAGACCGCCCTCCATGTGGAGAGAACCACCCTGTGAAGGCTACATCTTGTACTGAGGACTCAGTGGTTCATAGAATACTGAATATGTGTAAAAACCGCATTGGAAAAAAAATGGTGGTTTAGGCTAACCTGCCCATGTAAGCCGCCTTTGGCATTTGCTTTAGCATGGGAAAGGTGGGATATAAATTCAGTTAATAATAATAATAATAATAATAATAATAATAATAATAATAATAATAA
>JAJKFI010000007.1:11553093-11576228 GCA_029204185.1 Lerista edwardsae | reverse complement strand
AATAATAATAATAATAATAATAATAATAATAATAATAATAATAATAAGAAGAAGAAGAAGAAGAAGAAGAAGAAGCTCTGATGCACTGCATGAAGTCCACCAGGCCATGAAGTGTCCAACCTACTGAGTTCAAATTATACCTATATGAACACAATGTCTGACTTGTGACTCTGCAGACCAAAATAGTTAAATAATTGACAGTGCAATCCTAAACTGTGCTGGAGCAGGTAGGCCAGCGGGCCCGTGCTGCATCCAGCGCAGCTTGGGAGGCCTGAGCTGAGGCGACTCTCCAGCGCAAGGACAATTGGGGCCACATGGCCTGGGAATGAGGTTCTGGATATGGTCTTTCTCCCCTCCCCAGGCCGGCCCACCTACCCCCCCTGCCCAGTTCCGCCTTCCCAGAACCGCCCCTGCACCAGCCAAGTTCGGGAGCCTTAGGGAACAATCCTAAACTGAGTTAGGCCGGCATAAACTAAACCAGCAAAGTTTGGCCAGCACAAGGAACACCTTAAAGTGTGTTTGGACCACTCTTGGAGTTAGAGAGGCCAGCACACAGACGCGGGCCAACCTCCTTGACTCCAAGCGTGGTCCAAACATGCTTTACGGTGGCCCTGGTGCAGGCCAAACTTTGCTGGCTTAGCTTATGCCAGCCTAACTCCAGTTTAGGATTGCTCTCTTAGTGCCAATGCGGGGGTGCTGGGGGTGCTGGCCAGTGCTAATGATGTTGCGTCAATGCAATTACATTGTGTCAACACGAGGGGGAGCTTGGGATTGTGCCCTAAATTAGAAACTACAATTTGGCTAAGAATGCAATTCTATACCCCTGTTGCGCTGGTGCTACACTCTTGCGCCAGCCAAACACTGTCGCAAACATGCTGTCAAGCACATCAGCCACCGCAACGACCAGCAGCGTTGGCCTAGTGCTGGTCAAGTGTTGGCGGAGTGTGGTTGGCGCTGGGCCTCACCAAGGGCGGTTCCAGAGGGGTAATTGGGTGGCACAGTGGGTGGAGACGGGGGTTGTGACGCAGGACAGCCGTCGTGCCAAATCCTAAACCCTGTCCCTAGCCTTGGCGGCCCCGATTCGGACCGTTCCTATGCACATGCACCTGCCCCTGCAAAACAGCAGACGCAGATTCGAACAGCCCCATTGGGATGACTGGGGCTTCTCCAGAAATTAAAATAGATTACTTTTGCAATTAAAAATAATACTGTGGCTGTATCTGCTGACCCTATATCTGCTGACCCTTTAGTACACTTTAAAAATATTTGAAATTAATAAAAGTGAGAACTTGGAATGGGGATGTGGAATTAAAGCATATAGCACTGCTTTCTACCTTTCAAATAACTATATTCAAACATTTTCAAACATTCCTACGTGAGCATTCAAGGTGACCTACGTATAGCATGCAGCCATCAAATAGTTCAAAGCATCATTTGAAATCTTAAAAATCCTACTTTGTTTAAACTCTAAGATAAACCAACACTGATCACTCCTGAAATTTGCATAGATCAAGCAAGATAATGACACAGTAGAAAAGCCAAGAAACAATGTTATTAAGTGGCTGTGTTATTAGCAGCAATTTTTTGGCCATCACAGAGGATGTTAAGGAAGCGATAAACAACAACAGGCAGTTGCAGAAATCTCAAAAGCCCCAAAGAGAAAATAATTAAATATTGTACCTAAGCCAGAGTAAAGGAATTTGCTCAGAGATTCAGGACGCAATCCTAACCTGGATTTAGGCTGGCACAGTTAGGGCAGCCAGGTTTGGGGGGGCACAAGGGACACTGTAAAGTATGTTTGGACCATTCTCGGAGTCAGAGAGGTCAGCACACAGATGTGCACCATCCTCCCTGACTCTGAAAGTGGTCCAAACGTGCTTTTGGTGGCTCTTGTGCCAGCCAAATTTTGCCGGCCTAACTCCAGGTTAGGATTATACTCTTGGAGAGAGAAAAAAGTGCCATGTTTCAGGCTGATGGAACAGGAAAATTAGCTTATTTTTGTGATTACACTATTATACACTATTATATAGTGATTACACTATGAATCACATAATCACAGTGCCTGAAAATCTACTAAAAGATGGAGAGTGACAGAGGGAAAGTAGAACTGTACATGAAAACACTGTAGGTGTCCGGAATCCCAAGTGAAAGATTTACATTTCCCTGTCACTCTCATACCTATGAGTCAGTGATAATATAAAGATATCTGCGAGATACTCCCAAGACATTTCATGACCTTACTGAAACTCTTCACTTCCATCAAAACTCCCCAGAATTTTCACCGAAGGGAAAACCTCAGCAGTCATTTGAATCTCATTTTAGGTGACATTTCAAGTTGCACATAATGTATTCCCAGACCCTTTTTATTTCTTTTATGAGATTTTTTTATCTGACAGGTTCTCTAGAAAGTTCAACGTAACGGCAGTTTACAGAATGCACTGTGGATCATGCCATGTCATCTTTGTGTTATTTTTTTTAACAGATCATACAAGATATAGCACATGCCTTGCGTAGCCAGAAGTTAGCTGGAAGGTTCTAAAAGTCACATCCAACCTGGTAATCTGGACAATGTCAGACAACGAACCAGACAATGCTCTCCCCACACCACTGTAACAACCACTGTAACAACAACATGCTGGTCCATTTTTAAATAGCTGAGGAAAAAATGGCTCCAACTTCCAACTATTCAGCTCATAGAAATGGTCATACAGTACGAGCCAGCATGTTCTAGTGGCACGGCCACCAGAGACCAGCAAGCACTCTTGAATACAAGAGATAGTTATGTTCCTGTTCATCAGTCCACACTGTGAAAGGGGAAATTTGGACTCACCTGTGAATTCCCCTTCTCAGTGGACTCCTTGACAGGCTCAGCAATGGTGGATGGGAAGCTCCTCCTCTCAGGTAAGGCAGGCCAGATAATGATGGTTTCCTGAGGGGAGGGGCTCCCCCCATTATCCCAGTCTGGACTAAGCCAGAAGGAGTTGGAAGGAACGTGCCCCTCCCCGCTGTGCGGGTCTCGAGAGAGAGTGTTGACGGGGATAACCATGGCGAGAGGTGCTGTAGGTGAAGGAAAGAAGACACCGAGCAAGAGAGGCCTACCTGGGGAAGGGGAGGCCTAGAGGAAGGTGATATTGTACGCCTCGGGCAGTGTGGGAGGGCCTGCTGAGCCTGTCAAGGAGTCCACTGAGAAGGGGAATTCACAGGTGAGTCCAAATTTCCCCTTTCTCCAGTGGGGTCTCCTTGCCAGGCTCAGCAATGGTGGATGGGACGTGCCCAAGCCAGGCCTCTATGGGTGGGAGCTGCCCGGGGTGTGCAATATGACACTATGGAGGACACGCCTGGCGAAGGCGGCATCTCTAGATGCAAATGTGTCCACCTTGTCATGTTTGATAAACGTGTGAGGCATGCTCCAGGTTGCAGCCTTGCACACGTCTTCAAAGGATGGGAAGGACTTGAACGCCGCCGAGGTGGCAGCGCTGCATCGGGAGTGGGCCACAATGCCCTGGGGAGGGTCCACGTGCCTGGAGCGGTAGGCTGTGGCGATGGCTTCCTTGACCCATCTAGAAATGGTAGAGGGGGAAACCTTAAGTCCTCTGTTATGGGGCTTGTATGAGACAAATGGGGCCTCTGAGCGGCGGAACGAGGATGTCCTATCAAGGTAGAAGCTAAGGGCCCTGCGGACATCTAAGGTATGCCAGTCCCGCTCCTGGGGGTGGGAGGGGTTGGGGCAGAACGAGGGAAGGGTGACCTCCTGAGAGCGGTGGAATAGGGAGTTGACTTGGGCAGAAACGCCGGGTCAGTGTGGATCACTACTCTATCGGGGTAGAAGTGACACAGTTCCTTAGCCATGGAGAAGGCCGCCAGTTCAGAGACTCTTCTGGCTGATGTGATGCCTGTGAGGAAAGCTGTCTTGTAGGTCAGCAGACTCACGGGGCAGGTGGCCACGGCTCGAAGGGAGGCCGGGTGAGGGATTTGAGAACTAGCGGGAGATCCCAGGAAGGTGCCCTTGGGATGGGGGGGAGGGTTGGATAGGGCCGCCCCCCTGAGGAATTTCCTGACGTGGGGATGGGTAGCGAGGTGATGGCCTTTGGGTGGCCGAGTATGGATGAGACACAGGAGACTTGTCTCCTAAGAGTGGCGGTACTAAGACCCTTGGCCTGCCTGGAGGAATTCTAGGAGGTCCCTAACCCTAAGGCGTTCTGGGTTCAGAGAGTGTTGGACGCACCAAGCTGTTAGGGTCTTCCAGGTGTATCCGTAGACCCTGTTGGTGGAGGGACGCCTATCGGCTAGCAGGGTGGATAGTACCTGGGAGGAGTAGCCGGCTCTGGCTAGGCATCTCTGCTCAATCTCTAGGCAGTCAGCTGAAGCATCTGGGGCTGGGGATGGAGCACCGGACCCTGTGACAGGTGGTCTGCTCTCGGAGGCAGTTTCGTGGGCTGGGCAGTGGACAACTTCACGAGGGCCAGAAATCAGGGACGACGAGGCCAATGGGGCGCTATTAGGAGTACCTGTGCTCATTCTCTTCTTACCTTGTTGACCACTCTTGGAATGAGTTTTGTTGGGGGGAATGCATATAGGATTCCCCGGGGCCAAGGGCTGTGGAGAGTGTCCATCTTTTGCGCTGTGGGACAGCGAATCCTGGAGAAGAACCTTGGAAGCTGGTTATTGAGATGGCAGGTGAAGAGATCCAGCGCTAGTGGCCTGAACCTGTTCTGCAGGGACTGGAACACTTCCGGGTGGAGTTGCCACTCCGACTGGTCCAGTTCCTTTCCAGTTCCTTTCAGCCAGTCTGCCATGACGTTCTCTACTCCGGGGACATGTTCTGCACGGATGGAGATCAGGTTGTGTTCCGCCCATAGGAACAGATGTCGCGCCTCTGCTTGAAGGGCAGAGGACCTGGTGCCCCCCTGGCAATTGACATAGGCCCTGGCTGTCATGTTGTCTGTGTAGACCAGAATGTGGGACCCGCTGAGGAGGGGGGAGAAGGCCTTGATCACCAGGGAGATCGTCCTGAGCTCAAGGAGGTTTATGGAGACCATCTCCCCTGGGCGGTGTGTCCTGCGGAGTGGGCTCTCCAACCCAACAGGCTCTCATCTGTGTGCAGCGTCAGCCTGTCCTGGACTGAAATGGGGGACCCCGGTCCAGCCTGTGGGGGCAGGTCCACCGCGGAAGGTCCGATGTGGACGTTGGGTCCAGCTTGAGCAGTCTGTTGTGCCTGGAAGCTACTATCTCCGGGTGGGGAAGGAGCAGGTGCTGGAGGGACTTTGATCTGAATCTTGCCCAGGAGATGATGTCCTGGCAGGATGTGAGCATCCCGAGAAGCTTGGACAGCATCTGGACATCCATCTTTCGAGAATGCAGGGTGGAGAGGGCCAGGTCCTTGATCTTGCTGCGTCTGTCGTGTGAGAGGAAGACCGTGTGGCTTCTCGTGTCTATGATGGCTCCGAGGTGCTCGATGGTCTGGGATGGAACTAGGTGGCTCTTCTCGAGGTTGACCAGGAAGCTGTGGGATGAGAGGCAACGTACCGTGAGGTCGAGGTGGTGCGCAGCTGACTGGAAAGACTGTTGTCGAGGTATGGAAAGGCTGCTACCCCCTGGGTCCGAAGGTGGGCGATCAGGACCACGAGGACTTTGGTGAAGACCCTCAGGGCAAACGTAAGGCCGAACGGAAGGGTGGCAAATTGAAAATGAGCCCCCTGGTAGCAGAAGCGAAGGAACTAGCGGTGAGCTGGAAATATCGCCAAGTGAAGGTAGGTTTCTTGAAGGTCCAGGCTGGACAGAAAGTCTCCTTCTCTGATGGCCATGAGGATGGACTTTAGCGTTTCCATTTTGAATTTGCGGTGCCAGATCCACTTGAGGTCTAGAATTGGTCTGATGCCTCCAGATCTTTTGGATATAGTGAAGAAGTGATACCCCCCTCCCTCCTGCCCCAGTGGGACTGGTTCTATGGCCCCGATGTGAAGGAGGTGGCTGATGGCAAGGAGGGTGGCTTGGTGTTTTGGGGGGCAGGCAGGCCTATGGGCTTGCAGAAATGTGGGCTTGTCACTTGGGACTTTTCAAAGCTCTGGAGAGTAACCAAAGCGGATGGTGTCTCTGACCCATCTGTCTGTGGTCACCGTCCCACTCGTCTGCGTAGGCCTGCAGCAAAAGGCCGAAAGGAAGGCTTGAAGGGCCATTTAGTGGCTCCCCGGTCCTTGGTGGGGAGGGCCTTCCTCTTGCCCTTTGTCTCCACTAAGAGGGGATTGAGATCTTCTCCAAATTAAATAGCTTGCCTCACTTGAATGGCAGAGACGCCACTGTGGCCTGGGACGCCGCATCGACAGCCCAGTTACACAGCCAGGTGTGTCTACGCATGACCACAGAGGCGGCCATTGAACGTGCTGAGAGCTGGATGGCATCTGCTGTAGCCTCTGAGACATAGGCGGCCGCGGCAGCCATTTTCTGAAGCTCGGGAATGACCTCCGGGGGGAGGTCCGGGAACTTGGTAGGAAGGTAGGAGTTCCATCCAGAGGAGAAGTGCCCTGGATGACAGAGATGAGGCTAGAGATGACCAGAGGAAAGAGGCCAGGCGTTAAATGCCCTATGGGCTGCCATCTCCACCTTCTTAACTGTGGGGTCTCTAGGGAGGCCCTTGCTGTGCACGGGAAGCACAGAAGGAGACCCTAGGGCGGCCACAGGTGCGTCTACTAGGGGAAGGCTTAAGAGCTGCATGCCCTCTTTATCTAAGTTAAACAGCCTTGTGGATGGCTTGTTGGAGTCCCTGGCCTTGGTGGGGCTGGCCCATTCTTTGTCGATGAGGGGCCTGAAACACTTGAGAAGGCGAAAACCCGGAGTGGGTTCCTCATGGTTTGGCAGGACTGAAGCCGGCCCCCACTGCGAAACAGCAGGTTCCGAGCCTTGCGAGCTGGGTCCCAAGGGCCCGTCCCCGGGCAGAGCATTGAATGTTTTCAGGACCCTATGCAGGTGCCTAGGGAATTGGTCTGCGTGGAACAGCCTGTTTCCCAGGAGGTCTTGCTGGAAAACCTCCTCCTCAGAGAGTTCTCCATCATCGGCCTCTGACTCCTGCTCTAGGTCGTCTACTGGCTCTGAGGATGGTGTCAGGCTCAGCAGAGCGGAGGAAGGATCAGGCTGCTGGAGCACACACAGGGGTTGTGCTACCGGGACTCTGGGAGGGGGGAGTAGTGGCTGGCTGTCCCTGGTGAGAAGAGGGGTGCCCTGAGGGAGCATGGTGATGGCGGAGGCCATTTGGGAGGCAATCGATGCTTGCACTAAGGCAGCGATGGATTGGTCGAGGCCCTCCCCATTAGCTGTTGATTGTGCGCCCGGGGTGATGGCAAGCAGAGGCTGGGCTGAGGGGGAGAGAGGGAGCTCCGACATGCCTGCCGCTGCTGGTCCCGAAGGGACGTCCATGGGGCCTGAGGGAGAGGGTTGGGGCTCAGACTCACCGGTCCTGGCTGGCTTCAAAGGCGGCTCCATGAGCTGGCGACTGGTTTTTGCGCGTGCCTGCTTGGAAGAGGGTATGCATCTGTTTTGCGGGCGAGCGGGCGGTGGGTAGCGAGCCTGCTGCTTCCCTCCTCGAAGCCTGGTGAGCGGGGAGTGTCGCCATAGTGCAGGGCCGAGTGGCGTGCTCCGAGGCTTAGGAGGCAACCGGGAGACGAGTCGGGAGGAAGCGGAGGCTAGATAGTGCGCTCTGCGCCGAGATCCGACCGCTGGAGTGCGCCACAGCACGGAGAGGTGAAATGGCGTGGTGTGCTCGGCGGCACGTGGTTGTGCGGCCGAGCGTGAAAATGGCGCCCTTCTAGGCTATAAACGTGCCGGGCGACTACTGGCCTGTGTCTCCCTGTGCTCCTCTTCCCTGCCCACGGGGGGGGGGGACCAGGTAGCCCAGGCTAATCGCACGCGGGCTAGACGGCCAGCCGCCGCTTGCCTCAATGGGGAGTGGAGGGGCGCTGAATCTTTCTCGTCAGAGGACGGAGATAGGTGAGTGCAGCTGATGGCTTCTTGCCTTAAAAGGAACGCTGCAGAGTAACTGAGTAAGGCTTTTTGTTTTCAGGAAGGAATCCAATGCAACTGATCTGAACCTGAGGCGAGGCCAGACTGGGATAATGGAGGGAGCCCCTCCCCTCAGGAAATCGTCATTATCTGACCTGCCTGACCTCAGAGGAGGAGCTTCCCATCCACCATTCCTGAGCCTGGCAAGGAGACCCCACTGGAGAAAGGCTTAACATGCAGTATCACATTATAATAATAGCGCACAGCAATGGCAGAAATTGTGGTTGATATTATTCACGGTCAAAGAAAGAAATCAAAGCAAAGGAGAAAGCTGAAAGACAATCGACTCCTAAATTTCTAATCTCTACACCCCATCTGTGATATGGGGAATACCACCATAGTGTGTACGGCTGTTGTCAGGAAAACTGCGACACTGTAGTGAAAGGGTTGGAGTGCATTGCCTATGTACATCAGTAGCATCCCTAGAGCGGGGACTAAGGGCACAATCCTAAACTGAGTTAGGCTGGCATAAGCTAAGTCAGCAAAGTTTGGCCAGCGCAAGGGACCCTGTAAAGTATGTTTGGACCACACTCAGAGTCAGAGAGGCCACCCCACAGATGAAAGCCATCCTCCCTGACTCCGAGAGTAGTCCAAACACACTTTATGCTGGCCAAACTTTGCTGGCTTAGCTTATGCCGGCCTAACTCCAGTTTAGGATTGCGCTCTAAATTTTGCAAGGCGCCTTACCTTGCCGTGTAAACCACTCCTCTCCCTTCCATTGGGTGATAGAAGCAACAAGGAAGAGATGCCACAGTGTTGCAATCACAGCCTGAATGGCTATGTTGGCTAGGAAGAGGAGCAATTTACTCAGCCAGGTAAGGTGCCTTGCAAAACACAGCACCCCCAGGACGCTACTGATATACAGTAAGAACATAGATGCCTTTCAGAAGTCTACACTGCAAGTTGCCACAGCACAAATATAGGCTGGATGAGCTTTTCAAGACATGCAGCAGTAACTGTGCCTCTGACCGTCAATTTCCTTAAATTCTGCTGAATAAAAAGCAGACCCGGTGTTTGTTTATATGGCATTGGGTTGCTCTGCGCTAAAATTCCTGTTCACATGTTTCCATATGTGGTTCTCTTCCTTGCCTTATTTGTGCCTGCTCTGATTTCTACCCTCCTCATAGTTTTCTTTGCATGTTATTCTCTCTTTCACAATTCACCCTGAATTGCATCAAATTGGCTCTGAGGGTCCAAGATCTGTGCCAGAAAGAGCCAAAATAAATATGAAGTGAAAGACAAAAACAAGCTAAACAAATTGCAGGAAACTCAACCTCCCACCATACTTGAATTGCACAACAAACAGAGGAGGAAGGCAGGACAGGCAACGCAGGACAAAGAAGGAGTAGACTTTTCTACCCTTTTCTACTCCACACTGCCTTTCAGTGATTGCATCTGTTACAACGGTAGGTTATTTCTTTGTTTTGTGCCTCGGAGCTTAAAATTCATGACAGCAACCACACTGAACTTGTGTAACTCATTATGAGCAGACATCCCTCACCTGAGAAAACTTAGTTGTTTTCTCTAAAAGACATTGTATACTGAGGCTGACCTAGGAAGCAGCCTGTCCGGATCTCTAGGTCACACATCACACATAGACTTCCTCTTTCAGACATACATTGGGAGTCCCATGACTGCCTGTATCTCCAGAAAACAATAGCTTTGCCCAAAACCTAGCTCATGCCTGGTCATTGGTCCAATCTGCACACCTAACCCAGGAGTGGAGGATTTGAATGTCCGTTAAACTTGAAACCAGCCTATCAGAGCTTGCAGGGAGGGCTATACTCCACAAAAGGGGACAAAAGAGAGCTGTCCAACTGGGTTAAGACACCAAGATGTAAGTTGTAAGATGTTAAGATGTAAGTTGGCCTTTGCAAGATGCCAGCCAAGCCATGATGCTCTCCAGTTATAAAAGAGGTAGGTCCGAGGAAGAGCTGTCCCTCCACTGTCAGGAAGATGCTGAAATGTAAATGTAAATGGACATTTACAGGGAAGTCTTAGACTCTGGTTTACTTTATATTATTTTGGAACTTTGCCTCTTGATCTCAAACATCAAGAATTTGATTGTATTTTTAATTTGTTCCATTTTAATCCCCAGTATTTCGTCTGATTACAGCCAACATGCCTAGTACTTTAACCTACAGAGCAATTGGCCTCTCATCTCTGATGCCTTGCTCAGCCTTGAATACTACACAGAGAAGGCTTGAGTGTGTGCATGGTTGTATATGGGGATGTGTGTGTGGGAAAGGAAAGCAAGGAGTTTGGTCAAGACATAGCCCATCCTTCTCCCCTTTCAGGGAACTCAGAGCCAGGGCTGTTGGCTGGCCTCCAGACTGACCCCAAGCTGGAGGAAGGGCTGGAAACATGATCCTTATTTTGCACTTCTGGAGTCACTGGAAATCTACCCCATATGGACAGTGTGGGAATGGCTCTACGTGTGGTTCTGACATGATCTCAGGGTTGAGAGAAGCACCAGATTTCCCAGAGAAGGATGTGGTTTTTCTTAGCGCTGTCCTGGAGATTGCCACAAAAATACCCTTCTGGATTGCACAAGCAAATGTGTGTAGCCAAGTTATCTACAGCAGTGATCTTCAACCTTTTTCATGCCATGATCCCAATATATAAATAAGGTTTGAGACTGGGGACCCCACTGTCAATCCTGCCCCCTCCCAGGACCCTATACGCCCACTCTCCACTCCCAGCACTGTTCACTGTAACAAAATATTCTAATTAGAGAGAACAGAAAAAGTTACCATTGAGCCTGGCACTACTGAAAACTATTTTAGCACAATTGCTAAGAACCTGAGGAGGACTAAGAGCGCAATCCTAACCTGGAGTTAGGCCAGCACAGATAGGCCAGCGAAGTTTGGCTGGCACAAGGGACACTGTAAAATGTCCGTAAAATATGTTTGGACCACTCTCGGAATCAGAGAGGCCAGCAGACGTGCACCATCCTCCCTGACTCTGAGAGTGGTCCAAACGTGCTTTACGGTGGCCCTTGTGCTGGCCAAACTTTGCTGGCCTAACTATGCCAGGTTAGGATTGCACCCTGAGACACAATCTCCTAGTACCTGAAGGAGTACATCAAACGCCTCCCCCTTTACCTGGTGGTTCTCTCGTTCAGTGGTCTTCAACTCTTTTCATTCCCATATGTTGCTGTGACCCCAAAACTGAGGCTTCGTGATCCCATTGGGGTCCCAACCCCAAGGTTGAAGAACAGTGCTCTACAGAAAAAAGGTGTCCCTTGTGTTTACTCTTTTTTCCCTATGTACAACTGTTGTAGCCTGCATTTGTGTGAGTTTGAAAAAGAATAATTAGAAAAGAGAAAATCTAATCTAACGATAAATTCATTTTGCGTATTTAGGCCACATTCACACCATCTAGTGTCCCAACGTTTCACCCTAACTATGCAGGGCTTTCTCAAGGGAATTTATTTCAAGGGAATTTATGCCCTTAAGAAAGCCCTGCTTAGTTAGGGCAGAACGTCCGGACACTAGCTGGACTGTGTGAATGTGAGCTTAATACCCACAATGAATTTCCGGCTAGGTAGTAATTCCGGTCATAGAAGCCTCAGTGCCTATATTTGAAAATCTAAACGTTTTGTTTTTTGAAAGCAGGACAAGACAAATATGCCCACCCTGGCATGAAATTTACAGGACCTTGTTTTTATCCAAGGAATGTTTGCTCCATCTGAGAGCATTGCAATTGATAAGACTGTTATCAGTGCCGATCATACAGGAGAGAAGCCTGCTACAGTGAAGATACGGATAGGAGGGCCAGAGGCAGGTTTACAGATTCACACTGGCACTATGTGAAGTGCCACTTTTACTCCCTTCCACATTGAGTGCTTTTAACCTCTCAAAGAATTATTTTGTCCATGAACTGTGAAACCAAAAGTAATGTAATTTTAATGAGGATGTAGACTTCTTTAAAAAAACAACAACACGTATGGGCCAGCATAAGGCTCTTGGCTCTGAAGACCTTTGGGAATCATGTTCTCTCTTCTACATATAAACAACCGACTTGGCACAAGTTGGGTTTGTTTACATTCAGTGGTTGGTTGGAAATTCTTCAAACGAGGAGCAATGATGGGAATTGCTTCAGTGACACCAAAAACAAATATCTGCACCACAGACATGTAGACTATTAGTTAAAACTCCACCTGAACCAAAACCTGCACTAGCTTATAGCATTTCCAATCACGTTGTCATCATAATACTTACATTTTCTCTGAAGATAAAAGCCAGAATCGCAGCTGAGAGTTCTGCCAGGAAGATTAGTAAAATGAACATGAAGAACTGAAAGAGAAAAAAGGGAAAGCAGAGAAATCACTGTGGATCAACAGCACACAGCTGGGACAAAATCTCTCAAAATAATCAAAAAGATAAAGAAAGCTGAGTGAGGCATGTTTCCTCTCTACACATACAGCAAATCTATACAGCGGAACAAATTTGCCAAATCCTTAGTTCAGGAAAACCAGAGAAATGCCACACTGCAAGAATGAGAGTTGCACTTTATTAACCACACACATCATTTACCACATGGGATAGATGCTACTTCTCACTGAGCATCTGCTTCTGTGTTCTTGCAGTTATGGGCTCACTGCGTAACTGACTGATGGCTTGGAACTACTGAAGGCTACAGTCCTTTGTGATAACAATCCCAGCACCATTCACAGGCCACTCAACTGCTCAGTTGCGAAGAACGATTTGCTAAGTTTGTACTACTGTCAGCTATATAGATAGAAGGGAGGAAATTAGCTGGCTACGCAGCCTACCTGTACTACAAACGAGGTAACAGAGACTACAAGTGGCACTCAGAACAGGAGTGAAAGAGGAAACCATAGAGCAGTGGTTCCAAAACTGTGGATCGGGACCCACTGGTGGGTCGCAACCTGATTTTTGGTGGGTCGCCAAAGAGTGATGGAAAAATCAGAAAACTAATTTCTTCAAGCTCTGTGGCTATTTAAAAGTCAGTTACTGTAGCTGTTAATTACCCTTCAAAGAGCTGAGCTCCTGCAGTTTGCAAGATAGCTGCTAATTGCTCTGCAAGGAGCTGAGCTCCTGCAGTTTGCAAGAATGTGTAAATATAGAGATAAATGTTTGAGGGTCTTTTTTCTGGTTACTATTATTAATAAATAAATAATTATTTCTTTCTAGAGCTCCTTTTTTTAAAGGAGCTGGTAAATCTAGGCAGGTCCCAATAGAGTGTCATTTTAAAAAGAGGGTTCTGGTGCTAACAGGTTTGGAACCACTGTCACAGAGGGCCACTTTCAGATGTCATTACTGCAGCACAGTCACAGTTTTATTATTATCCTCAATGCTAACAGCTGCATATGCAAGACACATGGGGTGGGCTACGGTTACTGTTACTTCCCAGACCAGCATCACCAGCGGAGTCATTCCCTACATCATTTACCCATCCATAGACAACAGCTGATAGCAGTTCAAGACGGTCCAGAAATGCATATAATGTACCAATTCACGATGAAATTCAGCCCAAAGTAGCAATCATAATAATCACACAAATTATGGCTAAATCAATAAACAGAGTATGAAGTTAAACTCCCTAAGTAATACAAACATTTCAGTTTGGATATGGTGCTGTTCAATCACAAGCCTGAGGATAAATTGTTTTGCACATTTGAAGAACAGACGCAGGGTTTCCATGTTTGTTGGAATGAGGTGGTAAAACAATTCCCTTTCATGGTGTGCGGCTTCCCTTTCTTGTCAACTTTTTGGAAACGGTGCAAAATAAATCTCTTCCATTTAGGTTTTGCTACAGCAGGGTGGCTCTTTTTGTTTTAGCACCTTCAGTTTTGGTGGTTCTTTTTTAACCTGGTCTTACGCACGTATGGCACTGTGAGCTTGTTTGTATGGGCCAACAACTGTTTTTAATAAAGAAATGTAATCATCACTGCGGGCATTTGTTATCTTTGGCATGTGCATGTGCATACATGCACTTGGAAAACATGCAGTCTTTTTGTTCTACTAATTTTGTGTCTGTATATGGGAGTAATATGCGACATAACCATGAAAAATACTTGAAAGGCAAACTTGGGGTGCAATCCCAGCACCCACGTAGCACCGATGCAATGTTGTTGTGTTGGTGCTACGTCACTAGCACGGATGCAGGGGCGCCAAGCAGCACCCCGCATTGGCGCTAGAGCTCCCGAGCAGACATTTTGACAGGCGCAAGGGAGGTTTTGGGATGAGGGAGGGCGGGCAGGTGGGTGGAACTGGGTGGGGATGGGCGGGCAGGTGGGGGTTCCAGCCAGGGGAGGGTTAGGCTGCATCCAAGGCCCCATTGGGAGGCTGCGCGGCCTCCTCAGTTCTGTTCTAAATAGCAGGCACAGATCCGAGGAACCCCCAAATGTCCCCTTGACCTGGGAGGCTCCCCAGTGCACCTAAGGTGCGCTGGATTTGATGCAGGCCCACTGGCCTCGCCAATCCAGCGCAATTTAGGATTGCGCTCTCAGAGGCAAAAAAAACAACACAGCAAGGACTTGTAGCTTCTATTTTGTCAACCCTTTTACTTCTTTAGAAACAGGACTGGAATACACAGGAACATTTTACGAGTACAGCACACAAGGACTAAATTCAGCCTGACAAAATTATTCTGTAGACTTGCAAAATGCAATTATCCACGGTGGGCTTGCTTTTCTCAAGTAGTTACTAAAATGCCTGTAGTTGTTTTTTATAGGGTAGCTTATTTTGAAGTTCTACAGGCAGCTCGAAGGGTTTTTGTTTTCAAATAGGCAAACTCCAACGGCTAAGACAGCTTTAGGGACTGAGAAACATAGCAATGGAGACTGATGCTTGGTGCAACGCATCAGATTCAACTGCAACATTTCTTATAGAAATATAACATGAAAAATAATCCTTATACTGAAAGAAACGAAGTGAGAACTTCCTTTGGGACATGTTTTTGCTCTCATATCTCAGCCTCGCTATTTGCCAGCCTTGAGTTACACGTGAGCTAAAAGCTTCAGGCATTCATTATGTATCATTGTGAAATCTCTCAGGAAGCCTCTGGCTCATCTATTTTTGAAAACTTTGTAAGAGGGCTTGGATTTTAATCAGTCCATGAAAATAACACCTTCTCCCTAATCTAACTACACTCAACAGCTGCTTCACTTCATCTACGTTTCTCAGAAGAAAAAATCTTGCCACATCAGTCTTTCCATAACCCATTCATGGAACCTTACATGCTTTTTGTTTTGCACAGCAATTCTTTGCCAAATACTCCTTTTCTGGAAGTCCTTATTCATTAGGAAAAATTCTTACATAGCTTTTTCCACCTAACATATATTGAATAAAATTAGATGTGAATAATTTGGCAAATGAAGAGTTCAGCCTTTAGACATATCCCAGATGCATCAGGGGAGGCATGCAAACCTACATACACAAGGTGGTGAGAGCACAACATTGTATTCTAGTTCAATTTTATTTGAACTGTGGGTCGGGACCACTTGGTGGGTCGCTACCTGATGTCAGGTGGGTCGCGGAAAGCTGGGAGCAGCCATCTTGGAAACTGTAGACCTTAGTCTTGTTATATTCCCTTTGTGAGTGTTAACAGTTTGAATTTTCAATTGAGCATTTTTTAAAAATTTTGTTTTTAGTGCAGTGTTTTTACATAATATTTTGTCCTCTTCTTGCTTTCTGTCAGGAATGTTTCATGGTTGTGCAATTGCTTTAGTCCAATAATGCCGATTTGTATTTCAGGAGTGTCATTTTATTATGTTACAATGATAGCACTTCCTGCTTGATGATGTCGCTTCCTGCTACAACATCACTTCCAAGTTAATGACATCACTTTAGGTGGGTCCCGATATGAGTGCCATTCTGAAAAGTGGATCCTGGTCTAAAAAGTTTGAATACCGCTGTTCTAGTTTATACGCTACTGCTGCATCAACCCCCTCTCTGCAAGAGAGCAGCTCAACATCTATGGGGTTGGTGTCGGCCACCTGCCCCTTTCCAAGAAGCATCAGTGACAATTGGAGGTTCTGGTCCGTTCAGTTTATTCAGGCCCAAAACAAAGTTTTGAAGAAGAGAAAATGGGTTTCCCTTGCCTCCCTCCCAGGTTTGGATCAGCCTTGTGATGTAGTAGTCTTTCAGGATGGGTTGAGGAATTGGCCCTAAGCCTATTCGAGGGAAAGGGCAGTGTGGGTAGCTGGTGACTCAGTCTATCTGGAAACTTACTAAGAAGCTGGGCTATGAGCTACAGAGCCTTCCACCAGAGAGGAAGGCGCCAGTCCCAGGCACAACTTTGTGGTAGATGGTCTGTAATGAATTACCATTTGTTCACAATTATGCAAAATATTTATTTATATACTGCTTTTCTAAAATTCAAAGCGGTTTACAAATTTTTTTTTTAAAACCCTTATAATAATATATTAGAATTAAAATTAATTAAACAAATTAAAATGAACTTGTTTTGCAACCCAACAAAATAATATAGCCATCTGTGCTATGATGATCAGCCCTAACTATTCAGGTAGGCACAAAAGAAAACAAACACCAGTCAGAGGGAAACAAGCCACACTTACAAAGAGAAGGAGACATTTGTTCTCACGAATAGCTCCACAACAGCCGAGAAAGCCCAGAAGGAACAGCATTGCTCCCATGGCCAGCACAATATATGCCCCCGTGAACAGCAGAGGATTAGTTGCCACTATCTCTCGAAACCCTGTGGGATCCACTATGACCCAGATGCCAACTCCTAGTAGACATGTTCCGCCTAGCTGTTGTGGACAGAAAAAAAGGAAACTGTCAGAATCAAAATGTTCAGCCCCAAAATAAAGTTTTACTTAGACACAATTGCTGCATTTTTGGATCACAGAGCAAAATTTCTACCATTTTTCCCCATTGTTTTTCAGTACCGGGACTATTTTATAGCAGGAAGCCCCCATTGTTTTTAATAGCGCACCTTTCACAGTTATTTATTATCCTTCTCATTTATTGTACAGTACTGTTCCTTGGTCCCTTGTAAACATAATCCATTATCTTACAGGCAAGGAAGACCTGCAGGGATCGAGGAAAAATGTGACTTTGGAAGAAGCAATGGGACAGAGCCACACCTCTCAGACACACAAGCCCATCTTCTCAAAGCTCCTTTTCATGCGTGGATATGAAAGGGGCCCCAGTAGGACTGCCAGATGTCCTTTAGTTTTATGAGAGATTTCTTCTGCTCTGTTGTCGTAACTCCAAGAAGTATAATGGGCATTCCTTTTTTAAAGCAAGCTTCAGCTGTAGCGAAGAGCACAGATATCCAGTATATATTTTCAAAGGGTGCTCCCAGATGGTGGCTTATTCAGCAACAATAGTGGCGTCATAGGAAAGTGAACTTCAACCATGGTGTACTTCTAAGCACAGGGCTTTAGCGCCATGTGGTGACCAATTTGCCCATGCTAGTAATGTTAGTTCATTTGGCCTACTAATGATCAGCACAGGGACTGGCATACTTCCTGTTATGTGTTTCATGTTGTTGTTCAGTCGCTAAGTCGTGTCTGACTCTTCGCGACCCCATGGACCACAGCACGCCAGGCCTCCCTGTCCTCCACTAGCTTCCTGAGTTCGCCCAATTTCATGTTCAATGTGTTTCATACTAGAATAGAATTGCTGGCAGCCAACAGAGCCAGCAATGGGATAAATCCCACTTTAAATCTAGAGCCCCAATGACTCAGAACTTCATTCATGGATCATATTAGATGCTATAGCAACAGCTATATCCTCTCCCCCCACATCCCATGCCTGTTTGTTAACCACCCCAGCATGTCCTGATGAAAGGGGGAATGTACATTCCAGATAATGTTTCTCTATGAACCTCAAGGGCTCTTCAGTGTTACAGTAGCTCTGCCAGAACACAGAAGGAACTGGAGACTCATAAGCAGAAATGCAAAAAGAGAGAGTATGTGAAAAAAGAAAGAATACTTACAAATATGAAGAAATTGAAGACAAACATCAGATACTTCATGCAGCTCAAACAATCCCCTTCCATGACTGCAGACGCCGCACAACCCGATTAATCCTAAAAGACACCAAGAGCTCTTTAACACACCCGCATTTCACCTGTGCAGACTTCTGCCCATCTCTCTTTCAAGACCCTGTGGAATTCATTAGGCGCAAAGAGCAAATTTTCTACCTGAATGAGGTAGCATAACCTCATAACGTCGGTTAATTGGCAGTAATGATCAGTTTCAGTTCCTATCCTGTTCTCTCCCTTGTGTATCAGGACCGGAAGGGAAGGTTGATGAGAACAGGCTAAATGATTAATCTTCTTCAAAAGTAAAGAACCACAGCTTTACCCTTTAATGAATAAGTACTCTCTGCTCATTTGAAAGCTCTCCCAGAGTATCTTCCTGCTCACATTGCACTGTACAGATTGAGTATTCACCTGGACTGCTTGGGACAGGAAGGAGTCCAGATTTCGGATTTGTCTGGATTTTGGAATAATTGCACAAATATAAAGAGAAATGCTTCCTCTTGCTCTTTACACTGTGACCTATTTGGGTGTCTGCTGGCCTTTTTGGTATTTTTGAACAATGGCACACACCACAGAGCAGAGAATAGAATTTACAGCCTGTATGTGGGAATGAGCACAAGCACTTCTAGTGTTTACACTACAGACAGTTTTTTTTATTTTTAAGTCTTGGACAAAACTGTCTGGATTTTGGAATAGCCTGGATTTCATATGTCCAGATAAGGGATTATCTACCTATATAAGAAACTGAAATTACCTTAAAGGGTTGTTAACTTTGCCCTAGGACACTGCTCATTACAAGGATTGGTGAGGGGAAGGAGCTCTCCACCACATCAGTATTTTCTCTAAGTTCCCCTCACTGAAGTATTGCTGCTTAGAATTAGATCACATAATAGGCCTAGAAAAGATAGGGAGAAACAAGAGCAAATCTGGCTAAGAGTTGCTAGGGCTAGTTATTCAGGACTGCTGGGGACTAATACACCACAAAGCAGGGTGGCAACCTCCAGCCCTGAAAAGTTCTTCCACCTTTGTGCTAGCTCGAATGCATGATCTGCCCTTTGCCCTCGGAGGGGCAGCAACATTTTGTCTGGACCCCAAAGGAAGTACTGGCAGTGGGCCCTTTTCTCCCTGTAGGTTCAGCCTACTGTTTTACTCCCTCTCTGCTAGGCCTAAGAGTCACAGCCAGTGATGTCATGCAGGGGGAACGCGGGGGAACTCAGTTCCACTAGTTAAAATTAGGGCTGACTCCGCCCACTTCACTCTCCCCCCTCCCCCCTCCCAATTCCTCTTCAAAGAGCTTTTCTTCTTGGTTGGCCAGCACAGAGGGTTAAAGGGAGCGACTCCGGATTCCTAGGGGGGCGAAGGTAGCGATGTTATTCAGGGGGAACGGACCAGAACGGGCGTTCCGGATCCTAACGGGCTCCGTGGCTGGTTCCGGGTTCCCAACAAGTGCCAATCAAAAGTGAGTTCCTGTTCCTAAATCATTTGAATGACACCACTGGTCACAGCCCTGACAGTTTCTGCATCCCTGGGGCTTTCTTCCAGGGGGTTAGGACCAGCCCACCTACCTTGCAGGCCACCTGCCTATTACACCAGCTTACCTTCCTGGCTGTCCCTCCTCCTTCCCTTCTTCTCCCCATGTGCTGCTTGCCTTTGCCCCCCACTCTTCTCTCATTTTGGTTTGGCTCCCTCTGGGGCCGTATTATCCATAAGGCTGACCAGGCTGAAGCCTAGGGGCCCCACGGGGAGTAGGGCTATGCCCCAATGTGGGACATGTACATAATAATCAGTTTATGTCCTTTCATTGTACATTGTTAAATTTTCTATTTGATAATTTGTTGTACTGTATTCCTGAAGAGTTTTGGAGTGGGCCCAAAATACCTGAAAGCCTAGGGGCCTGGCCATGGGTTAAAACAGCCCTAGCTCCCTCTATGTGCATTCTTCCATCATGTCTCTGTTGCACATTCCCTCTTAACCCACACCTTCTCCCCCAATCTCCCTTTGTGGACTGATACCAGTCCAACCCCTTATCAGCTTGAATGTTGGCAGCTGGTGCCTTGCTGGGCCTCTTGGCCTCCCTGCCATTGCCCAGCCACCTGGCATTCAGCAGCAACATCACCACTGAGATCAGCTCTTGGCCTGGCCCTCGCATTTTTGCTTGTGGGGCTGGCAGTAGCCCTCATGATCATATAAGCCAGTAAGGCCAGACCAATCTTCCCCCAACTCTCTTGCCTGAGGCAAATCACTTCTGCTGCCTACTCATGGGTGCGCCTTTTCCTCTCACCTCCTCCCCCGCTACAGCTGTTTAGAAGAAGCAGGAAGAAACAAGAGGAGAAGAACTGTACAAGGAGAAAGCGTGGTGGCTTACTGTGTCTTCCAGGATAGGCTCTTGGCCACCCCTCATTCTTCCCATACACTTCACCTTCCTATGTTTTTTAAGAAAATTGCTCTAGAGCCAGATCAGGAACAGCACAAAGCAGCAGGTGGCCTGGAGACCTAGTAAGGCAACCCAAAAGCATGACAGGTGTCACTTGGGACACTTCCTGTAGCCCCTGCCAATCTGCCACCTGAAGTGGCTGATTCACTTGGGGTCATTAATGGGTCATACTGTAAGCCAATATCACAGTCCGTATTTCAGATGGTCTAGGGCAGCGTTTTGCAACATTTGTCCCCTGCTGTGCCACTTTGCATGGTCCACCTATTGGAAGTAGGTTACTTACTTCCACCAGAAGGAACTGTTAATGATGTCATTGCCAGTTACTTCCAGATCGGGAGGCCAGGTGCAACGCAACAAACACCAGTAAGAAGCTCGGAGCGGATGGGAACTTTTTCAAGCACACAAGAAGCACACACTAGAACTCTTTCCGAGCCAAGCCCCCTACCACTGTTTGATGCATTTGTTGCCTAGTCTTTCTGCCAAGCAACAGGGGCCTGGGGGGCCTGCAAGTACCACCAGACACCACCTCAAATACAACTAGTGGTATGAGAACCCCTGCTTGAGAAACACTGGTCTAGAGACAAAGTCTGGACTGCATAAGAGCACCTACTAAGGGCACAATCCTAACCAGGAGTTAGGCTGGCACAGTTAGGCCAACAAAGTTTGGTTGGCACAAGGTCCACTGTAAAAGTGCCCTTGAAATCAGTGTGCTGGCCTCTCTGACTCCAAAAGTGGTCCAAACATACTTTATAGTGTCCCTTGTGCTGGCCAAACTTTGCTGGCCTAACTGTGCCAGCCTAACTCCAGGTTAGGGTTGTGCTCTAAATGTATACATAGGCTGAAGGTGCAATCCTAAGTAGCACCGGAACAGGCAGGCCAGCAGGCAGGAGCCTCCCTAGCGTAAAGGTACATTCATGCCCTTGCACCAGGAGAGGCTCCAGCCTCCCCACTGGGCTTCTTGGATCCTGCGCCAGCAATTTCGCGGGCGCAGGTCCAAGGAAGCTGCGCGGCTCGTTACCTTTAGGAGGCCTCGTGACTTCCCCATCACCACAGGAAACAGCACATGCCCCATTAGCACGGCTGCACCAGTGCTGGAAAGTTGGATAGGACCGGGTCCTATCTGTTATTTTATTGAAAGAACGGCTCGACCCTTGGAGTTGTGGGATAAAAAGAAGAAGGTACATGTCCATATGGCATTGTTAAGAACTGTATGTACACACAGGCTCTTCACCTACCCCTAACTCTCCACGGACATCTTTAGTAAAAGGCAAAAGATTTATACGATCTGAAGAGAAACCAAACTTCTGCATTCAATTACATGGCGTATTACCAAAAAAAAAAAAAATGTCCTGTTGAAAGCAAAACCACAAAATATCTAAGGGTTTGCAAAGATTTTTCACAGGCTGGGTGATAAATCCTTTCCTTTCACTTGTTCATTGTTTTTTTCCTAATCCACAGGCCTTGGGGCTGCTGTACTTTCCCTGGGTGACCATGGTAACCAATCTGTTTCAGCCATGCTCCTTGATGAAGCCTTTGGCAGGCTGATGCGCTCCCTGAAGAGGGGGGAGATACAGCAATGGCAGTAGGTAGAGGATGCCTCAGGTAAATAACTCCGCTCCACAAAACATTTGGTTTGCTGCACAGCATTTACCTGGTTTGAAAATTAGATTTGGATCTATATGTGTGGGTGGGTGGAGGAGAACGAGGGGACTTCCAAGGCAGACAGGCAAAGACACCACACTACAGATATTCACAAACATAAGCCTGTCCTTGCTGGGAAGAAAGGGCCAGACACAAATGCCGACTGACCCGACAACATACAGATATTCCCCACATATTGCAAACAGAAAGCAGGGAATCAGAGCTGGTATTTCTTCACCGCACAAGAAGATTTTCAGAATGTGTTCACAGGACCTTTCAAAAATCCTTTCTGAGTGGATGTGAAAAAGAAAGAACCAGGACAGATTTTCAACAGTTGTTTTTAACGGAGAGATTTCTCCTCCCTGTGTGAGGGAGTTTTAAGGAGGAAGAGGGAGAAACTAATTTTAAAACACATTTTGTTTTATATATCCACGCACTTAATTTGCCCCAAAATTGTTTATTGTTATTCCCCCAGGAAAAGGCAGCTAAAACCATGTAAGAATGTACTTCAGTGTACTGAGAGTTTTCAATGTATTAAGAAGAAAATGAGAAAATATTTACAGGTACTATTGTGAATCAGGATCTGTCCTGGGACCAGTGCTTTTTAACTTGTTCATAAATGACCTGGAAACAGGCGTAAGTTTGCAGTTCACACTAAATTTTTCAAAGTTATGAAAACCAGAAGGGATTGTGAAGAGTTCCAGAAGGATCTCTCCAAACTGGGAGAATAGGCAGCAAAATGGCCGATGCGTTTCAATGTAGACACATATAAAGTGGGACATATACACTGGGACAAAAAAAAAATCAAAATTTCACATATAGTCTAATGGGTTCTGAGCTGTCTGTGACAGACCAGGAGAGATCTTGGGGTGCAAGAGGACAACTTGAAGAACATGTCTACCCAGTGTGTAGCGGTGCTGAAGACCACCAATTCCATGCTCACGATAATTAAAAAAGAGGATTAAATAGCCAATATTGTGTCATGACAGACAGAGAAGTGGTCTAGGCCAGTGGAAAAGACCAG
>JAJKFI010000007.1:11472796-11541463 GCA_029204185.1 Lerista edwardsae | reverse complement strand
TCCATCCATCCATCCATCCATCCATCCATCCATCCATCCATCCATCCATCCATCTCCCTTCTCTCTCTCTCTCTCTCTCTCTCTCTCTCTCTCTCTCTCTCACACACACACACACACACACACACACACACACTACATTTTCAAATGTTATATAACTCAGTTGTTTCCTATAAAGCTCAGCTCAACAGCAGAACCTTTGCACACTTCAATTCTAGGTTCATAGCTGCTTTACATAATTGATGCAAATTAATTAGACACAGTGCAAACAGCAAATTCGGCATTCAGTCACTAGCCAACTTTCAACTCAGCAGGGCCTGAACTACAACGTATTAACTACAAAGGCTCATTTCAAGTTCATGTTTATTGTTTTTACTACAACACAGTAAGAGACTTGGGGCACCTTAAAGACCAACACATTTGTTGTCACATAACTGGTCTGTCATCCGTATAAAGACAGCAATAAATCTGTCTGTCATTTAAGGTGCCAGAAGTTGTAGCTGTTTTGTTTCCACAAATGCTCATGCGATCTCTCCCCGCCTCAAGGGAAAAGGAACACATCTGAAACCAGGCAAACAGCACACTCCTCGTGGGCTCCAATTGCAAGTGGAATGAGCATTGCACCAGTGTTAACTGCTTCACGGCAGTTACAAAACCCACTCTGGCAGTGCGCAAAGGCATGGGCTGCTGGAGCGCCAGCAGGAAGGCCACAGCTGTGCCACATGTGGTGGCGGCTTCATTGGGATCCAATGACAAAGTTATGTTGGCAGGGGAGGCAGAATCAGGGCACAATCCTAACCTGGAGTTAGGCTGGTACAAGTCACTTGTGCTGGCCCAAGAGTGTCGCAAACACCTTATAAAGCACACTTGCCACACTCCTGGGCCAGCACAAGTGACTTGTGCTGGCCTAGCTCCAGGTTAGGATTGCACCCTAAGTTGGCAGGGGAGGCAGAATGAGAGAGAAATGGGGTGAGGAGGAGGCTCCAGCAGCAACGGCATGCATGCACGGCATCCTATTTGCTCTTTTGCAAACTTCCCCGTTCTTTTCTATCCCGAGGAGGCCTATTGCAGAATGGGAGCCTTACAGATGCACAAGGAGAAATTATCATCTTTTCTTCTCCAAATGCTCCTGATCCAATCTCTCCCTCTGTTGGATACACAACACACCTTTGTGGAGCAGCTGCATTGGCAGGAGGGGGAAGATAGCATTGAGTACATAATGACTTAAACAAGTGTTATTCAAACTGTGGGTCTTGACCCACTTGGCGGGTTGCGACATGATGTCAGGTGGGTCATGGAGAGCTGGGAGCAGCCATCTTGGAAGCTGCAGACCTTACTCTTGCTATATTCCTTTTGTGAGTGTTAACAGTTTGAATTTTCAAAAAAAATTGTTTTCAGTTCAGTGCTTTTACATAATACATTATTTTGTCCTAATCTTGCTTTCTATCAGGGATGTTTCAAGGTAGTACAATTGCTGCAATCTAAGAATGCCAATTTGCATTTCAAGAGTGTCATTTTATTATGTTACAATGATAGCATTTCCTGCTTGATGATGTCACTTCCTACCATGACATCACTTCTAGGTTAATGACATTACTTCCGGTGGGTCCTGATATGACTGCCATTCTAAAAAGTGGATCCCAGTCTAAAAATTTTGAGAACGACTTACTTTGTCCATCCCCAGCTGTGGATACAGAAATGTTTGTATAACTGTAGTGGCTGGATATTGATAGAATCTGCAGTTTTCAATGGAAAATCACTGAAGGTGACTTGATGAAATACGAAAAAAATGATAATGAGCATTGAGGGCAATCAAACCCACAAAGATAATCACTTTCACCTCAACAACTAAAAGCTTCACTTCTCACTCAGTGCATTAACTTCAATGCACTGTACATTATTCTGGATTTCACACCGATGCAAGAAAGATCAAAGTCTGCCTTGCCTTCACTCCCTTAAATCAGAGAGTTAATTAGGCCTTTAGGGACAGAAGGAGGTAATTCACCCCTATTTCATTTGCAAAAGTTCCCTGCAAACATATTTCTATATATACATAAAATATAATCAAGTTCATTCCTCTACTTTTTTCTGTTTCATGATTCTAAGCATGTCTCAGTAGTTGTAGTTACAGCACCTCAATAATGCAATATCCCACAGGTATTCTCCTCTGCAATTAAAGTTCTGAAAGAAACAAAATTATGGTCCAGGTTCTAACTTACAATTGCATCATGCCAAAAATGGCGCTAGAGATCCAGTATGATCCATTTTTCTGGCTAGTTGTACCATCACTCATAGATGCTAACAGGTAGTATTAAGGGTGCTTCACATATTATCCCCATCATGCAGATTTGCACAAGTTTGTACAAATTTCTTAAGGCCCAATCCTAAGCTTCCCCAGTGCCCAAAGCTACAGTAGCATTGAAATGGCCACCACTATATCCTAAGTGGCCAGGGAAGGACACACCGGTCTCCTCAGGGTAAAGAAATATTGATTTCCTTAATCCCCCCTCCTGTTGACCTATGGTGATCCATTGGGAGGGTAAGCAAACCCATTGGGATCTACTGGATCTGCACCCACATTTGAGAGGGCGCAGAACCAAGGAGACTCCTGTTCTGGCTTGGGACAGGGCACAGGACTTGGTGGCAGTGTCTCCACATCCAACCCTGGGCCCAGCCTGCCTCGCGACCCACTCTCCCCATCCCAGTTCTGCTCCCTCCACACCTCCCCATCCCCAAAAGTCTTTCCATCACCCAGTGGAGTAACTTACTATGGGTGACATCCTTCCCATGGTGAGACCCAGTGCCAACTGGCACTGGATTCTCCTCCCTCACAATGGGCTCACCTCTGGCACCAGAGTGCCTTACAACACTCAAAACACCATTTACGACACTTGGAGCTATCTATCTTCTTGAATCATGCACAGTCAAATTAAAAACACGCTTGGTACTCTGCATGCTCAAAAATGATCTCATAATTTATAAGCCTCTCATTTTTTATAATTTTTTTTTTTTTTGGCTGAAGTATTAGTTTCGTTGGTGGGACTCGGAAGTTCTCATTCATACAGAGAATTTCAACTAGTAAGCACAACCTTTTCAGTGGCTTGGACAGGAAATCAACTGCAGTAGTGTCTGGGGGGCAGGCAGAACAAATGTCCCAGGTACCACCCTGTAGGGTGGAGGGAGAACCGTGCCAGAAGACCTTCCGAGGCCTCTGGAAGGCCTAAAAACATTACTTCTGGTTTTCAGTGAAAACCAAGATGTGACTTTTAGAACCCCTGCTAACTGGGCAAGAGGCACTTTTTCCAGTGGTGTTCCTCTTATATTTAGCAGGGGGAGAGTAATTGTCCCTCATCACCCCTGCGCAGTCTTTTTGGTGGCTGTTGCTGACGGGCTGCCTTTTTTTTTTTTTTAGATTGTGAGTCCTTTTGGGACAGGGAACCATTTAACTTTATTATTACTATTTGCCTGTAAACCGCTTTGTGAACTTCGTGTTGAAAAGCGGTATATAAGTACCTGTTGACTGACTGACTTTTTAGGCCTTCCAGAAGTCTTCTGAGGGCCGGGGAGACTGTCCATGGCCTCGCCAACCCTTGGAAAGCATTCTGATCACTTCCAGTTTTTGTCAAACAGTTCTTAGGTTCCTGGAGACCTCAGAAGGCCTTCTGAGGGTTGGAGAGGTCGCCTGCGGCCTCCCCAGCCCTCAGAATGCCTCTAATTAAATGGGGAAGAGGAAAGAGAAAAGGGGGGAAGTGATCTGGGGGGCAGCATTTTGGTCCTGGCCCTGGGCAACACAGGGGCCAGGATTGCCACTGATCCAACACGTTGATGCAAATTGTTTTAATTTCATATTATTCAGTCCTTTATATACAGGCAACAATCATAGTCTTCCTTAGGAAAAGGCCTGGGCTTTTGTCTTCCTCAGGAACATTTGATCCACCTTCTCTGAATTACAATTTCCAAGAAATTAAAGAACAAAAACAAAAACTATCTTATGCTTTTACTTGTGGAACAATTCTATCCAGTTGATAGAGTGGTGCATGTCTTCTGTGAGGGAAGCGTTTCAGGGTATGAGGAGGGCAGAGAGAGGGCGGATCCATGGGTAGGTTGGCCTGGGGAGGAGGTGGGACTGGCCTATATGGGATCCTAACCACTATCCCCAACCTGGTCAGGCCCAACCCGGGCCGCTAAGATTTGTGCCAGAGATTTTGATTGCACAGATCCAAGTAGCCCCACTGGGGGGGGGCTGCCCCCTACCCTGCGCCAAGCAACAACCAAATCCCAAGCAACCCAAATCCACATTGGCTACAGTGCAGGCCAGTCGGCCTTCTTGTTCCAGGGGAAGATAGGAATGGGCTGTTGTTCTGCAAGCAGCATTCTGATCGCACACCAAGAAGGAAACCTGCTACTGCATTCCAGCATCTTGAATACTGGATCTGGAGCCCAGCATTGTGCATTTATTGTCAACCTGAGTATGTGTAATATTCAATAAAATTTAATAATTTCATACATTCTTGGATGTCTCTATTGAAGTGATTTCTCTACCAGGCTGCGCTCCAGCCCCACTTAAGTTCATCACCACAAGATTTCTGACTATGAACTTATGGGGAAAATAGTGCTCTAGCTCACTGCAGGGTAACAGTGGTGATTGCTGACTCTTGGTAAAAAGAACCCTCCATTTCTTGGTAAGAAGAACTCCTCATGCCTCCTTTCCCCAAGATGCTTCGCTTAGGATATTAGATTGAGTTGGAATATTCCTCTAAGCAGAAAGAGTAACATTACTGAAAAGAGATGAAGCAAACACACTCTTTGAATTGTAGAAAGGAATAAGTCTCACCTATGCAGCTCTTGAGATGTCCCTTTTGACCTCTAATGGTTTATATGTCCCATGTATCAGTTCTCGGCAAAGCGTGACCTATGAGAAAAACGATATTCATTTAGTGTGCAAGTCAATAAAACACAATCACATTAAATAAACCATTTATTAACACACACCACCCTGATGAATACACTTAGTCTAATTGCTTGCTTAATTCAGTGTACATTAGCACTAATGAAAAGCTTTTAGCACCCACTGAAGCATCAATTTCTTCATAACCTGGCTCATCAACTTTTGGGGTAGTTCACATGCCTTCAGATCATACACACCAAGCCATATTTAATGCAAGCTTTAAATATGTTGTAACTTTCAGTTCCCCAGTAAACAGATACTAAAGATACATAAAAATAGATATACAGAGACAGCTCAACCCAACATAAAGTACTGTTGTTACAGTGCAATCCTAGGCAAGTCAGGCAGGAGATAAGCTTCTGCAGTGCAGAGAGGTCTACTCAGACATGCATTAGCAAATTTGCTGGTGCAGGTCCACATGGATCAGGTCCAGGAAGGGCTCATGGACACCCACAAGGGCAAACAAGACTGCACAGGGGGTTCTGGGGTCAATGGGGTAGGGGTGAGTGGGACAATGACAGAGCATTGGGGAGGGCAGATCAGGCCCCAGTGCGGGGGCAGGATTGGAGGCGGCTGCCTGATCCGCCTGCGTGGACCAACACAGAGTAGCGTCAGTGACTGAGCTGGTGTAGGTCCGAGTTGTTCCATAGGAGCTGCTGGGGCTTACCCTGGAGCAAGAGGACAAAGATCCCCCTACCATGAGGAGACTTCCAGCAGCTGAAAATTCCCTGAGGGATGCAGTGGGAGCTGATCCGGCATCATTGCATGGGGATTTCTTTAGGATTGGCTGCTCCTTACACATGAAAACAACCTCTGGGTGTGAAATACTAACACGATACGAGGTGGAGACGATACCACTGTGGCACATTACTGACACACATGTTGTCTGCTAAACAACCATCCATGACTCCCATGGATTCAGCGGAGCTCATTACGGAGTTATTCCTGGAACACGTGTCTGACTGTGGGCGAACCTTTGCCATGTGTTCATCCATTTCTTTCGCTGCCCGATACTTCCCTCTTTCCTGTTATTTACACAACTCCAGTCCTTATGCTGCAACGTTTAAAGGCTTGATCTCCTTTCATTTACTACAGTATGTCGTACGGGCTGAAGCGGTTGCTGTTTAAAAGCAGGTTTAAATTTGATTTTAGAGATGTAAGTGCTCCATATAAACCCATCATTAGGGAAATAAAGAGACTGATAGGATTCCCGCTCCTGCTGTGCGTGTGTGTGAGAGTGCATACAATTATGTTGCTACCGCTCCTCAGAGGCTTGCCTGGGAAGAGGATTTTTGTTGTCTCTTAACTCACAATATTTTGAAAGATTTACTACACTTCTGAGAGGAAGAAGCTCCGCTGCTTCACCAAGCAGCAGAAGCAGCAGGCGCTGGTGTCAGCAGAGAAGATAGATCTCATTTGATGATGTTGGACAAGACCAATGAATTACTCTCCCTCTGAGGCCTAAGCTGAGGAGAGGCATTTGCCCAACAGACTCTCTTTTTGGGGGGTGGGAAATGGAAAGTGATGATTTAGTCATTAAGGGGAATTATAGCAAGGACACAACAACTGCACCTAATTGCAGCTCCATCAGGTTGCTTCCCTTAATTACACTCTCAAGTGGAAACACACGATATGACAGGAGCTGCCAATAGGGCCAGACCTCCCCCATCCGCAACAATTAACCCCAGTGCCGTTCCCTCTGCTTTCAATCACAGTTTGACCCCTTCTATTCAGACTCTTTCAAACCTTCTTTGACTTCAAATCTCTTAACCCCCTTCTACTACTTAACCCAATGCCAACCTGGCTTTCATTGGTTTAACGTTAGAATAAATTCCTTTGGAAGACTCTAAAGACGATCTTTCTTAAAATCTTTGCCATTGTTTTTACAAAGTTTTGACCTGTTATTTGTTTATAGCCAACTTACTGGAACCCATTTTTGTTTTTTAAAAATGCCCTTCTTTGTCACTTGGAAATTCTTCTTAGAACCAGGTTGGTGTTGTAGTTCAGGAATTTGACAAACCTGGAAGATCCTGGTTCAAATCCCCACTTTGTCGTGAAGCTACCTGGGTGATCTTGGGCCAGTGGCTATCTTTCAGCCTCACCTACCTAATAGGATTGTTGTGAGGACAAAAGGGCACACACACACACACACACACACACACACACACACACACACACACACCCCTGAGCTCCTTGGCAGAAAGGCAGGATAAAAATGTGAAAAATACATAAATAATGCTTGGTTCAATATAAAGCCATAGAAATTACTACAAATATTGAAATTGAATTAGAATATACAGTATTTGAATTAATATTCCATGGTAGAAAAACCTTTGGTTTAAGGTGAGTGTTAAAACATTTCTTTTTGTATTCCAAAAAGCATGGCAATTGTTATTTAAGAGCTATACCTTGCGGTCCATGCCATGTAAGTATAGAGACTATACATATCACATATTATGCTTGCTTACAAATTAGGCCCCATATACCCACACTGTGCCTTGATCTTTCAGGCTGACATGGATGGCTGAATCCAGGCAGAGAGTCTCCAGGTGTAGCATCTCCAAGGTCATAAACTGGCAAACTTTCCCCCATCTTGGCCATTTCTCAATGCAAGATGCAACTGTTGCATCTTGGCCATTTCTCAATGGATTTGCTTTGCAATTTATTATACTATGAGCTCAATATGTAGATGCTCCCAGACAAATTTCAGCCGGTTTTGACAAACACTCTGGATTTTATGAGCAGTTCGAATGTTCAAACATGTTGCCCTACGCACAGTGACTATACAGCCATTCCATGTATGCATATGCAGTGACTACTATTGAGTATGTCTCCTCTCTGGATGACGGCACCCTTCAGTTTCAGGTTACACCTTAGCTTTGAACATGTGACTTAGTACAGCTAGGGGTTCCAGGCGTTCCGATGAAAGTACCAACTAAGCAAGGACTATCACAATGCTGCTCCATCTCTTACGCATGCGCTCCTTGCCCAGTTCCACCCCCACATGTGACTGGGAGCGCAATCCTAAACTGGAGTTAGGCCGGCATAAGCTAAGCCAGCAAAGTTTGGCCAGTACAACGGCCACCATAAAGGGAGGATGGCTCACATATGTGTGCTGGCCTCTCCGACTCCAAGAGTGGTCCAAACATACTTTACGGTGACCCTTATGCTAGCCAAACTTTGCTGGCTTAGTTTATGCCAGCCTAACTCAGGTTAGGATTGCGCCTCTTGCACACAAGAGGGGCCCATGGCAGGCAACAGAAAGCAAGAGATGTCTCGGAGCACTGCCATGAAGTGCACTCCCTGTTCCAGCACTCAGAGAACGTGACCCACCCGCCCCTTGACACAGTGTAAGGCTAACTGGCTGCCTTTCAGGGGTAGGGTAGGATTTATTTATTTTTGCTTCACTTCAGATTGGCATAGAAATTTTTTGCCTACCCCAGACTGTGTTCGTGGATAGGTGTTACCCAGGTGGGCCACGACTGGCAGGCATAGTGCAGTGGCGTAGCCCAAGGAGTGCAAAATCCTGACCGAGTGGTGTAAACTCCTCACTGCTGGAGCCAGTTGGGGTAATTTTCATCACCCTGACTGGCTCTGGCGTCAAGGAGGAGGGGACATTTACACAGCTCAGTCAGGAGCTGTAAAAGACTTACAATTTTGCACCCCTCTGGCTATGCCACTATAGGGAAGAGGAGCAGGAATCTGTCTGTCCTTAAGCAAGCAAGAGGGGGTGGAAAAACCAGAACCAGCCTTCAGAAGCTCTCTGGCTTGGAATTGCAGGCTGGCAAACCCTCTGTCTGGAATTGGGAAAATTACCTTAAAGGCTAACTGGCTTGGGTTGGGTTGGGGGAACCAGTTCAGCTTCCTTGACCTCTCCATGGGGTTTGGCTATGATAAAGCTGGGAATGCCTCCAGGCAATCTTGAGTTTGGAGCCAGGGAGGGTTTGCCCAAAGGAGGGCTCTGGCAGGATAGCTGTGTCTTCCAGACACACGCCCGCACTTGGTGGGTTGAGGGTCCTAGACAGGAGGCACAGCATTTACTGATTGTCTGACATTTGTAATAAACAAACATGGCCCTACTTTTTACCAAATCTCACTGTCGTGTGTTGCGTGGAGAGATATCTGGGCAATTATAGATGGAAATGCTTTGGCAGATCTAGGCCAAGTGTGCTTAATCTCTTGCAGGGATAAAATTGTGCAACAGTACAATAAAAAATAAGGGTGACAGATTCCTAATGTATCATCCTTTGTAACCTTTACCTATGTATTTCCCCATTCCCAACCCCAAACTGTTGATATAGATATGAATAAAATTCTAATGCTAAAAAAAGGGGGAGCGGTGATTGGTCCTGTCATATTCCAGATAGCCTGCTTCTTATTTCTGGCAGGTACCTGATCTTGCAGTCCCTTGCCTGAATGGTCTCTGACAAATATATCAATAACGAATGTTATACAATCTAAAAGTAAATTTGTGGACTGAACACCCAGTTTTCAATTTCTGAAGCAATAAGCAAGTCATGTTGCCCAGTTTTTTGTTTGTTTTTGGAAGACAGAGAAATACTTCTTGCCCCTCAGTTAAATTAGCATTTATAGTGTTCTTGTTTTGTTTCAAAGGAGATGTTTCAAAGGAGACTCTCAGAAAAAGGTGGCACTCCGAAAGGGCCCGCCTTACATGCTATCTTGTTAACTGCAGCTTGTGTATAAATAGCTAATGGAGCAGGAACTTTATAGTGCTTACACAGAGAAGTCATTGCTGTGACAAGACTACATTATTGCATGTAAATCCAATTAGGTTCGAAAGTTGTAACTACAATCAGTCCCCACAGGGCACTGGTGAACAAACTACATAAGGCCAGGGATCCGGATACTAAATTATAGTCAATCCAGCTTCCCTTTAGTTGCATTAAAATGCTAATGCTACTGCGACAGAGGGTCTATTTGCCAAAACAACTTCATCTTGTAATGCAGAAGCCAAGAGAACGTATTGCACTGCCTGATTGCATTTAACTGCCCAGAGCAGCTTTCTTTTCAATGTCCTTGGGAGCACATTGAAACCTTAAAATATTAACCTTACCACCATCATGTTTAACATTAAACAACTTGCCATCCTTATTTGCAGCTCCAGGTAAAATTCACTTGTTTTTAAAGTCCTTTCCTGTGCAGTCATCATAAGTATGATTTTAGGCGCTCAGAACATTTTAACTTCAGGTAGTTCCAATCTTGCGGGTACTACTAGAAAAGGAAGGAAATAAAAAGCGTGACCGACCTGAACATGAGGTTAAGCCAGACTGGGTTAATGGAGGCAGCCCCTCCCCTCAGGAAGTCGTCATAATCTGACCTAACCTGACCTGAGAGGAGGAGCTTCCCAACCTAGTTGCTGAGCCTGCCCAGGAGCTACCACTGGAGAAAGGAGTGCTGGCCCATCCATGAAGCCAACTGGCAGCGCAATCCTATACCCCACTTGCGCTGGCACTAAGCTCTTACACCGGCCGAACACTTTCATAAGCGTGCCGTAAAGTGCATCCACATTGGTGCTGTGGCACTGGGCAAGCAAGCAGCAGTGCCGGCGCTTGGGCGCCACTGCAACCGTCAGCAGTGCTGGCCACGCATCAGTCAAGCATCAGTGGCGCTTGGTTGGCACAGTTGCCTCCGCGAGGGCATTCCAAAAGCGTAACTGGGCGGCGCAAAGGGTAGAGACAGCAGTTGTGACACGGTTGTAACACAGGACGGCATAGTGCCAAATCCTAATGCCTGTCCCCGGCCATGGTGGCCCGATTTGGCCACCTGCGCATGCTCCTCTGAGCCTGCAAAGCAGCAGACTCCCTTAACATAGGGGAGGCTCCAGCCTCCCCTATGTGCACCTCAAAGTGGGCACAGATCTGAGGAGACTGCACAGCCTGAATCGGAGCCGCGCGGCCTCACTGACAGGCTTAGGATGTGGCCATACGGGCACCTCCCAAGCCCGCCCAGGTCCTGCCCAAGTCCCGCCTCCCGCCTCTACCCCTCCCACCAATCCCCGTCCTGATACGGGACAGAGAATCCCTCGTGTCGGCCGACTTCAGCCGATGCGAGGGAAGCGCTGCATGGGGCAACAGGACCAGCTCTGCCAGCAGTGCCAGTCCTGTTGCTTTAGTGCTGATGTGGGGGTGCTGCTAGACGCTCCTGTGACGCAGACGGTTGCGTCAGCGCTCCGCCCCCTCTAGGATTGCGCTGCCCATGACATGCTGATGGAACACGTGTTCTGCCAGTGTGTGCTGTCATAAAAATACTGTGAAGTGCTTTACAACTGTGTATGTAGCCGGCACCTCTGCAAAAAGCTTGGAGCCTTCCCACACATGCTGGTGGGGTGAAGGATGCCCAGTGAGCAGAGTAAGTTTGGTTCAGGGGCAAAGGGCAGGGGGGGGCTGGGGGGGCAGAGTAGGCCTGGGAGGGCGGTGAGATCAGGAAATGCCTAACCCCCTTCCTGGGCCTTATCGGCCTGCATGGATCAATGCAGACTTGCACCAGCAAGGGGCAACTCCATGTTAACCCATTGCAGCGGCTGGAGATTACCCTGGGGCAAGAGGACAAATGTCTGCTTCCCCCCCAGAATAACTCCAGCCGCCAATACTTCCCTTCCCCCCCCAGGGACACAGCAGAGCTTACGCCAGCACCGCTACATGATGCTGTGCATGAGTGTAGTTAGGATTGGGTGGCGAGTCTCATGTTTTGCCTGTAATGATGGTGCTCAGAACCTTTACCTTTTTAAAACATGGAATGCAATTAAACAAAGGTGGATGCTTGTTCTTTTTACAGCTTTTTGGAGCACCTGGCGACCCACAGATAGAAACACGAGCTGAACAGGATAGGAACTTGAACTGATGAAGCAAAGCTCATTTGTGTTTGTTTAAGTTCCTACAGCATGACAGGCTCTGATTGCGCCTGGGGTGGTGCGGTGACAAAAGACCCCGTCACACACCCTCCGTGCAGCCTTGCCACGCCCCCCGTTTCCAGAAATAGCTCCGTTTTGGAGAATAATGGGGGCAATGGTGGGCAGGAGGGCCCAGCTCTGTGGCCACCCAGCTCCCGCACAAGCGCCCACGGCATGCACTACACCATGCCCTATGGGCACAGCGCCTCTATGAATGCCAAACACCTTTGTCTTTAAAAAAAAAATATTTTCAAAAAGAAGAGTTGTGGGAAAAACTGGGAGAGCTCACTTTCACCCCAAACGAGAGAAAAACTTGAGATATTACCAAGTCTCTATCGTTCCCTCAAGCCTATTAGCGTTAACATTACCAGAACAAATCAATACGAAGTTATCCTTATGTGTTTCACTGGCCTGACAACATAAGCATTCCACAAGGAAATTGCACACTAACCAATAACTGATGAGTTCTGCTCTTAATACGCTGAGCATTCCTTGGAGTCACTCATGAGGTTGTGAGCTGGAATCACAAAAAGCCCTTTTGCAATTTATCAAGTATTGCCGAACAAGATGTGGGAACACAAACGTCATTCACATACTCTTTACCCAGCATTGGAAAGTGCTGCTAGTATTTCTCTCTAATTTCTGTATCTATAGAATTACCATTAATAACTGCTCATGTCACCAAGTTCAAAATATGAAAAGTGACGTTCTTGCCAAGCTAACCAATGTTCTTGGCTTTCATTTTGTTGTCAGAGGCCAAGCATCTGCTATGTATCTATGTGGAAGACACTATATGTTGACTAGCAATATCACATTACCATATAACTTCAGTTACTAATGTATTCCTGGAAATGCCAGAATAATTTTTCCATTAATGAGAATCAGGGCCTGAATCATTCATAAACCAAAATGTTGGACTTTTGCTGGCCTGAAGTCAAAACCGAGAATTGCAGATTGCTCTACAAATCCCTTTGTTGTTCCTTTGTTTGGAGACTAGCATAAGAATACTTTCACCCATTTTGCTGCACCAGAAAGTTTTCAGATTGTACTTTGACTCAAATTGTTCAATGAAGATTATCTCCACCACAGATCCTAAACTTTCATTGTTGATTCATATTTAAGGCAGTAAGATGTAGATTGAATGTATAGATATTTGGAGTATTCCCCCCCCCTCTAGATGACAAATGAATGGTTATGTTTGCCTCACCAGATACTCAGAATGTATTGGTACTCACTGTTCCTCCAAAAAGATCAGAGCAATTTAGATACGTCCCACAAGCAATCTTCCATCCATCTATTGCTCTCAATTAGACACACTAAGCTTCTATTATACTGTGGAATTCACCATCCAGACACTTTAGAAAGTACAGGTAGATTACTGCTTTTCAGGACATCAGAAATCCAGACTATTCTGAAATCCAGACATTTTGTCGAAGACTTTAAAAAAACAACTTTCTGTAGTGTGAACATTTAGAAGGTCTTGTGCTCATTGCCATATATAGGCTGCAAGGTCTATTCCCTGCTCTGTGGTGTGTGCCATTGCCAAAAAATGTCGAAGAAGCCAGCAGACACCCAAATGTGTCACAGTGAAAAAAGCAAGAGGAAGCATTTCTCTTATATTTATGCAATTATTCCAAAATCCAGATACCTTCACATCCAAGCAGTCTAGTTAAGGGATACTCGACCTGTAACTAAAAATGACTTGATAAAATATATCAGAGAGTTTAAAATTGTGACCTGGACAATTGGTAAAGGGCATCCTCAAAGCATATGGTGACCAGATACAAAGGAGGACACAGTGCCTATACCTTTAACCAGTGGTTTGCAATGCCCCAGCTTGAAAAGCCCTGCCTGTGTCCCCTTAAGGGGCAAGGGAAATCACAGCGACATGATCACTACGATCGCATCAGTTCTGGCAAAAAATTGGGGCTGGGGGGGGGGACACTTACCAGTGCTTGCTCCAGTGTGCAGGAGAGTTGGGGAGCCCTGCAGACCACTCTGCAGGGCTCCCTGTGTGTTAGAACTGTAAAAAAAAAAGAGAGAGAGATCATGACCCTCTTCCAAATCACCAAATCACGGTTTGGTGATTGCAACTAGGAAGTGGGTCACAATTTTTTTTAACAAGGTTGTGCCTTGTTATTCACTGGGGTTCTGTTTCAGAACCCCAAGTGGATACCAAAATAAATGGATACTGAAATCAATGGGAAAACAGCTTTAAAGACCCACTTCCAGGCTTCTTGCTCCTCCATTTTCACCCTAGAATGCATCGGTATTGACGCTACACTGCATTCAGCCAGTAGATGGGGTGAATAATGCAATTAGTCCATGAAAAATGGAATGTAGGAATGCAGGAAATGGGATTTTAACTCTTTTTTCCTTGTTACAAGGCCTTTAAAGGTGGCCCCCTGTATCAGTGGTTAGTCAAATCAGTGTACCAAATCAGTGGATAACGAGACACGACTGTACACCTAAAGCAATTCGGGCTACTCAGGCTCAATTCCTACAAAACTTTAGTTCAGCATTCTGAATACATAGTTTTATCATTGTTCACTTGTTTCATATAACAGGACTGGAGGTTGTGGAAGTACAAGATAGTTCCTGGACAGATCAGAGTGTTGGGATGGATTAAACTGATCAAAGCAAGAGCTGCTTGTGTACTCATATTTTTCAATTGCTCAGCCCTCAGTCCCTATGGCAAATCACAGCCAAGGCTCATAAGCCATGGTTTGGCATAATGTCTGAAATGAGTCCTAGTTAGTCCTGATGCTTCCATCATTTGATGGAAGCATCTCATCATATTGAGAAGACAGAGAAAAGAAAAGCAGGATCAAAATGCAGATTGAGACACACGGAACATGGCGCATGAGGCCAGGAAGGGACACTTCTGATTGCTACTTTCCACTGAACATATATCTAAAGCTGTCAAAAAATATTCTTTAAAAAAAGAGGAATACATAACACAGTACTTCTGTACTATCTGTACAAATGCCAAATTTTCAACTGCATGCAGGCTTTTTGGACCGGACACAGTCTGAGCTACTATTGAAACCATTAAATGCATTGCACATAAAATCAATAAGAGTTTTCTGAAATTGGTATCATTATTGTGAATGCCAAGTAAATTAGTAATGATGAGACACTTAAAAATTAAGAGGATTGATATGCATTTGTAATTATAATCTAAAGAGCAACAGAGATTGCCAAGAAAGATGGAGACAGAGCTTTGGTATCGGGCTTGTTAATTGGTGGGCTAATAGTTTTAAGCCTTTTGAAATGAAATGAAAAAAGACAGTCTGTGCATAAACTATTTATAAAAGTGAAGAATCCTCTGTCTCTCCATTTTAGGTGGCTGTTTCTAATATAAAGACAGAAAAGGAGACTAGAACGGGAAGGTTGGTACTTACCGTGAACTCCCCTTCTCCGCAGCTCCAGTCAGGGTCAGCATGGCACATCTGGGTAGCTCCTCCCTCTCCAGTAGGCAGGTCAGATGAGACGTCTTTGGAGGTGGGAGGGGCTCCTGGATCCGCCCCCAGTCAATCCAAGCCTCAAGATCAAACTCCCAACTCCAACCAAAGGGAACATCCGGACAGTCCAACGTGCAGACCACGACTCTCTGTCCTCACGACGTTCCATGATGTGGCGACAAGCAGCAGGCCAGACCCTAACCTGCTCTCACTACACAGCCACAACCCAACTCCCCCGAACAGAACCAACTAAAAGGGGGGAATCCCACTAAACTGGGAACAAATCAACAAAGGATACCTCAGGCTCCTCCAACGGGCGGGATGCTGACCCTGACTGGAGCTGCGGAGAAGGGGAGTTCATGGTAAGTACCAACCTTCCCGTTCTCCAGCAGCTCCAGTCAGGGTCAGCATGGCACATCTGGGATGTACCAAAGCAGTACATAGTCAGTCCTTATGGGAGGGAAAACTAACCTGAGGTATCCTAAACCACGCTCTGGAGCACGCGTCTAGCGAAGACAGCGTCTCTAGCCGCGTAGGCATCAATTTTATAAAACTTTATGAAGGTTGTAGGGGTACTCCAGGTGGCCGCCCTACACACTGCCTCCAGGGAAGAGGAAGCCTTAAAGGCTGCCGAGGTAGCAGCTCCCCGAAGGGAGTGAGCCAGAATTCCTGCAGGCGGGGAGACTCCCATCGCACTGTAAGCTGATGCAATGGCCTCCCTAAGCCAATGTGAGATAGTGGATGATGAGGCCTTGGTGCCCTGTCTGGGCAAACGAAAATGGACAAACATGGCCTCTGTCTTACGAAAGGGAGCCGTGCGGGCCATGTAAAACTTCAGGGCCCTGCAGGGGTCCAAGGAATGCCACTGAACCTCCCTGGGATGTTTAGGGTTAGGGCAAAAAAAAGGTAAAACCACCTCCGCAGACCTATGAAAAATGGAATTCACCTTTGGAAGGAAAGATGGATCCAGTCTGAGGGTTACCCTATCCTCTGAGAATGAACACAGCTCCTTATCTACTGAAAGGGAAGCGAGCTCAGACACTCTCCTAGCGGAAGATATTCCCACCAAAAACACCGTCTTAGTTGTCAGGTCCCTGAGGGAACTGGTGGCCATGGGTTCGAAAGGGGGCCTGGTAAGTGCCTTTAACACTAAGGGTAAATCCCAAGAAGGTGCCCTATGCACTGTAGGGGGATTTATCAGGGCTGCCCCTTTTAAGAACTTTCTAACGTGAGGATGAGACGATAAGCTTCTTCCCCTAGGATACCCTAGGATAGAGGCAATGGCCGAGACCTGCCGACGAAGGGTGGCTGTACTCAGGCCTTTCTGGAGACCGGACTGGAGGAACTCTAAAAGTTCCCTGACTCTGGGCTTTTGTGGGTCAATTCTCCTACCTGAACACCAAGAGGCGAAAGTCCGCCAAGTCGAATTATAGATTCGGTTTGTGGACTCCCTCCTGTCTGATAGCATGGTAGAAAGGACCGCCTCCGAGTAGCCTAGACTAGACAAGACCTGCCGCTCAATCGCCAAGCAGTCAAGCGAAGGAACGCTGGGCTTGGGTGCTGGATTGGTCCCTGGGACAGCAGGTCCGGTCGCTCCGGGAGGCGAAGCGGGGGCTGAGCAGACATCTCCCTGAGGTCCGGGAACCACGGACGGCGCGGCCAAAAGGGAGCGATGAGGATAAGCTCCGCCTCCTCCTGTCTGAGCTTGATCAGCACTCTCTGGAGAAGCTGTGTCGGAGGGAATGCGTAAAGTAGTCCTCTGGGCCAGTTTTGTTGAAGAGCGTCTATGCCTAGGGCGCCTCGACAGTGACCCCTTGCAAAGAACTTTGGGACTTGATTGTTCAGGTGCGTTGCGAACAAGTCCATCTCCGGCAGGCCGTAAACCTGAGTTATCATCTGAAAGACCGAAGGGTGGAGCCTCCACTCTGCCTGGTCCACCTGCTGGCGACTTAGCCAGTCCGCTTCCGTGTTGTCCACGCCGGGAACGTGCTCGCCCCTTATGGAGGCGATGTTAGCTTCCGCCCACAGGAACAGGGCTCGGGCTTCCCGCTGAAGAGGAGGGGACCTCGTGCCCCCCTGCCGGTTGATATAGGCTCGAGCAGTCATGTTGTCGGTGTAAACCAAGACATTGAGGGCGCTGCTGCTGGATGCAAATGTCCAAAGGGCCAGGAAAATCGCTCGTAGCTCCAGAAAATTGATGCTGCGAGCAGACTCGGCCGGAGTCCAAAGGCCCTGGGCTATTCTGCCCCGAGAATGGGCACCCCATCCGTAAAGACTGGCATCCGTGAAGATGGGGGTCCGGACCTGGATCTGGATGGGGCTGCCCTGCGACAGCCTGGAGGGGGCCAGCCACCATCGGAGGTCCGCTAGGGTCCGGCGGTCTAGTTGAATTGTCCTGTGGAGGCTCGATGTGATCAGGTCCTGGTGTGGCAGGAGCAAGTGCTGCAGACCCCTGGACCAGAAGCGGGACCACGGGATGACGTCCTGACACGAGGTCAACATTCCTAAGAGTCGTGCCAACAGGAGGACATCGGCTGACTTTGCCAGGAGTACCTGTTGTGTCACTGTCCGAATCTTTTCCTGTCTCTCCAGGGAGAGGGTGACAGCGAATCTGCAAGTGTCTATTGTCACCCCCAGGTGGGAGAGGACCTGTGTGGGACTCAGGTGGCTCTTCTCTGTGTTTATTACAAACCCGTGGTCCTGCAGGCAGGCCATTGTTCGTTCCAGGTGGCGAACCCCCAGCAGGGGGCAGCTGCTCCGGAGTAGGATGTCATCTAAATACGGGTACAGTTCGATGCCCTGTAGGCGCAGGTGCGCTACCAGTACCACCAGTACCTTTGTAAATACCCATGGGGCTGATGACAGGCCGAACGGGAGCGATCTGTATTGCCAGTGCTGTCCGTTGTAACAGAAGCGCAGGAGCCTGCAATGCGCCTGATTTATGAGCACATGTAGGTACGCGTCCTGCAAGTCCAGAGAACATAGATAGTCTGCCCTCCTGAGGGCCATCAGAATGGAGCGTAGAGTCTCCATCTTGAACTTGTGATGGATCATGAAGCGATTGAGCCACTTCAGATTTAGAATAATTCGAGTGTCCCCTGACTTCTTGGGGACCGCAAAGATGTGGGAGTAGACTCCCTTTCCGCGCTCCGCGACTGGAACTCTCTCGATGGCTCCAACGTCCTGCAGGTGCTGCAGTGCCCTGAGGATCTGTGAGTGCTTGAGAGGACTGGCAGGCTTGTTTACCTGAACAAAACGGTCGCGGGGAATACGTCTGAGCTCCAGGGAGTATCCGAAGCGTACAGTGTCTCTGACCCATCGATCTGATGAGGTCTGGTCCCACAGGTCAGCAAACAGCTGGAGTCTGCCGCCGACCCGGGGGGGGTCCGACGGCGTCATGCCGAAGAGTTCTTGGGACCCTTGGGGGTGGGCTGCTGAGCCGACTGCCCACGGGGACGAAAGGAAGACTTTCTCTGCCAGGGTCTTCTGGAACTTCTGGAGTAAGCGGCCGAGGAGGTGGTGCCACTGGATGGCTGGGCTCCTCCAAACGATGAACGACGGCCACGAAAGAACTGAGGTGAGGATCTGGACTGTGTTCTGGAGGACTTCTCGCGAGAGGGAAGCACTCCTTTCTTGCCCTTGGATTCCACGAGGAGCGGTACCAAGGCCTCACCAAACAGCTTCTCCCCTTTGAAGGGGAGACCGATGACCCGGGATTGGGAGGCTGCATCCACGTCCCAGTGACGCAGCCAGGTATTTCGACGTACCATCACGGAAGCAGCCATGGAGCGTGCAGAAAGCTGGACAGCGTCAGCTGTGGCGTCAGCGGCAAAGGCGGTAGCTGCTTCAATCTTCCTGAGGTCTTTTCGCACTTCCTCTGGTACATCGAAGTCAGCAAGCAGCTCACGGGTCCAGAGGAACGCAGCTCTGGAGAACATGGATCCTGCCACCGAGGCTCTGAGGGATCCTGCCGCCGCTTCAAAGGCACGCCGCACAGCTTGTTCTATGCGTCTGTCCACCGGGTCTCTTGGGAGCCCCTCGGAGTCGACCGGCAAAATGGAGGACAACCCGATAGCCGCTACAGGGGCATCCACGACAGGAGTCCTGAAGCGCTGCATCTCAGAGGGGGACAAGGAGTACAGCTTTAGTGAAGGTTTAGAATTGTCCCTCCCTCTGGCTGGGTTCTCCCACTCCCTGTCTATCAGGGACCTGAAGTGCTCCTGCAGGGGGAACCCCTTGGGGGCTTCCTGCTGAGCTGGGAAGGCGGTGGGGTTACCCCACACCGAAGCTGAAGAGGCAGAAGTGGAGGGCTCCTGGCCATCCTGCAATCGGAGGACTCTGAGCACCTTTGGAAGCATGCGGGGGAACATTTCACTTTTAAAAAGTCTGGGGCTGGAGGTCTCTGATACTGAGTCCTCATCAGAAATCTCTCCCTCAGCAGAATCCACCGCTGTCCCGCTGGAATCCTGTAACCGGGGCCTTTGTGCCGAAGGAATCAGATCCAGGCTGTCTTGGCTACAGGATCTGGGCCTTTTTCTCTCCGCAGAGATATACTCGGCAATCAGGGAGGCTCTGTCCTGAGAAACCTGTTGTTCTGCCCCATGATCTGCTCCTGCTTCCACACCACCCTCCACCAGGGGTCCGGGGCCCGCGGGGGGGTCCAAGGGTTGCTGGGGGGGGCTGACGAGGGGCCAATTGCAAACCCCCTAAGGCCGTATCAAGGCACGCGGTGACCATCTGTTGGATCCGTGCCTCCAACTCCCCCCCAGGGCATGGGCATCAGTACATCACCCTGATGTTGGGCCTCCTGGGCCTCCTCTGGACTGGACATGCTGCCTCGGCCTGGATCTCACTGCAGATGGAGTCTGATGCCCACGCAAGCTACCGTCCTCGCGCCCGTGGGTGAGGGCGAGGGTCGGTGCCTCAGTCGCTACGAGAGCGACTGGAACTGCCTTCACCCTGCCTGGAACGGGGAGGATCAGGCAGGGGTCTCCGCTGGCTCCGCGATGTCCCTGGATGATCTGGAAGACGCTGTGAAGACGCGGAGGCTTTCTGCAGCGAAGGAGGCTCCGCGCGCCAAAAACTCCAAAACAAAATGGCCGCCGCCAGCGATTTCGCGCCTCTGCGCTGGGCTGGGGCCGGCCTGTGCGGAGGCTAGGGTGTCCCTTGGCCCACGCGAGGCAGGGGACCCCAGGGGAGCCCTGAAAAGGGCTTTTGAAGTCTTCTTTTTGTTGTCTCGATTCGCTGCTGCGCTCTGAATTCTTCTTCTTCTTCTTCTTTTTTTCCAGAGAGCAACGAAGCTTGCGACCTGCTTTGCTGCAAGGCAAGGCCAGACTGGGGGCGGATCCAGGAGCCCCTCCCATCTCCAAAGACGTCTCATCTGACCTGCCTACTGGAGAGGGAGGAGCTGCCCAGATGTGCCATGCTGACCCTGACTGGAGCTGCTGGAGAAAGGACCCTCTTCTGACGTTTTGCAGGTTGGTCCTGAATTTTTGCAACACTGCATCGTCAATATTCCAAACATGGCAAAGCAATATCAGTTCAACCGAAATGCACACACACCACTCTGGTTCAATCAAAATGTTTTCTCTTCATTTTTGCACTGAAATAAAAGATTTTAAATACTGCATTCAAGGCACCGTTTCTAATTAGATGTATACCACTCCTTCACAAGCAGAATCAACTGAAATACAATACAGCAGCTATGTTAAAGATGACAGACAGACTTATAGGAGCCACAGTATTAAAATAACCATACTAAGTGTTATACAGCACAATAAACCAATAATACAGCTATTTATCAGCTGTAGAGATGTACAGCAATTTGAGAGTTACTAAAATTAAGCAATAGTTCCTATCTAGGCTAAGACACTTAACTCCTAGACGTTAAAGAACAAATGACTGGCTAATTAAGTTGCTCTTGCGTGCACTTTAACCTGCATTTTGAAACTGAATAAGCCATTTAAACTTAAATGAGGGCACAATCCTAAACTGGATTATACAGATGCAAATCTCAGGAAACTTAAATGAACTTATGCATGCATATGTTCAGGACTCAAGACTGGATGAGGTAAAGGGAATTCCAAATGAGTTATTCATTGCCATGTGCTTAAGAAAATTATTGTAACAAGATTACGGGCGCATTCCTAACCTGCGCTGGAACATCTGTTTACATCCCAGGCATGGAAGAATCAATGTCAGTGTACACAGGATCCTTAACTTTCACAGTTAAAAAAAACCACAACTGTGATCTTGAAATCAACTGAAATTTACTCGAGTCACCTAGGATGAATCAGAGAAGTACACAATTTCCACCAGCAGTAAGATTTACTGACAGTATTTCTAACTCGCATGAAAAAAGGGACCAAATACCATTTCTGATGTTCACAAACATACTTTGAAAGTTTGCACAGGCGCGCACGGAGGCCCGAGCGCACCCCATGGCTGGTGCCGAAACCACGCCCCCAGGACATCACCCCACCCCCGCACGTCGCTCCAACACGCCTCCCTTAGCCCGGAAACGCTCCATTTCGGAGCGTTACGGAGGCAAGGGAGGGCAGGAGGGCCACACAACACGCCGGTTCCTCCTTGTTATGCTGCCTCCGCACTGCCAGCGCCCCCCCCCCCCGCCGGTGCCCATGCATTCCGCACCCCTGGCTATACGGTAAATACGCAACTGAGTTTGCAATAAAAATAAATGGGGAGTTAATACGCCAGAACCCCTTCATCTTGACTACATTAATATACATGAAAACAAACGAAACCACAATCCTAAACTGGATTTAGGCCGGCATAAACTAAGCTAGCAATGTTTGGCTGGCACAAGAGCCACCATAAAGCACGTATGGACCACTCTCAGATGGCACATGTCTGTGTGCTGGCCTCTCTCTCCAAGAGTAGTCCAAACATACTTTATGTTGTCCCTTGTCTCGACCAAACTTCATTGGCCTAACTGTGTCGGCCTAGCTCCAGGTTAGGATTGTGCCCTAAAAGTCATTGGGTTGTTCCGTTGGGGGAGGGGGGAGAACATCCAAAGGCCAAAACAGGGTGACAACTAACTTATCAGTAAGCAAGCTTTTGAGTTACCCCAGAGTGTCACTCAGGTTGGTCACTAAGCAAAACAAAGGCAGATATAAACAACTGCTAAATGAGGGTGGGCATTTTTGTTTCTTGGTCCCATTTGTCCTTGGCATAAAATAGAAACCTCTTTTTTACCTAGTGTGTGGGGTGCTAATCAATTGACAACATAGCCTGCATAAAGCCTCTTAAACATACAGTACATCTTAAGGCTGGCACAAACTGCAAATTTCAAAGTACTTCCTTCATGCCCAACTGTATCTCCCATTCCACTTTTTTTTTTTGCTTAACATGCAGAGCTCAAAAGCTCTGTCATAAAGTACTGATAGAACTTACGGGTTCTCCAACAGTTCATTTCAATATCATATTTTAGTTGACCTGAATATATTCTTGTTTTGGCTCTGTAGTATACAGATATCAGACACTTCCCTCCCTCTTCTCAGCTTGATTTCTGAGAGGAACATTTTAACTATCCTGAGAACAGAGAAAAGATGCATTCCAAATTCACCTGAATATGGAGGTCCTTTGCTATGGAACAGGAGTAAGAAGAAAGTCAATAGAAGTCAACTAGAAGTCAATACTTCTAGTTCACGTGCTTAGGAGCACAATCCTAACTTGGAGTTAGGCCGTCACAGTTAGACCAGCAAAGTTTGGCTGGCACAAGAGCCACCATAAAGTGTGTTTGGACCACTCCTGGAGTCAGGGAGGATGGCACATGTCTGTGTGCTGGCCTCTCTGACTCTGAGAGTGATCCAAATGCACTTTATGGTGGCCATTGTGCCAGCCAAACCTTTCTGGCCTAATTGTGCCAGCCAAACCACGGTTAGGAGTGCAACAAAATGTCCCTTGAGGGTGATAGGTGTTATTGGAATATAAAAGAGACTAGTCTTGATTAATTTAATTTTATGTCTTCAGGACATACCATTATTTGCACCCCCTGCTCTGCCTAATTTAATATTTTAAAGAACTCCTCTTCTTTATTTTTTCCGTTTGGTTCAGTTCCAGGTTCATTCACATCAACTGAAGAAGCAAAGCAAGTATGACAATGCCATAAAGTTGTTTTTTTTTAAATGAATGCTTCTGAAAGCACATACAAACAACAAAAAAAGGGGTTATTCTAGAATGTCTCCTAGATAAATCTGGTTTTTTTCCACAGGCACCTAATGATCAGTCTAATAGCTTCTCGCACTGAAGTTGTAATAAGCTTACAAATGAACTTGCTTGGTGCATATTAAAAAGGAAGGGGCACTCCTATTGATTATAGTCTTTGTGGAAAAATCTGTGATCATTGTTTTGTTGCCGCACAATGGCAATTAGGAGGTGCTGCTGGGAGCTCATTCAACTGACAAGGGCTGTGGATTTTGGACGCATCTCAGAATGCCATGGTAACAAATTTGCCTCCACTTTTTGGAGCAAAAATCAATGGAGATTCTTGTCTGCATCAAGGCCAGTTGAGCACACTCCTGCTTTTCTAGGAATTAAGAAATAAAATTGGGGCTAATTAAGCTTTTCCTGTAAGAGCCTTGACCACATTTATGAAGTGGAATGACAAGCTGGATCCTAGAGTGCCGTAAACCTAAAAGCGAATGTCAAAGTGAGCACAGGGCTCCCTTTGTTGTGCTGCAGAAGAGCTGCCTCTTCAGGGGTCAGAGAGACATCTGCTTCATTTGGTCTCCATAGTGTCCTTTTTAAATTTCTGCAAGTGGCACTACTTAAGAGAGAGAGGAAGGTGCATATACCCTGAGTCAACCACTCCTTTGTGCCCCAGTTTTGTATTTTCAGGAAGACTGGATGAATAAGTAAGGAGATCACTGTTGAAGCATAGCATACTAGTATAGGGAATATCTAAATATCAAACCTTGAAAGTAGTCAGAAATTATTTTTCCCCTTCTTAAAAATGTATTTCCTATTTATTTATTATTTAACTAACACACACACACAAAGAATTGTGATGTCACTGTCCCAGGGTGCTGGGGTAGGTCGTTACGGCTCTGGGTGACTGTACTTTATACTGAATGGTTCATGGGTATGAAGATCAATCCAATAATCTACCCCAGTGGTTCTCAAACTTTTTAGCACTGGGACCCACTTTTTAGAATGACCATCTGACCGGGATCCACCGGAAGTGATGACATTGCTGGAAGTGCCGTTGTTTAACAACCACACATTCCTTAACGTGCTGTTTAACATCTACATGTTGTTTAACATCCACATAAAGCCACTGGGGCAGATTATCAGTGGGGGTTGGGACTGGGCATCACTGGTATACAAATTGTACCCAGCTCTGTATCTCCATTCAATTTGGTACTAGGGAAACTATGGAGGTTCTGACATGTGAGAGATGATTAGTTCAGATCAGAGACCCCAGGTTATGAATTGCCAGCCTGTTCTGGATGGTGTTGAACTCCCTTGAAGCAACAATTTCACAGTTGGAGAATGCTCCTGGATCCAGTCTCACACCCAGATGGTCAGGTATTGGTTGTGGTGCCTATGCCCAGCGGCTGCACTCGTTGTGTCCTGTCTTGTGTTGGTCGGGCCTGACTATAGTTGTCCATGCACTGGTTACACCACATTTGGATGACTGTAATGCATTCTATGAGGGGCTGCCTGTTTTTAATATGATCTGAGCTGTCTTTCGCACTGTGGGGGAAATGGCAGGACAGGGCCAGCCTTAAGGCAATATGGCCAATGTCGTCACATTGGACCCTGCCCCCGCACCAACACAGCAAGCATATCACCTGCTGCTGCAGCAGCCAGGATTTCTGTAGGTCACTGGGGCAAGCACAGCAGCTTTACCTTGGGCCTCCTACCTACCCCTGCTTTTGAACTGCCCAAAATGGGCCTCCTGGAAGCAGTTGGTGGTGACATAACAACATCACCACCAACTATTTCCAGGTGCAGTGCCTGGCACCACAAGCGCTTTTCTTGATGAGTGGGGGGCCCCACGGGAATGCCCCTCATGGGACCCTACCAGTCCTGGAGCCAGCCCTAAAATGCTAATATTTTAAATAAATCCAACAAGTCAATATTTTATGCTTCTCAAGCAAAAGACGTTTTTCTTATGCAGACATTAAAAAGTGAATTATCTCCCAGCCTCCTCAGGGAGAATTTATAAGAGTCAAAAGCGCCAGCAGCAAAATTTAGGACTGAGTGTTGGTTGTTGCAAAAGACCCAGGAGAGAATGTGTCATGTGTATGCCAGATGTCACTGACCTGCTACATTTCATCACACTGATTGTATGCCAGCCATGTGAAAGAGTGATGCAGAAGAAGCTACACCAATGCAAACGTTTTCCCCCTACCCCTCCCATGGGCAATAGATGGTATCAGAGTCTCAAAGAGGTCAGTAGAGATGTAGGAGTTCTAACAGCACTGAAGGTTAAGAACACAAAGACTTCTTAAGATTTTGTTAAAAAAAATTGTAGAATGCAACTGCCCCCTTGAGGTACAGCATCTACAACACAACTAACTAAATAGTTATTTTTGTTATGGATAAGAACTCTGCGATTTAAATCTTTTCTTTGAAATACCATGTTCTCAAAGCAGAAACGAGACCAGATATGAAAGAACAGTTCTGTACAGATTTTATTTCCAGGACAGACCATGACTGTCTAGCCACCTAATTGAAAACAAGATATGGTTTTCTGAGTAACTCTATTACTTGCCCCCGATACAGGACATTTTGTTCGGTTTCTGTCTTGTATCAGTCTCTTTGCTACACATTTGGACGCTTGTTTTGCTTACCATCACCACTTTTGAAACCATGGTCACGGAAAGAATTGTCTACTTTCGTTCTTGCCTACACTCACAGAAGAAAAAAAGAATCCACATTGTAGATTTAAATGCAAAAACTCTTATATCAGCGGCTCATGACTATGGATTGCTTCCTGATTTTTCAAAGATGCCTGCAGCTGATAACCCATCACCATTTTCATAGACCATGCCTAACCTGTGTTTGCAAAACTGGGCCACATGTCACCTGTGGGCTGCACTAAGTCCAGTTCAGCTTCTAAGTGTTTCTACTCACTGCAGCTGAACATGTGTAGGTGACAAAGTCAATTTCCTCTCTGTCAGTCTGACGAGCCCTGAGTGCAGTGAACAATGAAGAGATGCCATGTTTTTTAAGGTGAGCAATACAGCCTGCGAAAGTGGAGTGTCCTCTTCACTGATGCTTTCCTTAGTTACAGAAGGTTGGTGATGAACTTTTCTATTTTTCCACCCACTCCATAGTTCTGGATCTCAAATGACGAAAACACTTAACTCTCTTGCTCATTTAGTGAATCCTTTTGCTTTTTACTTTTCGTAAGTATAGTCAGTAGCTCTTTGATAGAATAATAAATCCTGTGCACGACATTAATTCACGTAATCTTTTAGGAAATATGAACAGCGGCTCTGAGGCAAAACAACGTCCTTGCTTTGAATCCATGGAGCAATGGGTAAGATATACATGAATCGTTAAAGCTAGGAATCTTAAGACCAAATCCGATCCAATTTCCAGCAACAATGCAGCTGCAATACAGCTCAAAGATAAGAGAATAAACATGCTTGAGGAGGTATCCGTTACTACATCCCCCCCCCTCCACTGCAGGATGCAGCACAGCTGAAACTTGGATTGGGCCCTTATGTTCCTATACACACTTACATGGGACTTAAGTCCCATTAAATAGGGCTTATTTCTGGATGCTGAGACCTGCGAATAACAAATCCATGGATCAGGAAACCTAAACCTCCAAACATGACCGGAGTGGTGCTCCGGACATGTCTGGAGGGTTTTCTGAGGCCCAGGAAAGCTATGTGTGGCTTCCCCAGGCCTCTGAATGCCTTCTAAAGGCAAAAAAAAAAAATCATGTCCAGTTTTTTAGACATGAAACGAGAAGTGACCATTTGCCTTTAGAAGGCTGTCGGGGCGCACACACTAATGGTCCTACGTGCGCTGGATGGGGTGCAAGTCCTTCGGGTACCAAAACAGCAGAGTAGTTACAGACTCACAAAAGCAAGGTCCACAAAGATGTATCAGGTTCAGGCTACTTTATATAGCGAGTAGGGATTCCACAAGGAATCAGGCAGACATAATACACAGGTAGGTACAGACAGTACACACAGGTGGATGGTAAATACAGCTGACACCAGTAGTACTGCACTGGTAGGTAAGCTTCACCTGTGGGATAGAGTCCAGATAACACACCAGGTCCAAAGTCCTCTGTTAGATTCACAGAAGTCTTCCACTGGCAAATAGTCCACAAGTCCTTCTGTCTGTCCGGGTCCAGCTTTCCAGCTACGGTTCCCCAGGCAGATGAACGAATGTAGGACCTCGGCAACGAGCAATCAGCACGAAGCAGAACAATAGTCCAATAACACGAGCACGGAGTATAGAGCTCACAGCCACAGTCTCAGAATGAATCCAAACAAGAACAGAATGCAGACGGAATGACTGAGAGAGAGAGAGAGAGAGTGGGCTTCTCACATGGCTAAAAGCCACTCCAGCGTTAATTGCTCTCAGGTGGTGCTAAACACACCTGCAGGCTGCTCTGAGAGTAAAACACTCCCTTAAAGGCACAAAATTACTTTGCTAGCTGTTTCACAGCAGCCTGATAAAGGCATTCTGAGACCTGGGAGGGAAGCAAGTGGCCTCCCTCAGCCTCAGAGCACCCTCCAGAGGTGATCAGAGCACAGTTCCAGTCCTGTCTGGAGGGTTCAGGCACAGGCTGCACTGTGGGTTCGGCACCCATGGTGAATTAAAACAGCTGGTACTGAATCCATGTATAAACAGTCTGGACCCATATGGGGTTCCAGTGAACAGTGCTGTGTAATGGGGGTGAGAAGTGGGCAGCAACAATGGCAGGGGTGGATGGATAAGGTCCCGAAAAGGGGATGGGATTGATGATGGGTCCCCAGACATGTATGTTTCTGGGGATTGTGCATGAAAAAGGTTGCTCTAGCAAATAAAAAAGGAGAAGTGGAGGTATGCTTATAATGTGCATTTCGCATCTGAAAAATATACCATGTTACCCAGTCAATCTTTTATTCCCTTATATTTCCGGGCATAGCAAACACACATTATTTTCTGCACGGAGTGATGGCAAGAGGCGCACAGAGAAAAGTGTCCGTTGCTTGGTTGTACCAGCCAATGACTGTATATGAACTATATGAACCTCTGCTTAATCTTTGTGGGGAGTGTATAGAAGGCAATGAAACTGGTATAACACCACAAGATAGATTTATTTATTTATTTGAAGACTTTAGGCCCTGCCTTTCCCATTCCAAAGCAAATGTCCAACGCAGCTTACAAAACTTCATAATAAAAGTGCAATGTAACACAAGTAAATAAAAAAAACCAGGAGCATTTAACAGCACAATCTTAACCTGGAGTTAGGCCTGCACAGTTAGGCCAGACAAGTTTGGCCGGCACAAGGGCAACCATAAAGCATGTTTAGACCACTCTCGGAGTCAGGGAAGATGGCGCTCATCTGTGTGCTGGCCTCTCTGACTCCGAGAGTGGTCCAAACACACTTTACCATGTCCCTTGTGCCTCGCTGGCCTAATTCCAGGTTAGGATTGTGCCCTAAGTTTATCTCACACACACACACACACACACACACACGTACAACATTTTAAACAAAACCCAAAACATCTCATCAGGCTATGTGGGGGGGGACGGGACAAATTCTCCAGGGAAGCAGTCAAGCTACAGCACTATTCCAGAGACACAGAGGGCAAACATCCACCCATCATCCGAATGCCAGTCAATATCCAAATGAAATAGGGTCACACAACATGGCTGTGTAAAGTTCATAGTTACCAAACCATTTTTTCAAGCCAAAAAGTATCAGTGCCAATTTTCAGTATTATATGTGAAGCTTCCATTGAAAAAATGTTGAAGAAAATCCATCTCTGTGGCTATTCCCTTGGACAGTTTTAGCCAGTAAGGATAAATTTTATCCCTCTAATCAGCCCCACATGACAAGAGACATGTGTGCTAATGTTTTGTGCATGTCTTGGCCCTGCCTCTCACTTCTCAGGAAGCCCAGGGCCAATTCCCTTAATTGCAGGCAGTTTGTTTGAATCAGTTACACTTGCTCCTAAATGTACACCATAGGGCATTAGAGTTAAGAAAACATATAAGGGAATGGCTCATCTGAATTGCTCTCCCCCACTGCTAAAAATTGGCCCCGGACTATCCCTGAGACAGGACAAGCGCAGTGTGAACACATATGTTTCTTGTCCCCTGTGCTCCAGGGATAAAGCCCCATATTAATTTATACGCAAGGCAAAAAGCTTCTCTTTAGCAAAAGCTCAATGTGGATAAATTCTGGGATGCAGCTGCTTTATCATCATGTTTGAAGGTTCTTCCGCCATCCCTCCTCGCACACCTTTTCAGAAGAGAAGACTGAGAGGGGATATGATAGCACTCTTCAAATATCTGAAGGGTTGTCATAAGGAAGAAAGGACAAATTTGTTCTCATCTCCCTTTGACAGTAGAACTAGGTCCAATAGGTACAAACTGCAAGAGAGGAGATTCCGGCTGTACAGCAGGAAGAATTTCTTGACGATGAGGGTGGTTCGACAGTGGAATAGATTACTAAGGGAGGTGGTGAATTCTCCCTCACTGGAGATCTTCAAGTAGAGGCTTGACAGGCACCTGGTGGAGATGCTCTAGGAGAATTTCCTGCTACAGGCACGGGGTTGGACTAGATGACCTTGTAGATCCCTTCCAACTCTATAATTTATTGTTGTGTATATTAGTGTACGGGGCAGTTGTGCAAATCCCCCCTACCAAGAGAAAAGGAAGGATAAAAACAAACACACACATCCAAGATTCCAACTTTAGAACCATAGAACAATAGTAAGCATATAGGAATGCTAAAGCTCTCTTCTCACAAAGGCTCTGTCTTTTTGCTGCATGTATGACATTAAATAGCCCTGCTCCCTGTGCACTCACAGAAAGAAGGCATGACAACCAAGGGGAGAGGCAGGGGACTACATGACAATGCAAAATGAAAATGAGAGAAATATATAAGAAACGTAAGGAAAGAAACAAATAAGAACAAAGAAGCAATAGAAGATAAATAGGTTTGGAAAAAGACAAAGAAGTTCTTCACAAGGCTTCTGCTGTGGCAGTCGAAGAAGATCTGAACAGGGATACACAGGCCATGTGCTGCCTGTTACTGGGAATACTTAGCTAACAATATTAGGGAAGGGGAATAAGAACTTAAGAAGAGCCCTGCTGGATCAGGCCAAAGGCCCAACTAGTCCAGCCTCCTGTATCTCACAGTGTCCCACCAGGTGCCTCAGGGAGCACATGAGACAACAAGATGCTTGCATCCTGTTGCCACTCTCTTGCACTGGCATTCAGAAGTAGCCTACTTCTAACATAAGAAGGTTGCACAACCCATCATGGCCTGTATCCTACAATAGACGTTTCCTCCAGAAATTTGTCCAATACCTTTTAAAGGCACCTAGGCCAGATGTCATCAACAACCTCATGTGGCAAGGAGTTCCACAGGTTAATAACCTGCTGGATAAAAATGAAAAAGTATTTCTAAATAAGGCAATTCAATGTTTCTTAGCCATTCTCTGGCAGCTAAGACCAAAACATAAGTGGTTTGTTACAGAGCAGATAAGGGGAGAGGGGAGGAAGAAGGGCATCCTTAAAAGGGAAGGGGTGCACACTGGTGCAAACATGGATGGGGGTGAAGGAGGGAGAGGCATAGAAATCATGTGGGTTTCCCAGAGAGATCTGGGGCTAGGAAATTGGGTGGTTTGGGGAGCAGGGAAGGAAGGAGAAAGGAAAGAAGTTGGGGAATTGGAAGGAAAAGGAGGGGGAAAGGTTCCATGGCAAAAGGCCATGGGTGGAGAACAATCTCCATAGCCTGAACCAAGAGCTGCAGGTGAGGAATGAATCCCTTGGTGGGCCACTGAATCATTTCCTCTACCATGCTTGTAGTGGGGGAGCTCGTAACTTTCAACCATCTCCTAACCCAGTGATGGCGAACCTTTTGGGCTTGGTGTGTCAAAACTTGGGAAAATGCTGAACTTGACTCTGCTGGTGTGTCAACCCCCCTCCCAAACAAGAGAGAAACCATTCTTTATATTCATTTATTTAAACAAAAAATACAGTTTAATCATGTGTGGTACTACATAGTCTATAAAGAAACATCAAATAATTACAAAAATGAAAAATAAGTAAAACGAAAACTGTTTTTGTCAGGCATTGGTGAATACTGGTGTGTCACCCCAAACGTTGTAGTGTGTCACCTTTGACATGCGTGTCATAGGTTCACCATCACTGTCCTAACTGTACCAGTACCACAACCACTTAAACCAATGCTAGAGAACTAAGGCCCAATCCTAACCAACTATCCAGAACTGACATAGCCGTGCCAATGGGGCATGTGCTGCATTAGAACATAAGAACATACGAAGAGCCCTGCTGGATCAGGCCAAAGGCCCATCTAGTCCAGCTTCCTGTATCTCACAGCGGCCCACCAGCTGCCCCAGGGAGGCATGAGACAACAAGATGCTTGCATCCTGTTGCCACTCCCTTGCACATTCTGCAGTTGGGAGGGGGGCAATCATGGAGGCCTCCTCAAGGTAAGAGAATGTTTATTCCCTTACCTTGGAGCTACATTGCCCTTACCCCACTGCTGGACAGTTGGTTAGGATTGCTTACCAAGTCTGGTGTAGCGGTGGTGGTGGTTACAGGCGTGCCACCCACCTTGGAGACCTGAGGCTGGTCTCGGGCCTCCCTTGAAAGTTATAGATACAAATTCATCTTCAGGTGTCTATCATTTATGGGGGGAACTCTTCAAGGGACCATTCTTTGTTAGTTGATGGCTTTTTCCCAGTCCTACAGTAAATGGCTGCTTTTATGTTTGCATCTGGCTGTGCCAGCTAGCTCAGTACAGGGGATCTATTGATCCATCAGTATATCTTCTTGACTGATTTAGTCATGGAATTTCAACAGTCCTACAGTCACACACATGTAGGTCCTTCCATGCAATCAGGAAGCCTAATTGAATAGACTTCTGCAAGTGGAAGATGCGCAAACCTAAAAGCTCAATTCTCACTTTCACATGAATGTGCAAGGATTTGGCTAGGTGTGGTAGAATAAAAAGGTTAACAGCACAATCCTGTTGTCTCTCCATGTTTAGAAAACATATGGAGCACTTAAAAAAAAGGGGGTGGGGTGGGGGACCAATCATTTGTTCCAGCAAATTGCAGGGCAAATCTGAATGAAATGTGACGTTAAGTACTAGGCTGGATGCACCCTTACGCTTATGTAAGTGTGATTATCTTTTGTATTTCTGAAACAAGCAGGGACACAAAGTTACGATCTGTGGATATGTCTTTCATAACCAGACTATCACCATAAAGAGGTATAAGCTGATAGTGGCAGACAGAAACCATCCACATAATTGCAGGGTTTCTCATTGATCATAATAGATTCAACCTTTGCAGCAAAGTGGAAGCTCTTTATGTTCATGCGTGAGTCCATCAGTTTTAATGAAAGGTCAGTAAATGGTGCATTGCCACAATACCTACTGTTCAAATAAAACACCAGATAAATTTTTACGCAACAAGCAATATAAACTAATGATTTCTTAATGGGCCTGATTCAAGAGTACAGTATGCAATCTACCAAGACGAAGAGAGGACATAATGACATTAATAAGAGCAACTGAAATCACTGGTGAATCTTGTTATCTCTCTTATAGCTTCTCGAACTAACATCACTTTATATATGGGCAACAGACAAGACTGAAGTCAGAGTACATGCATGACAATGATTATGTGATTACAGTATGTCAGGGGAGATAAGGGAAGCTACTAGGTGTTTGAACTTGAAAGTGAAAGCTGAGTTGCCTCTGATCCCATTAACATCCATTGCATTGCTCCCATTTACTCTAATTAGAGTTAAGAGGAGTTACACAAAGACCTGTCTATAATTAATGTCAATGGCCATTGTGTGTGGGTACTGATGGAAGAACAGATGATATGTTTGCATTCTCAGGGTTAAAGAGCCAAGGCTTTATAAGTCTCAGCGTGCAATTTCCCCACTACTTGCCCTGAAATCAATCTCCCATGAAATCAATAGGGCTTAAATGTGCTCACCTTCGTCTAGCTGAGTCTTCATCCTGCAATCTGACACATACTTGAAAATAGGTTACAGTAAAATTAATGGGATTGACCACCTAGTAACAATTTAGTGTTTGGAATGTCAGCACTGTACCAATTCATATAGCCTCCTATTTTAATGATCTCAACAGACACACATGTTGACGTATTGTCAAGTACCCTATGCACATAGAGACACACACATACTGGCACAAGCCTAGACTAGTTTTTCTAGTGCATAAGAAAAATAAACAATTTTTTCAATCAATAAAGAGGGAAAGAAACAAGATTAGTGCAACAACTTCTATTATATTACTCTTATTAATGGTCTTGGTTGATAGCCTATTGTACTCCCAAATCAGTTTTTATTAACAAACCATTAAATCTTTAAATTAGACTGGCAAAATTATCTGAGCTTTATCTGAGCAGTAGTAGTAATAATGCACCTTTTTATGAGACTTCTGGCTCCAGCCTGGAGTTCCACAGCAGTAGTTCATTTAAGAGCATTAACAGACAGCTTCCAGCCAGGGGTCACTTATTAGCACAAAGTCAGCCTCTCTGTTTCAATCCCCCACATGTCCCCTCCTCCTCCATCTTTGTGCTTCCTTTTCCATCAAAAACTGAGAATTTCCATGACGCTTATTGTAATTTTGGAGCTGAACAGCCTTGTAAATGTGCCTAAGTCTAAAAAGTATTTCTAACGCCTCAGGGGACGGGACAAGTACACTGTTGTTCTCCACATGAACCATAGGTATTATTTAGAGGAAATCTTGTGATGTGAAAATACTGCCAAACATGACATGCAGCTATTCATTAGGAGTCAACAGCATCTGTGATGGCTGAAGTTTATGAGCAGCCAGGGAACCTGGGTACTAAAACAACAATACAGTCAATTTGATAAACAAACATTGCATTGAAATGTTTACCTTATTTTGCTCTATTACAGTGATGCACTTGTCACTTGATGACTATCACTTCATCTAATTGTATTAAGTTCCAGAGAAGCGGCATCACCACCAAAAAGGCCCTGCTTCTAGCCACCATACCTGACACCTTCAGAAGCAGGACCAGAAGCAAAGCTCCCTCAGGTGATCTTAAGGTGCGTGCGGGCCATTTAGTATGGAAGCTGGCGGTTCCTGAGATATACTGCTTCCAAGCCATTAAGGGCTTTTAAAGGACAACATCAGCACCTTGAATTGGACCCAGAAATGAATGAGCAGCCAGTGCAGATGCCTCAGTACCAGCCCAAGAGAATCAGACCCCTAAGCTCTGACAAACACATGTGCCACTGCATTCTGCACCAACTGCAGTCTGCAAAACATCTTAGAGAAATCCAATCTAGATGTCACTAAAGCACAGACAATGGTGGCCAGGTCCAACTGACTCCGATGCAGCCACAGCCACTGCACCAGCCAAAGCTGAGTGAAAGTGATCCTGGTCATAGTCACCACCTGCCAATCCAACAGCAAATGTGAATCCAGGTCACCCAGGCTGCGCACATGTTCCTGCAGAGGAAGTGCAGCCCCAACCAGAAGAGACTGATGGGTCTAATCAATCAATGCGTTGCGGATTTTTGGACCAGGAAACCATCTTGCCCAGATTTGATTTCAGCTTATTGGACCAAATCCTCACTGCCTCCAAGGTTCCATGACCCCAACAACCACCATGAAAGAAAGCAGAGAGAGAGCTGGCGTCACCTGCTTATTAGTGACACCCAGTATCGAAACTAGGGTGGAGTCAGAGGAGCATCCGCTCCAGGTGCTGAATTAAAGGGGGTGCAGGATTTCCCCCAGCTCCGCCCTATGGAGGTGACTTTGCGCAAGCAGTGCAAAGACAGTCATCTCCCCTCATTGTAAGTGTCTCCGGTCTCCTTCAAACACAGAGCCACGCTAAGAAAAAAAAGGAAAGGTTTAAAAAAAAGACTACACATCACAGAACCCTCAGCTGCGCCCTTCTTTCTTCCTGGTGGGAGGCTGCTGAAACTGAAAGTGCTGCTGTTGCCGTTGCTGCAGCCTGAGCTGCCTGCATGCCATGCTGGCCCAATGGTTTCCGTGCAATGCCTTGCTCAGGCTCCGGGCTGCTCAGTCGGCAGGAAAGCTCCTGGGCTCCCGAGGCCTGCGTGGTGCTGCTCCATCCCCTGTGTTGCAAGCCCCCTTCAAGAGACGGTCGGCAGCCCCCCTGCTAAAATTGTGCATCAGAGGTGCACGGGGCACTTTGCTGGTCTGGGCAGTCGCAGCAGCGGGGCAGAGATGTTAACCCTGCACTGCCCACTGGCCCGCGTCCAGGCTCTTCCTGGTGGCACTGCGGATTGCAAGCGCCCCTCCTCTAGGGAGACGACGGAGGAAAGTGCCTTTGCGCCACGTGGTGGTGGTGAGTCTGGGAATACATTCCCCGTTGTGAGTGGCACAGAACATTCCGTCTCGCGGCCACTCCATTTGCCAGCTGATCAGCCAATCAGAAGGCTGTGCAGCAGGACGCTGGGCGTAGACGCAAATGCCCAGACAACGGAGGAGCAAGAAACCTGGAAGCAATTTTTCCATGGATTTCTGCATCCACTTATTTCGGTATCCGCTGGGGATTCCAGAATGGAATCCCAGTGGATAAGGAGGCACAACTGTACAAGCTTACTTGTAGGCTTACTCATGTGTAGATGGTTACCAGATCATGTTTTGAATTGGGACCACAACAGAGAATGATAGAGCTTTTTAATTCTTTATCCTGTTGAAAACAGCCTCTATGCAGCAACAACAGAACTAGTCCAGCGCACTTACCATATCAAATCAAAAGAATTCAAACGAAAGCCCTCTCAACTGGATTCGACAGTACTAGGTGTGCATATTGCCAGGATGAAACCCCGGGAAACTCCGAGTACCAGAAGTGGGCCATTTACAAGATGCCATTCTGAGAATAGGCCAAAATGCATTGAAAAGTCCTATACGTAAACTGCGCCAGTCCCAAGCTCGGACACAGTCCAACCACAGGTATGACTGCAGTTTTTCTCAGAGCTGGGTGTGCACATTGCAGGAAAGGCAGTCCGGGAACTTTGGAGTACCCGGGGTGGGCCATTTCCACCAGGTTCCAGTCTGAGGTTTTAGGATTTTGCATGCATTTTGGCCCATTTACAGATTGGGACCTGGTGGAAATGGCCCACCCCGGGTACTCCAAAGTTCCCGGACTGCCTTTCCTGCAATAAGCACACCCAGCTCTGAGAAAAACTGCAGTCATACCTGTGGTTGGACTGTGTCCGAGCTTGGGACTGGCGCAGTTTACGTATAGGACTTTTCAATGCATTTTGGCCTATTCTCAGAATGGCATCTTGTAAATGGCCCACTTCTGGTACTCGGAGTTTCCCGGGGTTTCATCCTGGCAATATGCACACCTAGTACTGTTGAATCCAGTTGAGAGGGCTTTCGTTTGAATTCTTTTGATTTGATATGGTAACTGCGCTGGTAAGGAACTGGACTAAACCCTAAAAATGCTATTGAGGCAAACTGCATTTTTAGGGTTAGAATGGATGCTTTAGTTTCAGTCGGAAAACAGTGTGGTGGTAAAGAGTTAAATTCATTCTAGCTCTCTGCTGTGGTCCCAATCCAAATTGGGGCTCCTACACACAAGTACACCAAAGCCTACAACTCTATGACATATTTAGTGACACATGTAGTTTGGCCCTAAACTATTCCATTTGCCTTTGTGGGGCACTAAAACCTTCTAGCAGCCCTCTAAATGCATACTTCATTGTGTTGTCCTCCTTTACCAAACCCAGGTCTCTCCTCAATAGACCTTTGGAAAGTCAACAAGAAAGGAAAAATGGGGTCTTAATAGTTATTAAACCCTCAGCAAAGCTATTACACTGCTTTGTCGGGAAGACTCCTCTTTGTGCCAGATTCATCGGGGATGGATGGGTGGGCAGGAAAACACATTTTTTAAATCCTTCTGCCAAAAAGCATAGTAAAGAAGAATTCACTTTCGAGTCAATAAGTTGATCTCAATCTAAATTCTTAGGGCACAGCATTTGTACCTTGGAATAAAAGCAAAATTAGGATTTCTCTGCTATATACACAAAGAGATCTGCTTCAGATTCATTATGATATTGTTCCCCAGCTAACAATAGTCAGAAAACTGCTCCTAGTTCTAAGGTACCATAAAATCGTTTAGTTACAGTCAATCAAGCAGAACATAAATTTTTTCTTTTATCCACCAGAGACGAATGCTTAAGCTATGTCTTAAACGCAGGAACCATATATTTTCATGGGTCACATACACTACTTTCCACTTCAGGCTAGTTCACTGATTTAAAAGATTTAAGTTACATGCAGCAGTATCTCCTCTTTCAATACTTGCCCTTCTACGTATAAAGTTCATGTTCTTGGTATTTTAGGATTTCAAATCAGGAGCAAACATTTGGTAGAATGGCTAATCAATAAAATGCCTTTGATGCAAATAAAAAGGTAAAGGTTTCCCCATGACCGAATGGGCTAGTCGGGACCGACTGTAGGGGGCGGTGCTCATCCCTGTTTCAAAGCCTGTAGAGCTGGCGTTTTATCTGAGGACAAGCTTCCGTGGTCATGTAGCCGGCATGACTATATGCCTAGGTGCACAGAATGCTGTTACCTTCCCACCAAAGTGATACCTATTTATATTTATCTACTTGCATTTTTATGTGCTTTCGAACTGCTAAGTTGGCAGGAGCTGGGACAAGCAATGGGAGTTCACTCCGTTGTGTGGTGTCGAACTCCCAACCTTCCGGTCAGAAAGCCCAGCAGCAGTGGTTTAACTTGCAGCGCCACCACGTCCCCCTTTGATGCAAGTACTTATCTGTTATTTATTTTGAAAACTTAAATTTCTCCCCAGCATGAGCCTCTGCTTGGCATGGGTGGCATGCCAGTCACCTGTGGCGGACCACTCCCCACGTGCTTTCTCCCTTCTCAGTGCAAGGGCTCAGGGCAGCTTGCAAACATTTGTAAAACATATACAGTAGTTAAAAATCAAAATGCAAAAACGTAGCCAATGCAGCAGAAAACAAAACAACAGAGAGAGAACTAGAAAACGCACTGAGAACGATAGTAGATCTGTGAAGGACTGATGAAAAGTCAGACTTTCAACAAAAGTTATATAAGGAAGGCAGCAAATGCACGGTCAAAGTCAGGAAGTTCCATAGCAAAACTCACAAAACCAGTGGTGTCATTCAAATGATTTAGGAACAGGAACTCACTTTTGATTGGCACTTGTCGGGAACCCGGAACCAGCCACGGAGCCCGTTAGGATCCGGAACGCCCGTTCTGGTCCGTTCCCCCTGAATGACATCACTGCACAAAACCCTCCCTAAAAGATCCGAGAGAGCAGGCAAATTCACGTAGAAGACAGTGGACCTTCATTTACCCTGGCATGCCTTTCAGCCTCCAATCATGTGCTCTAATAGCCTTGTCACACGCACCCTCGTAGCGGCACTTCCGCCAGCAGAATGCTTAGTTAGAATTGGACTCAATACGAATAAAAAGCCTCACCCATATAAGGCCCATATTGTACATTCTACAACCAAGAAAGCAAGGGTACCACAGTGTGTGCCTTACTAAGGAGCGAATTACTATCTATTTTATAGTAATACAGGCATGCCCTGATATCCTCTGGGGTTCCATTCCGGACTCCCTCCCCACATGAATACCTGAAAATGTGATTACTTGGGACACCTTTTTAAAGATAGGAGAACATCTATCTTTTTAATATGCATCCCCAGTATCTATGGTATCTGTGGATAACCAAAACCGTGGATATCAAGGCACGTCTGTAAATATTTCTATAAAGCGTGGTTATAAAGTCCTTGTGCAATTTTAATAACTTTAGATGTACACATGATAGAAGCACCCTGTAAATGGCAAACAAAATCTGAAATCTCACAGTTTTTTTATGAACCCAGTTAACTGTGGGTTAATTAATTTTTATTTCTTTTCAGATCCTTCGGCTGATTGAAAATGCCAACGGTAGAAGAAAAGGTCAACTGTGTGTTTATTGCTTGCCAAATTGAAGACCATAAGTGCTGTAAGCAGAAGATTAAGGACAGGTGCACCACACAGGAACTCGGGTAACAAGTGGATGAAAAGGGTTACAGAAACTGTGTTTGAGAATGACAAACCTGAATCCAGGAAGCGAAGAGTTGGAAAATCAATCTGAAAATCAGTTGCAAATGGTTTGCATATGATGGCAGTTTGCAAATAATGGCGGTTACGTTGAAAGTTAAAAAAAACATAATGTATTGCTTTAAAACAGTGGTATTCAAACCTTTTAGACCAGGATCCACTTTTTAGAATGGCACTTGTGTCAGGATCCACCAGAAATGATGTCATTAATCTGGAAGTGATATTCTGGCAGGAAGTGACATCATCAAGCAGGAAACGCTGTCATTGTAACACAATAAAATGACATCCCTGAAATGCAAATTGGCATTCTTGCAGCAATTGTACAACCATGAAACATCCTTGACAGAAAGCAAGATTAGAACAAAATATGATGTAAAAGCACTGAACTAAAAACAAAATTTAAAAAAATCCCTCACTTGAAAATTCAAACTGTGAACACTCACAAAAAGATTATAACAAGAGTAAGGTCTGCAGTTTCCAAGATGGCTGCTCTCAGTTTTCTGCGACCTACCTGACATCAGGTTGCGTCCCACCAAGTGGGTCCCGACCCACAGTTTGAATAACACTGCTTTAAAATGCTAAGATTCCTGCTTTTATGTGGTATTTACAGTGTACTTCTATCATTTGTACATCTAAAGTTATTCGATTTTAGAGCTGCACAAGAACTTTATAACTACCTTATACGGTTTTTCAGCCACTATAGAATTGGCTCATGTTTAAGTGATCACCAAATTTAATGAAAACGTACTTTAAAAAAAATACTTTTGTTTCCCAAAAATAGTAAATGTTCACCCAATTTTAGACCACCTAATAATCCTAAAGTGATAACCACATATTGAGTTCTCATCATTTTCTTAAAGTATTTGACAGTTAAAAAATGTGTTTGTCTCCCAAACCAGTAAATTTTCATAATATAACCCAAACCCAAACCCCATGTTTGGGTCATATAATTCTGCTAGCTAAGTAATAGTATTGTTGCATAAATGTCATGTTATACATTTGGTGAACATTTACTAAATTTGGTGAACATTCACTAAATTCGGTATAACCATGGTTTGTTTTTGGACCACAGTGCTAGGGGCTCACAGTTTAATTTGGTAAGCATTTAATTTGTCCCCTATAGAATTTTATAAACAAGCGAACAGTTTCAACTTACATACAGACTTCTGGAACATAACCTGTATTTAAGCAGGGGGCTACCTGTCTGTAATATTGGAGAAGAATACAGAATACAGTACACATTTTCAAAAAGTGTTTCAGCAGCCACAACCTCATTGGAGTCAAGGGGCACTAATGGCACACACGTGATATGAGAACGCAGCCTGTATGCACAATGCACATATGCACATACATTTAAAATATGAAGGAACACCCAATAACCTAGATATTACAGTACATTTACAATGTAACCAAAAGATAATATAATGATCTTGTATTAATGCTGAACAGCAGCAATATTGTAGAAAAAATGATAATGCTACTGTAACTAGCAGCTCAAACTCAAAGTAATCAATCAACAGGTACCTATATACCGCTTTTCAACACGAAGTTCACAAAGCGGCTTACAGGCAAATAGTAATAATAACAAAATTAAATGGATCCGTGTCCCAAAGGGCTCACAATCTAAAAAAAAAGGCAGACCACCAGCAACAGTCACTAGAAAGACTGTGCAGTGGTGAAGAGGGATAATTACCCTCCCCCTGCTAAATATAAGAGGAATACCACTTGAAAAAGTGCCTCTTGCCCAGTTAGCATGGGTAATGAGTTGCACAAGAGATGCACATTTGTTTAGAGTTTCTTCCCTTTAAATGCCCATGGTAATATGAAAAGAAAAAAAAATATCTGTATGTATGATATGTTGGTTAGTTCACTGGATGAATGAAAGAATTGGATTGGAAAATTGGATGGTTCATTCCACAGAACCCTGTTGCCAACACGCTGCCAAGATAATAAAAACAGAGAGTGAGGGTGATCAACCAAAGAAGACTATTAACTTTATCATAGCCATTACCCCTCACAGTATGGATGCTATTCAATTAAGGAACACATCATGCTGCCCAATTCATTTCTCCACTTTTTTAGAGAAAAAACAAGCCAAAAATCCATTTCGGTGAAACAGACCATATTTGCAGATAACTTCCAGATACATAGCATTGGGATTCTCTTTTACAAGGAAAATAAGAACTAAAAAGTTCAAAATTTTGAGCTTGTTTACACAAAGTCCTGTTCAAATGCTTGTTCATGTGATTCTACCTACTACAACATTAAAAATGGGTCCTAGGGCTCACACACCATCTCCACAATTCTCCCCCTGCTCCTCACACTGTGGGTCAGAGGTTCATTCAATGTCTTCCCACAAAGGCAGCGCAATCCTAAGTAAGGCCAAAATAGTAAGGCCGACATAGCAGGGCCATATCCTAAGCCCAGCAGGAGGCAGCAGCAGCTCAGCGCAAGGTAAGGGGAGGGTTTCCCCTTGCACCTGGGTAAACCCCAGCAAGCCCTCTGGGGATGCTTGCATCTGCACCTGCTGTTTTGCAGGCGCAGGTGAACGTGCACATCAGCGGCCCAAATCGGGGTCGCCCTGGCTGGGGACGGGGTTTAGGATATGGCACTATGCCTGTCATGCATTGCCGCCCCCCCTCACCGCCCACTGTGCCGCCCTGTTACGCATGCCTCTGGAACGCCCTTGGTGAGGCCCTGTGCCGACCAAACGCCGCCAACACTTGACCAGTGCAAGGCTGGCGCTGCTGTTTGCGCTGGTCCAGCACTTGACTAGCCGGAGCAGATGTGCTTGACGGCATATTTGCAACAGCGCTGGACTGGTGCAAGAGTGTAGCGCCAGCGCAACGCAGGTATAAGATTGCACTCTGAGAAGGATCAGTGAACAAGCCTTGAGCTCTTTAGCTCATAAGCATTATCCTGGAGACAGAACACTAGCTGCCCAGGACCCAAAATCTAGAGGCTGGGATCCTGAAATGAATGATCAATGCTAAAAAATTCTAGCCACATCCATCTACTATTTGGGATCATTCAATGGTCAATATATTTCTCAATAGAGCTGTGAGCTATATCCATGACTTTACTACTCTGTGGTTTACATCTCTGGTTTACATCTGGATTGGGAGGGAAATCAAAAGTCTGTGATATCCATAGGGTGTATATAATATGCTTTAATTTGATTTAGGGTGCAATCCTACTCTGCGCTGGATCCAATGCAGCATTCAGGGAGGCTGGAGTCTCCCTGGTGCAAGGGCACCTTTGAGCCCTTGCACCTGGGGAGGTGCCAGCCTCCCCAATGTGCTCCTCGGATCTACGCCCGTGAAATCGTGGGCGCAGAACCAAAGAGACCGTTCAGCCCGAATCGGCACCACATAGCCTGGGGGTGAGGCCTTGGATGCAACCTAATGGCCATGTCCAAAGCCCATCCCCTCCCTGGGCTGGCACACATGCAGGTCTGCCAACCCCCCGACTAGTTCCGTCGACCCCCCCTCCCCCACCCAGAGCCGCCCACGCTCCCAGACTGGCCCTAGAGCTAGCGCAAGTCTGGGAGTCATAGCGCCAACACGGGACTGCTGCTCAGCACTCCCATGTCGGCACTAACGATTCGATTGCGCTAATAAGACTCTGTATCCAAACATTCTGCAAGTCAAGGTTGAATGAGTTGAAGAGTTATCACAGGAAAATTGTAAATGTAAAATGGGACTTTAGTAAATGCATTTTGTTGCAAAGCAGACCAAGTTCAATTGCACATCAAATACGGAACCCCAAATATTTTATTTATTCCATGTACGCACCTATGTATTCATGTTCTAACATTATGTTACTATACTTAATACTTAGAGGTGGGAGAAAACAGTGTTGTTGTTTTTTGGTGCTTTCCAAAACATAGACGTGCAGAAAGCGGTGTTGTGTGTTTTTATTTCATTATCACTGTTTTCTCCCTCCTCCGTCTGAATGAATGACTACATTGGTCTGAATGAAAAGAAGCAAAGGGAGAATGAATCTGCCCTTATTTTCCATAGCATAAAAAGGAGATTATCTCACCCCAGGGTTTACTGTGGCTTCCCCCATTGGCTCTCACCCCATCATCTTGGAGTGGACACTGCAATGTAAACAGACTTTTGGGGAACCCCTCCCTTTACTTTCCTCAACTGTGAAAGCTGTTAGCTTTTCCTTTTGTCCCACTGTGGCCATCAGCAGTCTGTGTGCTACATATAGTCAAAAAGCTCTTTGAACATTGAAGCTTACTGTATCTCCTTTCTCCATCTTTCTTAGCACCTGCAAAACTCTGTAAAGAATTTGATGAAGGACACATAATGTGCTGAGGACAAACAGGAAGTGGCCATCATCTCATCATCCCATTCAGCGATGCAGCAGTGTGGCGTGACCCCAGCTGCATCCTGCAAGGGAGTTTTGGCTGCTAGAGGTCTTTTTGGGGTGAAGGAAAATTTGTCCTCTTGCCCCAGGGTAAGAACCAGCAGTTGCTATGGGGCAGTGTGGACCTGCACCAGCAAGATTGCTGGCATAACTCCACTCTGCTCCATGCAGGTGGATCAGGTCCGCCTCTGCTGCTGATCTGCCCACTCTGCCTCATTTCTTCCCCATCTGCCAAGCCCATGCTCCACCACCTGCACTGGGCTTACCTATTCCGGTGGTAACAACCACTGGCATGAAGGGAAATTTCTGGTCTTGCTGCTGGCACACTGGCTGTTTGTGCTGCCACAAAGCACTTTATGACTGCTTTGCAGCAGCCTCATGGAATGCCCACTCCAAGCGTGCTTTTTAGATAGGATGGCGCTGTAAGGCTATTCTTGCATAAGACAAGATCCTGGCTTATTCTTATATTCCTGGCTTGACAGCAGCATGTAGAAAAAATGCTAGCTGTCTAACAGCCCAGTCCTAACTAGGGCTATGGTGGTTTCCTGAGGGAATGGCTAGAATCAATGGGTTGAAATTACAGGAAAGCAGATTTAGGCCAGACACGAGGATGAATTTCCTAACTGTAAGGGCTGTTTGGCACTGCAATAGTCTGCCTCATACAGCTGCGGCCTCTCCCTCATTACAGGTTTTCAAACTGACTGAAAACAGTATCAGTCAGGGATGCTGATGTTGCCTGCACTGGAGGTTGACTAGATGACCTCCAAGATGCAGCCCAACCCTAGAAATCTATTGTTCTTAATCAGCACACATACAGGGCGCAGTCCTAAGCAGTGCTGGATGTGGCGCTGGCCCGTCGGCCTTGCCAGTCCGGCGCTGCTTAGGAAAGGCTGGAGCCTCCCCGCAGCAAGGAAGCCAAATAGCAGGTGCAGATCTGAGAAGACCGTGCAGCCCGAATCGGGGCCACACAGCCTCCAGGGTGGGCTTAGGAAGCGGCTGTATGGCAGCCTCCCAGGCCCACCCACAACCTCCCTCCCCCCCCCACAATCCCCGTCCTGGAGCGGGACGGAGCCTCCCTCTCACCGACCAGCTTCGGTCGGCACAAGGGAGGCTCCTCGTCGGCGCTCAAGCCAATGCTACTCATAGCATCAGTTTTAGAACTTTAGTGCCGATACAGGCGTGCCGCTCAATGCCCCTGCATCGTAATTAATGACGTAGCGTCGATGCAACAATGTTGCGTCAATGCTACGTGCAGTGTAGGATTGAGCTCGCTCTCTCTCTCTCTCTCTCTCTCTCTCACACACACACACACACACACACACACACACACACACACACACACACGCAAAGTATTTAACAATTTTAGCTTTAATGTGTCCCACTAAAATGTCTGTGATAGACGTATGTATGGCTGAGTAATAGGAATCAGAATTCAAAGACGCATTTTATAGTCGGTGGTTCAATCCTTTACATGGCAGACTCTTGAATCTACACAGGATGCACCAGGAACGACCACCCCTTCTGTAACATGCCAATAGGATCACACTGTTAACACTGTTAACGCAGAGTGAATAGGGAATGAATGTGGGCTTTGCATGTTTGCTAGTCCTAAGTGAACTCAGGTGAAGACAAGGATAATTTGAGTATGTATAGGATTTATTCACAAATGCTACTTGGGGCTCAATCCAGAGCCTTCCAGTGCAAGTGTAACTGTGTACTGCCGGTGCTGTGGTACTGCCAGCCTCTCGCTGCCCAGAGGTGGCGATGCAATATTGGTGAGAGCTAATGTTACCCTTTGCCGGAATTGTGGAAATTCGGGGTGGATGGGAGGGAGTTCCTGGGTGAGGAGCAGGTGGGGCAGCCTCGCAATTGGGTGTGGCCCAGTGATGGCTTCCACTGTCAGATTTTATCCCTGGTGGAGACCTGGGCAGCCCAACACGGAGCTGCTGGAATCCCTGCCAGCAAAATAGCCCGAGAAGTCCCATTGCAGGCAGAGGGTCTTTCCCCAGGGAAGGGGAACAAACATCCCCTTCTCCTTGGGAGACTCCAGCATTTCTTCCGCTGCCGCTGGATGCAGTGATAGCCTTTTGGCTACCACTGTGCCTGTAGTGGCCAGACAGTTCTGGATTCAGCTGCCTATCAGAGCAGGACTAGCTCTACTCATTCAGTCCTCACCCTCTCCCTGTTTACATTCCATGCTGTGTGAACAGGGCTAGGGTATATCACTGGTGTGTGTATCTGAGTGAGAAACACCCAGTTCTAGTGACCTGTTTTAGCTGTTGTGTTTAAGTATCTTCCATCACTTAAAACTGAATTAAGGAAGATCTACAGTAAACATTGCAGAGATTTTGAAGTGAGGTGATATGCTGGTTGGGGGGGCCAGTCTAACCTAGATATAATATGAAGACAGTTTTGCAAGTATCCCCAGTTAAGTGCTGGAAGTATATTTGAGAGACCATATTTATAGGGGCCCTGGTTTTGGTGTGCAATGCTGAGACATGAACTGTTGGCACACAAGAGTCAGCAAACAAACCACCAAGTATGACTAGAAGTCTTGGTATTATAAGAAGGGAAAGCCAATTTCAGGTTATAGAAGTTGTTTGGAATTTTGCTGATGCTATCCTGATCAGAGTATTGCTCAGTATAAACATGAGTCACACAGCAAACTAAAACCAAATCAAAGCAGTTCAGCTAACCAAACTGGATGGAAAATGAAGATTGCCTTCCTCGTATATGTAGGGATCTGAAGCTCTATCGTAACATTGCTGCTAGGCATTCCATCCTAAAAGGAGATGGGCATCTATCTCCTCAGAGCCGGCTGAAGGTTTCGGGGAGAGGGACACCCTTATCACCATACCCCTAGCAATAACACTTTCCATTTTGTCTACAGAAACTGGCAGGCAGATTTACAACATATATTTGTTAATCATCTTTTGTTGCAGATCCAGTTTTCTTTAACCTACAACTAAATTTACCTAATGAGGCAGTTATCTGAAAGCCTCTTTCAATAATGGAACTTGATTCTATTAAACTAAACTCCCACGTTATTTTATGCTGTCGCATGCCCATGAAGTGGAAAGAGGGCTTTCATGTCTAAGTGGAAAACATTAGGCTTAAAATATTCAGCAAGTATGTTCTTCCTTGCATTGTTCTGACAACATCTCAGACGGAGGGTGGTTCTCCAGCTGCGGTCTGGTGCCAGATTGACCACACTCCTGAACGTGCTGGCTTGCTTTTCCGCAATTAGAGTAGCGGCTGGCAACAGCAGGAGTCTCAGAAATAGCATTTGAAATAAAAAAAGCCTAAGGTCTCCACCAACGTCTGGGTTTAAAGGTTGAAGAAAAGTGTTTCTCCTCCCAGGAATCTTTGAAACGTTGCACAGAGTAACAGGGATACCCATTTGTGTTGAAGAGGTGGTGAGGGGAGAAGGAGGGAGAGTTAATAATTGCTGAATAAAAGGAAACGCCAATCTTACAAGCTACATCAGGTGGGTTTTATGCTCCTGCCGGCAGGGGCATTTCATTTAAACCAGCCACAAATAGTTCATGCGTACTTTGCCCAGGAGCTGGGGGGGGGGCAGCCAGAAAAGCAAGCTATGCTGTATGTGGTTGCAAAGCATTTTCAGTACCCCTTAGGATGAGTTAGGGGTGGTCTTTCTGCAATCCTGAAGGAAAAGTGGTATTTGAATAGAAACTGAGCATATAAATAAATAGGAGACCACCAGCTCTTCTAGTATGGACTGGTTCTCCCATTCCCAAACTACCAAATATTCCATGGTTCCTACTGCAAAACAGCATCCATATTTTCAACAGAATGGAGCCAACATTCAGTATAGGCTCCAACAACCAACAACCAGAAACCAAGCTGGCTGCTGGCTACTGAACACTTGTAAAAGGCCTTTTCCATTTGTTTCCCCATCTGATGATTTTGCACACCCTTCTAAGAGGCCATATAAATGACATTAAAATATATATATATATATAAATTAAAACAGGCTGCTGCACATGGAGCTGAATGGCAACACACACGCACGCACATGCATACACACACAGTTTCCTAACTATTAAATCATGCAGACTTCTTTACACCACACAGCAAATTGCTGCACATCTGTTACAGCTGATCTGCCCACAGAAACCCATTTCCATATCCAGGCTGCTATTATTGGATTGGGGCATCTATTTTTATAGGAACAATACTAAGCAATTTATAAAGAGTATTTGTGGCATAGCACTTGTGCCTAGAAGGGGGGGAAAGACACATTTCTCAATTTTAATTTTCAAATCTGAAAACTGTAAAAACCAAAAAACACTGCATTTGAGTTAATATTTCAAAACTGAAGAATTATTTTAATTCTATTTCAGTGTAAATCATCATTTTGGTTTTCATAATTAAGAAAAGAAACCCAAGCCACAATGAAGAGAAATGATTTTGTCTGTTTTGTTTTGAAAGGAAATGGCTTAAGTTTTTATTTTGACACATCTGAACACAAATAAAACTTAGCAGGGTACAATATTCTGTTTCATGGAATATTTGTTTGTTGCTTCCAAGTTTCAACACAGCCTGGCTTTGACAAGTCTAAAAATTGCAATGTGACTGTTCTCTTTTCTAATAATCATAATAATGAATAAACCAAAGGTGTTTATAATTCTAGCATGGCATATTTACATTAAAGAGCATTTTAAAGATTGCCCCAATTGTATCAGACACTCTCTCTCTCTCTCTCTCTCTCTCTCTCTCTCTCTCTCTCTCTCTCCTGTGTCTTCCTTAGAAACTTCCCGTGTTTCAGCAAGGCTCATCTGAAATGTCACAGAGCACAATCCTAACCTGGAGTTAGGCTGGCACAAGGGATACCACAAAGTATGTTTGGACCACTCTCGGAGTCAGAGAGGCCAGAACACATACTTTATGGTGTCCCTTGTGCTGACCAAACTTTGTTGGCCTAACTGCGCTGGCCAAACTCCAGGTTAGGATTTTGACTTTAGAACCCAATCTTATCAAAACACACCCTGCCAAAAATGGGAACACTGTATCCAGCAAGGGGCGGGGAGGTACAATAGTGAGTCTTATTTTGCTCTGGGAAGGAGGAAACATTTATCCCAGCCATGACAAGTACTCCCAAAACGTTGCACAGCTTTGGATCTCAGCTGAACCAGAAGTCGGCGATGACATATGACATCATCACCAAATCCCAGAAAACATCATTGCACTGCAGAGCAGCAACTAAAGAGGTCTGTATAGAAGTGTAGACCCCTTGGGAGAATCTAGACCCTGACAGAACACTTCTGTGAAAACCCCACCAAATGAAATAGAACCCTGCAATCAAATACAGGCATGCCTCAGTATCCACTGGTCCGGAATCCACAATTTCAGTTACCCATGGATACCAGGGATGCTGGGATGCCTATTAGAAAGATGGGGGAACATTAAACAAATTTCTCTCTTTTACCTTGTTGCAGCAAAACCACTGATGTTCTCCTATCTTAAAAAAAAGTGTCCCCAGCATCCATGGTTTCAGGTATCCACAAGGGTGTCTGGAACTGAACCCGAGTGGATACCAGGGCATGCCTGTAAAGGCATTTGCTGTCTCCTGGGCATCTTGGATTGTCCAAGGCAAAATGCTGCAGTGATCACAGGCAGGCTGTTCCCTAGCCCACAGTCCCAGGTTTTTTCTTCTCAGCATCTCCTTCAGCAGGCTACTGCCTTGTCCTCCACAGCACACTCAATCCCACTTTTTCAACCACCCTATCCCTGTATTCCCTTCCTCTTACAATCCCTAACACCTGACACCTTGTCCAAGTCAACTTCCTGGTTCTTAACCTGCTCCATATGGCTTCTTGTTCCATAGGACCTATGTGAGGCTTTAAAGAAAACAGACAACCATCCCTTCTCACAAAAGTTGGTTCTAAACATCTTGTTCCTTTCCGCTTTGTTTGATGGAATATGTGTGGTTATCTCAGCATATCAGCACAACCACTGGGTATCAGAGCCTTCACTTCCACAATCACAAGACAGTATTGATGAGTGGTGCATACACACATAAATCTTTTTAAATAGCATTTCTTCATGGAGTGCTCAGTAGATTATGACCCAGATGCCTTTACTTAACTGGGCTGTGGAGTGGCCACTAGTATCCAAAAACACATTAAATGAATGAATCACTTCCCAAAAATTTATTTCCTCACTTAATTGTGACAGCCACATAATATACATTCCATGGGGGGGGGGGAAAGAATACAAATCTGACTTTAAATAAAAGAATCCCGTTTGAGAATCCTACTGCTGCAGAAAATACACATAGTGAACTGCATAAATCCATAGGAACACATTATAAATGAAGGAAATTCTTGCTATTTCATTATTGCTTCTTAATCCAAGGATTCCTGGATTTGGATTTTGTTTGTGTGCATCACAACTTGAAATGTTTAATAAATGTAAACTACACCGAAACTTTAAATCAACCAGGAAAGGGCTAAGAAGGTTTTAAAAACTCATACCTCTATCTGCTATGTCACCTTTCTGTGCTAAGAAGGAATTATGAAACCCCTGTAGAGTGTTAACCCCAATAGTGCTTCTTATCATAGCAATATTGTAGAAGTGCATTAATTGTGTGTGTAGTGCTGCACCTTTGATAATATGCACCAGATGAAGGATTAGACAGCAGAAGCAAGTTAATGGACGATATTATTAAAAGAGATCTTAAGCACAAAGATTTCCAGAGCCTTCAAGGTTGTTATTATTTTATCTCAACTGGAAAAATGCTTTGCTATCTTCCCCAGGATACAAGGGTTATTGACGAAAAGAAGAGGGGAAAATTACTAAACACAATATTTAATGAGTGCTGTAAGCACTTTAGGTCTAATTCTGGGAGTGGGAGTGGAGAGTTTTTTGTAATAATTCATAAGATCTGGTCTCATTGGACACAGAAACAGGAGGAAAAACACCAGCAGCAAGGAAAATGATTTCTTAGTAACCTTAAACTGAAAAAGAGGTGACACTGAAGAAACAGCAATAAAAAAGTTGTAAATCACTGTAGCTCCAAGTCCCCATCTTACACACGCAAGCGCTCCATCATCATGCAAGGAAATTTCCCTGTAGACAAAACAGTAAAATTCATTACATCACCACAGCAGGGAGAATAAGATCTTGTAAATCAGGTCCAATAAAAAGGCGTGATTACCAAATCTCAAAAGGGGTTATAAAAGAAATGATCCTTTTGATCTAAAGAAGAACATGGTGGTAACTATAAGTACTTTAATCTGTCAAATATCTAGAAGAATACTAACAGGAAAACAAATGTGAAACTCCTGAGTGTATGGTGACATTTTCACACATGAATTGTTAAAAGAAAGAGAAGCAAAATTTGGCAACAAACTCAGCTTTATTGCATGGACTGAAGGGGGCAGGGAAATGGATCAGTCATTATTAATCCTTTTTATTATACTTGCACAGATCTAAAAATGTTCTTTTTTACAATATTCCTGGAATGTACAAACAGGATGGATTTTGCTTGACCTGGAACTTTGGTACTTTGCCCCAACTAACAGGCCACTTCCTGGTGCCTACAAGTGAAACCCCAGATGTTATTTAAATCAAAAGTTACAAACTTCTCTGTTTAGGCCAAGTCTCATATTATGTCTTAATGGTCTTGCAACTATTATCAGAATGTTTGCTGGGTTTTTTTTTGGCCACTTCTCTCTTGAGTTCTGCTAATCTTTGGAAAGGAAGAGAGTTGCTCATGTACTCATGTGCAAGGAGCAGTACAGAGATAGTCTAAGGCAACTAAGGACAAAAACAACATGTATCAAGGTCTGAATGCATCATGAGACAGAGCACTAATGAACTGACAGACAGTCATCAGACATCTACTACCAGTGTAATGAACACAGTCCTGTCAACAACACGAACACAGCAGAGTGCACTGTCTCTTACGCCCAGATGAGCTGGCATTGTTACCAAAGTCCCTAGGTATCCTTTACTGTTATTCTACCTTTCAGTTGCATACAGAGGCATCCAAGGTAGCTTAAAATCAAAATAGTTAAAAACCACAGCACAGTTTGTTTGTTTTTAAAGAAAAGCTTGTATTAGGTGCACCAGATTCTGAATTAAGGAAAGGGAGCTCATTCACCTCTTCTCCAAACATGCTGTAGTTCAATCTATTCACAGAGAAATCATCAACAAAGGCTATAAATCTAGCCTTTCATTTAAAAAAAAATTAAGCTTCTAATTCTTATGATCATGGATGCGGAAGTGTTTGTAAGGAACAACTCTTTAAGGGACACTCCTAACCTGAAGTTAGGCTGGCACAGTTAGGCCAGCGAAGTTTGGCCGGCACAAGGGACACCGTAAAGCACGTTTGGACCACTCTCTGAGTCAGAGAGGCCAGCAAACATTCATGCACCATCCTCCCTGGCTCCAAGAAGGGTCCAAGCATACTTTACAATACCCTTGTGCCAGCCAAACTCTGCTGGCCTAACTGTGCCGACCTAACTCTGGGTTAGGATTGCACCCAAAACGACAGAGCCTCTTGCAGTTGGCTTTTCTCTGTTCCGCAGACACTTAGCACCACTATTCTTCCACCCCATTTATCTCCTGTTCTTCTGCCCTGACTCATGCTTAATTTACCTGGCCCTTCCTTCCCACTACCACACTGCAATTAATTTTGAATTTGTATATTAAAAATAAAAGTTGAAGACAAGAATATTTAAAACCCCAAAGATGCATTAAGCAAGAATGGCTTTTTATTTTCTTGACGCAGTGTTCAAGAAGCCTCTCTGTGTCATCAAGACACTCTCCACTAAGTGAAACACAACTATTGTGGAGTTTGGGGACCACATCCAAAGCAGGTAGCAGTCGTCGTTACAAAACAATAGCTAGATCCAGCAAGGATATTATACTTGATAGATAGGTTGATACTTCAGATATTGACAGTGTACTAGACCACTGCGGTCATTGAGCTGGCAGAGAGAGCTGCAAATGTGCCATGAAGCATGTTTGTGGCAGAGAGTACCCGGAGAGTAAGCAGTGCCTGTGGGGAAAACCAGTGGGGAGCCACCTGCTGACGCTGCATCCTCAGGGACGACTGCTGGCAGAGGTAAGAGTTGCTACTGGTGGCAGAGGGAGGAGGAAGGGTGCAATGGGCAAAGCTCATTTTTCTGAGCATCCTGCAGTGGGAGAGGGCAGTTATGGATGCCTCCCTCAAGGTAAGGGAACATCTGTTTCCTTACTGCAGGGCTGAATCAGAACTGGAAAGCTGGACAAGTTTTGGCCCTTAGTGTAGAAGTTACTCCTATTACCTGACAATCCAACCTAACCTGCACTAGTGATGGCCAGCTGTCCTGTGCCAGATCCAGCATAGGTTAGGAAGTGGCTGCTGCACCACTCAGAGTACATAAGAACATAAGAACATAAGAAGAGCCCTGCTGGATCAGGCCAAAGGCCCATCTAGTCCAGCTTCCTGTATCTCACAGCGGCCCACCAGGTGCCCCAGGGAGGCATGAGACAACAAGATGCTTGCATCCTGTTGCCACTCCCTTGCACCCAGTACGCTGAAGTAGCCTACTACTAATGTAAGGAGGCTACAACCCATCATTGCCTATAGCCCACAATGGACTTTTCTTCCAGAAATCTGTCCAATCCCCTCTTAAAGGCATCAAGATCAGATGCCATCACCACCTCCTGTGGCAAACAGTTCCACAGATTAACTACCTGCTGGGTAAAAAAGTACTTCCTTTTATCTGTTTTAACTCTCCCAACCCTCAGTTTTAGCGGATGCCCCCTGGTTCTGGTGTTTTGAGAGAGGGAAAAGAACATCCCTTTATTGACTCGATCCCTTCCATGCATAATTTTGTATGTCTCAATCATGTCCCCCCTCAGGCGCCTTTTTTCTAGGCTGAAGAGGCCCAAATGCTGCAGTCTTTCTTCATAAGGGAGGTGCCCCAGCCCCGTAATGATTTTTGTCGCTCTCTTCTGCACCTTTTCCAGCTCCACTATGTCCTTTTTGAGATGCAGCGACCAGAACTGGACACAATATTCCAGGTGTGGCCTTACCATCGATTTGTACAATGGCATGATAATATTGGCTGTTTTATTCTCAACCCCTTTTTTAATGACCCCAAGCATGGAATTGGCCTTCTTAATTGCTGCCACACACTGGGTCGATACCTTCATTGAATTGTCCACCAACACCCCAAGATCCCTCTCTTGAGCTGTCACAGACAGTAAGGAGACATCTTTCACTTGGCAGCCGTCTCCTCCTTGGATCTGCACCAGTGAAGTCGCTGGCAGTGATCCAAGCAGTCTGCTGTAATGGCAGGCCAGGAAGATGGGAGGGTAGGATCTGGCATAAGATAAGTTAAGTTGCCCAAGGCGGTCCCCATACCACTCCTGGGCCTGGTCCACCCACAGGTCCAACCTTCCCCCATCCAAAAACACCCCCCGTTCTGCCCTCCCACCACCCTCTTGTTTCAGTGCCACGTTTGCTGGATTCAGCCTCTGAGAGCCTGCATACATCCGTGCGCTGGCTCAGCCAACTCTAAAGGACACAAACATGCTTTACAGCACATTTGCAACACTCCTGGGTCAGTGCAAGGGACTTGCACTGGCCCGTCTGCAGTAATGGATTGCACTCTGAGTCACCCCAGAGATACACATGCATTGAGGCTAATTCTCACAAGTAGTAGAGATGGTGATAAATCTCACTCTTCGCTTTTCCACTTCATGCTGTAGGTGCAATTTCAAAAGACCGAACTCATCTCCAGACGAAGAAAGCTTCCTCCACGTTGAAAGAAACATGTCAGAGAAAATGCATTAGCTGTGCATCCCCCCCCCAATGATGCCACGAGAGACAGGTGCGTATGGATGAACGGGCCACTTTATTGCAACAAATTACAATGAAGAGGAGCCGGAGACCGGCAGCAATTAATCACGGCAGGATCAATGGGCAAGGCCTTACCTGAAGGTGAGGGGGTCCAGCCGCCGGCCAGCCCTCCCTGACGGGCAAAACATCCTGACTCCAGGCCAGCCCCTTGGGGCGTGACCCTTCATGGCCCAACCCCCACAGGGGCGGAGGCAGCAAACGCACACCTGCCCCGGCTGGAGAGCATCTGGGGCTGGCCAAGGCTTGAGGCTAAGAGATCCCCTGTCATCCCCACGCGCTGGTCAGCAATTTTGGGCCTGCTGATGCGTAACTCAGTGCCTTAACTGACCTCCGGATGCACACCAAAAGCCATTTTCTAGCCTTTGTGCCTGCGCTAACCTGCCACGGGGGGGGGGGGGTCAGCCTAGAGCTTGACACCCCACCCCTCCCATAAGGGAACAAAAGGCCATGAAGGCTCCGCTGCAGGTCCCCGAGGAAAATATCTGCTCCATCCTCCGACAAGTGGACCCAGTCATCCTTAAACAGAGGAGGAGAAAAATGCACGATTGCCAGGTGCTGAATGACTAGGCCGCCAGCCTGACGCACAAAATTGCCCACTTCCCAATTTACCTTTCTCCGAGCACGCTCGAGACGCAGCACGGAGGCTGACCCCCTCCAGACCCTGTGCTGTAACAGCTCGGACCAAACCACTACCAAACCCGGAATCCGTTCCCGTAAAACACTAATGATGTTACAGGCTTGCCTCCTTAAGGACAGCTCGGTCCTCAGGCCAGGTCGTTTTCGCCCAAATGGATCCTATTATCTGGAGATTTGCCCTCAAAACTTCAGAGACCGTGGGGAGCAACTGCCCCCACTGCATGCCTCGTCTGGCGGCCCAGTCCACCCTGGCCCTGCTGCCTAGCTCCAGCTGGGTCCCGAAGCTGCATTCCACTGCCTTCTTGCGGGCCCCAAAAAACGATGGAATGACCGCAGATCAGCACTCAGGGTGGATTCTTGAAACAACCTGAAGGAAACAGGAGCATGAATGCAGGGGAACCAGCCTGGCCAGCCAAGCAGTTGTTAAGGCTGTGGGGGGAATCAGGCCACAGGCCTGGGCACACAAACAGCGTAGCGAGCACCACAACACCCCTCACCACACAATTAAAATGTGTCGATCGCATAAATGAAGGCACCAAGCCTACATGCCACACCATGTGGCCATCAAACTAATGGGGGGGGGGGACCTCCCCATGCCACTGCACAACACAGTAAGCAGGTAAGGGCATATGCCCGATGCCACAAATGTGGTGTACTCTTTGCCGCCCAATGCAGCAATAAGCAGGTAAGGGCAGAATGCCCAATGCCACACACGTGGCATACTCCTTGCTGAACAATGCAGGAGTGTGCAGGTAAGGGCACCCATGCCTGATGCCACAGGCATGGCATCCTCCTTGCCGCACTGCGCAGCAATAAGCAGGTAAGGGCACCCATGCCCGATGCCACACGCGTGGCGCACTCCTTGCTGCACTGCAAAGCAGCAAGCTGGTAGGGTACCATGCCCGATGCCACACGCGTGGCTTACGCCTTGCCGCACATGGCAGCTATCTGCTGAAGCTCGGAATAATCCCAGCTTCACCTATAGCTTTTTTGTTATCACATTACTTGTTTTTGTCACGTTGCGAATTTTCATCATCACCAACTTACTCCTGGTATGACATTTTGTTATGAGTTGGCAATATTTTTGTATGCAGAGACTATTTAACCACTTGGGCTCCTACATTTGGAAAGATGTATAGGCCAGAAACTGGTCTGTCTCCTCCTCTGTTGTGAGAACTAGGTCAAAATGAAGCAAGCCCTGGCATATGGCATGGATTTGGATGTTATTTCCCAATGGCAATTCACACTATTGTAGTCACTGAAACATATGCTGCAGAGCTCAGCTGCCCAAAGTAGCAACTATCTCCATGAACATACCAGGTGTTTCACTCAATGCAGAGGTATATCAGAAGTAATGTTTTAAGCTGCAACCCTATACAAACGTACCTGAAAGTAAGTGCCATAAAGTAAAATGGGATTTATTTCTGAATAAACATGTAGAGATTGCATGGTTAGTAAAGTCTGAAATTCCCCCGCACCTCTCTTTTAAACACACACTTCTGAAGAGGTCTGCAGTACAGTTTACATATTTCAGTTTTCTTAATTCAGTTTCTTAGTTAATCTCTTGGAAAAGACAACCAAGTGTTCACCCACAGACATATAAAATCTCTTATGTACACACTAAATATTAGCCAAACTAGTCTAATCGCAATCCTCCTTGGATAATAATGAGTTTGGATTTTCAGACGGCTGTGCATTTAAAATTCTCCGTAAAGAGAAATTAAAAGAGATTCTTTTCAAGAAAAAAGCGTTAGTATTTTATGCCCGATATTGAATTCTGCTAACGGAATTTCTTTAAACCAGACTGTGGTTCCTATTCTATAGCAAGTTAGGTTCATGCTCCAAGAGCTAGTGGCTAAAGATCAGAATTGCAAACAAGCAACTGAAAAAATGATGCAAAAATAAATGGCAGATTTGGCAAATGATGTAATTTTCCAATAACATAATCTGCACTCAGAGCCAACTCAGTGAGCCAAAAACTCATAGTAAATCTACAGCTAAACCTGCAATCTTATACACATTTACCTGGGTGTAAATATCATTGACTTAAATGAAAATTACTTCTGATTAGACAATACATAGGGACATGGTGGCGCAGCGTGTTAAATCGCTGCTGCTAGACTTTCCGACCGGAAGGTTGGGAGTTCAAGACCACAAAACGGAGTGAGCTTCTGTTGCTTGTCCCAGCTCCTGCCAACCTAGCAGTTTGAAGGCATGTAAGAATGCAAGTAGATAAATAGGTACCACTTCGGTGGGAAGGTAACGGCGTTCCATGCGCTAAGGCATAGCGTCATGCCAGCCACATGACCACGGAAGCTTGTCCTCGGACAAAACGCTGGCTCTACAGGCTTTGAAACGGAGATGAGCACCGCCCCCTACAGTCAGTCACGACTAGACCATTTGGTCGTGGGGAAACCTTTCCCTTTAACCTTAGACAATACATAGAGTTGTGCTGAAAGTTGTAAAGCAAAGCCAAGCTTTCACAGATGGAAATAACAGGATCTACCCTGATCTTTGACTGTTTCTCTGGGTGATTATTTGCATTGATTATGTCCCACTGATCTCTTCAGAAGGAATTAGCTGGATTTTATCTCAGCTTTACATTTAGACTAGTAAAAAATCCCAAAACACCCAACACAACTCCACACAACACACTGTCAAAAAAGCTTATGCTCCCTATAGGTTATCATTAAGCTACAGTATTTTACTACGGCTAAAACTATAATCAGCTCAACATGGCTAAGGTTACCAGATTTTCCCACAATAATATATTGATACAGTGGAGAGTTGAAGGTTGCAGCTGGAACACTTTAAACCTGTGTTTTACAGCTCACCAGATTCACAAAGGAAAAGAAAGTTATACTGGCCTTATGAGATTTTGTTGAAGATGTCAAATCTATGGGTCATGACAGAAAGAAGGATAGGTCTATCAGTGGTTGTTAGCCATGGTAGTTGGAAATTAAATGTCCATGTATAGAGAAAATATAACTTTAAATTACCACATGCTGGGGTCAAACAACAAGGATCAGCCATCTTCATCACTTCCTGATTGCAGGCATCTGGTTCATGCTGTGAGAGAAAGAATGCTGTGCTAGAGGAACCTTGGCTCCAATACCCGAGAGTCTCATACAGAATGGCAGTTTTTTAAAAAAAAATTACTCTTTTAATTTGGTTTAACACAAGCCTGCAAAATTGAGGATCCGAATTTTCAAGACTTAAGGTGGTTTTATACGAATTAGGGCACTGTTATTCAAACTGAGGGTCGGGACCCGCTTGGTGGATCGTGACCTGATGTCTGGTGGGTCATGGAAAGCTGAGAGCAGCCATCTTGGAAACTGCAGGTCTTACTCTTGTTATATTCCTTTTGTGAGTGTTAACAGTTTGAATTTTCAAGTGATTTTTTTAATTTTGTTTTTTAGTTCAGTGCTTTTACATAATATTTTGCCCTAATCTTGCTTTCTGTCAGAGATGTTTCAAGGTTGTACAATTGCTACAGTCCAAGAATTTCAGTTTTGCATTGCACAAGTGTCATTTTATTATGTGCTTGATGATGTCACTGCTTGATGATGTCACTTCCTACCACAACATCACTTCCAGGTTAATGGCATCACTTCTGGTGGGTCCCGACACAAGTGCCATTCTATAAAGTGGGTCCCAGTATAAAAAGTTTGAATACCACTGAATTAGGGGAACTGATTCCATTGACATGTGGTGCAGGGTAGAAGGTGCGGCAGAACCGTCCCACCAGATTTTTTTGAAAAGTGCCGCTGTGATCCTACAAGGGGGCTGTGATCGCACAAACACAACCCATGGGCTCTAGTTGCTCAGAGCCCATGGGTTATAAGTGTTTGTGTGATCTCAGCGATGGCAGCACTTTTCAAATAACTCCAGTGGGGTGGTTCTGCCTCATTTTCCACCCCCCCGCATTGCACATCACTAGCCAATTCCATCAATAGCATTAGTTTTGCCCACCAGGTGGAGCCCACCAGAAGACAAGTGACTCTGGATTTAATATTGTGTGGTACTCGGGACCTAGTTAGGGATGTGTTACTGAGCCATTGGGGAACAGTGACCATGCTGCGATTGGTTTTGCCATGCATGTCCAGGAAAGAGTGCAGAGCAAATCTGACACAAGAACCCTTGACTTTCGAAGGGCAGATTACCCTCAGATGAGGAGGGTAGTTAGAAAGAAATTGAAAGGGAAGGTAAAAAGAGTCCAATCCCTCCAGGCTGCATGGAGGCTGTTTAAAATAACAGTAGTAGAGGCCCAGCGGAAGTGTATACCGCAAAGAAAGAAGGGTTCGACAAGGTCCAGGAGGGTGCCTGCATGGCTGACAAACAAAGTCAGAGAAGCTGTAAAGAGCAAGGAAGCTTCTTTCTGTAAATGGAAGTCTTGCCCCAGTGAGGAGAATAAAAAAGAACATAAACTCTGGCAAAAGACAAGTAAGAAGGTGATACGGGAGGCCAAGAAAGCGTTTGAGGAACACATGGCTAGCAACATAAAGGGGAATAATAAAAGCTTCTTCAAATATGTTAGAAGCAGGAAACCTGCCAGGGAGGTGGTTGGCCTGCTGAATGGTGAGGGAGGGAAAGAGGAGATAAAAGGGGACTTGGAGATAGCAGAGAAATTAAATGAATTCTTCGCGTCCGTCTTCACAGCAGAACTTGGGCAGATACCGCAGCCCGAACAGCCCTTCCTAACTAAGGAATTAAATCAGATAATGGTCAATAGAGAAGATGTTTTAGATCAAATTGATAAATTACATATAAATACGTCACCAGGCCCAGATGGTATACACCCAAGAGTTATTAAGGAACTAAAGAATGAAGTTGCTGACCTCTTAACTACAGTATGCAACTTGTCCCTTCCAACAGCCACGATGCCAGAGGATTGGAGGATAGCCAATGTCACACCAATCTTTAAAAAAGGGAGAAGGGGGGACCCTGGAAACTACAGGCCGGTCAGCCTAACGTCTGTTCCGGGTAAGATGGTGGAAAGCCTAATCAAAGATAAAATCCTAAAACACGTAGAGGAACAAGTACTGCTAAAGGAAAGTCAGCATGGCTTCTGTAAGGGTAAGTCTTGCCTCACGAACCTTTTGGAATTCTTTGAAAAGGTCAACAGGCATGTGGATGTGGGTGAACCTGTGGATATCATATACCTAGATTTTCAGAAGGTGTTTGACACAGTCCCCCACCAAAGGCTGCTGAGGAAACTTCACAGTCAGGGAATAAGAGGGCAGGTCCTCTTATGGATTCAGAATTGGTTGAGGGCCAGGAAACAGAGAGTGGGGGTCAATGGGCAATTTTCACAATGGAGAGAGGTGAAAAGCGGAGTGCCCCAGGGATCTGTCCTTGGGCTGGTGCTTTTCAACTTGTTCATAAATGACCTGGAGACAGGCATAAGCAGCAAGGTGGCCAAGTTTGCGGATGACACAATAGTTTCCGGGTGGTGAAAACCAGAAGGGATTGTGAAGAGCTCCAGAAGGATCTCTCCAAGTTGAAGGAATGGGCAGCAAAATGGAAGATGTGTTTCAGCGTAAACAAGTGTAAAGTGATGCACACTGGGGCAAAAAACCAAAACTTCACCTATAGGCTTATGGGTGCTGAGCTGTCTGTGACAGCTCAAGAGAGAGATCTTGGGGTGCTGGTGGACAATTCAGTGAAGGTACCGACCCAGTGTGTGGCAGCAATTAAGAAGGCCAATTCCATGCTTGGGGTCATTAAAAAAGGGGTTGAGAATAAAACAGCCAATATTATCATGCCATTGTACAAATCAATGGTAAGGCCGCACCTGGAATATTGTGTACAGTTCTGGTCGCCGCATCTCAAAAAGGACATAGTGGAGCTGGAAAAGGTGAAGAAGAGAGCGACGAAAATGATTACGGGGCTGGGGCACCTCCCTTATGAAGAAAGACTGCAGCGTTTGGGGCTCTTCAGTCTAGAAAAAAGGCGCCTGAGGGGGGACATGATTGAGACATACAAAATTATGCACGGAAGGGATCGAGTCAATAGAGGGATGTTCTTTTCCCTCTCAAAACACCAGCACCAGGGGGCATCCGCTAAAACTGAGGGTTGGGAGAGTTAAAACAGTTAAAAGGAAGTACTTTTTTACCCAGTAGAACTTTTAATCTGTGGAACTCTTTGCCACAGGAGGTGGTGATGGCCTCTGGTCTGGATGCCTTTAAGAGGGGATTGGACGGATTCTGGAGGAATGGTCCATCGTGGGCTATAGGCAATGATGGATTGTGCCACCTCCTTACATTGGTGGTGGGCTACTTCAGAGTACCGGGTGCAAAGGAGTGGCAACAGGATCCAAGCATCTTGTTGTCTCATGCCTCCCTGGGGCACCTGGTGGGCTGCTGTGAGATACAGGAAGCTGGACTAGATGGGCCTTTGGCCTGATCCAGCAGGGCTCTTCTTATGTTCATATGTTCTTATGCCCTATCATTACTTTCAGATACGGCACAGCCTCTTTAGTGAATGGTTCAAGAAGCTTCCTCATAACAAGGCTATACTTTATCTCTGAATCTAGGCATGAAAGGGCAAAACTGATGCCATTATTGGAATCAGCCCCCCCAAACATACCCAGAAATATGTTTTAAGACAGCAAAATGTATGTTGTGGTATTTCTAGGGGGTGGGATGTGTTTTTGTTGAAAACCGCTTTTTGGCAGTTAAACGCCGCCTTTTAGCAGTAAAATCTGAATAAAAACACAAAACACCACATTTTGGTGGTTAAGATATTTTCCAGAAATTAAAATAGACTACTTTTCCAATTAGAAATAATACTGTGGCTGCATCTGCTGACACTATATCGCCTTTATAATCTACCCAGTACACTTTTAAAGCATTTAAAATTAATAAAAATGAGAACTTGGAATGAGAATGTAGAATAAAAACACGTAACACTGCAATTTGCTATTTAATATTTTAATTTTAAAAAATCATTAAAAAGCCACACCCTTAGGTATTACATATTATATTATAGGATTTTCAGCAGATGCAGCTTGTCATCTCAGAGATGACATCTCACAACTTTCCAGGGCTGCTGCAGCCCTGATGCAGGTTGAATTCTGTGGTGGGGAGGCCTCTCCAAGGTACAGGAACATTTGTTTTCCTTACCTTGGGGCTGCGTTGCAGCAGCAGCGCTGCAAAGCTGGTTAGGATTGAACTGTGAGGCTACAATCTTAAATGCACTTATCTAGGAGTAAACCCCACTGAATTCAGTAGAACTCTTTAGACATGCATACGGCTGCAAGAGATTTCAGACACAATGCACCCGATTATGCCCAGTGGTACACCAGAGATGAAACATTATAACCCACATGCTGTGCAGAATTATAATTCCTCTTGTTTTCTTCTCTGAACATGTTCAGCATGAAAGACAAAAATAACACTTCTTTACCATATTTATAGGTAAAGTGCACATCAGGATTAGCAGGGGAAGAAATAGTCTGTAGAAAGTGACAAGACTCCTTGCATCTCTAGGTAAAACGACCACACACAGCAGGGCTACAAAATGCCTGTACCTCAGATTGTTCCAAATCACAATATATAGTACACCAAGTAGACTTGGTTCACAGGAGCTCCAACACTCATAAACCCCCTAGAGATACAAAACAACTTAATATTACATTTCCACTCCTCCACCACCATCTTTATACAATAATATACTGAGCTGTAACCCTGAGGATTGGGTTGTGACAGAGCATGGAAGAAGATGCATCTTTGCAACTGTGCTGGGAACTTCCTTCAGTCCTTTGTTTGCTGTGTCAGCAACTCAAAACGCTCTCAGCGCTAACCACTCACTATATGGAAAATTCGACAGCTAATTATCACTACTGATCGAAGCTCAAATCGCATAGCTGAAAGGTGCAATGCCCAAAGCATAAACCAGTTGAACTGAAGTAATTGGATTTTAGACAATCGAGGCTTACTCTATTAGTGTTAACTCTTACATTTAAGCACTTTGCTTTAGACGTGTTTGTTTTTTTATCTGTTTGTGTCTCAGGCATGACCCATATTTTGATACGTATCAAACATTTTGCAAATCCCTGGGAAACCTCTAGCAGAAGTGTGATAGTAAATCTTAGCTATAATTGAGACAAGTTCCTCTTTTTCACTTGGAGTGTTTAAAACCCAGAAAAGAACAAGACAGCAGTCTTCAGAGTTCTCACAATAAGGAATCCAATGTGGTTATTATCACTTTGTGAGTTTCATCAACTCTGCAGCTTGCCCCAGGATTCAAACACCTTGACAAAAGCAGCTGTCATTTTACGTGAGCCTATTTTCACTTGTTGAAATAAATGGAACAGGATATAATCATACATAAAAAGGATTTTATTAACAACTGTGCATCGGAAACATAATCTTTGTGATAACTTGCGAATTGCCCAATCTTCCTATATTCTTTATCAAAACAAAATACAGGACCTTCCTGTTATGGAACTGGGAGCTTATGACCAGAATTTCCCATGAAAAAGCAAATGATGGTGCCAACAGACGAAGCTGTGGCACCTACAAGTCTTTCTGACAACAAGTGAAGCGCCCAGAATGGAAGAAATATTTCATTAAAAACTTACAAGTAAAAACCAGAAAAGGTACAATAGTAACTGCTAACAGCAACAGCTTCCTGCTCCAACACCACAAGCATGTCAGTATTTTATTTTATTTTGTAAATTATCTAAGGGAGGTGCTTGCGTATTTATCGCTGTGTGTTAACCAAGTGGACTCTCCAGTACCCTATATTTGCCAAGACTCTCTACCACCTTCACATATTCAACATCAACGAGTTGATTGGTTGAGGCTTCCTGGGTTCTGCGCATAGTTACGCCAGCCAAGTTTGGCTGGCACAAGGGACACCATAAAATATGTTTGGACCACTCCTGGAGTCAGGGAGGCCAGCAAACAGACATGCACCATCCTCCCTGACTCGGAAAGTGGTCCAAACGCACTTTACTGTCGCCCTTGTGCCGACCAAACTTGGTTGGCCTACCTGTGCCAGCCTAATATAACTCCAGGTTAGGATTGTGACCTCAGACTATAATCAGCCTCCATTTTCTTCTGTACTCAGATTGGAGTGGGCTTTTCAGAAACCAGAATTTTTAACCCGAATTACCTAGTCTTGTTGTCCTAGTGGACTCTTGGCTGTGGGAAGTTTGGGTTTAAGTCTACCTTACTTTGGTGTAGTATTGTACAACTTTGCGTCTAGAAATGTCTTTATCAAAAGTTGTCTTATTAGTCCTTTGACAATGCCCTACATATTTGAGGGTGAAGTAAGGAAGATCCAAGTCTATTGAATGTGGTCCTAAATCCTGGAGGAACTCTCTGCTATATGACAACTCCGACCAAAAAAGCCTCAGTTCCTTGTTTTAATGCTTATAAGACCAATTCTATGCATGCAGCAGGATGATGTGGAGAACTTCTGAGGGGATAGAATGGATTCAACTGCTTCAGGCTGCAGTTGGGTTCACAGTGTTTTAAGAGCCTCATGTGTGAAAATGTTTCCTAAACGCTCTTCATGTGGAGAACTGAAAGAGGAGACTGGGCTGGCCTAGAAAAGACAAGTCCTAAAGGGGGATTCCTCAGGAATGGGGCCTGAGGAGATATCAGTTCCCCCGGCCCAGTTCCACAAAATATTTTCCCCACCTTGGTGATGTACACTTCCAGTCAGGAATATTGTCTAGATTCTAGAAAGACATTTTATTATTTTATAGCAAACAAAAAGGGACTTGTGCCGGCCTACAGGTAAGTTTGGATTGTTCCCTGAGAGGTACTCCAGCACAGTCTTCCCAGTCTGGGCTGTGTCAGCACTGCAACAGATCTGGCCAGTGGGTAAGAAAGGTGTGTGACAGGTGCATAAATGTGGTACATTAGGAAACGGAGGGCCAATCCAACTCCAGCGGGACATGTACTGCATCCTGTAGGGGAGGGGGAGATAGTCACGGAGGCCAACATTTCCTTGCATTGTGACTGCATCAGTACTAGAAAGTTGGATACAAATGAGCCTTTCTTGTTTGCTGTGAAAGGGTCGTCATCTCTGCTCCTCTCACTAGCTGGAGAGACTGTCAGCAGCATTTATTGGCAGTTCATGGTTACTCCTGGTTGGCTCAAACTGCCGTCTCAGGTGACCGTCATGCTTCAGAGGGGGCAGCTTTACTACTCAGTCAGACTTCCTGCCCTCATTTTATTTGCCTTCTTCTGCATATTTTTCAGCTCAATAATATTTGGGAGGTATGATTACCAAAGTTGTATACAGTATCTCAGATATTGCCATGCCATAGGTTTGGATAAGGGCATTATAAAAATAGCAGTCTTCCTCCCTCTCCTAATGACCTCTACCATGAAATTTGCCTTCTTCCCAGTTGCCTCATGCTGAAGGACAACATTTTCACTGAGATGTGCACAACACAAGATCTTTCTCCTGGTTCTGTCACAAAAGCTCAGACTTCATCAGTGAAGTTGAAGTGGTGAATTTCAAAGTTTTTTTGCCCTACTGTTTATCTCATCTACCTTGGGACCACTCTCTGAGCCAGGAAGGATGGTGCAGGTCTGTGTGCTGACCTCTCTGACTCCGAGTGGTCAAAACACACTTTACGGTGTCCCTTCTTCACTTGGATGCACAAAAGTCCCCAAGCCCTTTTGTGTTGAATAATTGTACATCCTTAACCAAAATGTTGACTGGGTCGAACCTTATAAATGGAACTGTCTGACAATGCCAAGCTTGGTTTCAGAATGCTGTCATAATCTAAAGTGAGAAATATTAAGGGCTCCTTTGTGGCTTTTTGAAATTCTGTCTTCTATGGGTATCAGTGAAATCTGAAGGAGCATTCTTGGGCTTTTCAGTGGATAACGGTTATTTAAAACCGTTATTTAAAACTGGGTGACTGATTTTTCTGTGCTCATCTAATTTTGTTTGTAAAATCTTGTCATTAAATACAGCTGGAGGCCAGATCAGTCACCTAAGGCAGGCCTGAGGCCAAGATATGAATGAGTACTAAGAGATTTTTCAGCAGTGTCAAAATAAATGCAGACACTAACTTCAAAATAGCCAGCTGTCTTAGATAAAAGTGAAAGTGATGGGGAAGGAGGTAATACTCTTCTTCAACTAGAGATAACACTGTTTGAGTGTCTTCATGGAAAAGAGCCAGAAAATAACACTTTCTTTAATATGTAGTGATATTATCCTTCCTTCAGGTGCTGGAAGATTTTCTTACACAGTAAACATCCTGTATTTTTAAACACTTAAAGTACTCCTAAAAATTCAACACATAACCATTGCAGTTTCATGTGAACATCTGATTTTTAAATCACAGAAAAATGCTTCAGGTAATAATCCTGGAGTTAGGCTGGCACAATTAGGCCAGCAAAGTTTGGCCGTCACAAGGACACCGTAAAGCACGTTTGAACCACTCTCGGGGTCAGAAAGGATGGCGCGTGTCTGTGTCCTGGCCTCCCTGGCTCTGAGAGTGGTCCAAACATACTTTACGGTGTCCCTTCTGCCAGCCAAACATTGCTGGCTTTAACTGTGTCGGCCTAACTCCAGGTTAAGATTGTGCCCTTAGTCTCTCTCCGTTCAAAACAGAAGCACTGCCATTACTATGCTAGGACCAAGTGATTAGGTTTACCTATGGAAGCACCACACAGGGAAAGGGGAAGGCAAAAATTCAGATAATTTTTGTGAATGAATAATTTTCATGCAAATTCATCACGACCACAGAAAGAAGCCCTAAAGAATGAAATATGTAATTGAAGCGCTACTATTTCCCAGGAATTATTTTTTTCCTTTCACATTACCAGATTCTAAGTTAACTATACTGGATGATTTTTCATGATACTTCCATAAACTGCAATTCAGCAGGAATTGTGTGACATGCTATCCATGTACATTAACTGGTTGGGGAATGGACAGAAATACTTTTGCTGCTGTCATTCACCCTTGCTTTGTGTAACATTTTAGATGCAAGTTTCAGGGCAGGAGAAATGCACAACATCCAAAGATGCACAAATGAGAATGTTCATTACGGAGAAATGCATTTAGAAATGCCCATAACTTTCACTTCAATTTGCTTATTACAGCAAAAACTTTAGCTATCAAGGGGCACCTCTAGCTTTCATTCCAAATGACTGATGGCCTTGGTATGTTTTTTTCCATAACAGGCAACCCTGAACAAGCTCATCTTATCGGTTTGCTGCTGTTGTTTATAACATGGCTCCCCCCCCCCCATTGCACAAGAACAATCTCTCTTTGCCTGGCAGTGAGAGCTGATTCAAGATTGCAAGAAGTTGTACAAGGAAAAAAGAGGCAAAGCACAGGATTATATGCCTTATATGATACATTACATCTGTTGCTGGACATACCACCAGACTAGGTTTGGGCACCGAGTGTTTGAATTCTTCCCTTTGTTTAATCAATCAATCAATCAATCAATCAATCAATCAATCAATCAATCACTAACTCAAATCACTCAATTAAATAAAACCCCTTCACATTCAAAACTAACATAAGGAGAACTCTGGATATGAAGGTATTAAAAAAACAAAGCAAAAACTTTGCTTTGTTTTTGCAAACAAAAATCCTTCTTAATCATTGCTTAAGAATCCTGCTCAATAATTGCTACTGCAGAAAGTTTTCAAGTTAATTTTGATAGATTTTAGAATATGCTTTCAAAATAAAAAGAAATCATTCCGTTGAAAACTAGAAAATACACAGCAGAAAACACCACTATGAACCCTGAAGGGAGAGGGAGTAGAGTTTTGATGGGGATGCCTTGCACCTTTTAAATGACTCACACATTAAAACACTTCGAGTCTCCCAAATCTTCAAGTGGGACAGCAGGGTCCCTCTCCCTTTCTAGGAGAAAGCAAAGGGAAACACTTTCACAGCCCACTCTTAGGGCGCAATCCTATGCAGCGCCGGAATGGCGAGGCCGACTTGGCAGCGCCATTATCCGACGCTGCAGTGGAGAGGCTCGAGCCCCCACCCCCACAGCAATGGAGTGTTCGCTCCCTTACCGTAGGGGAAGCTCCAGCCTTTCCTATGTGTTCCTCGGATCAGCGCCTGCTAAAGAGCAGGCGCAGATTGTTGTTTATTTGGAGTGTTTATAGCAGAGTTGGGGGCTTGTGGACC
>JAJKFI010000007.1:11456182-11472786 GCA_029204185.1 Lerista edwardsae | reverse complement strand
TGCCAGTTTCCACCAGTTCTGGAGTGTGTGGTGTGAAACTGCAACACAGATCTGAGGGGGCCGCGCGGCCCAAATCGGGGCCACGCGTCATCGTGGCCATATGGCCACCTCCCAAGCCCGCCCACGTCCTGCCCAAGTCTCGTCCCTGCCTCCCATCCCCGTCCCAATATGGGACAGAGCCTCCCTTGCGCCGACTGGCTTCGTTTGGTGCAAGGGAGGCTCTTTGTCAGGGCTCTAGTGTCGGTTTCAGCGCTTTAGTGCTGACGCGGGGGGGGCACTCGGCTAAACACGTAGCATCGACGCAACATTGCATAAACGCTACGCACAATCTAGGATTGCACTGCCTGTTTCCAGCACTAATGCAGCCATTCCAACAAGGTGTGTGCTGCATCCTGGGGGGGGGGTCACGGAGGCCTCCTCAAGGTGAGGGAACATTTGTTTCCTTATCTTTGTGTTGCATTGTGGCTGCATCGGTGCTGAAAACCTGAATAGGATTGGGCCGCCAGTCTAGTAAGAAGCACATTGAATAAACACAATCTACACATGTATCATAACAGGAACCTTAAAGTAACTTGCAGGATTAAAAGCACAAGCTTAGTTGCTTTCCTTTACCTCAGTCTTGTGTGGAAGGCCAGGCTTTCAGGGAACTATTTGCTGTTTTCCAGAAATCAGTCTGAAGCAAATGTGCATTGATCAGGAAGGTGCTATTTCAGCAACCTACAAACACTTCTGTGTTTGATGACCTGTTAGGAATAAGTGGGGAGGGGGAAAAAAACACAACAGTTCAAAACACAGTTAAAAAAAAACATACAGTCAAAAGGCAGAAAATTATTTAGTTCTGTTAAGTTCTGCTTTTGCAGGTACCGTTATATTGAAATGTTTCTTACACTTCGCTAAGCAAATCTTGACATTTTTTTTAGAGAGAAACCAGTCTTTTAATGCAATATGAATTTCTTAAAAGCTGGGCACGAAGAATATTGTTATGTCCACTGCTACCATACCACTTCCCTCCATGGTCAATCACGTGAAAATGTCATTAACCCTGAAGAAAGCTGGCAAGCGTTAATATGATTCTAGAGAGTATTAAATTAAATTTACATTGTGGATTCTTATTAAAAGTATTGTTTCCTACCATAACCATTAAAGGTAAAGGTTTCCCCACGACTGAATGGTCTAGTCGTGACCGACTGTAGGGGGCGGTGTTCATCTCTGTTTCCAAGCCTGTAGAGCCGGCGTTTTGTCCAAGGACAAGCTTCCGTGGTCATGTGGCTGGCATGACTATACACCGTAGCGCACAGAACGCCGTAACTTTCCCACCGAAGTGGTCCCTATTTATCTACTTGCATTTAGGTGCTTTCGAACTGCTAGGTTGGCAGGAGCTGGAACGAGCAACGGGAGCGCACTCCGTCGCAGTCTTGAACTCCCAACCTTCCAGTTGGAAAGCCCAGCAACAGCGGATTAACTCGCTGTGCCACCACGTCCCCGAAGGTAACCATTACCTTCCAGCATATGAAAAGGCAAACTATGGGGCTAAACACTGCAGCCTGACAGAAAGGTTTCGCTACATGTATGTTATTCCAACTTGGCATTCGTAAGAGGATTATTAGCTACTGTTAGCTACCAAACTATTAGCTACTGTTTAGCGCAAGTCCAAAGGTACGGTTCATGTTCTTACATCTGGTATCACCTAAAAGCATTAAAATTTAGGCAAAATCAACGCCATAGAAAACTGATTTTCAAAATTTGAAGATTGTGTACAGGTAAGGATACGAAGCACAGAGAATAATGGTAAGGGTTAGGCAAAGTGTTTCTGATTATGTGGAAAACACATTACTTTCCGTGACAGTGAGCATTTCTCCTGTCCATTAGGAAGGAACAATGCTTTTTATATAACTGTCCATAGCCTGCGACTCTCTTAACTGATGCTCCACCATAATTAGGGTCACTAATGGAACCTTCTGAACAGCAACTGCAGGCATTCAAAGAAGGAAGTTTATATTACATACCTTCTATCATACTCAGCCAGTATAGCAGTCAGAAACATAAAAGGGCACTTTCACAGTATTTTAATTTTGGCCAATAAAACTTCTTTACTGTTCTACTGTACTGCTCACTTCTTTACTGTTTCCCCATATTTTGCTCAATCAATTTCTAAGGGTTTGTTTGGACATGTGCCACTCTTCCCAATAGTACTCTCCTAAGCAAAGAAATCAGGAGCAGGACTGTGACAGGCAGCAGAGGGGTGGAAGCATAATGGGGCAGGGAGAGGGCAGGAAGGGAGCGGAAGGATTGGTGGCACTGGGGTGCCCCATATCGTATTATCCTTCCTGGGCAATGACACTGATCCACTAGGACTTACACCAGTGATTTAGCAGGCATAGGTCTGAGTAGACCTGTTGTTGTGGCGTTCCCCGGGGCAAGGAGAGAAGTGTCCCTTTACCTTGAGGAGACCTCCAGCCTGCAAAACTCCCCTGCTGGATGCAGCACAAGCCACACAGGCACTGCTGCATCTGCATGGAGGAATTTCATTAGGACTGGGCTGGACATATATTTTAAGCTTTCTTGCTGTGATTATTCTCTTTCTTTATGTTCTTATGATCTATGTCACATCATCACACCACTGCCAATTACTTCCGGGCTGGTCTGTCGCCCCAGTCAGGGGTCACACAAGGGTCATGCTGCCCTTGGGCGGCCTACCCCGTGAGTGACATCATATATTCAAAGGATCTCTTGTGTTGCAAGACATGCACAATAGCACACTGACACCCATCATACAGCGCCAAAGTGGTATACATCCATGCAGCAGGTACAGAAAAATATATATATACTTTACATTCTAAATTAAGGATAAAGCTAGGTTTATCTTGGTTTTTGTGGGTGGGGGAAAGGCACAGGTGCAAGTTATTTGTCTAAATAACAAATAAATCCATAGCAGAACTTGGAAATCTATTGTCTAGGCCCTGTGGGGTCAACCCCGCAAGACATCAGGTGGAACAGTCAGGGCAAGTAGGTCAGGTCAAAGAAGAGAACAGAAATCGGGGGGACCGGGTCCTGCAGATTGTCAGGTTCCAAAAGATGGTAAAGACCATAGGAACGAAAGGCAAGATGGGCCCCAGTCTGTTTGGTTGCCCTCACAGCAAGATATTCATACTAAAGAACTAAGCCTGGGACAACAGTTAGGGTTTGCAACTTTATAGGCTCCTGAGAAGTACTGTGCATTGATGTAGGCTCTTTCAATTATAAGCAAAACACATGAACAAACAAACAAAAAGGGGTTGCAAGAAGTCACCATCCAGCTTTGCAAGGGAATTTAAAAACATGTTCAAAAATTTAGGCCCGTTACGCAGCTCACTCATCCTGTCAAGAAAAAGGAAATAGCAATTGGTATAGTCAAGTTCTTAAGAAAGAAGAAATGAATATAAGATCTTTCCTTTTCCCCCTCCCTACCTCCTGCACTGCGTTTTCAGAATTTCTATTAGATATGCATCATGGTCTATATAATTAATTAGAAAGGCTCAAAAGCCCAATCAAAAACTCTTTGAAAAGGGCATATATGAAAGATTCCCTTCTTCCAAGTGGGAGCATCCCCAGAGAATCTATTTTTCACATGTCACATCAACGGGACCGTGTATGACAAGCACTCCCAATATTCAATACAGGGCTTGATACATTTAATTGCAGGACATTAATGCTGACCTGACCAATTAAAATGGTGTTGTGGCACACGTATTCCTGTAGCAGATGTTTCAAAGATTACCTGCATGTTATCAATCAACACAGTTAATACTCCCACCATATGAGATAATTATTTTGCAATTACATTGAAACAAATGATATTTCTTGCAAAAGGTTCCACTAATTATCCAGGCTTGCCAAAGGGTAGGGATAATGGGATATTTTTCCTCGATTGCTGCCTCTCATTAATCCTAACACCCTCCTGGCCCCAAAGCTGGAAAGGGGGAGGAGAGAAATTGTCAGCACTTTCAAAGCAATAGAATTATGCTATCTGAAGAGGCAGGTTCCATAACAGAGTTTTTGTATTACTAATGGCAAACTTCCAGATCATTCTGCATTATCTTCTCTTAAAGAGCATTACTACTACTACTTTTTTCCCCACTTTTTTCAGCTGTGTAATAACTGTGTGTAATAACTACTTTTCTTTTAGAATTCCTTGTTGACTTAGCTGGGAAATCAAGTTTTTTGTCTACACACATGACTAGTATAATATCTATGGCTGCAAACCATAACTGATAAGTGTATAAGTTGCCACCATCATTTCACATAATTCTGTTGATATCAAAGCTCCCAGGTACCTAATATCTCTCCCAATTATTTCATTATTTCAAAATAAAAAAAATTTCACTTTTTTTTACACAACAATTTGGCTTGCAATTACATTGAAACAAATGATATTTCTTGCAAAAGGTTCCACTAATTATCCAGGCTTGCCAAAGGGTAGGTAAGGTAAATTCACTAATTTGGCTCAGAGTGCAATCCTAAACTGGAGTTAGGCTGGTATAAACTAAGCCAGCAAAGTTTGGCCAGCACAAGGGCCACCATAAAGCATTTTTGGACTACTCTTGGAGTCAGGGAGGATGGCTCATATCTGTGTGCTGGCCTTTCTGACTCAAAGAGTGGTTCGAACATACTATACTGGCTTAGTTTATGCCGGCTTAACTCAATTTAGGATTGCACCTTCAATCTTGACAAAACAGAAAGTTTTGTCAAAACAGCCAGTAAATTCTGTGCTGTTACTTAAAGGTAAAGTTTTCCCCACGACCAAATGGTCTAGTCGCGACCGACTGTAGGGAGCAGTGCTCAGCTCTGTTTCTAAGCCAAAGAGCTGGTGTTTGTCCCAGGGCGAACTTCCGTAGTCATGTGGCCAGCATGACTATACGCCAAGGCACATGGATTGCCATTACCTTCCCACTGAAGTGGTACCTATTTATCTACTTGCATTTTTACATGATTTCGAACTGCTAGGTCGTCACAACTGCAAGTGACGGGAGCTCACTCTGTCGCATGGTCTCAAATTGCCAACCTTCTGGTTAGCAAGCTCGCAACTCAGCAGTTTAACCCACTGCGCCACCACATTAATTACAGTGTACCTAAGCATTCCCAATAAGCTATATAGTTGGTCAAGCTTTCTCACTTTTGAATTCTAGCAGGTTATAATACTCTGTATTATATGAGTGCCTGCATCCTGTTGCCACTCCCTTGCATCCATTTCATGCTGCTGCTATCAGAACTGTGTCTCAAAACTGCATGCACAGACTATGCCATGTATCCTGAACATTTAAAAGGAGAGAGCTGAATTTTGTGGAGCTTTAAGTTTCTCATCTTCTGTGCAACTAACTGCTGTGCTGATAGGTTAGAGAAAATCTTAGTGAAAATAGCTACAGTACACTGACACGTGCTGTTTCAGTAGGTTAAAAGATACTGAAGTGAAAGATGACCTGGTATACTTCTGATTGTTTTTCCCCAAGTCCTTGTCTGGAATGCAAAGTTAGGCCACAAAGCTTTTATTCCTGGCTCCTAAATCCTACATTAAATCCTTTTGTAAACAAACTCCAGTGTTCAACCACACAAAGTGTCTACCTAAGATAAAACAATTTTATTTTAAAATACATCAGGGGATGATCATTTTGAAGAACTTATCTTTTCTTTGGATATCATTGCTAACCGCAAGTGAGCCTAAATCCATTATATTTATGGAATGGGAATAGAGGACTGTTCTATTATCCTCTAGAAATGAAAAGCCAAAGCTTTGAAACTCCTTCCCAATCCCTTGAATGCAATCTAAACTCTTGTGACCACAATAAACACAGCTATTGCATATTGTGTGTTTTGGCAATTTCATCATCACCAGCATCTCAGACTTGGCTCACTACCATCTCAAAAGAGTTCACAACTCCAGACTAATGAATCTTGCGGTCAATGCATGAAATGAGAATGCCAACTGGGAAAGGAAATCATTTCCTATACTAAGGCAACACATAAAATAAATATCCCTGTGTTATTCCTCTAGCAAACCTTTCTACTCCATCTACTTCCATTTTAACCATCATGCCATAGCTTCTCAGTGGTAGCTTCCAAGCCACGTTTTTGTTCCTAGAAGCTGGAATGTGTCTACATACACAAACCCCAAAGAAGTTCTCAAAACAGTTTACATAGCAAAAAAAAAAAAAAAGGGGGGGGGGCGGTCCCCCAGGGCTCTTCCCGGGAAAAGAGAGACAAAACAAAAAAACAAATGTTCTCTCCCTACAAAATACATGAGAGCTATCACTTTAAAAGGTGTTTTCTTATTCCCCATTTCGGGGGGGGGGGGGGGGGGGCCCGGGAAGAGTTGCCAACATATTACATCAAATTCAGCTTTTTGTTCACTGCCTATCTATCAAAGGTAAATTCCACATAGGCTGTTATAATTCAGATTAAGTAGTATTTAGTTTTCCCAGGTTTGCTCAAAATGCTAAATTTCAAAGCAGCTCAAATTTTATGCTAACAGTAACACACACACACACACACACACACTCACTCACTCACTCACTCACTCACTCACTCACGTTATTATGGAGGCTGGGGCTTTGTCAGGGCTGCACAGCTGTTAATAAACAATACTTGCTTTTTCATTTGACAAGGAGCTGGTTTTGAGGCTGACGATATTATTAAACTGACCGTCCTTTCTCTTTTTTTTTAAGTTTCATTTTTAAAAAAACCAAAAACTATGATTGAACAGTTCAAAGCTCTGATTTTTTTTCTCTCTCCAGAAGTTGTATGATTCACTGTGTGGGGATCCAAAATATATATTTTGGATTTACAACCTAAACACCTGATTTGGATTAAGAGTAATACCTGATTGCAGTACTTCATATGGATATGAAGATTAAGGAGATGGATGTGTTAATTCTGTTTTCCTGGGCAAGGTACGGGTCTCACTTGTAGTTCACAGTGATTTCTTGGTCTTGGTTTCTACATTCTGCAAGTTGTTCTCTCCAGCAGAACTATTATATGACAGACAGTCATGAATTTGTCCTTATGAGGGCCAGCATGACCTGAAGTTATTTATTCACAGCAGTTCAGTCTTATCGTATTAGGCAGCTATCCTATGTGCATTTGTCTGGCAGTAAATGCCACTGAAATCAATGGGACATACTTCTGAATAGGCATGTATAGGACTCTGTGTTAGAGCCCAATCCTATCCAACTTTCCTACATTGAGGTAACCATGCCAATGGGGCATGTACCACATCCCGTAGTGGGGGTGCAGTCAGGGGGACTTCCTCAAGGTAGGGGAACATTGCGGCTATACTGGTGCTGGAAAGCTGGACAGGATTAGGCCCATAATATACTATACTACTGTTCCAAACAACATAATACCCCACAGATCCCAGTTTTGGCCAGAACTTGGTGGAAGCACATAAGGAGCACTACACATAACATCCTTCAGGCTCTAAGTTCAGGACTTGCTTTGGCAATTATGCATGCATGCACGGGCAGCACAATCCAATGCTACCTGCCGCGCTGACACTATGTCATATGGTTGACGTGATGGCCTATTGGTACCCCCACGTCAGCGCTAGAGCAACGGGACCAGCGCTGCAGGCACCGGTTGCTGGTTTCTAATTTCTTGGATGACCTGTACTATAGTTAAATAAAAATAATAAAGTTGATGGGGGTGACACCAACCCTAGTGATAATACTGCACTTAAGGTTGTGCATATGGTATTGTGATTTATTCTGTATCGTGTACTTTGTTGTGCTAGCGTCAGTGCAACAAGTAGCATTGCTGGGACAAACTTAGGAGATGATAGATGTTGTGCTGGCATCCGAATAGGACTACCGAATAGGAAAATGCCATTACAATAGGCATTTGAGTCCACTGTTCTGACATTCACATTCACATAATTTGCCGCATTCAAAAAAATCTCAAGATCATCATGGAAAAGATAGTCAATATGTCCTAATCAGTAATTATTTCTTAACAATAATTCCTTTTAACACAACCTCACGAGTAGGATTAGCCATTAAAATGATCCCATGAATAATTTCATATTACAAATGCATCTGAGAGATGAACAAATTTCATCAAATTGGTGCAAAAATATTTACCCGATATTCTTAACGACATTCTCAGAGATGCAGCCCAAGATAAGGGTACAGGACAACTAAATAGATAATCTTTGGTGCTACTTTCCTGTATGTGTCTACGTAAAACCCCTATGTAAAACTCTGTGTCTGCGTAAAACTCCAGTGGTCACATTTACCAGAGATGGCAAGCTACAAAGAAACTGATGCGTTTGTCTTTTTAAAAAGATGGTATAATAAAACACAGAATATTATAATGCTTTTCATACATATATCTAAAATTCATCAGTTGTCCTATGAAGAAGAAATGCATGAGACAGAAATACATGTGATGGCAGAGATTAAAGTTAAGAAGCCACTATCTGGATTGAACCCAATTGTCTTGAAATGCTAAACACTGCCTGTATTATTGAGTGGCAAAGTTCTTAACTAAACAGAAAAATCCATCTGTTAACCATCTCGATGGACCAGCACAAGCTACTTGCATTGGCCCTGCAGTGTTGTGCACATGCCGTAAAGCATGTGTGCGCCAGCACTAGAATTGCTGAGCCACATTGTGCCTTTTGAACATCTCCACATGGTTGGCAGTGATACCTGCTACTGCACTGCTCATTCCTAGTGGCAGGGGGGTGCTGGGCAGGCAGCACCAGCTCAGGGCCATTCTGGGTGGGGGGGGGAAGGTGGGAGGGAGGGCAGAACGGAGCCAGGAGAGGGCGTTCCCGCAGGCGGGGCAGCCCGGGGACAGGGGAGGGGTCCAGATGCAGCTGTTAGGCTGCATCGAAACCCCTGTCCCTAGGCCGCATGGCCCTCATTCAGGCCGCTGCAGCTCATCAGTCTTGCAGATCTGAGGAGCCCCATCGACCAAGCTGGGGCTTACTTTGCCCCATGGAGGCTCCAGGGGCCTCCCAACCTATGCTGGATACAGTGCAGGCCAGCCTGTTCCAGCACAGGTCAGGATTCTGCTCTGTGTCATCTCAAATGCAAGATGTTGTTAGATGATAGTCACAAGGCATTATAGTTGACTTCCCACTTCAAGGGCTGGATCGTAGATGTGCCAACTAGCTAATTCCACTATCCATTCAAAAGAGCAGCAATTGGCTGGCTCAGGGATCCACGTCATGCATATGAGGACTGTGCGAAGTCCTCATATGGAAAATTATTCAAAGATCTGCTCCACAGTTTCTTAACAGTACTCTCTTCTTACCATTCTGTTCCTAAAAACTAACAAGAATTACAACACACGAGTTATCTGCAAGACAGAACGTTTTTAGTTTCTCAAGGCAGAAGCTGGAGAAACTTCAAGGGGGGATTTGTAACCTCATTGGCTTCGTTTGGTTCATGAACTTCTTTGTTTTCATAGCGTTTCAGCTTTGCAAGTGATTCCTGGGTTTTGTTTTTATTCAGAAGACTTTGCATTCCCTGACTTGACTGAAATTACAGCTTCTTGCTGCGCAGGAGGGTGAACACCACTCAAATCTGCTGAGTAAACATGTGCTTAGATTTATGAGAACAAGCCATGCAGGAAAAGGCACTGCACTGCTTCTTTTTAAGACACAGCTAGCAGACTTTCATCAACATAAGATACACTAGCTACAGTAGATAGCGATCCTAGCTTATTTCCTGTCAAATAGTTCCACCCATCACAGGCTCTCTACATCTTTATAGTTTGGGCTACCAGTCATATTTCAATGGAACTTTGATGGGATGACAGGAAAAAAGAAACCACAGCAGCGTTCAACTTAATTATAAATTTTAAACGCTGTGAAACAGCAGTTGCATTTCTGCTAGACCTATAAATTTGCATTTGGAGGTAACTTAACAGCTATGGAACACTAGCCTGGACACTTTCACAACAGTTACTACTAACTTCTTGTGAAATTATCTTTTCCCCAGCCTGCCTTCACTCCTCACAAGTGCACTTAGAATAACAAAGTGTGTAAAGAAGTGTAATGCCTTTGAAATTGAAAGACAGAAAAGTAAATGAAAAAGACCGGAGAGTGCCTTAAAATATATACTGCACTGTGAAGGCAGAACCCAATGGGTTGGCAGGGGCTCTCTCATGGTCACGCTAGTTAAGGGTAATCGTATTACCCTGCATGCTTAGTTGCACACTTAGTGTATGCTTTTCTCTTCCTGTTGGGGTCACCAATCAAAGGTGACCCAGACACTGGCTGTCTCCTTTGAGGTTTCATTTAAAAAGAAGTCTTTGGACAAAAGAGGGAAATCATCTCACACTGGTGTCTAGCTGACTTCCCACACTTGTAGTACACAATTATAATAAAGAAGGCACAAGTCTGCCTTTGCAAAGACACAGATCTGGAAATTAAACTGTTTTCTTTGACAGCCAGTCAGATGCCTTCAACCTCCTTTTTAACTTTCTTCTTCAACCCAGCTACTGTATAATGTCCAGCTGCAAACAACCTGCTGAATTTCCCTTCAGAATCTTTCAACTGGGTACTATCAGGTACTAATCTTTCAACCAAGGATACTATTAGAACATTTTCAGCCCAAAGCACATTGGCTCTCTCCCAGAGTGGTCCCTGCCGTACATTTCCCAGAAAACAGCACACATAGATGGGCAACAATTTTTCTCTAGAGCAGCGATTTTCAACCTTTCTCATCTCACAGCACACTGATGGCGCTAACATTGTCAAGGCACACCATCAGTTTCTTGACAATTGACGTGGCACACTGCATTGCAACTGGAGGGGTTCGCATCCCTCAATGGCCCTACTAATGAATAAACCTCCTCCAAATTCCCATGACACACCTGCGGATCATCTGTGGCACACCAATGTGCTGCCGCATACTGATGGAAAATCTCTCTTCTAGAATAACATTTTTACATTCCCATAACTCAGATGGTGCCATAAGAGTTTTGTTCTGAAACTATCATACAAGACTATCATACAAGACTATCTGAAACTATCATACAAGAGAGTTTTGTTTTTTTTTGTAGAAAAATTACCATTGGCTGACAAGGAAGTAGTCTGGTATGCTGAATCTCACAATGACCATTTGCTTTTTGCATTCAACCTTCCATGGGGAGGAGGAACCCTAATATCAGACCCCAAAAGAACTTGAAAGCATGCAACAGTTTTCTTGGATTATGGGTAACTCTCCCTCCTTTCTCCCACAGCAGACAGCAAGAGTAAGAGTACTCCAAGTCTTGGTCTGTAAAGATTAATTAGCATATAGAGAATTTGCCTGAGGCACTTCAAAGTAATTAGCTCTCATTGATCTAACACTCCACCTAGGAAAAAGCATTAGGAAGTTCAATTGTAGCAATCCAACAAGGAACTTCAATTAAGACAACATAAGTACTGTGATATGAAGAGAGAAGCAGAACATACTTGCACCAATTTCTACATTCAGTTTCTAATTCAAAATTTTAATGGAAACAAGGTTAAATTCTACTTCTTGCTGTAGACTGGTATAATTGCAATGCTTCTAAGGCCCAAAAATTCAGGGATCTTTTCTAGAATGGCCAAGACATCAGCACTCCTTTGTATTCTGATCTTGAATTCTTCTTGTATTCTTTCCTATGCAAATTCTCTCACTGACATGGCAAGATCCTTAGCCCAGTTGACTTGCTACTTGAGCCATTCCCAGTTAAGATAGGAAGGTCAAATGAATCAGCATGAGGGAGTCAGCATCACAGGAACGGTCTCTTGTCTATTTTTTTATTTTGAAGAATTTATACCCCGCTGTTCCCATGCAGAAGCAAATGCCCAAGGCGGCTTACATGGGCAGGCTAGTCTAAACCACCATTTTTCAATGGGGTTTTTACAAATACACAGTATTCTGCGATTCACCGAATCCTCAGTCACAGATGTAGCCTTCACAGTGTGGTTCTCTCCTCTGGCCATGTGTCATCGAGCTTCAGCAGGTGATCGTAATTGCAGCCTGGACAGGTCCTCAAGGTTGGATTCCGTTCTTCTGCCGGCTGGCCTTCTCACCACATTCCTGCACTGGCTAATCAGCTCCATAGTGACCCCACTCTGCCACAACAGGTACTGCAGATTGCACAGCCTGGCATTCTGTCTCCCATCCCAAAATAGACCATAGATTCTCCTGCTTAGCTTCAGGCAGTACCAGCAGCTCAACCACCAGTCCACACTGTTGTGGACACCCTCTCTTCCCAAAAACGTGTACAGGCCTAACTCCATTTTGGATTTCATCCTTGGAGTTAAACAGGTTGCTGCTCTGTAAAGAAGTGAGGTCACACAGGTGACCCTTAGGAAATAAGGTTAATTCCAGGGCTATTAAAAATTGCAAGGGACATCTGTAAGTCTCCTTTCCCCTCAGGGTCTTTGAAATGCAAATCTGGGTCTCTGACAAGAGGAGTATGCAAGGGCAAGTCCTACCTGAAATATTAAATAAAGTTCCTATGAGGCTCACTTGAGCAATTCTTTTCAGACTCTGCAGAGAAGTCTACCAACTTGAATCTGAAGCAGCACACACCCTGCTACCCCATTGCTCAGCAGGAATGTTTGGATGGGTGAGCCATCAGGAGCCCAGCCAATCCAATCCAATCAGGAAGTTCCTGGTGCGTAACTAAAGAAGCAGCTCCAAACACCTTTTGTTTTCTTAGAAATGTTTTGTTTCCTTTATACAAATGGGTATATCTATCCGTTCTAGAAGCAGAGCTGGAGGAAGGGAAGAGGAGAAGAGAAGGTATTCACTTCAGAGATTAGCTAGAGCGTCCCGGCTGCATTTTTGGAGGCTTCTGTCCAAGTCAGGAAGCCTCCTCCATCTTGGACCCTGCCAAAGACTGCTTTTTGCTCCATCTTCTGGTACCTGGAATCTTGCAGCCCTGCCTGTGCATTCTACAAGGACCTTGCATCCCTGACCAGCTGAATAGGATAGGTAGTATTCCCCCCCCCCTTTTCTCTTCCTTCTGACTTTCTCTCTCTCTCTCTCTCTTTCCCTGTTGTTTGCAAGTCCAGTAAAGCTATGTAACAAAAGTACCTGGAATTAAATGTGCCTTTTATTTGTTACCTATGTTTCTATTAAACTAGTTTAATAAACTCTATTTTCTTTGAAAAAGCTCTGCCTCATGGTTACTGTTAGCCTAATTTTGAGGCACTTTGAAGTTGTTCGCATCTCTCATACACTGCTCAAAACTGTCACGCTGCTGAATTTGGCCTCTCGCTAGCTAATTTCCCAAACTTCAGTTAGGTAAACGTTTCCCCGAGACCAAATGGTCTAGACATGATTGACTCTAGGGGGCAGTGCTCATCTCCATCTCTATGCTAAAGAGCCAATGTTTGTCTGAGGACAAATTTCTGTGGTCATGTGGCTGGCATTACTATATGCCAAGGCATACAGAACACTGTTACCTTCCCACCGAAGTGGTACCTATTTATCTACTCACATTTTTTTTACATGATTTCGAACTGCTAGGTTGGCAGGAGCTGGGACAAGCGACGGGAGCTCACTCCGTTGCGTGGTCTCAAACTGCCAACCTTCCAATCAGCAAGTTCTTGCTATATTCCTTTTGTGAGTGTTAACATTTTGAATTTTCAAGTGAGGGTTTAAAAAAAGCATCGTTTTTACTTCTGTGCTTTTACATACTACTTTGTCCTGATACTGCTTTCTATCAGGGATGTTTAAGGGTTATACAATTGCTGCAGTCCAATAATTTCAGATTTACATTGCACAAGTGTCATTTTATTACGTCACAATGATGGCACTTCCTGCTTGAGAATGTCACTAATGTCAGGACCCACTGGAAGTGCCCTTATTAACCTGAAAGTGATGTGATAGCCAGAAGTGACATTCTAAAAAGTGGGTCCCAGTCTGAAAAGTTTGAGAACCACTGCTTTAACAGATAAAGAACTGTGCTAAATTGACTGCTCTCAGTAATCATCCACTAGTTTTCATAGTCCTCAATCAATGGCTAACTGGAGAAAACCATAAAACATCTTTCAAAGTGCATCAGATAAATAGACACAAGATTTCAACACAAGATTAGAAACAATCAACCCCTCTCTCCCCTCCCCAGATCATTCTGTGAGGAGGTAATCTGAAGATGCTAATACAACTCTTTCTGTTAGCCAACTCCCTGTTGGCTCTTTAAGAAAGCGAAATGAATAATGAAAACATACGAGCTCCTTTCATTAGTGACACTGAGCTCTCACTTCCTGCCTGGTATTTAAACATCAAAAATGAGCTCCCTCATCCTTCCCTTGTGCAGAGTGATTGGTGCTTCTGTACAATTCCCTGCAGACTGGAAGAGGCACCTAATGCATTTATTATGTCATGGTCACTATCAAGCATTCTTTTCAAAATGTGATAATCCCCTCCACACAGTATTAATTTCCCAGTAGATTCCTTTGCAGTAGGGTTAATAACCCTTATATTATGTAGACACAGGGAGAGATTAAGAGGGATTGTACTTAATCCAAGTGTGTAGTATTCTGCCTCCTTCGAACCTTATTCTCTCGTGGATTCTTTCCACGAGTCTCCATTTGCTACCAAATGATTAAACCAAGTTGATACAGCTCCTGAAAGGTTAGAGAGGTTAGTTTCTCCCCCTCAACAGAAGTTGCTGTACGGAAATGCAACTGCACCAATGTGACACATGCTGCATCGCACAGAAGAGTTTTGGCTTTTGGAGACCTCCACAGGTGAAAGGAACATTTCTTCCCCTGCACTGGGACTAAGACTGCAGAATTCAACTTTGATACACTGTTGAGTTGGGGGGAAGAGTGATTTTCAGCATCAACAGACTCTCCACACCTATTTAACCTATGGAGTTTTTTGTGTATTTTCTCAAGGACATTTTGTAGTTGGCAATCTGTAGGGCAAATCTTAACCAATATGGTGATTTTTATGACCCAGTTTTGTCTGGCAGAATTTACTTTTAGTCAATAATTAGTTTGAGGATTGTGAAAAATGAATTTGAAAAGGCAGTCTGCTTGGTGTGCCTTTCAATAATTAGTGAATAAAACTAAAGCATAGATGAAAAATTAGGTATTAGTTATTCAGTGAAAACCACTTTGCCTCATTTTCCAGTGCTCATTTTTGTGGAACACATTCTACAAGCACCTCTGTGTCTGGCTGGAACACTTGCACCTCCAAAATGTTGGCAGCAATAGCAGGCTTAATTCACCACAGACCAAAATCAATTTAGCACAGAAAAAGGGAAACAGACGAAAGGGGCTGGGCCTGAAATTCTAGACTGCTTTAGTCTAACAAGAGTAGGATTCCACAAACAGCATCTACAAACCTGCTTTTAATCATGAACACATGTGAGCAAGAAGAGCAACATTGCTAATGCTGTAGCAGGTGGCTTCACCTATTACAGGCACAGTATACTGCTGCTCTCAAGGGAGTATCGGTTATGGAATTTTAAAAGCATATCAGCTTTAAAATGGAACACAATTATGCTTACGCAAACTTCCATGTCCCATCATGTTCTCCTGTGACTGAAGACTGTGACTTGACTGCCTTGGTGCTTTTTAGGGCGCAATCCTAACCTGGAGTTAAGCTGGCACAAGTCCCCTGTGGCAGGCCAGGAATGTTGCAAGTGCACTGTAAAGCACATTCGGACCACTCTTGGAGTCAAGGAGGACAGCGCACGTCCGTGTCCTCCCTTTCCTCAAGGTCACCCCGTAATGCATCGCATTTTTAAAATGGTCCACCAATATATGTGGAATCATAGAAACTGTGGATTATACATTATGTAATCAGCTCAGCACATGATTGTTTGAATGAGCTGTATCTGCACTTCAATTTTTTTTCTTGAAATAAGTTTCTGAAACTTCTGAAGCATTTTCATCATTAACCTTTTAAAACTTAACTGATGCTATATCACATCGTTATTAAATGTTATTCAATTTTACTATGTTGTGTAACATTTTCCTTAGCCTATTAAGTATTTAGGGCAGGGTGGATTTGATTTAAATCAAGTCGATTTAAATCACGGTTTAAATCATAATTTAAATCACTAGTAAAAAAGGCTTGATTTAAATCAACTTGATTTAAATTATAATTTTTAAAGAGCAAATGATATCTCTGTCTCGCAGCAGCTCCTCCTCTATTGACTCACTGACAACTCACTGACAGTCCCATTCACTTTAATGAGACAGCTGGTGATGCAGAAGTGACACAACAAGGTGAGGGACGAGGCGGGCAGCAGGTGAGTGGATGCCCGCTAACAGGCGCTGCCATGATGGATCTGAAATGACAGGTGCTCTTTAAATGTAAGGACTCGTTCTTGCTGGTAGTTAGAATCTTTAATATTATTATTGCAAACAAAATGAAGGTTTTCCTATTTAGAAAAAATAAGCTGTCAGGTTAGTAAAACAGCAATATCAGAACCAATTTTAGGTTAATAGGTTAATCACACATAGTTACAGTTTGCAGTGCACATAGATTTGCAAAACAATGGGATAAAGCAGTGGTCAGGGAACAGGGGTAAATTATCCCAAATGGGGTAAAAATGAAATTCCTGGGGGTAATGGACGGTCGCACTGCCGAGACACAGCCGGGCATGCATATGAATCTATATGC
>JAJKFI010000007.1:11435186-11456082 GCA_029204185.1 Lerista edwardsae | reverse complement strand
GGGGGGGGGGGGTCACGTTGGCATATCTAAATATATTTTGGGGTAAAAGGTAAAACAGTTCCCTGACCCCTGGGATAAAGGAATATTCCTGAACTTTGTTTTATTATTGATCTCATGGTTACAGTGAAATTGTGTGAATGCATCAACGCAGTGCATGTTATCTCAGCTTGCAGAGCTTGGATTCATTGAATGAGTTCACCAAAAATGTAAAAATTGCAGAATATACAGCCTCATGCTACATAACTAAGCTCCATTTCATGCTGAATAAACTAAATTATTAATGTATCAGAAAATGTAACAGAAAACTATCTTTAGATAGATTTTTTTACTCCAAAAGCACTTTATTAAAATAAATTTGATAAAAATAAAAAAATCTGATTTTTTTTATTTTATTTTTTTTAAATCATTGATTTTTATCCACCCTGATTTAGGGTGATTTTGGAGTGAACTTGGAATGACTTTGGATTGAGTCAGAATTTTTCCCATTGAAATTAATGTAGTAACTACTCATCCAGATTTTCACAATGGCTGCTTTCTGGAACAGAGTAGGTATGCATAAAGAAGAAAAGGTGCCTTGTTGGACTCTACAAGGTGCACTATCCTTAACTTTGTTCCCTGTTGGCTCACACATATGCCTGTCTGTCAATGTAGTCGCGGACATACCATTGGGTGAGGGGGGCCCAAAGCCCCACGCCCTGGAGTTCCTGGGGCAGGCAGAAGGTGGTGATGAGGCAGTACATGCCATCGTGAGGCGCATGGTTTTGCCCCCCCCCCTCGCCCCTGTCTCTCTACTGCTCCAATGAACCTAGTGTGATGTGGGGGGGCACAGAGGCGCATGGGGACAGGGAATGACTGGAGGAGGCGGTCCTCCTCCACTTCTGTCCCCAGGTGGGCCATTTCCTGGGTCCACAACTGCTATAATGCACAGTCAAAGAGGCACTCCTGGATTCAGCAGCTAGCAAGTCTGTAGGTAATCCTTCTGACTTTATACTGCACAGCTAGAGTCTGAAATTTTTAATATGGTGGACAGTTGAGCAGACGTTAGATTTGCATTACTTACTGAAATATACAAATTTGTGTTATCAACATGTAAACATGACCATTTCCTAAGAAGCCAGAATGTGTACATTCTGAAACTCAGGCTTCCACAATTGTTCAGAGCGTCAGTGCTGGACTCAAGTCCCCATGGGAGTGCTAGCTTTTCAATACTTTTAATTGTTCTCTGTCCAACAAAAAGGTGATACTTTCCCCACAAAATAAAGAATGCACCTAACCAACGTTGGAGGATAAGCCTCCTAAAGCCGTTCAAAGGTCTGGGGAGTGCCAGAATCCAGATTTTAACTCACTTTTTAACAGCGCACGTAAGGCAGAAGTATTTCTAAGGCGCCAATGCCTCACACTGGCGACTACATTGTCACAAGTGAATCACCGTCTCAGTGAATCATAAAGATTTTAAGCTCTTCCCCCACAGTGTGCGTCTATATAAAAGTAACTATATGTCCTCAAATATAGATCTCAAATGAAACAAATATTTTAACTTACTGTTGAGCACGGAAACGGATTTAAGAAATCCAAATGCAAACTCACTGATCACACATCTAAAACAGAGTCTGTTGCTCTCTTGAATCACAGGAAAGCACAAGAGAGTTGGAAGAGGCTGACTCCAGAGAGAGAAATCCCAGACCGAAAGACGATTTTCCTCTTTCTTTTTCTGCAAGGAAACATTCTCAGATTTATGGCACACATTTTTCATTTGAAAATTTGATAAAGAATTCCCCACTGTTTTGAGGGACCAGAGCTCATAAATGTCAAAGCTATTATTGCCAGCAGGGTTAGGATTAATCAGTCACATGCTCTACCAGAGGGCAGAATTATTATTTGGAGGTCTTCCCTGACAAAACTGTGTCAAAGGAAGGGAAATCCCACACCATCACTTTTTTCCCCCTTTAATAGCATGGAATCTTCAGTTCAACAGAATATGAAGCAGGCTGATAGAACAGAGAAGGTGAAACAGGTATTCTGTTTCAGAATTTCAATCATGCCAAAGAAACATGTACACTGACATTCAGGGTGCAATGCTAACCAACTTTCCAGCACCAAGGAAAGGACAATGCCACTCCAAGATAAGGGAACAAACATTCCCTTACCTTAAGATGCCTCCGTGACTGACCCCCCAACTGCAGGATGCAGCACATGCCCCATGGGCACAGCTATGTCAGTGCTGGAAAATGGGTTAGGATTGTGCCCTCAATCAATCCTCCAAAGCATGATTATTTGCATGAGCTGAATGTGCACTTCAAATTTTTTTCTCTTGAAACAATTTTCTCCCTTTGTACTATGGAAAAGAGCATCAGTCCCAATAAGACTTGATTCAAGTGCAAAATTAGAAATGCTTTCTAATTGAAGTGCAGTTTCATCTCTAAGTATACTCAGGAAATAACTAAAAACGATGCAGACAGTTTTATTGGCTTTCAGAGAAGGGCCTCAAGTAAATCACCCAATGGTTGGAGATCTAGCATAGAATATTTAATGGAGACTGTGTTGCAGACACATCTCGCCTCCTTCATACTGCTGACATTGTCACCTCCCATAAACCCCAGAATTCATTCTCTTTTTGTTAAGACTTTGTTTTCTGAAGGCTCAGACAGCACATAAAAACAGCATAAATTGAACAAAGTGCCCCTACACCAAAACACGCTCCATTTCCAGGGGTGCTTAACTTTAAATCTGCTTAAATGCAGTAGTTACGCCTTGACAGTAGTTACGCCATTTATAAAACAGAGTGTAAAAATAAGAAACAGAGAGTGGTAGAAGGGAGTAACTACAGGTGCAATCCTAACCTGGAGTTAGACCGACACAGTTAGCCCAGCAAAGTTTGGCCGGCACAAGAGCCACTGTAAAGCGGGTTTGGACCACTCTCGGAGTTAGAGTGGCCAGCACACAGATGTGCGCCATCCTCCCTGACTCTGAGAATGGTCCAAATACGCTTTACAGTGGCCCTTGTTCTGGCCAAACTGCGCTGGCCTAATATAACTCCAGGTTAAGATTGTGCTCTACAAAGTGTTTATCGTTAAAAAAAAAAAAACACCTTATTTTTTTTTAAGAACTGGGATAAGAAAAGAAGTTCTATATGATTTCATAAATCACTGCATTAAGCCTTGTAATCAGAAAGGAAACCACGAGGAATATTACTACCCTAACTGAGGCAAGTTCAATACAATACAAATTCATGTAATTCAGGATGCAATCTTAAACTGAGTTAGGCCGGCATAAGCTAAGGCAGCAAAGTTTGGCCAGCACAAGGGCCGCCATAAAGTATGTTTGGACCACTCTCAGGGTACAATCCTAACCTGGAGTTTGACACTGTTAGGCCAGCAAAGTTTGACTGGCACAAAGGCAACTATAAAGTATGTTTGGACCACTCTCAGAGTCAGAATGGCTAGCACACAGACCTGCGTTATTCTCCCTGACTCCGAGAGTGGTCCAAATGCACTTTACGGTGGCCCTTGTACCAGCCACACTTTCCTGGCCTAACTCCAGGTTAGGATTGTGCTCTCAGAATCAGAGAGGCCAGCACACAGACGTGAGCCATCCTCCCTGACTCTGAGAGTGGTCCAAATGCACTTTACTGTGGCCCTTGTGCTGGCCAAACTTTGCTAGCTTAATTTATGCCTGCCTAACTCAAATTTAGGATTGTGCTCTAAATTGCAACAATCTTAAGAGATCTGGAAAGAAGAAAAACCCTTGCCAGCAAACAATGATTAAGATTAGTTTTCTATTTAAAAGGAGAATGAAACAAAGATGCCCTGATCTCTTTTTTCCATAGGACAGGGGTTCTCAAACGTTTCATCACTGGGGCTCAATTGTTAAAATATCAATCTAATCTATCAGAATCTACCTAGCTTAACTAGAAAGAAAAATTTTAAAATGTATTTATTTGCAAGTATAGGCATGCTCCAATATCCGCAGGGGTTCCATTCCGGACCCCACCATGGATACCTGAAATCATGGATACTGGGGACACCTTTTTAAAGATAGGGGAACATCAGTGGGTTTGCTGCAACAAAGTAAAAAAAAAAAAAGATGTGTTTAATGTTCCCCTATCTTTTAAATACGTGTCCCAGTATCCATGGTATCTGTGGATAACTGAAACAGAGGAGACCGGAGTACGCCTATAATATTTTTTAATTTATTTGCAAAAACGTGATCCATTTTTCATAATGAGGCAGCCTTAATGAATAGCCTCTAGGCTGTAGGGGCTTAGGTTATGTGATCCAGCTTTCACCTGCCCCACTACCTGTCACTGACACAACTAGGAAAAGAGCACACTAGAAAAGAGCACACCAGAAAAAAAAGACATTCAAACATTTATCTCCCCATGTTTACACAAGCTTGCAAACTGCAGAAGCTCGGCTCTTTGCAGGACAGTTAGCAGGTATCTGTTTTTTCAATAGTCTCAGGGATTGGGGTAATTGGTTATCTGATCTCTCCATCACCTGTGTTTTCACTAGAAGTTCTGCGGGACCCACCAGAAATCGGTCCATGACCCACCAGTTTGAAAAACGCTGATCAGCAACACCAAAAAGGCAGAAGCAAGCTACGTCTAAAAAAGGTTGGTTGGAAAATGTTCTGAGACCGAAAGAAACATGTTGTAGCCCAAGAGTAATTATAATTCCATAGGAGCAACTTAGAAAAAAAAATTTTAAATATGCATTCTCTAGACTGCAGCCCATGGGCCGGATCCAGTGCCCATCGTTTCCCTTCCCCGGGGGAACGGTGCATACTATTCCGACAGGGAGCCACAAGAAAGCCCCTGTGAACGCCCCCGACAGTCAGGCTGGCCACCCACTTCCGGGTCCCACTGCCCCAGCAGGCTTTGTGCTGGATTTCCAGGCAGACGTGGCTGGCCTGTGCAACTGTCAGAGGCATTCAGAGGCGCTTTCTTGCAGCTGCCCAGTGAAAACAGTAAGTGCCATTCACATCGGAGAAACATCTGCCAGTAGCAGCAGACTCCAGTTTGGAGACCGCTGCTCTATATAAAGAGGGCCATTATTTTTGTAGTATAGTCTTTGTACTTTTTGCAGTATAGTCTTTGTACTTTTGTACAAAGTACTTTTTGCTTTGTACTTTTGTACAAAGACTTTTGCCAGACTATAATCTCACTTCAACTTCCTTGAAAGTAATCCAGATAAAATACAGTTCAAATGCAAAAACATGTGCATCTTCCTGTACATAGTCCATATTTATTTATTTATTCATTCATTCATTTGATTTTTACCCCGCCTTTTTGCCCGGAGGCACTCAAGGCGGCATTACAATATAAAAAAATACAATATAAAATTAACATTAAAAAGCAATTAAAAACAATGTTAAAAACAATACAATAACAAAATTAAAACAGATACAATTTAACAAACAACATGCCCAGTGGATCATAAAATCAACTATAAAAATATTCTTCTGTTGTTCACACACAAAGGCTTCACCAACATCATTTGCACATCCGTTACTGTCAGTCCAATACATAAGTAATACACAGTTTATCACAGCAGTTTCCAATCTTCTCAGTGCCGTGACCCACCTTGTCCTCCATGGTGTGTTGGAATAACTTACCAGGAGGTTGCGAAGCCCTCTTCTAGGTCAGAAGCCTGAGAATGCCACTTCCAGTTTTGGAAGCAAACTGGAAATGACTTTCCGAAATCCGGAACAAGGGTGGGCAGGAGGGCCCAGGTTGCAACCCAGTGCATATGAGCTCACAAACCAACAGTGGACCACAATACATAATTTAGGAAACCCTAGTTTAATGGGATTTACTTTCTTTAGAACCTTTAGTCAGCAAATGTGCCAAGGGTAAGCATGATCCCATCCACTCATTATCTCCCCACAATATCTACAGTTCCTATCCAAGTATTAGGGGCCTTAGTAATTTTAATCTGGGTTCAGAAAAGCCTCCAACTGGAACAATATCCTAGTTTCTGAGCTTCTGGACACCTAGGACCTTTCATAGTAATGGAGACAAGTAATGGTCGTGCTAGAATGGTCATTATCCAACAGTGCTTGATGTTTCAATAGTAAAATTCATTATGCTAGTCTTCATTATCCTCATAAACTATCTTCATAAATTAGCTCAATACCTATTACACCTTATTTTTAGAATCAATTTATGAACAAAAAATCTTGATAGACAGAATCCATCTCATTATTTTATGTACTTGAAACAATTTATATCCCACCTTACTCCTCCTCCGAGGTGGTTCACAACATATTTTTTTTAAAAAAATAATAAAAATGAAAGCAATAATTTAGGAAGCCAAACAAAAAAAAAATACACATTAAAAGACAACACTGAGGGGTGGAATGGGGAATCAAACTAGTGTAATGACAAGGAGACTAAACCAATCAATATAAAATTAGGCCACAAAGGGTAAATGGAATGGAAATGATTTGAGTTGCCATTGAAAATGGAAGCCACTGAACTGAAAATTCGTTCAAGCGTTATCGCCAAATACACTTGCCAGTGGTTGGACACAAAGGAAACCCTTGTAGCCAGTCTCATGAAATGAGTACAGGTTGAGCAACCCTGTTCTGGACTGCTTGGGACGAAGTGTCTGGATTTTGGAATAATTGCATAAATATAAACAGAAATGCTTCCTCTTGCTCTTTTCAGTGTTGCGCGTTTGGGTATCTGCTGGCCTCTTTCACATTTTTCAGCAATGGCACACATCACTGAGCAGAAAATAGAATTCACATCTTGTACCTGGGAATAAACACAAGACCTTCTAGTGTTCACACTACATTTTTTTTAAAAAAAAAAAAGTCTGGATTCCGGAATAGTATCTATTTCAGATGTCTGGGTAAGGGATAATCTACCTATAGTTGCATATGGGGGTGATCAGTGCTCTGCTCCCAAACCATCAAAGGCTTTAAAGATCAAAAACCAGAACCTCAAACTGCACCTGAAAACAGACAAGCAACCAAGGCAACTGGAAAGACAGAACTCATCTTGCCTCATGCCAGCTAACAATCATGCAGGAGAATTCTGCCTTAAAATCTGAATGATCTACCGCCTTCTGAAGTCTACTCTCCATAGTGGTCTGGTGTCACTGTAAATAATGCACACAGCCCCATCCAAGCCAGTTATTCCAGAAAGTGCACTCTTCTTGTCTAGTTCTTGATGTAGGTCAACAACTAGGGTGGGACCAAGGGCATTTCCATCTCAAGGCCTGACCAGAAACCATATTGAAATGGGTCAAGATAATCAGTCTCATCTGTGGTTGTTGTAAGGACTACCATTACATGAAGATAATATACATGAAGAACTTTGCACAGTAGTGCCTTCTGATTGTGCAAAGTACTTCATGTGTATTCTTGATGTGGGTGGTATTCTGGCTTAATACAATACTCAATATTTAAAGGAGTCAAGTATGAAGGTAATTCAAAAATGGATGGATTCAAAAAGGAAAATTCTCTCAGTTAAAGGTGTGCCCAGGTTTGGAACATGGATACAGATTCAACTTTTCGATGAAAAATATTGTAAAAACACAACATAAATTAAAGACAAATTACAGTCTAAAGCTCTGATAGTTTTGATAAGCTATTCAAAATTTATTTGGGTTATTTCTGCCGTGAATGCTACAGCAGGTAGAGCATGTGCAGAGAGAAAAAAAAGAATTAACAGAGATACCCAAAGGAAGGCAAACTGCAGTGCATGCCCCTGAGTTTATCTACTTCAAACTGTATTATTGCTGAAACATTTGTCTAAAGCAGTGGTTCTCAAACTTTTTCGCACCGGGACCCGGGACCCACTTTTTAGAATGACAATCTGTCCAGGACCCACTGGAAGTGATTTCCTGAGAATGCAGCAATAAGTTTGGTTATTCTTAGTCATTTTCCAATTGCAAAGTGAATTAGAAAGGGAAAAAAGCCTATTTACAATCTTGACACAAGCAAAACAACCACCCCCTTTTCAGCATCCCATCTTCCCATATTTTCAATGCGGCTGCTCTAGGTGCTTCTCAACCCACCTAAAATTATCTCTTTGCCCACTGGTGGGTACCAACCCACAGTTTGGGAACCAATGGTCTAAAGCAATTTAAGATGTGAGCTCGCTATGGGATAAATAACATCATTTCTTGTAGTTTTCATTTGATGTTTTTAATCTTGTTTACCATAAATGTGCCTAATTGCTCTAAGGAAGACAAACAGAAGATACAGCTGAAATACCACGTTTGGTGTATTAGCAACAACAAACTAAATTCAGGTAATGTGAATTACCTAGGAAGAAGCACAAATAAAATGTGAATGCACAAATAATTCATTAGCTTTGAGAGCAGAAAGAGAGGGGAGGGTGAGAAAGCAAAAACAAAGTCCCAGCTGATTACAATGATGATTTCTCAGCAAGGAATCAATAAAAATATAGGATGGAGCATTGAAACAGCATGAGTGATGATTACAGCAGAGCCTAATACTGCCCAGCTGTATATTCCCACTGCATGTTATGTAGAGATGGGCACATTTCCTTGATCCTAATTGGAAGAGATAAGCTCAGGGCAGTTTTTCCTCTCTGCTGTGAACAAAGGGTCAGAGCAAGGGCCAGCAGCAGTCTGTGTTTTAGTCAAAGGCGTTAATACAAGCACAACAGCAAAACAGACAGTACACCAATTCAAAATGCAAGATCTAGAAAATGAACACCAAGAACACATGGAATCCAGAAAGCTGTGAGTCAAATTAGTGTGGCAAGGTTCCTCAAACTGACGTCAAATGTTATTAAGAAAAACACAATTAGATTACAGACATTAGAAACTGCTCCCATTCTTGTGTGTGGCACAAGAGTCACAGAAAAGCTACACAAAGGAGGAAGGAGGAACCTTTCTTCCTAGACATACAGGGACTACAACCAGAAATAATTGGATGCCTTCCCCAGGACAAGGAATACTCAATGGCAGCGTGTACTCTGCCATTAAATAATGGGATTCTGTAATGCCATTACATTAATAGGGAAATGGATACACATTTTCCCCATTAATATACTGCAATGGCATCTCCCCATGAATGCAATGGTATTTTCTCCAGCAGTTCAACAAAAAACATGGAAAATGATGCAATACTTGTCAGGAAGACAAGAGACGGAGCCATCCAAGCTAAGCATGGAAATGTCAGTCAATGCATTGGTTAAGGCCCAAGCCTTTAAAATTTTCTTAAGTCTGCTTGGCTTCCTGACAGGAGTGCACAATATATCTTAAATTCCTTGAAGCAGAAATTAATTTTATTTGTTTACTAAGCACTTAGGAGACAGAAATGAGCAATGGAAAAGCACCTGCTTCTTCAACCTTGGATGAAAATATGAATTCGTGCAACTCAGGGCACAATCGAGAGCCTTTCAGTGTGAGTGGTACAAGTGTACAGCTCGTGATGGTGTCATACCAAGCCACTGGAAAGTGCCTCCAATGCTGGTGGTAAGCCCTTAATGCCAGCACTGGGGAGGCGCCATGACAATTCCAGCTATGGGCGCCCAGAGGGAGCACCACTCACCTATCAGGGCTTTCCGAGAGGGTTGGGAGAGCGTTCCAGGGCAGGGAGAGGTGTGGAGCGGGGGCAGGACCAGCAGGTACTCTTACCGCTGATTCCTGACCTTCAAGTAAGGCCGTGGGACCTTACGCGGAGACCCACAGAGAAGCAAGGAGGCCCGTCGGTTGCCCTGCACCCTTACCATGGGGAAAAGAGACATTCGACCCTTTCCCCTCGGAGCCTCCTGAGCTGTCTCGCTGCCGCTGATGCAACATTAGCTGCCTGGCTACCACTGCATTCCCAGGCGGTCAGGGAGCATAGGATTGGGCTGCCGCTTAACAGTACAGGCTTATTAGAAAAATGAAAACACTGCTGATTTTAGGGATTCTATAGGCAATACAAAAAAGAGGAAACAATACTTCAATCTAAGCTGTTCAGGCAGAAAGAATTAAACTAGATCCTTATTAAAATTAATGTGATATACTGTATTCCATACCAGGAACCAGGGGAAATATTCTTGTAACAAGTGGCCCCAACAATCAGACTTACTATGCACTTTACGAAACATGAAGGGAAAAGAATGAGTGTCTTCTGTTTTCTCCATTTGTTCTTCTTGGAGTAATACAAATAGAGAGCATCTTATGCTTTGCACCATGGGCAGAAACAGATATACTGGAAGTACAGGTGGGCCCTCATTATCCTTGGGTTGGGGACCAATGGATTTGACTCACTGCAGGCCCATGACCCATGGTGGGAGGCAGCGGTGTTATGCGGCCGGAACGCTGGGCGGGACATTCGGGTGATCGAGAGCCCGCCCGTCGCGTTTCCTAGCGTTACGCTGTTTGCGTAACCAATTACACCGCTTGCATACGGTATAATGCAGAACGCGACGGGCGGGCTGTTGATCACCCGGATGTCCCGCCCAGCGTTCCGGCCGCATAACACCGCTGGTGGGAGGGCCTCAAAAGTGCCTCTCAGAGACCTCCAGCAAGCCTGCTGAGACGTGGGGAAGTCACACACAGCCTCCCAACTTTTCAGAACACTTCCAGTGGTATCCGAAGGTCCTCTTTGGGCCCTTCCATGGATCTCAGTATCCGTGGATAATTAATGCTCTCTCCTTCCTACACCTACATTTTAATGCAGTTGTAAATACAGTTAATAATACAGTCTTACATGAGAGTTATGTTCTAGAGTCAGCACATAAAGCTGAAATAGAGTACACTCAAAATTACCTTGAAAATCCTTTACATCAGAAAAATTCATACCCTCTTAAAAAAAAGGCAGGAACTGAGACCAACTAAGGGAACAGTAGCGTCATTCTCCAAACTCAGGCCCACTCCCAGTCCTGTATTTTGTAAGTTGAATGATGGGTGGAATTGCCTGAATTATTTAAATTGTTGGCTTTCTCTAGGTTTTTTTAAATTGTTAGGCATGTGCAGTTGGATTTGCGCAAGTAAAGTGCAGGTAAGATGCAGACTGCATATTCTTGAACATAAATGCATTGTGTTTTTTGTTCCAACCATATCTTGCACAAAATATATTTATATATGGGATACTTGTCATGAGCACGAAAGTTAACTTCCATTTATTTAGGGCAGTGTTACTCAAACTGGGGGTCAGGACCCACTTGGTGGGTCACGATGTGATGTCAGGCGGGTTGCGGAAATCTGGGAGCAGCCATCTTGGAAACTGCAGGCCTTACTCTTATCATTTTCCTTCTGTTAATGTTAACTGAATTTTCAAGTGAGGTTTTTTTTTTAAAAAATTGTTTTTAGTTCACCACTTTTATATCATATTTTGTCCTAATCTTGCTTTCAGTCAGGGATGTTTCATGGTTGTACAAGTGCTGGAGTCCAAGAATGCCAATTTGCATTTCAGGAGTGTCATTTTATTATGTTACAATGACAGCACTTCCTGCTTGATGATGTCACTTTGTGCCACAACATCACTTCCAGGTTAATGACATGCCATCCAGTGGGACCCGACATGAGTGCGATTCTAAAAAGTGGGTCCCGGTCTGAATAATTTAATACCACTGATTTAAGGTGGAGTTAGGCCAGCCTAGGAGTGTTGCAAACAAACCATAAAGTGTTAGGACCACTCTCAGAGCGCGATCCTAAACTGGAGTTAGGCCGGCACAAGCTAACCCAGCAAAGTTTGGCCAGCACAAGGGACACCATAAAGCGCGTCTGGACAACTGTTGGAGTCAGGGAGGATGGTGAACATCAGTGTGTTGGCCTCTCTGATTCCAAGAGTGGTCCAAACATACTTTTCATTGGCCCTTGTGCTGTCCAAACTTTGTTGGCTTAGTTTATGCCGGCCTAACTCAGTTTAGGATTGTGCCCTCAGACTCGGAGAACGGCACACATTTCAAACGCGCTTCATGGTGCATCTGCGACACTTAATTCCAGGTTAGGATTGTGCCTTTAATCTATTCCACTTTTTATTTTTTATTTTAGAGTTTACATTGAAAATCCTAGCAAACTCCTCAAAGCTGTTCTAATGAACAAGATATAAACAGAAAGTTGCTAAAAATATATTGCTGCATCGGTAACATTTATTATAACTTTGGATTTTTGGTGACACAGAGAAATGTTTGACAGTAGCAAATCTTGTCAAAACATTATGTGTAATAAAACTCCCACACATGGAGTGTTTACAAGACACCAGCAACAGTTTAATCTCCAGGATTGGCACATTAACTGCTACTGAAAAATTGCTGCAATTGCTAGTACCCTTTTAGGGAAGGGTGTTCAATTATTATTTTTTCCCATTTTAGAATACTCTGCTGCATTTCATTTAGGATCCATTCATGCTCTCCCCATTTGTTTCAGGACCCTTTGAGAGGGCCCCAATTCATTCCCCCATGCATACTCATATTGCATATTCTTTTTCTTGCTTGCAAGTATAATTTACACTACTTATTGTGATAACAGCAACAGGAACTACAATGCGCAACCAGTTCCATCCTGAATCCCCGTAACTGCACTGAGACAAAGCACCATATTGGGCAGCAAGGGGGGGGAAAGGGTAAAAACGGTAGCTATCATCAAAGCAACAGATCTGAAACAGCATAACAGTACTCTTAGATCATCTGTGGGGGCCTTTTTGACTGTGCCGCCACCAGGAGAAGTGAGAGGGGCGGCGGCCAGGAAGAGGGCCTTCTCGGTGGTGGCCCCCCAACTCTGGAACACCCTCCCCTTAGAATTGAGAACTGCTCCCTCTTTGTTTACATTTCGGCGGGGGCTGAAGACCTTTTTATTCCAAAAAGCTTTTAACTGTTGACAGGCTGGCTGGCTGGCTGGTTTGTTATATTTTTATATTTTATGATCCACTGGGCTTGTTGTTTTTAAATTCTATTCTTTTGTTTTAATTTTGTTTTATTGTATGGTTTTAATATTGTTTTTAAATTGTTTTTGGACGTTAACTTTTATATTGTGTTTTTTATTGTAGTGCCGCCTTGTGTGCCTCCGGGCTAAAAGGCGGGGTAGAAATCTAATAAATAAATAAATAAATAAATGGCAAACACAGTTTACAATGGGCCACGAATGGGGTTCAGAAAACAAACCCTAGCCATATTCATTTGTGCACAATAAAGTATATTTCAGCACAAATGACAAAAACTTTTTTAGATTGGGACAGGGAGCCACTTAATTATTTTACTTTGCCTATAAACTGCTTTGTGAACTTTTTTTGTTGAAAAGCAGTATAAAAATACTGTTTAAAAAACAAACAAACAAACCTGAATGGTGTTGCATTGGATGCAGTTTCTATGTGGTCCAAAAACAAACATGCACCCCTTTACCCTTTTATCATAAGCAGGAGGCACCATATTTTTAGGCCCCTGTCAGGCTGTCCTGCTGCTTTCGCATGCCCTTTACCCCCAAGGAGTGATCCCTTGTCCCTTATCCCAGCGGTTCCCAATGTCCTACTCAGACGTTGCGACAGCCATAAGTGCTGGCAGGGGTGGGGGCTGGATCTGGGAGGATGCCTGACAGCGCCACAGCTATTGTGGTGCTGCGGGCACCTTGGGGGTTCTTACCGGCCTCTGGAGACCAGCAGCCCCCTCTGCAAGCTTCCCTGATGAGGTAAAAAGCCCCATTTTGTGCATGCAAAGCACTTCCTCTTTTCGCAGGCAAACAGGAAGTGCTTTGCATGCGCAATATGGGGCTTTTTACCTCATCGGGGTACCTCTTCCCCCCTTAATTAAGGAGGAATGGCCCAGAAACATTTCTGAATGGGAATCGCAAACCCTAGGCCAGGAAACCCTGTCTTATCTAGACATCTGAAATCCAGACTATTTTGAAATCCAGACATCTTTGTCCAGGACTTTTTAAAAACTTTTTATAGAAAGGTCTTGTGCTCATTCCCATGTATAAACTATAAGTTCTATTCTCTGCACTGTGGTGCATGCCACTGATGAAAAATGTTGAAAGCCAGCAGACACTCAAATGGGGCACAGTGAAAAGAGCAAGAGGAAGCATTTCTCATTATATTTATGCAATTATTACAAATCCAAAAAAATCCAAAATCCGTACATCTTCCTGTCCCAAGCAGTCTGGATAAGGGATAATCAACTCATATGAGAAATAATGGGTAGCTACTAGAGATGTGAAGGCCCAGAAGAAACCCAGAAAAATTCAGAAAAAAACCAGATTTTCCATTTTTTTCCTGAAGCATTTTTGTTTTCGTTTTTCTCAAAAAATTGGAAAAATTGACAAAAGAAAAAATTGATTATGGAATATTTTATTTTAACATGATGAATAAAATATTTTAAGACAAGGTATTCAAATATTTTCCAAATATTTTCTAAAAATATGTAAGATATCAGATTATTCTAATTTCTGTGCACTGAGGACAAGCAAGTCCTAGGTTACAAACTGAACTCTCCAATGCAAAAATTGGCTTTTTTCCAAGCTTCAAAATTTCTGGAAATTTTACATCTCTAACACAGCCTCGGACTCCTCTTGCTTCTCACCTTCTTCAGACTCCTCCATCCTCTGCAGCATGTGAAAGAAACTGGTCTATGTTTGGAAACACACTAAATCAAGAAATAAACTGACATGTGAAAGGGTAGAGAAGCTTGTTTCAATCTGGGAAAATCTTCAGTTTTTAGAGGTCCATAATAACTGTGATAATGACAGACACAACAGAGTAGCTGCAGAGACTGAAACCAATACTGATAACTGCAGCTCAGAAAATGATTCTGATTAAACTTCATGCCCATTCATTGAAACTTAGTCCCACTCCTATGCACTTCCCCCCTCTTCAATTTTTTTTATGAGAATGGTTTTTTTATTTAGCAGAAGATTTAGCCGAGAGGGTTAATGCCTCCGTTTGCCCGAAGATAACAACTAAAGATCTCAAGGTCGTGAGCTCGAGACTCCAGGAAGTCTGTGTGAGCGGCAGACCTTGCAAACTGCAGCTGATTAAAAGCTGAGTTTCAGCTGCCCGTGGGAGGAGTGTGCTGAACGCAGCTGCGTCTCTGGTGAGAGCAGGGAAGCCGTTTATCAGTCAGCAGACGACAGACGGGTGGCTAAAGAAAGAAGGCTAAATCCAGAAAGAAAGATCTGTTTGAATGTGGTTCTTGAAAGATAGAACATTCTGTAAATTGTAAAAACCTTCGGGTTTGTGAAAAAGTCTGCCTATGTAAACCGCCTTGAGTTGTAATCATTAGAGAAATCTAGTGACTTTAAGAAAGGCGGTATATAAATACATGTATATATAAATACATGTATATATATTTAATACTGTGGAGAGGAAATATGAATAATTGCTACTTCTGGATTTTTAAAAATTGTGTTGTGGAGGTTTTTTGTCTGTTCCACATAAACTAGTAAACGGTTCAGGAGATTGTTGCTCCATTGGTTACAATTACAAATAAATATTAAAAAAGTAAATTCTGTTTGTAATAATTGTTTGGATACACTATATTTTTAATATGCTAGTTGTGATAATTTTATGCCAAGTCAAATTGTCCATAATCATATTTTATGTTCCTAAAGTAACAGAATGACTTTCAATCTGAAAAAGGGGGGGGGAGTGCTAATGTAGCATTTTTTTCAATTTTTCTGAAAATTTCTGTGTTTTTTTTTCAAAAAAAAAACAGAAAAAAAGAGGGGGGTTTTCCCGAGCTTCAAAAATTTCTGGAAATTTTACATCTCTAGTGGCTGCACTTGGCTAAGCTAAGAGTGCTTGCCAATGTGTGGCAGGGCAGCAGACAGACCTCTCCCCAGAAGGATGCCAGCCTGGAGCAACTCAACCAGCACTCCTCCTATTATGGCTCCGGGTGGCCAGAGGCAGATCTAAGGGAGGGCAACGCTCTAAGTTTTGCAAGAAGCCTTACCTTGCAGTGGAAATCACTCCTCTCCTGCACCGTTTTAGCCAATCCTCACAGGGAAAAGCAACATCTTGGCATTGCTTACTGGCTACAGCAGTAAGGGAGAGGAGGGTTTTACATGACAGGTTAAGGCTTCTTGCAACACTTAGAGCTTTGCCCTCCCTGTAGATCCGCCTCTGCGGGTGGCCACCCCAGGGGATTCTACTGGAGTCCCTCAATTCAGGTAGGCTGCTGCTTCCCTGCCCAGCCTGACCTGAGATACTATATATCTGCTAAGATAAAGAATAAAACACTGCTCTTTCCACCGACCCTGTTCACTTCCTCCAATGAGGAGGGTCTTTCAAGGGCTTTAAAACAGACCACATACATAACCTCACAGCAAAAAGGCACCCACTCTTTCCACATAGTGCCCACTAATTAAACCAAGGCCATGGAATTAATAGACATGGCTTTCTCTTTTCAAGTCTTGCTTGCTGACAGATCACCCTGGTTCCTTCTCTACTCCTGAAGCTTAAAAAAATACAGCTTGCTTATCTTACAGTGTGAGGTTGCCGTGGAAACAGCATCCCCCTGCGCGATGCTCTGTCATAACATTTCAGCACTGCACAGCTTAAAGACACAGCATCCTCCACTCCAAAGCCTCACAATCAGCCTCTGTATGTACAGATGGGCAGCTGATAGAGCTGCCCAAGACAGCAGAGAGAAAAGAAGCTGGTGGGACAGACATCCCAGGCCCATCTACTCTGTAAGAAACTTGTGGCTGCTTTTCTTGATAGTTTCTGAACAACCAGAAACTGTCTCTTCAGCTCGACAGAAATTTGCATCTAGGCTCATAAAAACAAGAAAGAAAATGGGTCAAATACACCCCAATATGATGACAACTGGAAGTTTAATTTCAGACCTCCTTTCATGTAGTTCTACTTTCTTAGCCCTGTACAAAGGAAATAAGAGGTAACCATAATTATCCATAATGGAAATAAGCCTCTAATAGACTGCTTCTTAATGAGGAGGGGGGGCTTCCAGGCTTTAATCACTAAGGGTCCAGATGGAAATTCTCCAGGCTCTGTGAGTGACAGAATGTGTTGCTTATTAATTAAACATATGAAGCAATTAGCTTCAAACCTTTATGGTAAAACATCACTGCAGCTGTGTAACGTTTGGAAAAGAAAAACATCAAGGTATGACTTGCCTCACATATTGCAAAAGATAATTTGCAGCGTCCAACAAGGATACACATAATCCTTAGAATGGTATAATTTTCTAGATATATGTTGAGGAAAGAAAACAGTCCACACCAATGGTTCCCAAACTGTGGGTTGTGAGCCAATTTCAAGTGGGCCACAAAGCACCTGGAGCCGCCATATTGAAAATAAGGAAAGATGAGATGCTGGAAAGGGGGAAGGATGTGTGGTTGTTTTGCTTGTGTCAAGGTTGTAAATAGGCTTTTTTTCTTTCTGAGTCACTTTGCTCTTGGAAAATGGCTAAGAAATAACCCAACTTATTTCTGCATTCTAGCGAAAGCAGCAGGCTCTGGCATCACAATGACGTCACTTCTAGCCATGACAGAACTTCTGTGGGTCGCGGACAGATTGTCATTCTAAAAAGTGAACCCTGGTGCTAAAAAGTTTGAGAAGCACTGGACCACACTATACATGACTGCCACTGATGTAACAGGAAAGAGATTTACATTCATTTCTTTTTTAAAAAAAAAAAAAACCCTAAAGAAATGTACAGCAAAACATGTGGATCTTTATTTAGGTAGGTGTGTCTGGTGTAGAGTGTTAACTCTAGAGTAGAGTTTAACGCAATGAAGCTTTTTCCTAAGTTAATGTATTTACTGTAGAACCATGTACTTTTCATACATTTGTGTTTTCTAAGTAAGCATGTAACATATTTATTTTATTTATTTATTTATTTATTTATTTATTTATTTTTATTTGATTTTTACCCCGCCTTTTTGCCTGGAGGCACTCAAGGCGGCCTTACAATTAAAAGCACAATATAAAATTAACATTAAAAAACAATTAAAAACCATATTAAAAACAATACAATCATAAAATTAAAACAAATACAATTTAAAAAAACAACACGCCCAGTGGATCCTAAAATCTATAAAATACACAAACCAGCCAGCCAGCCAGCCTGTCAACAGTTAAAAGCTTTTTGGAATAAAAAGGTCTTCAGCCCCCGCCGAAATGTAAACAAAGAGGGAGCAGTTCTCAATTCTAAGGGGAGGGTGTTCCAGAGTTGGGGGGCCACCACCGAGAAGGCCCTCTTCCTGGCCGCCACCCCTCTCACTTCTCCTGGTGGCGGCACAGTCAGAAGGGCCCCCCCTAGATGATCTAAGAGTAACATAAAACATCATTGCAATAATTTTTGCCGCATAAATTGTTTTACATTAACATCTATATAATTCAGCTATACAATTCATAAGAAAACAAAATCTGATGCTTAGTTACTTTCAGGACAAAGCCAAAGCAATGTTTATTATTAAGTGTAATAGTTATTATACTTATTATCAACAAGGGATGGGTTCCTGGAACCTCCATGGATATGAAAAACCACAGATGTTAAAATCAGTGGGTTTTCAGGGCGGGGAGCATCCTTTGAACCTGACCAGAGCTCAGCTCCAGTTGGGTCCAGAGGCATTCTGAAGCCTGGAGCTGAAAACCGGAAGTTAATTTTAAAAAGCTCCAGGTGTCTTTCTGAGGCTATGGAAGGCCTCTGAGAACTACCTAGACTCATTTAAAGGCAATTTCTAGTTTTTGACAAAAACTGGAAGTCGCCTGTTTCAGCTCTGGGCTTCGTTCTTTATCCCACAGAAGCTGCAGGCAGGCAGATGCGGCATCTGCAGGCTTCAGAATGCCTACAGACCCAACTGGGGTTCCAGAGGGTGCAAACAAGCCCTCCGTGGGGGTGGGGTGGGGGTGGCAGCCGTGTATGCTCAAATCCGCAGTTGTTGAACCTGTGGATATTAATGGCCTGCTTGATACACATACATGCGTGCAAACAAAACATGTATAATTCAACCAAAAAACTCAACTCTGCCCATTACAAACAAAAACGTTAAATTCCTGTATTGCTAAATGTATTTATGATGTTCCAGGAAGAAGAGAAAAGGTTCCAGCTTTCTGCAACATAGCTAATTTTGCAGTGCCCTTCTCTGACATTAATAATGTGAGTAAGCTTTTTAATACAGTGTTCCGTAATTCAATTCTGTAATGTCATAAGTGTTCTATAATTTTTATTTTGATCCATTACTAATTCTCTGATTTTTATTATGTGTAATAAATTCAACAATATTGACTTTGACAGCTTATAATTGTAGTTGCCTCTTAAATAATATACAATATATTAGATAGAACAATGCACTTCAAAAGGAAACAACATCATGCATTCATTATTTTCTGACTACCACAAACCCGTCCCCATACAAACACTTTTGAGGCACTCGAAAGGCAAGAGTCTGGCTGTTGCCCAGGCAAAGACTCTGGGTTGACTACATATATTTGTAAGACCATCCAGATCAGGTCAGAAAGAATCTATGCAAGTCCTGGAGCTGAAATTCTGTTGGAATACAGAAAAGCAACACTGCTCTCTCGCACGCTCTCAGAGTGCAATCCTAACCTGGAGTTAGGCCAGCATAGTTTGGCCGGCACCAAGGCCACAGTAAAGCATGTTTGGACCACTCTTGGCATCAGGAAGGATGGCACACATCTGTCCATTGTGCCAGCCAAACTTACCCTCACTCGCGCATGCTTCTCTCTCTCTCTCTCTCTCTCTCTCTCTCTCTCTGGAAACCAGGAAGCTCCTAGTCCCAGTCAATCCTACTAGAGTTTTTGTTTTGTTTGAAAGGAATTGGCACACAACAAATTGCTACAATCTGCAATGCAACTTGCTTTCATTAGGAAAGGCAAAGAAAGGAAGACGTAGGAGAGTCATACCGAGAAGTAAACATTCCATGAGAGCAGTTGGGAACAGGAGACAAATCCAGAGTTTAAGAAGTAGTCACACATCACCAACTTCAAATAGGTGTAATCCCTGTGCATCCAGATTCCCACACCTCAGAACAACAAATAATCCCCAAATATGCAGGATGTACTGAGCTCCTAAGGATAATCATTATTCCAGCAACTCAAGAGTATATGCACATCAGAGGAGTTTCAAACTGAAGCTTAGTGGAGCTACACAGTGGGATATGCTTACTGTCATGTGAAATTGTATGAAGAGTTCTACAGCATTTCAAATAAACTTCTAGACTTTCTGAATTTAAGAAGACAAGGAACAGGTTAGTAAGCAGAAGAGTTCTAGAAAATGGACCAACAATTTGTAAGCAAACACATAACCCTCGTGTCCAAATCCCAAGCTATGGACACCGTTTGTAACTCCTTTGGGCATATTTGGATTTCATGAGAGAAAAGGGATATTATGCGATCTGAGTTTTGAATTTTTCCCATAGAGCCAATCCTATTCACCCCCATCTTTCCGATGCAGCAGTGCCAAAATGGCTACTGTTGCATCCTGTGGGGGAGGGGGGCAGTTGCAAAGACCTCCTCTGGGTAAAATAACTTTCCTTACTTGGGGTAAGTCTTTATAGTGGGCACAGACACTGGCAGATATATGCAGGCACCTATACCACAGGATCAGGTCTAGGAAAGGGGTTGGGATTTGGCATCAGACGCTGCCGTCAAACACAACCTTTCCCAGACCTGATCTACCCTCCCTCTTCCGTGTTGTCACTCCTTTGTGTTTTGCCCCCATTCCACCTTTCTGCCCCCCTCCATCTTACCCCTTTAGAATTGGGCCATAAGCTAAATGTAATATGTAAAAAGAGCTCCGTGCATGCTCCTTCACTTGGTTTTCAAAACAGCTGATTATTTATCCTGGACTAATACTGCTATTACTGTGCACCCACAGATGAGTTTGTATAAAGTAAATGTATGGACAGGACTATTGACATCACAACTTTGTCTTGTGTGATTTGCAGGTTCTGATCCATTCTCAGGAGAATTAAGAAGTCCTCAAAAACACTAATTAGAAGTTGTATGA
>JAJKFI010000007.1:11402350-11434786 GCA_029204185.1 Lerista edwardsae | reverse complement strand
AGGATGCAGTGCTGGAAAATTTGACAGGATTGGGTTTGGATTGGGCAGGATAAGTTCAGTGGTGTCATCCTACCGGTACACTGGGCGGGACATTCGGGTGACCGGCAGCCCGCCCGTCGCATACCGCAGTGTTACGCCATTTGCGTAACCAGTTACGCCGCTTGTATACATTACGCAAACGGCGTAACGCTGCAGTACGCGACGGGTGGGCTGCCGATCACCCGGATGTCCCGCCCAGCGTACCAGTAGGATGACACCACTGGATAAGTTTGATTCTCTATAAAAAGGGAAGATAACTAGTGTACTTTTCAGAAGACTTTCCAAGCATATATTCCCCATATATTTGTGCTAGAATGAGGAAGATGAGTCCCTTGCATCAGTATGAAAAACCTAACATCCAATCCTGTGCTTTGATTCTGGGTTTAATGTATAGGTTGAACTGAAAAAGATGACCAAAGTAACTAAAAAGTGAAATTCTGATAAAATTAATAGACAAGAAGAAGAATTGTATCTGGTTTCCAAACCCAGCTTCAGCACGAAGTGACTACAAGTCAGGTCAATCAATCAATCATCAGTATTTATATACCGCTTTTAACACAAAATTCACAAAGCGGTTTACAGGCAAATAATAGCATTAAATGGCTCCAAAAGGGCTCACAATCTAAAAAAAAAATGCAGACCACCACCAGCAACAGCCACTAGAAAAGACACTGTGCAAGGGTGCATAGGGACAATTACTGTCCCCCAGCTTGGAACACGACTTGGAAAAGTGCCTCTTGCCCAGTTAGCAGGGGTAGCTTTCCACATTGTAATTTTTCTGCTCTTTAATAAGGAGAATAAAAATCAAGACTTTCAAAATATATGCCAAAAAACTAACAAGCTATATAGCAAAAGAGATGTGATGGTGCAACCCTATGTGCCTTAAAAATTTTGTCACCATCAAGCATGCAAGAGTGGATTTCTAGGAAAGTGGCAGTGGAAGAGCAATGCCGAATCCTTCTTATCCCTGCCAGTTTTTCCATGCAATACTGGCTCGTCCCACAGCTAATTTTCTCCTATCCAACCTCTGAGATCAAGGTAAACAAAAAAACAGCCTGGGTGGAGGGTATAGGTAAAAAAGCAGAAGGCAAAAGATCAGCATTTCCCTCTTCACCCTCTACTCCTTGTCCATTATTTTTCAGCTTACAATTCTCAGCTATTTGCTGGGCAAGGAACAAACCCACCAGCTGTCCAGAAACAAACCCACCAGCATCACATGTAGTTCAGTTCCAAAGCCACAGTTCTCAGTGCACTCACTGGAAATTCAGCAGGACGTCTTTCTGGGTCAATACACATTGGACAGGGCGGTAGTGGGCATTTTGCTAGAGGCTGTTAAGCAAAAGAATAGATCCAGCAGCATTTTTGGTAGGATTCTTACATGCACTGAAGCAGAGTACACAGTTAATGATCTTCTATAGCTGGGTGGCCAAACTTAACATATGAGCCACATACGATGAGCTTCAGATGTTTAGATCCACAGGAAAGGTGTTTGGGAACTGCAATAACTAAAAAGCATTTAAATTCTTAAATATAGTGTATTTACTCACCATGAACATTAAACTTACATTTTAATCCAGTCAATGGGCATAATTATTATACCCAGGAAATAATTATAAAGCTTGAAACTTTTTATGTGCCTTTTACAGTACATTAATTGTGATGGAAAAATGAACTTAGCCAATATATTTTTGTGAGTCGCACATTATGTCAAAGAGCCATATGTGGCTCATGAGTTACAGTGATTTGGCTGCCCTTGTTCTATAATTTCAAGTCTGAAAAAGAGACAAATATTTGACACCTCTCAGTGTTTCAGAAATAGACATCTATACTGAATAACCTGAGCACCTCTAAAATCAGCTCTAAACCAGTGTTTTTCAAACACTGCAGCTGCAGACCTTGCTTTTGCTATATTTCTTTTGTGAGTGTTTGAATTTTCAAGTGAGGGATGTTTTTCGTTCGGTGTTTTTACATAATGTTTTGTCCTAATCTTGCTTTCTGTCAGGGATGTTTTCTGGTTGTGCAATTGCTGTAGTCCAAGAATGCCAGTTTGCATTCCAGGAATGCCATTTTATTATGTCACAATGCACTTCCTGCTTGATGATGTCCCTTTTGGCTGTGACATCACTTCCAGCTTAATGACATCACTTCCGATGGGTCCCAACAGGATTGCCATTTTAAAAAGTTTGAGAATCACTACTCTAAACAATAAACAAGAGCTGGCTACAAAAAGTTAAAAAGAAACATTAAGAGCAAACACAACATATATATCCATCCAATCAGGAAACTCAGGAAGATGAAAAGGTACATTTTGTTCTTGCAGTCTGTCTGGTGAATTAATATTTATCATCATGTGCTTTATATAGCTTGTTGAAGACTATTCCTATTAAAAATACATTAAAAAGCAGACAACTAAAAAAGCTGGCTACCACAGTCCAGCTCCACTTGTCTGAACAAACAGCAACTATTTATTTAGTTAGGAAGTTTCATATATGGGGCTTTATTTATTTATTTAGACAGGGGATTTCTAGAATCCTTTTGGCTTAGCCATTCAGCAGCATCCCTGGCATTTTGAATTCAGGTTCATTAGCATCAGCCTTATACAGACAGCTTGATGCCTACAGTAAACATTTGTGCCGGATGAAGGCTAAACAGCTTAGCGGAGCAGGAGCCAGGGTGCTTCCTCTTATTTATTTACAAGCTTATGTCTTGCTACTCATCATTTGAGCATCAGTTCACTCCAGGAAGCAAAGATTTTCAGGCCCTGAAACAAGCTGGCTGCAAAGTTTAGTTGGCCAAAGTCGTACAACTGCTCACACAACTGTAACACTGACGAAAGCATGAAACACATATGCGTCTGCAATAAGAATTTCTGATTAGAGCACTTTGTCCCAATGTTACGAAAAAGTATTATGCACCAAATTTGGAAAAGGATATGTTTTAGATCTGGTTAAGTGCCAATTCTTTGGCGGAAGCCATAGGAATTACAATTTGGTGAGAAGTCTCAGAGATCCCTAGACCTTCCTAATAGATCTCAGTGTTGCTGAAAAGATGAAGTTACCAGAAAACCAGTTTAAACCTGCAATTTAGGTATGCTCAGATTGGAAGGCTACAACAATTTCAAAGAAAACAAGAAGTCTGCATGCACATTTAAGCATGATCGGTGGAACAGAAGGCCTATAAAACCCTTCCTGAATCAAGTGTGAAAAATCCTTTGATGCAGGGAAGTAGTATCCATTTTGCCAATAAGAATTGGAGCTGAGAACCTGCAACTTGCCTGAAGCAACCTAGTGCTTCCAGAACTGGGATTTGAACCTAAGCCTCCTGATACAAACCAATAATCTATTCACTTATGCACTCTGATTCCCAATACAGAGCTCAGCCAAAATTAATTAGTTATAAAACTAACCTTCCCAAATAAAACATTAACTCTGTGTAATTTAGGGCCTTGCTAACCTTCAGAACATCCAGTTGCAGTTCCTTGCAGAAGCAGGAAACCAAGCAGGGAAAAAGAACAAAAAAAAATTTGAGCATGCCTAAAAGAGCCTCTCATACAACATGGTTAGAGAACAATATAAAATCTACATATACATCAGCAACATTTAAAATTTCACTTTTTTCCCTACAAAGCCCTTATTTATTTGAAATTTCTGGCTTGTAGTTAATACTGGCATGAAGTTTCTTAAAGTGGCTGAAATTCTCAATCCTTGTGAAAGTTCACAGGGCAGCTCAGAAAGAGACAATAGGAACACTGCACTTAGTGTTAAGACGAGGCAGGGGAAAAATCCATGTCCTTCCATTCCCCTCTTCGGTCCCTGGATACCTCAATACCAAATGAGCAAACTGCTCTCACTGAACCACATCTGAAATTCTTAGGTGCTTTACTTACTTTACGGCAAAGCAAATTCAGGCACTCTCATAGTAAGGATATCTTTCTGAAGTATTTCTAAGGATGAAAACATTTTACTTCCCTTGCCTTGAGTTTAATTTAAATTAGAAGTCCTGTGAAGCCCCTAACTGTGGGCCTTTGAAGTCTACAAGAAATTTGAATCATGAGACCTGCATTTCCTAGCTAAAGTATCTCCAGGGAGAGGATGGGAGTAAACAGCAACTCTCTAGATCTTTATCTCTTACTAGTTATGTGATTTTTAATTAGTGCAGTAGCTGCAAGAAACATTCATGGGTGTTTTATCACATAGGCATACAAATATTCCCCCATCTCCCAAGGGAATGCTCACTTTGTGAGCTTTGTAACCAAAGGATTCTTCTCTTGACAAATGTAAGAAATTCATTTGCAAAACTACACTGAACAAGCCAAATCTTGGAAGGAAGGGAAAGAAAGCAAATGGCATGGCAGAACCAGTTGAGAAAAGGCATCACAAGAAGAGTTACGAAGCAATAAAATAAACAGCCAACCCAGGCTAGCAAATGGGCACTTAAGTGTCTTAAGTAATGATTTGTATTTAAATACCAGTTAAAGGCAAGTAATATAAAGCCTTCCATCCCCTGTTCATCCTTCAGCAAAGTTCTGCCAGTGATACAAAGCTGGAAGGTTTGTTCCTCATTTGAACTGCAATCCTACCCACAGGCAGACTGCTTAAACTCCAATAAAATCAATGGGACATGGACAGCCTTGATCTCTTGTTAGGAGAGAGACAAATGAATACGTGGGATTTTTTATCTCCATTTGATTCAAATACTAATTACAACAAAAGTAAAGGTATGGGTTTTTTTTTCCCCAAGTTACTTTCCTGTGTGCCGACAGCAGGCAATTTATCCATGGTCACCAGGAGCAATCCCACTCTGAAGCTCAGCAGCTATGTTCTGCTTGTTTATGTTGTCCTATGTAGGAGGCTCACTTCAAAATATTTTTATCCCAACTTTCCCTTTTACAATAAAAGGCCCAAGGTGGATAACAAGTCTTTAAAAATATCAGAAAACCACAAAACATGGAATAAAACAATGTCAGAAGAAAAAAAAATCTGGGTTGCGCCATGATTCTGAACTACGATAAAAACATTTGCTCCCCCTTATAGGAATCCCCATGTTCATGGACAAAAAGCCCCATAACTTTATTCATTGCATTGTTATCAGAAACAGCAAGTATTTGCCTTAGCCAGATTCAGTGCACAATCCTAACCTGGAGTTAGGCCGGCACAGTTAGGCCAGCAAAGTTTGGCCAGCACAAGTGCCACAGTAAAACGCATTTGGACCACTCTCCGAGTCAGGGAGGATGGTGCGCGGGCCTCTCTGACTCCGAGAGTGGTCCAAACATACTTTACGGTGCCCCTTGTGTCAGCCAAATTTTGCTGGCCTAATTGTGCCGGCCTAACTCCAGGTTAGGATTGCGCCCTCAATGTCCTGCCATCTGCTGTTCTTTTTGGGAAATTTTATACAACACCATATGCTGATAGACACTGCCCGTGCTGGCAAGTATCTATTGAAACTATTGTTCACTATTTCCTTTATTGTCCCTTCTATGATGAGATCCGCCAAAAACATCTAGTCCCCATTTTATAAACAAGGCTGGAATTCTCTGATGAGACAAAAATACATTACCTCTTAACCAACTGCTGAAAATACTGATATAGTGGCAACTTTTCTGTATCAGCAGCTTGAACGGAGCAATTGTGAAGCTGAAGGACTATCTACTATGACTACAAATATTTGGCCGTTTCTGTAATACTGGAATTAGATATATCTTCCTTTCAACTCCTCTACCCCTCCCTGCCCTCTCCCCTAAGAATGCAGCTATCTCTACAAAATAGGCAGGACCAAGAGGGATGCAGTCTCCTTTTCCCATTCCCCAGCATAGATCAGCCACCAGAACAACCAAAGCAGTTTTCATCCCAAAACCAAGTCTCAAGTCAACCTGAAAAGAATCCAAATAATGCTCATCTGGTTGTAGGATCTCAGTTTTAATCCATCATCTGTATTTGAGCCTCTTTCTGTATTAATCCTCATTCAATACTAACACCTCACTATTTATGACCAGCGAAGGTTCTTAAAAGTTATTATCAACCCAGAACAAATTATATGAAAATCAATGACACAAACTGGGCCATGCCCTGTCAATTTCTGACTAGCTACGTATTAATATGCACTGAGACTGCAGGATCTCAGAACGCTAGTCACAGAAAAATTCCAGTAAACTGAGTGTGCAGATCAAAAAGTATTCTAGACTCATAAGGAGATACACAACTGTGCACATCTAAAAAAAAAACCCCACTCTTGAGGACTAGATCTTAGATAAATAACTCTGCAACCTTTCAATTAGCCAAACAAACCTGCTGGGTTGTGATGCTGTTGCTAATCACTTGGCTTTTCCTGTCCTTCACTGGGACCACAGAGTTCTTCAGGGTCTTTTCCACTATATCTGGTTCTGGCAGCTAATTCCTGCGTACAAGGAGGGGAGGGGGAAAGAAAGATAAGGGATTAGATGGGTTTCCAGGACTTTAATCAACAGTTTACAATAGGTTCCTTCTCTTCTTCTCCCTTTTCTTCCCCCCCTCCTCCGGTGTGGTCTTCAATCAACAAACTTCCCAGACAAAGCTTTGCTTCATGTACTTGCTGCTGAATCCTATTTAATTGGGCACAGTTGGTACTTCTCTGTTCACAACAAAGAGTGGGTGCTAGCAGTGTACAGACACAGAAAGAGATACACAGTCTCTTATAGTGGAAGAAGCTGCTGCCTTTCAACTCTTAAACAAGGTATCTTTATTTATTTTCCAGGGGAATATAAGCAGAGAAGAGCTCTAACTCCAGCATGGTCATGGATAGGAGGCTGCATTCTGCAACCTTGGGAGGGTCAATTCAGGCCAAACAAAAGCAGCAGGAGTTGAATTCCCGCAAGAACTGAAGAAGCAACCCCAGTTGCTTCTTCACAATTACAGAAAGGGTACAGAAGTAATCCTAATTTATGCTGGGCTCTCAAGAAGGCTCATATATTTTGCTGAAAATTAAAATGGATATTGGAGATGAACAAAACAAGCAGGACAGGGTTGTGGTTGGACTAAAATGAAAACCAGGTCTTAATTTGAATTTAGCACTGCAAAACATATATTTAAAAACAGCTAATTTCAAAATACGTAAAGCAATAGCAGAGCGTGTGGTTTAAGTAGGTGGAGAGCATCTTCCTGCTATCCTGCAAGTACGTTTTAGACTGTCATATTCAGCCTAATGTGCTGCCTCCTTTATCCTACCCTGTGTTGTAGCTGCATCCCCAAAGCCATTTCCAGTTGTCTCAGCAGCCGATGATGGATATGAATTGATCAAGTAGTATTGAATTGTTCCACTAATCCCAATAGCCACCCCAGGGCCACTAAAACCACCAATCGAAGAGGCTTGAGAAACCTACCCATTTAAGCAATCGCTGCAACCATTTATCTGCATCTGAAGATTCCAGTTTGTCAATTTGCACAATGCAATATGTGCATTTCTAAAAATCATAACATGCATTAAGTGCCAGCAGACTAAAGAGGAAAACATTACTGTCAGGTATATATCAGACTCGAGAGCCCTGGTATCGTATATTAAATAAATTAAAAGGATGCTTTGGTGATATTAATGCAAAGAATTGCCCTTCAAAGGCTGTGGGGTTAAAGCCCCTCAGTATCAAATTCAATTTCTTAGGGGTTTTAAAAGTGCTAACTACGTTGAGGGAAATGCTGCCTGCCTGCAACCCTTGAGAAGATTAGATGATTACAGCCAACTATGAGACACTTAAATCCTAATTCCCATTGAATCAAATCTGCATTGTGCAGGAAAAGCCAGGCATATATGAATTTTGCCTGTGCTCACGTTCTGCTGTATGCAATGATCCATGTCAAAAATACTAGAAGCTAAACCTCTTGCATGTGTGACAAATAAAGCCTGACTGTGGTGGTTAGGGTAATGCAGAGAAGATGGGAACAAACTGCAGTAATCCATCCCAGTTCAGAGACAGGCCCAACAGAATACAGAATAAGGGGGAAAAATATATTCTATTTTACATGAATAATGGAGACAACCATGCCTTGAGGAAAGGTGGTAAATTAATATAATCTTTAATGGGCAGTACATAACCAACTCTTCATGTAATTCATACAGAAATTCAGGGATGGCATAACAACAATGCAGGTTTAGATGACTCAAGACTATAAAATACTGTAAACCCCAACACTCTTCTCCCTGGGGCACTATTACTTCTTCAGGCCCTTATAAATCTGTAGTTCTCACAGTGCAATCTTCTACACATTCACTTAAAAGTCCCACTGTTTTCAGTGGGGCTTACTAACAGGTAAGTATGCATAAGACTGAAGCTCAGCAGCCCAATCCTAAACCCTGGCTGCACCCAGAGAAACCATGGCACTGAAATGGATGCCGCTGTATCTAAAGATTTAGTCGGGCAGAAGATTTAGTCGAGAGGGTTAATGCCTCCGTTTGCCTGAAGATAAGAGCTGAAAGATCTGAAGGTCGCCAGTTCAGAACTACCTGAAGTCTCTGTGAGCAGCAGACCTTGTAAATTGCAACTGATTAACAGCTGAGCTTCGGCTGCCTTGTGTGAGGGGCAGTTGTGCCGAAGTCAGCTGCTTCTCTGGTGGGAGCAGGGAAGCCGCTTATCAGCCAGCAAAAAGACAAACGGGAGGCCAGAAAGAAGGACTAAATCCAGAAAGATCCATCTGTATGCGTGTAGTTCTTGGAAGATAGAACATTTCTGTAAAAATTGTAAAAACCTTCGGGTTTCTGAATAAAGTCTGCCTATGTAAACCGCCTTGAGTCATTAGAGAAATCTGGTGACCTAAGAAAGGTGGTATATAAATACAAGTATTATTATTATTATTATTATTATTAATGGAACCGGCAGCCGCTGGAGCCTCCTCAGGATAAGGGAATATTTGTTCCCTGGCCCCATGTAAAGCCTGGAAGCGCCTCAGATCTGTGCCCACTATTGAGGAAGTGCAGAGCCGAGGAGGCCTGTGTAGGCCTCTGCGGCTCAGGAGGAGACATTGGATTTGGTGGCAGAGTCTGAGCAAAATAAATAACCAAATAACCAAATAAATAACCAAATCAAGTGTTGGTAATCTCATGTAATCCCTGATTTTTGTTATTTGTTTAGGACTTCACATGTCAAAAACTAACAGAGCCAAGGCTACCCAACTCAAATCCCGTAACCTAGCACAAAACAATCCCAAGAAGAGGCAGTCAGTGTAAAAGTGGGGAAAAAAATTAAATAGCAACTCTGATCAAACAGGAACTTCGCAAACCCTTTTACAAATACTGATCCAAGAAGATATTCACTTTATTCATTTTCTCCTTCTCATCCCCAGAGATCTACGTGGCAAAAAGTCTAAACACCACATTATTCCAAAAATGGTTTTCTCTCATTGAATGCAACCCACTTGGCTCTCAAAGACCCAGCTGCTCAGCATCTCACACAGACCCAGCTTCCCACATACATTAAATAAGAGCAAAATGACACAAGACCCTGGTAACTTGTGAGTGGAGAAAAAAACCAGAGTGGAAGACTGAATTTTTTTTAAAAAAAGACTAAAGCAGATGCTGTAAATCTACTGCTAGTGGTAAAAGTGGTTTCTAAAATGTACTTGGAAGACCTAATGCTGAACATAACCCTGCAGGCTGCAATTCTGTGATTCAGAGAGTCCAGTAAAATCTGAAATTTCCTCTGCATGATTATAGGCAGCTCCATTATTCCAGGATATTTCACAGAAAGATAATGGGATGACAATCTCAGATGTTTATTACCACCACAGTCTTACTGTTGTTATCTCAAGGAGGATGAAAGTATGCCATTCTTTACAAAAGATATATTAAGAGCTCTTAAAAACTATCATGGTGTATCCGAAGGAGCAACAACAAAAATTAGAAATGGTAACAAACAGAAGTTGATCCAGAACGAGTGGCATAAAGCTAATAACTATTTAGTAAACGACGAACATCTTAGGACAGCTATCAGTTTCATTATTAGATATTCATTCCTTTTCTTTTATTGCCTCTCAGGTATTTTCATCCTTTAAATCGGCAGTCTCCGAACGTTTTTGGCACGAGGGTCTGACATGGCGTTGAGGGCCGCAAAAAGAAACACACGATATCCTGTACGTACAACAGAGGAATGGATTTTGAAAAGGAAAATGAATTTTGGGTGAATGAATTTTTGAAAGGAAAAGTATGATAGAAAATCAGTATTTTTGGAAAAACATTTTTTTCAAGAGGAAATTATTTGGAGGGACTGGAAAAAGAATTAATGCATTGGCATTAATTCTGCCAATGCCCCCTGGCAGAATTAATTCCCCCTGATCCTGGTGGAGGCCTTGTCCCCTCCCGCGAAGGACCCTGTTGCTTGGGGTCAGGGCTATTTTTCTCTGCTGTCTAAAGGAGCCTGAAGAACACTGAGAGTACAATCCTAATTTGGAGTCAGGCCAGCACAGTTTGGCCGGCACAAGGGCCACAGTAAAGCACATTTGGACCACTCTCAAAAGCAGGGAGGATGGTGCACATCTGTTTGCTGGCCTTCAAGAGTGGTCCAAGCATACATTACAGTGTCCTTTGTGCCGACCAAACTTTGCTGGCCTAACTCCAGGTTAGGATTGCGTTCTGAATCTGCTCAATCTATGCTGGATTATATCCAGATCTGTTCCTTCTGTGTTACTTTTCCTTCCATTCCTAAACTGTGCACTTCGGCGTACCTAGAAAATCCTCCAAAAATGCAGACGCTAAGACTCTATTTGGTTTCCCAGCTGACACTCTTTGCCCAGAAGCCCTGCAGTGCAATTCAGGCCAGGAAGTGGGGAGAGTTTTTAGGTGGGGAAAGTTCTCCAGTGGGGTCTCCTTGCCAGGCTCAGCAGTGGTGGATGGGAAGCTCCTCCTCTCAGGTCAGGCAGGTCAGATAATGACGATTTCCTGAGGGGAGGGGCTCCCTCCATTATCCCAGTCTGGCCTGGCCTCAGGTTCAAATCAGTCACATTGGATTCCTTCCTTAAAAAAAAAAAAAGCCTTACTCTGTTCCTGTGCAGCGTTCCCTTTAAGGCAAGAAGCCTTCCGCTGCGCTCAACTATCTCCATCCTCAGACAAGAAAGATTCAGCAGCCCCCCCCCCCGCTCCAGCAAGAGGCAGCTGGCTGTCTAGCCCGAGTGTGATTAGCTGGGGCTACCTGCTCCCCCCACCCATCGGGCAGGGAAGAGGAGAACAGGGAGACACAGGCCAGTAGAGCCAGGATCGGAGGTATTCGCCCGGCACGTTTATATAGCTTAGAAGGGCGCCATTTTCACGCTTAGCCGCACAACCACGCACCACCGAACACACCGTGCCATTTCACCTATCCTTGCTGCGGCGGGCTCCAGAGGCCGGATCTTGGTGTGGAGCGCACCATCTACCCTTCGCTACCCCCCGACTTGTCTCCCAGTCGCCTCGCAAGCCTCAGAACACGCCACTCGGCCCTGCTCCATGGCAACGCTCCCCGCTCGCCAGGCTTCGGGGAGGGAAGCAGCAGGTTCGCTACCCGCCGCCCACGAAACAGACGAAACAGGCATATGCAAAAACCAGTCGCCAGTGCATGGAGCCGCCTTCGAAGCGAGCCAGGACCGGTGAGTCTGAGCCCCAATCCTCTCCCTTAGCCCCCACAGATGCCCCTTCGAGACCAGTGGCAGCAGGCACATCCAAGCTCTCTCCCTCCCCCTCACCCCAGCCTCTGCTCTCCACCCCCCGGGGCGTACAACCAACTGCTAACAGGGAGGACCTCGACCAATCCATCGCTACCTTAGTGCAAGCATCTATCGCCTCCCAAATGGCCTCCGCCATCGCCACGCTCCAGCAGTCCATCGCGAAACGTGGCCACCCTTGAGGCACCCCCCCACTCACCAGGGACAGCCAGCCACTACTCCCCCCCTCCCAGAGTCCCGGTAACAAAACCCCGGTGCGTGCTGCAGCAGCCCCGCTCTGCTGAGCCTGACACCAGCCTCAGAGCCAGTATATGACCTAGAACAAGAGTCCGAGGCCTCAGAGGTAGAGGACAGAGAACTCTCTGAGGAGGAGGTTTTCCAGCAAGACCTCCCGGGAAACAGGCTGTTCCACGCAGACCAATTCCCTAGGCACCTGCATAGGGTCCTGAAAACATTCAATGCTCTGCCCGGGGACGGGCCCTCAGGACCCAGCTCGCAAGGCTCGGAACCTGCTGGTTTGCAGTGGGGGCCGGCTTCAGTCCTGCCAAGCCCTGAGGAACCCACTCTGGGTTTTCCCCTTCTCAAGTGTTTCAGGCCCCTCATTGACAAAGAATGGGCCAACCCCACCAAGGCCAGGGACTCCAACAAGCCATCCACAAGGCTGTTTAACTTAGATAAAGAGGGTATGCAGCTCTTAAGCCTTCCCCTAGTAGACGCACCCATGGCCGCCCTAAGGTCTCCTTCCATGCTTCCCACGGACAGCGAGGGCCTCCCTAGAGACCCCACAGTTAAGAAGGTGGAGATGGCAGCCCGCAGGGCATTTAACGCCTCGGCCTCCTCCCTCCGGGCGTCTCTAGCCTCATCTCTGTCATCCAGGGTGCTTCTCCTCTGGATCCAGCACCTTCCTACCTAGTTCCCGGACCTCCCCCCCGGAGGTCATGCCCGAGCTTCAGAAAATGGCTGCCGCGGCTGCCTATGTCTCAGACGCTACAGCAGATGCCATCCAGCTCTCAGCACGTTCAATGGCCGCCTCTGTGGCCGTGCGTAGACACACCTGGCTGCGTAACTGGGCTGTCGATGTGGCGTCCCAAGCCAGAGTGGCGTCTCTGCCATTCAAGCGAGGCAAGCTATTTGGAGAAGATCTCAATCCCCTCTTAGTGGAGACAAAGGGCAAGAGGAAGGCCCTCCCCACCAAGGACCGGGGAGCCACTAAATGGCCCTTCAAGCCTTCCTTTCGGCCTTTTGCTGCAGGCCTACGCAGACAAGTGGGACGGTGACCACAGACAGATGGGTCAGAGACACCATCCGCTTTGGTTACTCTCCAGAGCTTTGAAAAGTCCCAAGTGACAGATTTCTGCAAGCCCACAGGCCTGCCTGCCCCCCAAAACACCAAGCCACCCTCCTTGCCATCAGCCACCTCCTTCACATCGGGGCCATAGAACCAGTCCCACTGGGGCAGGAGGGAGGGGGGCTCAATTCTCACTTCTTCACCATATCCAAAAGATCTGGAGGCATCAGACCAATTCTAGACCTCAAGTGGCTCAACCGCTGGATCTGGCACAGCAAATTCAAAATGGAAACGCTAAAGTCCATCCTCATGGCCATCAGAGAAGGAGACTTTCTGTCCAGCCTGGACCTTCAAGAAACCTACCTTCACTTGGCGATATTTCCAGCTCACTGCAAGTTCCTTCGCTTCTGCTACCAGGGGGCGCATTTTCAATTTGCCGCCCTTTCGTTCGGCCTTACGTCTGCCCCGAGGGTCTTCACCAAAGTCCTCGTGGTCTGATCGCCCACCTTCGGACCCAGGGGTAGCAGCCTTTCCATTCCTCGACGACATCTTGATCCGCTCAACATCTTTCCAGTCAGCTGCGCACCACCTCGACCTCACGGTACGTTGCCTCTCATCCCACAGCTTCCTGGTCAACCTCGAGAAGAGCCACCTAGTTCCATCCCAGACCATCGAGCACCTCGGAGCCATCATAGACACGAGAAGCCACAGGGTCTTCCTCTCACACGACAGACGCAGCAAGATCAAGGACCTGGCCCTCTCCACCCTGCATTCTTGAAAGACGGATGTCCAGATGCTGTCCAAGCTTCTCGGGATGCTCACATCCTGCTAGGAAATCATCCCCTGGGCAAGATTCAGATCAAAGTCCCTCCAGCACCTGCTCCTTCCCCACCCGGAGATAGTAGCTTCCAGGCACAACAGACTGCTCAAGCTGGACCCAACGTCCACGTCGGACCTTCCGCGGTGGACCTGCCCCCACAGGCTGGACCAGGGTCCCCCATTTCAGTCCAGGACAGGCTGACACTGCACACAGATGCAAGCATGTTGGGTTGGAGAGCCCACTCTGCAGGACACACCACCCAGGGGAGATGGTCTCAGCCCGAGTCATCCCTTCCCATCAACTTCCTTGAGCTCAGGACAATCTTCCTGGCAATCACGGCCTTCTCCCCCCTCCTCAGCGGGTCCCATGTTCTGGTCTACACAGACAACATGACAGCCAGGGCCTATGTCAATTGCCAGGGGGGCACCAGTTCCTCTGCCCTTCAAGTGGAGGCGCAATGTCTGTTCCTATGGGTGGAACGCAACCTGATCTCCATCCGTGCAGAACATAAGAACATAAGAAGAGCCCTGCTGGATCAGGCCAAAGGCCCATCTAGTCCAGCTTCCTGTATCTCACAGCGGCCCACCAGGTGCCCCAGGGAGGCATGAGACAACAAGATGCTTGCATCCTGTTGCCACTCCCTTGCACCCGGTACACCTTTGTAAGGAGGTTGCACAATCCATCATTGCCTATAGCCCACGATGGACCTTTCCTCCAGAAATCTGTCCAATCCCCTCTTAAAGGCATCAAGACCAGATGCCATCACCACCTCCTGTGGCAAGGAGTTCCACAGATTAACTACCCGCTGGGTAAAAAAGTACTTCCTTTTATCTGTTTTAACTCTCCCAACCCTCAGCTTTAGTGGATGCCCCCTGGTTCTGGTGTTTTGAGAGAGGAAAAAGAACATCCCTCTATCGACTTTATCCCTTCCATGCATAATTTTGTATGTCTCAATCATGTACCCCCTCAGGCGCCTTTTTTCTAGACTGAAGAGCCCCAAACGCTGCAGTCTTTCTTCATAAGGGAGGTGCCCCAGCCCCGTAATCATTTTTGTCGCTCTCTTCTGCACCTTTTCCAACTCCACTATGTCCTTTTTGAGATGCGGCGACCAGAACTGGACACAATATTCCAGGTGTGGCCTTACCATTGATTTGTACAATGGCATGATAATATTGGCTGTTTTATTCTCAACCCCTTTTTTAATGACCCCAAGCATGGAATAGGCCTTCTTAATTGCTGACGCACACTGGGTCGATACCTTCATTGAATTGTCCACCAGCACCCCAAGATCTCTCTCCTGAGCTGTCACAGACAGCTCAGAACCCATTAGCCTATAGGTAAAGTTTTGGTTTTTTGCCCCAACGTGCATCACTTTACATTTGTCTATGTTGAAACGCATCTGCCATTTGGCTGCCCATTCCCCCAACTTGGAGAGATCCTTCTGGAGCTCTTCACAATCCTTTCTGGTTTTTACCACCCGGAAAAGTTTTGTGTCATCCGCAAACTTGGCCACCTCGCTGCTTATCCCTGTCTCCAGGTCATTTATGAATAAGTTGAAAAGCACGGGCCCCAAGACAGATCCCTGGGGCACTCCGCTTTTCACCTCTCTCCATTCTGAAAATTGCCCATTGACCCCCACTCTCTGTTTCCTGGCCCTCAACCAATTCTGGATCCATAAGAGGACCTGCCCTCTTATTCCCTGACTGTGAAGTTTCTTCAGCAGCCTTTGGTGGGGGACTGTGTCAAATGCCTTCTGAAAATCTAGGTATATGATATCCACAGGTTCACCCACATCCACGTGCCTGTTGACCTTTTCAAAGAATTCCAAAAGGTTTGTAAGGCAAGACTTACCCTTACAGAAGCCATGCTGACTTTCCTTTAGCAGTACTTGTTCCTCTACGTGTTTTAGGATTTTATCTAAAAATCCTAACATGTCCCCGGAGTAGAGAATGTCATGTCCCCTGAGTAGAGAACATGTCCCCAGAGTAGAGAACGTCATGGCAGACTGGCTGAGCCTAAAGGAACTGGACCAGTTGGAGTGGCAACTCCACCTGGAAGTGTTCCAGTCCCTGCGGAACAGGTTCAGGCCACTAGCGCTGGATCTCTTCGCCTGCCATCTCAACAACCAGCTCCCAAGGTTCTTCTCCAGGACTCGCTGTCCCACAGCGCAAAAGATGGACACTCTCCACAGCCCTTGGCCCCGGGGAATCCTATATGCATTCCCCCCAACAAAACTCATTCCAAGAGTGGTCAACAAGGTAAGAAGAGAATGAGCACAGGTACTCCTAATAGCGCCCCATTGGCCTCGTCGTCCCTGATTTCTGGCCCTCGTGAAGTTGTCCACTGCCCAGCCCACGAAACTGCCTCCGAGAGCAGACCACCTGTCACAGGGTCCGGTGCTCCATCCCCAGCCCCAGATGCTTCAGCTGACTGCCTGGAGATTGAGCGGAGACGCCTAGCCAGAGCCGGCTACTCCTCCCAGGTACTATCCACCCTGCTAGCCGATAGGCGTCCCTCCACCAACAGGGTCTACGGATACACCTGGAAGACCCCAACATCTTGGTGCATCCAACACTCTCTGAACCCAGAATGCCTTAGGGTTAAGGACCTCCTAGAATTCCTCCAGGCAGGCCAAGGGACTTAGTACCGCCACTCTTAGGAGACAAGTCTCCTGTGTCTCATCCATACTCGGCCACCCAAAGGCCATCACCTCGCTACCCATCCCCACATCAGGAAATTCCTCAGGGGGGCGGCCCTATCCAACCCTCCGCCCCATCCCAAGGGCACCTTCCTGGGATCTCCCGCTAGTTCTCAAATCCCTCACCCGGCCTCCCTTCGAGCCGTGGCCACCTGCCCCGTGAGTCTGCTGACCTACAAGACAGCTTTCCTCACAGGCATCACATCAGCCAGAAGAGTCTCTGAACTGGCGGCCTTCTCCATGGCTAAGGAACTGTATCACTTCTACCCCGATAGAGTAGTGATCCACACTGACCCGGCGTTTCTGCCCAAGTCAACTCCCTATTCCACCGCTCTCAGGAGGTCACCCTTCCCTCGTTCTGCCCCAACCCCTCCCACCCCCAGGAGCGGGACTGGCATACCTTAGATGTCCGCAGGGCCCTTAGCTTCTACCTTGATAGGACATCCTCGTTCCGCCGCTCAGAGGCCCCATTTGTCTCATACAAGCCCCATAACAGAGCCCCCTCTACCATTTCTAGATGGGTCAAGGAAGCCATCGCCACAGCCTACCACTCCAGGCACGTGGACCCTCCCCAGGGCATTGTGGCCCACTCCCGATGCAGCGCTGCCACCTCGGCGGCGTTCAAGTCCTTCCCATCCTTTGAAGACGTGTGCAAGGCTGCAACCTGGAGCATGCCTCACACGTTTATCAAACATGACAAGGTGGACACATTTGCATCTAGAGATGCCGCCTTCGCCAGGCGTGTCCTCCATAGTGTCATATTGCACACCCCGGGCAGCTCCCACCCATAGAGGCCTGGCTTGGGCACGTCCCATCCACCATTGCTGAGCCTGGCAAGGAGACCCCACTGGAGAAAGGGGAAATTTGGACTCACCTGTGAATTCCCCTTCTCAGTGGACTCCTTGACAGGCTCAGCAGGCCCTCCCACACTGCCCGAGGCGTACAATATCACCTTCCTCTAGGCCTCCCCTTCCCCCGGTAGGCCTCTCTTGCCCGGTGTCTTCTTTCCTTCACCTACAGCACCTCTCGCCACGATTATCCCCGTCAACACTCTCTCTCGAGACCCGCACAGCGGGGAGGGGCACATTCCTTCCAACTCCTTCTGGCTTAGTCCAGACTGGGATAATGGAGGGAGCCCCTCCCCTCAGGAAATCATCATTATCCGGCCTGCCTGACCTGAGAGGAGGAGCTTCCCATCCACCATTGCTGAGCCTGGCAAGGAGTCCACTGAGAAGGGGAATTCACAGGTGAGTCCAAATTTCCCCTTTCTCTTACCCAGTTCCTTGTATCCTTCCCCTACTGCTCTTGTTATGGAGTTGTCAGCCCTAAACCTGCTATTTAACTGGGGCTGTGGGGGAAGAGCCCAAAGGGTAGCAAATGGAAATGTGTCCCCACTCTGCCCGAACAAGGGAATGACGACTAAATACTTTGGGAAATTTTCCAGATGTGCAGAAGGAATTGAAATTGCAAAGTGGAACAGAAAATGTGTTTTAAAACGCCCAAAATTGTACAGTGATCATCCAGAAAGCAAGGAACGTGGAGAGCTGTGTCGATGAAGAGAAAACAGAAGAATGGAGGAAGTGAGTGATAGGATATTTGCAAGGTGAATCCTTTATCAGCTGTAGGGCGGGGGGAGATCATGGCTGTGAGTTCAAAACTCAGGGGGTGGCCCTGCCCATGCAGTTAGATAGGAACGAAGTGAGACCAGAGGGAGCGGGCTTAGCGGCCATGTTTTTATACTCAAAATGCTGATTCCAAGCATTTCAGATTGCTTTGCGCGTAGTGTTTAGGACTGAATCGTTTACTCCTGAAGTAAAAACTTATGAAAATAAAAACGTGTGATCGTGGAGAAACATCATTGGTAACCTAATTATGAGTTAATATGCAATTCCAAGGTTTAATTCCGCATAATTAGTTAGCCATATTGTTAGACCCATGGAGTTGCGTCGGCCATATTGTTAGACCAGACCATGGGACCAGACCCATTGCGTCGGCCATATTGTTAGACCAGACCGGAAGTTTCAAGAATATGACGTCATTTCTTCTCCATGTTTATTATAACTCCATGTCAAAACTGCACTAGAGACGGACACCACAGGGCATGTTTTTCTGTTGCTGATCTCTTATCTGGACTCCTCCACCCTGCTCCAGATATGAAGCAACCCCTCCTCCTTCTTCCACTGCACCCAACTCGGCTCTCCTCCTCTCACTCACACAAACATGTGCACCCACTCCCAGTTCCTTCACTCATTTCCGCCCCCCTACACACACACACAACAAAGAACGGCAAAGGAACCAATTGCATGCAGCAGCTGCTACAGGGTTTGTTGTTCCAAGCCTGGGTCTGAACGCCAGTAATACCACCTCCTGCTAGCCCCCTCCCCTCACTCTTGCGTATAATGCACCCAACACATCTCTCCCCCTCTCATTCACACAAACATGTGCACACACTCTACCAGTTCCTTCACTCGTCGCCCCACCCCAAAGATGGCAAAGAAAGAAGCAGCTGTGTTTTGTTTTTTCCTTACCCGAGCACAAAGTCACCCAGTAGTACTGGAACCAGCAAGCTGCCCAGCCCCATTTGAAGCTCAGCACTGGCTGCTGAAACTCCACCTGTTCCCATCTCACTCTTGTCTCCTGCAAGATCCAGTGCAAGCCGGGTGGCCAAATCTTAGCCATGCCAGGCGTGTGCTCCTCACACTGCAGCGAGGCCCTAGCTGCGAGCAGTCCCAAACTTGTTGCACAGAGCCTGAGCGCAGGCAGCTCTAATGACCTGGTGGGGTAGGCAGCAGGGCAACACGCAGTACAGATAATATCCTCCCGCGGCAGCATGTGTGATAGGCCCAGCAAGTCTCAGAAGAGGCCCAATCCCAATGACACTGCCGGGAAAGGCCCAGCAAGTCCCAGATGAGGCCGGAGCCTTGCAAGATTGCTGGACAAGGCCCATTAGCTCTCACAAGAGGCCAGAGCCCTATGTGACTGCCAGGCAAGGCCCAGCAAGTCTCGCAAGAGGCCAGAGCCCCACAGAATTGCAGGGCAAAGCCAGAGCCTTACAAAACTTCTAGGCAAGACCCAGCAAGTCTCGCGAAAGGCTGCGAGGCAAGGCCCAGCATTGAACAAGAGGCCTGAGCATTGCGAGACTGCCAGGCAAGGCCCAACAAATCTCAGAAGAGGACCATGCCCCGTGCTAACTGCCGGGTCAGGATGAAGCCTGCTGCAGGCCATATGGTTGGCATCAACCCCTGGCCCTGCCTTAACAATTAATAGGCACGAACTGAAGCCATGGACGGAACAATATGGCTGACTCAGATCATCGCCGCGAAGGAAAATTATATTAAAATCTCTTCATGACACAAGTAGTTGTCAATATGAGAGTAATTTTTTTTTACTTCTAGACTATTAAGAGTATTTTTTTTAACTTCTACACTCACCCCCCCCCCCAAAAAAAAAACAAATTCTGTTAATGTTCAGTACTCACTGAACGGTAGTTTTATTGAGCCGATGTAATGTGAATACATGAATCTTTCCGTGGAAATTAAGTTCCATTTTTCGTTCAGCGATTCACACACCCGTATGCAGAACACACAGGCATGCTTAAAGAGGTTGAAATTAACTTTTACACACGTGCAGGGAGATTTTTATTCGAGAATTCGCAGCAATCCTCCTCCTTCGCAGCGATGATCTGAGTCAGCCATATTGTTCCGTCCATGGCTTCAAGAATGTGACGTCATGGCTTCTCCAGTGTATAATAACTCCATGGTTGGCATTTATCAGGAGTCTCTATGGGCCGGAAATTGGCTGTCCGCAGACCTATTCTGGCCCGTAGGCCGCAGTTTAGAGACCCCTGCTTTAGATTATTAGAAAGATGCACATTTTGCCAATTGATTAATAGTTGCAGTCACAGGTCAGAACTTCGCATTTTAAGGCTTTGAAGGGGTTGGATGTACTGTATATTAAAAGCAATGATTACTGAAATCCTATGCACACTTCCATTTTGCCGAACTCAATGAGGCTTACTTCATTGAGTCCCCTGCTAACTGGGCCCTGCTTGTCCCCTGCTAACTGGAAAGGAGGCACTTTTTCAAGTAGTGTTCCTCTTATATTTAGCAGGGGTAAATATATTTAGCACATATATTTAGCATATGGTAATTGTCCTTCTTCACCCCTACACAGTGTCTTTTCTTTTCAAAAGAATGTTGCTGGTGGTGGTCTGCATTTTTTTTAGATAGTGAGCCCTTTTGGAACAGGAAACCATTTAACTTTATTGTTACTATTTGCCTGTAAACCGCTTTGTGAACTTTGTGTTGAAAAGCAGTATATAAATACGATTGATTACTTCTGAGTAGACATGCATAGGATTGTGCTGTAGGACTGCAATCCAATACATGGGGCTGCATGGTAGGGTTGCAAGTGTAAGCACACTTAGGGCCAAAAGACACATGACTTGGGAGACTGGCATTCAACAAATTTTAACTGTCCAGGAAAAAACACATCATCTGATATGATTCTCCCCTTAACAACACATCATCTGATGTTTAAGGAGTTGAAGCACCTGGACCAGAAGCTGGTCCAATTTCTAACACAGGACTTGCAAGAAAACCTACAGCTCATTCATCTCTCCACCCACCTCTTGCCCACCACTGAGGGCTCTCACTTTTTAAATCACTCCTCATAACTCAAAACATTGAAGTTCACACTGTATTAAACAATGTGTATTAGACTGCAAAGACAATCTGCAGTCAACCTATGAATTCCTTCGTATGAAATAAATGAGTAGAGAATTTGGCCACATTATATAAGGTGCATAAAGTAGGGTTACCAGATACAAACTGGGACAGAGCACCTATACCTTTAACCACTGTATAGGAGAAGGAGTTTTGGCAGCTGCAGCTCATCATGGAAGGGTTTCAAAAGCTGCACCTGCCCAAGTTCCCTCCTCTATACAATGGTTAAAGGTATAGGCACTCTGTCCCAGATTTGATCTGATAACCCCTATTAAGTCTAGTGTGTCATGAAACTTGGCATATTAGTTTAGTGTGCCATGAAACTCGCAGGGCCTCCTATGGCCAGGGTAATAACACGACAAAAGAATGAACAGGTCAACAACAGTGTTGCTGCACAGTGTGAGGGTAGTTGACTCCATTTCACTCCTTGACAATCAGAGTCAAGCTCATCCACCCATGTTCATTGCTTTTGCGCTTCATGAAAAATAGCTGCAGGAGCCTCCTAAATATTGCCAATTTCATGATCAGTACAAGTGCACGAACATCTTCCCAACACTACACCATTAAATTAAATGTTTACAAAACACCAAATGTATTAAGAAATGTGAGAGTATGTTGAAAGTTAAGGCAGCAGAACCATTAGCATTTTGATAGCTTTCGACAACACATAAAAGAAGCAAGTCTTTAAAATTCATTGCCCAAAGATTAATCCTTCTTGTACAGCATTTTCTCCTCGGCTGGAGGCAGCTATCAAGCTTTCTATTCTTTAATACCTTGATTTAAAAAATGCTCCAGGAGACTGCTAAAGCTGGAAAGCTCAAGTCACATAGAAGCTGGTGCTTATAATTCTGGACAGAAAAGGTGTCTCCTGCTATAACCAACACACTTGTCACAAGTAGGACTTCATTCGTTTTAAAAAAAGAAAACATGCTGATCGCCTACAAATTCCTTGAAGAGAACATGGCTTCCATAGACCGAACATTATCCTTAGAAATTCATGAACCTGCCCCCCTCCCCGGAGTGTCTATTATTGACTTGAAAATACAACTGCACATTTACTCAACATATTTGTTGGGGTAAGGCTTTTGAGGGAGGCCCCAGAACTGAGATTGTGGGCATGATCCCAAACTGAGTTAGGCTGGCATAAACTAAGCCAGCAAAGTTTGGCCAGCACAAAGGCCACTGTAAAGTTTGTTCGGACCACTCTCAGAGTCAGAGAGGCCAGCACATAGACTTGAGCCATCCTCCCTGACTCCAAGAGTAGTCCAAGCACGCTTTATGGTGTCCCTTGTGCTGGCCAAATTTTGCTGACTTAGTTCATGCCAGCCTAACTCCAGTTTAGGATTGCGCTCGGTGAAAGATACAGAAGATAGGAACCAGAAAGCACATTTGCAACCTCTAAGAGCTATGCGTGATTTTAAATAGTTTCACCTGCTCTTTTAGGCTGCTCTTGATGGGACGTAGTCCGTGTAAACATGCCCAGGATTGGAATGCATGCATTTCAATATTAAGACAGCATGATGCTAAACAAATCGATCTCTAGTTGTGAGCTTTCCCATTCACTGCTGAGTGCCTGTCAAATGAAAACTGAGGTAACCCATTATTTTAACCCCAGAGAAGGGACTAATCGGACTAGAGAAGTACTAAACCTTACATTTCAGATTTGTGAATGCATTTAAGCAGGGATGTGCTCCAGTTACTGAGCCTGAGTCATGAGACCCACAACTCGAGTCGACTCAAGTGATAGCACAGACCTGTCGCAACTCGACCTGAGCCACTTTAGAATCATTTTTACTCAAGTCATGAGTCATTTCAAGAAAGGAGTCAGGTCCTTGAACCAAAAAAAACCCCTTAAGCCTTCTTTCTTCCCAGAACCACCTCAGAACCAACTCCTGGAACCACCTACCCTCCTCCCACACACACACCTACTCCTGTGTGTCTTTTGCTTCCGGATCACAGGTCTTTCAGGGCAACTTGGAAGCGGGGGGAAAAGCACACACGCGCACACACAGAGAGAGTAAAGAGAGCTTTGACTGGAGCCTATATGAGTCATGACTCATTTTCAAGTCACTACCATGAGTCACACCTGAGTCTTTGGCCTTGGTGACTCAAGTTAACACACAAGTCACCAAAAATCAACTTTTTCACAACTTGAGTTCATGGCTTCAGGACTCAAGTTCCTATCCCCAAGTATACACAAGTGGAGCCTTTTTATCTGCGAGGGTTCCATTCCCAGAGCTATGCTCCAGTTGGGTCCAGAGGGCTTTCTGAGGCCTGTGAGGACACACGTCCTCTAGGGGCCTCAGCATGGCTATTTTGGCCAAAAGAAGTTATTTCCAGTTTTCCCAAAAAAACGAAGTGACTTTACAGCCAAAACGGCCACACGCATGGAGAAGCCTCTTGGAAGCGACCAGAGCACAGTTCTAGTAGCCTTCAGAGGCTTTGCATTGTGACTAATGTGGCTCAACATAGGTCCGAGGAACCCACATTGAGCCAAATTCACAGATCTAAAATCCACAGATAATTGGGATAACCTACAGGTTGAACCTTAAATCTGAAAGATTGCTTCTTCACCATACATCATAGAATCACTATGGGTGATTCTAAGGAGTGATGTAATAGTGGGGGCATGCTATCAGCCTCCAGATCAAAAACCTAAAAGGAACCTTGAGAGGAGATGACAAAATCAGGGAGGTATCAAGGAGGGATAAAGTTGTAATCATGGGGGACTTCAATTATAGTCATCAGCCAGGTCAATTCATGCTTTGGTAATTAAAGAGAGACCAGATTTCTTGATATGCTAAATTACCGTACAAAGTCACGTAGCCCACCAAAGGTCAGGTGATACTGGATTTGCTATTCTGCGGTACTCGTATTTACTGACTGTATTTACATCCCGAATCAGGTCACAATTTGAGATGTAAATACAGTCAGCCTGCATTATCCATGGTTTTGGAATTCCTTGAACCCACTGGGCAGACCAACCTGGACCCTCCGGATGTGAGGGGAGTTGTGCTTTCAGAATGGTACCTGCGACCAGCATTGACCCCTTTAAAATGGCCAGCAGGTCACAGGTGCCATTTTGAAGATCCCTGCAGCCTCTGGAAGGTCTCTCCAACATTCAGAGATCTTTTGACACTTCCTGCAGCACTCTGGTGGCTTTCTGAGGAGGTCTGCTGGATTCTTCTGATGGCAGATAAGGTATATCTTGCATCTAACCCCAATGATCCCATAGCATCAATGATTTGTTATCTGCAAATTTGCCATCAGTGAGGATTTCCAGGAACCTATCCCTAGCTGATAATGGGGACTGACTAAATGTTCACATGAACTGATGAGTTTTAAGTAAAGCGGTACCTGTGACTGAAGCAGGCAGTTACTGCATCACGGATGATTCATCTTTCAAAACATGAATTCTGATGATGGGTTCTTCTCCATAGACAGAACATGACCACTTCCCATTCCTGCCCAGACTGTTCATCCAACTGTACTGTTCCATTTCATTACAACCAGCCACACTTTAATTTATGTCCAGGGGTTTCTACCCAGCAACAAATGCTGCTAATAAATTGAATCCTCTTTAGAATGCATTTAGAGAGTTATTGGAAGAGCCAGAAAATTACTGTATCATCAGCTTACAATTGATGCATCTGTTTCGCCTCCTCTTTACTAAGCAATTCAGAGTCTAGACAGATTATAGTTTTACTACAAGTAATAATTCCTCACTACAAAAAAGAAGTTCAGAGCCAAAAAAGCAGAAGAGAAGACTGAAAAACCAATGTTTTCTTCCAGAAGGTCAGGGGATTTTCAAATTTATTTATTAGTACATTTATTACACTGGAATTTCAACTTTTCCCATTTCAGAAGTTCAGAATGGCATACATGGGCTCCCAGGAATGAATGCTGAAACTCGCTTAGCATTAACAACTGGTTAGGTTTAGGGCGCAATCTTAAATTAGGCCGGCATAGTCTTTTGTGCCAGCCCAAGAGTGTCGTAAATGCATCATAGTGCGTTTGCATCACTCTTGGAGTCAGGAAGGCTGGCACACGGACATATGCCAGCCTTCCTGACCTTGCGAGTAGTCCATACACACTTTATGTTACATTTGCAATACTCCTGGGCCAGCACAAAAGACTTGTGCCAGCCTAATTACAGGTTAGGATTGCACCCTTAGCTGTTAACTGAAGGGTGCCCATAATGAAGGGTTTTGTGCTACAGGAATGAATCTTGGAGAGCTGTGGGTTTCCCTCTTCTTTTGCAAGAAGTAACTTTTGTTTTCTATTCAGTTTGAACCTCACCCAGAGTTCTACATTATATATGATTCTGGGGGACTGTGGTTTAGTTCAGTACATGCTTAGGAAAGTACCAGGAACTGGATCATAGTTTCAAACCTTGGTTCTTTAACTGTGGCTGAACTAAACTACAGTTCCCCAAGTTCATACACAACACAGAACTGTGGTTTACTTCAGAGCTGAAAGCAAACACAGAACTGAAAGCAAAAATGTTTCACTCCTCTTCTCGTGCATGAAAGAGGAGTTTGTAGACCAGCAAATCATCTCAGCTCATTCGTATAGCGGGAAGCCATGTTTTTCCTTATACCGAAACATAGTTAAGGTAACAGCATCATTGTTCTCTAGGCTCAAGCAGAAAGAAACTATCGGCAGAATGCTTCACAAGCCCACGTAGAGAGAGGGGGACAGTTCCTATAGCACTGTGCTCCGTTTTGCTGATCTTAGACAGCAGTAATAGTAGCAGTTGCAACAAGAGATACAGGAGATAAAAATGAGGGCAATTGGGGTGTGTCCTAGAGAAAATGACACTAGAGAATGAGAGAGACAGTAGTACTTTATATCGGGTAGCTGATCATTCAGGGGCAGTTGGTACTATGCTCCATGCAAGTGGCATATTGCATAGAATAGTGGTTCTCAAACTTTTTAGACCAGGACCCAATTTTTAGAATGGCACTTGTGTCGGGACCCACTGAAGTACTGTCATTAACCTGGAAGTGATGTCATGGCAGGAAGTGACATCATCAAGCAGGAAGTGCTGTCATTGTAAAATAATGAAATGACACTCCTGAAATGCAAATTGGCATTCTTGGATTGCAGCAATTGTACAACCATGAAATATCTCTGACAGAAAGCAAGACTGGATAAAATATTATGTAAAAGCACTGAACTAAAAACTATTTTTTTAACCTCACTTGAAAATTCAAACTGTTAACACTCATCGAAGGAATATAGGGTAAGGTCTACAGCTTCCAAGACTGCTGCTCCTAGCTCTCCGTGACCCACCAGACATCAGGTCACAACCCACTGGTATACAGAATGCAGAGATGGCCAAACTTATGCCCTATAATCCTTTATAAATCAATTACATCCACCAGAGCACATTCTGCACTTTTGTGCACCAAATCCCCTATGTCTCCGGACATACTCGCAGTAAATCTGATGTGGTTTTATTTATTTTTTTCATCCAAAACAGGACTTTTTCCTGCTTGAATTGAGCATGTGCCTAACGAATAGATCATACCCTTCAGCCACTATGACCACAAATCACCAGGTTGTGCAGCACCAACTGTGGGAGGAGGTTTCTCTCAGGTTGGAGCACATATACTACATACAGAGCCTCATGACTACTGACTCACAAGATCCATTTTCCAAACATTCATTCCACATAAGAAAAAGGGTGGTTCTAAGTGAAATGAAGTCTAAGGGTTTTATTTCAGAATGTGCTGAAGAAAAGGAAACAAGAAAAATAGAAGAGAAGATTGAAAGCACCGTCCTGAAAACAAAAACAAGCTCTCTATGGCATAAATATACTTTGCTTCAGAGAAAGAGGAATTGCTATTACTTAACTCAATTACATAGCAACAGCTTGAAATAGTTTGTCTTTAAAAGGACTGTTTTGTTTTAGCTTCTATAATCTGCAATTTAAAAACCACCAGGCACATTTCTGTTGCTCTTTCCAAAAAGGGGTGTGTGGAATTTTGGTCCATGCCCAGTTCAAGTCAATGCCCAGTGTGCACAGTACAGCTTCATGGTTATTGCAAATGCCGGGTGAAACTATTCTCCTGGGCCAAGAAAAACATTTAGTGTCAACTGCTCAAGTAGCCTGCAAGTACGCCATGAGATCAAGACTCAGCTGATAGAAACATCATGGCTCCCAGGTCAGCACAGCAACTGGAGTTATACTTTAGAGCTAGGGTTAGCAGCTACAAACTGGGACAGAGTGCCTATAACCATTAACCACTGTATAGAAAAGGGAATTTGGGCAGGTGCAGCTTTTGAAACCCTTCTATGAAACCCTTCTATAAACTCATCTTCTGAAGCCCTGCTCTATGCTCTGCTGTCTTCAGAAGTCCAGTGGCAGAAGGTGAACAACAAGGTATTTTGGAACTTGCTCCCACCTGGCCCCTTTCCTTGATGATTTTCTGACAGATGGCCAAAATCTTCTGCCATGTTTGGGATGATGGTTTTGTCCCCCACCCCACATAAATGTTAATGATTTGCTGCTTTAGTAATCCATTTTCATATGGTTTTAATCATTCTGCTTGCATAGTAGTTTTTAGGACACAATCCTAACCAACTTTCCAGCACTGACACAGTGGTGGCCAATGGGGCATGTGCTGCATCCTGCAGTTGGAAGCCAGTCACGGAGGCCTCCTCAAGATAAGGGAATGATTGTTCCTTTACCTCAGAGCTGCACAGCCCTTGCATAGTGCTGGAAACTTGGTTAGGATTAAGCCCTTAATTTTGTTTTTCTATTACTTTCACAATTGTTTTGAGAGAGTGCAGATACTTAAAACATGACAGCATTTGTACATGGCAGTTCACAACAGTAATTTCAAGCAGCCACTACACTGTGAGCCCAGATGACTTCACCAAAGCATGATTTCAGAGTCTACTTAGTAGCGCTGAGGGTTTCTGCTGGTCCTGTCCCCAAATAGTGATATGATGTCTTGCTTGTCACATCTCCCTCTGTTACAATAGAGTCACAATCATAAGATTATAGTAATTATACTGAAGCATGGGTGAATTTAAAAGACAAAGAAAAATGTTCTCCCCTCCCCCCAAAAAGGAAACCTTTTCTTCTGTTTATATTTTCTCTCTCAAGCCTGTCATGCTCCTGAAGTGATTCCAGCTACTGACTATTCAAAATGCAAAGCCTTAAAAGCTTCTGATCCTTTTACTACTGTGAAGAACAATTCTCAATAATTTCAGACTCTGATAACCTATTGCTCCTTAATTTCTTCAGACGCTATCACTCACAACTGGGAGGCCGCTCCATACAATTTGAAAGCAAAAGTATCATCTGTAATTGGTAAAGTATTACACAGCACACTTTCAGTCACTGCTCATTTGGAAAATTTCCTTCAAGCTATGAGTGTGGAATAAGGCATCTTATTAGAAAGACGTCCGAGTGTTCTATCTTACGGAGCAGATCAAACAGGTATTGTAAACTAGGTTTGGAAAAACAATTCATCAGTAGCTGCCAATGAAGGATGAAGACAAGAACTAAGAAATTCATTTTGAGCTTTTGATTTTAAAACAGCAATGCTACATATCAAGGCCAATCTATACTCTTGCTAAAATACTATCAGCCATAGCCATAGGATAACCTACAGCAGTATTTTTCAAACTGTGGGTCGGGACCCACTTGGTGGGTCGCGACCTGATGTCAGGTGGGTCACGGAAAGTTGGGAGCAACCACCTTGGAAACTGCAGATCCTACTCTTGTTATATTCCTTTTGTGAATGTAAACAGTTTGAATGTTCAAGTGAGAGATTTTTTTTAAAAAAAAACTTATTTCACCACTTTTACATAATATTTTATCCTCATCTTGCTTTCTATCATGGATGTTTCATGGTTGTACAATTACAGCAGTCCAAGAATGCCAATTTACATTTCAGAAGTGTCATTTTATTATGTTACAATGACAGCACTTCCTGCTTAATGATGTCACTTGCTGCAACAACATCACTTCCAGGCAGTGGTGGGATTCAAATAAAATAACAACCGGTTCTATGACGTCATGGCCGGAGCAAAATAAAAACCAGAAGCCAGCCAAGGTAAGCGAGTGGGCGGGCCCAGCCATTTAACAACCGGTTCTATAGAACCTGGGCGAACCCCCTGAATCCCACCACTGCTTCCAGGTTAATAACATCACTTCTGGTGGGTCCTGACACAAATGCCATTCTAAAAAGTGGGTCCTGGTCTAAAACGTTTGAGTACCACTGACCTATGGAAAGTGAGGTGTCTATCATGTCCAAACTCCACATAACTTTAATAATGACACTGCAAGAATGCCAGGGCTATTTTCTTTGGTATACAGCAGCATATGTATGAGGAATTGACCCAGATCAGGCCTGCAGCAGGCAATGACAGGGAAATCCAGTAGCACTTTGGCCCTGCTATGGTGCCAATCTGAATATTGTACCCCTGCTAACTGGGCAAAAGGCACTTTTCCAAGTGGTGTTCCTCTTATATTTAGCAGGGGGAGAGTAACTGTCCCTCTTCACCCCAGCTCAGTGTCTTTTCTAGTGGCTGTTGCTGGTGGTGTTCTGCATTTTTTAGATTGCGAGGCCTTTGGGGACAGGGAACCATTTAACTTTATTATTATTTGCTTGTAAACCGCTTTGGGAACTTTATGTTGAAAAGTGGTATATAAATAGTTTTTGATTGAATATCTCTCACTTACATCGCCCCTTGGGTGTTTAACAAAGAAAATGGCTCAGGCATGTTTGCAATGACATTAGTTACACCAAATGTAGCTTGGATCCTCAAACCATTTTCAGCTTCTTAAAAAATATTATCTGTCTACTAAAATTAATAAAATTATTAAACCCATTGTATATCATATAAAAGCTCATGAAAAGAGCTTTAAAACAAGACAACTCCCAACTCAATAGCTCAACTGGTATCTGATGTACATCTAGTTAAAGTATCACTAGCATACCATTTTTGATAAAATTTTGAAAATTTACATAGCTCTAAAATTTTACATAATAAACATAGGTAGCTAGAATTTGTTGTTTTTACATTACACCATAGGAGAAATAAGTACCCCAAATCCAAGAAGGTCAGTCGGAAACAGTGTGATGATTTGACACCACCCCAGTACCTAGAGTGATACTAGGTACGCCACTGCAAGGAAGCCAAGTTAAGAGTTGTTGTTGTTGCTGTTGTTCAGTCGCTAAGTCGTGTCCGACTCTTCGCGACCCCATGGACCACAGCACGCCAGGCCTCCCTGTCCTCCACTAGCTTCCTGAGTTCGCCCAATTTCATATTCATTGCTTCGGTGACACTGTCTAACCATTTCATCCTCTGTCGCCCCCTTCTCCTTTTGCCTTCAATCTTTCCCAGCATGAGGGTCTTTTCTAAAGAGTCCTCTCTTCTCATCAGGTGGCCAAAGTATTGGAGCTTCAGCTTCAGCATTTGTCCTTCCAGGGAGCAATCAGGCTTGACTTCCTGGAGAATTGACCAATTGGATCTCTTTGCAGTCCAGGGGACTCTCAAGAGTCTTCTCCAACACCATAATTCAAAAGCATCGATTCTTCGACGCTCTGCCTTTCTTATGGTCCAGCTCTCACAGCCATACATGGCTACTGGGAAAACCATCGCTTTGACTATGCGAACCTTTGTTGGCAGGGTGATGTCTCGGCTTTTGATTAAGCTATCTAGGTTCACCATAGCTTTCTTCCCAAGAAGTAAACGTCTTTTAATTTCATGGCTGCAGTCACCATCTGCGGTGATCTTGGAGCCCAGGAAAATAAAGTCTGTCACTGCTTCCATTTCTTCCCCTTCTATTTGCCAGGAAGTGATGCGAGTGGTTGCCATGATCTTAGTCTTTTTAATGTTGAGCTTCAAACCAATTTTGGCACTTTCCTCTTTCACCCTCATCAAAAGGTTCTTTAGGTCTTCCTCACTTTCTGCCAGTAGAGTGGTATCGTCTGCATATCTGAGGTTGTTGATGTTTCTCCCAGCAATCTTGATTCCAGCTTGTGAGTCATCCAGCCCTGCCTTCCTCATGATGTACTCTGCGTATAAGTTAAATAAGCAGGGTGACAATATACAGCCTTGTCGTACTCCTTTCCCAATTTAAGTTAAGAGTTAAGAGTGCCTTACATCAACTTAAGGAAAGGGATTGATTTGAGAAGGACATATCAATTTTTCTTTAACATAAAAAGTGTCTGTTTCAATAGGGGCAATCCACCTAACTGATTCAGCTGAGAAATTGATTTAATAAGTCAATACAATTTTCTTATGCTGACAAGTTGTAGGAGGAAATGTACATTACAGTTCCTTTTTAAAACATGAAGACCCCTGGTTCAGTAGAGAATGCACTGATGCTTTTTCAGATAACTATTTGCTAGCAGCTTTCCTCATCTCACTCAAAGCACTGCCCAACTACTTTTTTCCTGTTCGACCGCTGAGCAGCAAAGCTGCTAGAAGTAGAAATGGAGTGAACTTTATATAAAGCTTGTTCTCAAAGCAAAGGGAGGCAACTAGTTATTTCAGGCAACTAGTTATTTAATATCAAAATATTAGGGGGGGAAACAAAGCTGCTAGCGACTTACAAGAGTAAACGAGAAGCACCAGCAGTCAGCAACACACCAGCCTTATTTTCCAAAGGCTCAGCAGAATCAAACATTTTTATCCATTTCTGAAAGGAGACAGATTAGGTAGGAAAGCAGGCCCCCCCAAGGGAAAACATTCCACTGTTCCAGGACCACCACAGAGCAACTGTTTGCCCCCACACATAATTCCAGACAGATTCTCACACTGCAAGTGCTAAAATTGGGTTGTTCTTTTACCTCCCCACCAAATGGCTATTTACTTGGGACAAAGGTGGCAGAAAGAGGGGGGGGGGGAATCTACAGAAAAAAATTTGTTTTTTTTTTTTAAAAAAGATGTACAGATCAGCAATTTGGAAGGAGTAAAAAATTGTTGCACAACAAACTACACCAACCCTAGAGTAATATTTGGCTTCCCTCCCAGTTCTCTGGACCTTTGCCACTGACTGCCTACTTCACTTCTCAACTGCACCCTGATGTTCTACTGTCCTAGGTCCTGTGTAACATTATCAGACTCTTTATCTAGCTAACCCCATTAATTCCTCAAATGCCTAGTCCAGCATTTCCCAAACTGTGAGTTGTAACCCAGTGTGCAGAGGGTGGGGGTGCTACAAACCAATGCTCAGTACTGTGCCA
>JAJKFI010000007.1:11367020-11402340 GCA_029204185.1 Lerista edwardsae | reverse complement strand
AGGGTGGGGGTGCTACAAACCAATGCTCAGTACTGTGCCAAAAAGCATTTCCGAGAGCCCCTGGAGGCTGCCTCAGGGTTGCTCCTGCCTCGTGACCACTCCATTGGCCTCCATGGGCCACAGAATGCGTCACAGAAGCTACTGGAAGCCATTTCCAGTTTAGTTCAGGACTTCCTGTTGCTTCCATGAGGCATTCTGTAGCCCACGAAGGCCACCTGAGTGGGTTGTGGGCCCAGTGCAACCTGGAAACGGCTTCCAGGGGCTACTAAAATTATTTGCACATTGGGTCACTACCCCTCATGGAACCCAACAGTGGTCACAGCAGTCAAAAGTTTAGGAACCACTTGACTAGTCCAATCCTTTTTCCCTCTATGGCTAAACCCACTTAGCTGCCCAGTCCTCAACCTCTCCAACACTTCCTTATGCCATAGTTCCTTCTACTGTACCATTTCATATAAAAATAAGACACAGTATAAAAGGGTTGATTTCCTTTGTGCTGCCCTAACTCCAGGTTAGGACTGAACCCTTAATGATTTTGGTACCAAAACGAGATGACCATCAACCACAAAGTATGACACCATAACTTGAGTTTCACTCACCTCCAAGGCACAGATAACCAAATAAAGCTAGCATTATTTAATCATAATATTTATACACCATACTACAGTTCTTTAGACTAAACCAGGCTGTATAAACAAAAATATATAATACCACCAAAGTAATGTTTTAAAAAAGAGATAAAACAATGTTCAAAAGTGTAGGAAAAACTGAAAATTTTCTCCTTCATGTAAGCATTGGGCACACTGGATTTCCCCTCTGGAGCAGAGAGGCACTTCTACAATTTGTAAGAACACCATCACCAATATAAAAGGCATGCCATATTCTCTACAAGCAGAGGAGAGCAGCAAGAACATCCACTTTCATCTATGATCACTAGGCAATTTTTTTTTTTTGTGGCAACTTTTAAATCCCCTGAATTCAACGGGAACTTTCTTCCAAGTACACATTCATAGGATTGTACTGTTTAAATAGCCATATACTGTAATACTGTGTTGATAAGTAGAGAATAGCACTAAATCTATATCTTATGTGCCTTAGATATGGAACACAAATGGGATGTGGCCCTAATAACATAAAATGCAATTCTAAATGCAAGTTATGTATCCTATGAAGAGTGGTCATATTTAATGCCTATTAAACAATGCATTAATAAGATGCATAGTATATTTAGGCTCAGTAACTTAGACTGAAGATGAACACCTGTAATATAAACCACAATAGAACAATAGCAAATACTGCAGATTAGGATGAGGAAAAGAATGGAAAGTCTATCTTAGGACAAGTACACTGGAAGGAATAACTAAAGGAAAGAAACAAGGAAGTTAAGAACTGAACTACTAAGGTCCTCTGCTGCATCTATAAAAGGGACTGAACTCATCAGCAAAGAATATTAAGCCAAATTCAAAAGAGATAATAGTGAGTCAATAATGAGACAATACACCCCATTTGTTCAGCATGATATAATAATTGGCCTGAGGGACTAAGGTCAAACAAGGGCCAATCAAACTTAAACTGAAATACAGTGTAGCAATTCTTAAGAGGGCAGGCGAAAGGAATGAGGTTCTTGGACTCTAACAAAAAGTGCACATGAGAAGGAAAATTTGTATTACTAATTTTTTTACAGCCTTCCCTCAAAAGAAGAGTAACAGGAGCCAGCAACACCCCCAAAGGCTGAACTAGTCTCACATTCTCTCTACTCTGCGCATGTAAAGTTACAATAACTGAAGAAGTGTTTTTCATTAACAAAATGTACAGATATGCATAAAATGGCAACTTATACATAGTAGAGTTATTTAGAACGCAATCCTAACGTGGAGTTAGGCTGGCACAGTTAGGCCAAGGAAGTGTGGCCGGGACAAGGGACACCATAAAGCGTGTTTGGACCACTCCTGGAGTCAGGGAGGATGGCGCACAGACATGCACCATCCTCCCTGACTCCAGAGAGTGATCCAAACGTGCTTTACGGTGGCCCTTTGTGCTGGCCTGGAGTTAGACTGTACTGGTCTAACTTCAGGTTAGGATTGGGCTCTCGCTTACTTGTCTCTTCATCCCTAAAGCTCCAAGCAGCTTGTAATACACAAATAGACACATTTTTACAACAATCACCAAATATCCACCAATTCCCAGAGAAAATGGGCTTTTAAGTCTACAACATACACAGATGTAATACTTTCCACCTTCTATCCTTTTCTCTATTTAAGACCAATGTACTCTTTGGAGCAACAATAATATTCAAGCATCTGACAGCAGCGCTAACTATAGAGAACAGCAACACCTCTAAGCAACAGTTTATGGCCCAAAGACAGCTCTACCCATTTTACTACAACAGGTTGAAAAAAAGACTAGACAAAATGTAATTAAATAAAACAGACACATCTCATTATTTATTTTGAACTAAAAGGATCTTCTTGGGAGAAAGATCTTAATTTGAGGCAAATCTGTTAGCTATTTATCAGCTTCAACTCGTTATCTGCACATATGGTCTTCAAAATGTGCGTGCACATTGTTGTTTTAAAACTGGGCAAGTATGTGCCAGTGAAATGTCATTCATCTGAATGCCAGAAACTGGGCGGAGAGGAAGGGAGGGTAGAGGATGTTTTGTTTTTAATGGTGACTTGGGAAGAGTACCCACAAGGCATGTTACAAGCATGGAAGAATTCTGTCTCGAGCAACAAGAAGAGATGAATGCTCACATACTGACTTGAGGTAGGAAGAGAAGAAATTCATTACAATAAATAGAAATAAATAGACGTTATACATTTTTTCCATTCTCTTTATCCATAAAATGCAGGGCAGATGGGTTACACCAGTGGTTCTCAAACTGTGTGCCTGGGACCAGTGGTGTCATTCAAATTATTCAGGAACAGGAACTCACTTTTGATTGGCACTTGTCGGAAACCTGGAACCAGCCACAGAGCCCGTTAGGATCCGGAATGCCCGTTCTGGTCCGTTCCCCCTGAATGACATCACTGCCTGGGACCCACCAATGGGTCACAACCCAATTTTTGGTAGGTCACAAAATTGTCATGGCTGATTAGGTTATTTGCATCAAGAGTTAAAACCAGGGAGCTCCAAACTCCAGCCAGTGGGCTGGATCCAGTGCCCCCTTTTTCCTTCCCCGGGTGACCTGCACTTACCGTTCTGCTGAGGAGCAAAGCAACAGTAGCACCTACAGGTCCCAAGTGTCGCCATGACCAGCCACTTCCTGGTTGTGTCACCCCTGCAGGCTGAACACCTGCTGTTCTGGGCAGGCGCGGTTGGCCATGGAGACATTTGCACAACAGTCACTTCGCTCCCCTGCGGAACAGTAAGCACAGGTCATTTCATGGCTGCAGCGGTATCCAGTTTGGATACCTCTGGGTTAAACAACTGCTACCTGGGTTGGGCACTCCTGCCCAGTTACCATTATAGTTACAGGCAGGTATGTGGGTCCTGATGCTGAAAGGTTTGGGAACAACTGAAGCAGAGGATCGATGCTCATGTTGAAGTGGCTGCGCAAGTGCATGGCACTCCTCATCAGTTCACTGCCTCCTCCAGCCTGCCGACTGAAGCACCCACTTCAGTCTGCCTCATGAGTGGGCGGACTCTGGATGTAATCCATGGAACAGAAAAGCAAATGTTCATTATTAACCCTTGCTAACTGGGCAAGAGGCACTTTTTCAAGTGGTGTTCCTCTTATAATTAGTAGGGGAGAGTAATAGTCCCTCTTCACCCCTGCGCAGTCTTTCTAGTGGCTGTTGCTGGTGGTCTGCCTTTTTCTTAGATTGTGAGCCCTTCAGGACAGGGAGCCATTTATTATTATTACTATTTACCTGTAAACCACTTTGTGAACTTTGTGTTGAAAAGCGGTATATAAGTACCTGTTGATTGATTGATTGATTGATTGATTGATTGATTGATTATTTAGTGAGTAGGCAGACATAAAAGTATTATTGACTTTTCTCGCCTGCAACGCCCAATAAAAAAGTAGAATAATGAGCAAACCATCACCAATAGACTACATCAAAGTATGGCATGGCTTTAAAAAGTATGGCACCAATCTTTAAAAAAGGTAGGAAGGGGGACCCAGGAAACTATAGGCCGGTCAGCCTCACATCCATTCCAGGTAAGATGGTGGAAAGTCTCATCAAAGACAAAATCCTAAAACGTATAGAAGACCAAACCTTGCTGGGGGAGAATCAGCATGGCTTCTGTAAGGGTAAGTCTTGCCTCACAAAGCCTTTTGGAATTTTTCGAAAAGGTCAACAGGCATGTGGATGTTGGTGAACCAGTAGATATTATATATCTAGATTTTCAGAAAGCATTTGACACAGTCCCTCACCAAAGGCTGCTGAAAAAACTTCACAGTCAAGGAATAAGAGGTCAGGTCCTCTTGTAGATTGAGAATTGGTTGAGGATTAGGAAGCAGAGAGTGGGGATTAATGGGCAATTTTCACAGTGGAGAGAGGTGAAGAGCGGTGTGCCCCAGGGATCTGTCCTGGGACCAGTGCTTTTTAACTTATTCATAAATGACCTGGAGACAGGCATAAGCAGTGAGGTAGCCAAATTTGCAGATGACACTAAACTCTTCCGGGTGGTGAAGACTAGAAAGGATTGTGAAGAGCTCCAGAAGGATCTCTCACAACTGGGAGAATGGGCAATAAAATGGCAGACGCGTTTCAATGTAAATAAGTGCAAAGTAATGCACATTGGGGCCAAAAATCAAAAATTCACATATAGGTTAATGGGTTCTGAGCTGTCAGTGACAGACCAGGAGAGAGATCTTGGGGTGTTTAGTGGACAGCTCAATGAAAATGTCGACCCAGTGTGCAGCAGCAGTGAAGAAGGCAAATTCCATGTTAGGGATAATTAGAAAAGGGATTGAGAATAAAACAGCCAATATTGTATCACCATTGTACAAGGCGATGGTAAGGCGACACCTAGAGCATTGCGTACAGTTTTGGTCTCCACATCTCAAAAAGAACATAGTGGAATTAGAAAAAGTACAGAAAAGAGCAACTAAAATGATTACTGGGCTGGGGCACCTCCCTTACGAGGAAAAGTTACAGCGTTTGGGGCTCTTCAGTCTAGAAAAAAAGGGGCCTGAGGGGGGACATGATTGAGACATACAAAATTATGCACGGAGTGGATAGAGTAGACAAAGCGAATCTTTTTTCCCTCTCACATAATACCAGAACCAGGGGACATACTCTGAAACTGAGTGTTAGGAGAATTAGAACAAACAAAAGAAAGTATTTCTTTACTCAGTGTGTAATTAGAATGTGGAACTCCTTGCTGTGAGATGTGGTGATGGCATTGGGCCTGGAGGCCTTTAAAAGGGGATTGGATAAATTTATGGAGGAAAACCCCATTACAGGTTAACAAGCTATGATGGGTATGTCCAGTCTGAGATTAGCTGGTCACTCATCATGAGGGCTGAGTAGGAATTTTTTTCTGTCATCCAAATTGGCCAATTATGGATGTATTTGCCTACCCCAGACTGACGAGGGATGGATGTATGGGTGTTCAGTAGGTTACATGTTTTACATTGTGCTTAATAAAGTTAAACCCCCCAACCTCAGTCTGGTGTTTTCCTTGGGGGTGGTGCAAGGGTGGTAATAATCTACTTTAAAATGCCAGATGCAGGGGACACATCAGGACACAAGTATTTGGTTGTCTTGTGTGTTCCCTGAGGCATCTGGTGGGCCACTGTGAGATACAGGAAGCTGGACTAGATGGGCCTTTGGCCTGATCCAGCAAGGCTTTTTCTTATGTTCTTTATTTTTCACATCCCTAAAATATTGTCAATCCTCATTAATCATGCACACCATTCTCTAGGACTCACTTATCCATAGAGAAAAAGGGTGTGACTTACTTTGTACTGTCTGCAGCAACCATCCTGAAGCTATCTGCGACAGCCATCCTGAAGCTATCTGCTGCCGGCAGGTGAGATACCCCTGCCCCTAACCCCACTGATCCCATAGGATCAATGACTATCTGATGATTTGATATCTGCATGTGTTCTCCAGGAACCTAACCCCAGCAGATAATGAGAACGGATAATGAGCGGATAATGAGAATGGATACAGATGGACCCGTTACATCTGCAGATTCAGGACCCTCAGATTTCGGAATCCATGGGTTCTGAAGCCATGGATTAGGGCCCACCCCAGACCCTCCAAAAGTGCTCAGAACTGTGCTCTGGTCACACCCAGAGAGTTTTCTGAAGACCATGTGCAGCCCTGCACAGGCATCCCTAGGCCTCAGAATGCCTTATAAGGCATCAAAAATATCACTTCCCGTTTCCCCCAAGAAACCAGAAGTCATTTTTTTTGTCTGAAACAGGCATTTTGTCCAAAACAGCAGCACAAAGGCTTCCCAGCCCTTAGAAAAACCTCTGGACCCAACCAGAGCACAACTCCAGTCAGGTTCAGAGGGTGGGGGTGGCCCAGGTCCATGGGTTTGAATACCTGCAGATTTCGGTATCCATGGCGGTTCTGTGAACAAATCCTAAGTGGATAATATGGGCCAAATCCTGAAAAATCTTAACTTGATAGCCAAAAACTGCTAACTTTGGCAGGACCTAAGGGCCCAGAAGCTCACTGAGAAAAGCTGATAGAAATCCAGAATGCCAGCTTTTTCAATGCATAAAAAATAGTAAATTGGCAAGCCAGAATGACTACAAAAATGCAAAATCAACTCTCATCATCTGTTACCAGGCCTAGTTCCATGAACTAAGCCTTTTTTAATTCCTTCTCTATCTACTGACCTATTTTAATAGCTGAACATGAAAAAAGACATTATTGATCTTCTGCAGTTACAATTCAGCAGGTAAAACAAAGCAAAAGGTTTGTTGAGGATGTTAAATGTATCTCTCCAAACAGTAATAACTAGTCCAAAAGAAAACAAGAAAATAACAATGACACACGCTGTTGTAAGCTGAGCCATTCCTTTTTAGAGATACCTTTTTAGTTCCTAAAATTGAGATAAAGCGTAATATGCATTGAATGTTTTCAACTTAAACACACACTGATACAGAACTTGGCAGGAAATTTAGAACTCATCAGCAGTTTCACAAGCACATTTAAAGTCTCCTTTTCCTTCCCTTCTCTCCACCCCAAAAACTATAAAACCAAACAAGCCAAAGATGATATCATCCTGGGATAAAAATGTCAGAGAGGCAACAGAACAAAAAGAGACAAACTCTCAGAACCAACACGTCCATGCATTTTAAAAAGTCACATTTTAATCCTGCCTGTTAAGAATACAGTTGATATTTTCAGATATCAAATAAAATGGGTGAGTGAGCAGAGGGCTCTTGGTTCATACATTTTATTTAGCCTGAACCAAAACTACTCTTACACTCTCAATTTCATGGTCTATTTTTCCCCCAAATCGCCTCTTTTCCAGCTTATTTTGGTGGCCCATCTGAAATACAGGCATGCCCTGATACCTGCTAGGGTTCCATTCTGGACCCCACCATGAATACCTGAAACGGTGAACACTGGGGATGCCTTTTTAAAGATAGGGGAACATCAGTTGTTTTGCTGCAATGAGGCAAAAGAAAAGATTTGTTTAATGCTCCCGTCTTTTTAATAGGTAATCCAGAATAACCCAGTATCCAGGGATAACCAAAACTGTGGTTACCAAATCAGTGGATATTGGGCGCACCTATACATTTTGTCCACTCAGTACTGCAGCAGTTGCCTGCACTTAGCAGGGGACTGTGCTAGATGACCTTCAAGGTCCCTTACAAGTCCAGCATTCCAGGATTCTATGTATTTTCAGTGATGGTCCCAACCTTCCCATAATCTTCTCAAGGAGGCCAGTCTGAGGCGTAGTATAGGGGCCATCGCCCCAGGTGCAAAATTCTTAGGGGTGCAAATTTTTGCATCCCTAAGAATTCAGGCCAGCAGTGCCCTTCCCCTGTGGAGAACACAGGCATTCTCATTGGAGGTGGGGCTGGGCCAGCCTCGGTGCACCGCCTCTGGCTTCAACTGAAGCCAGGTAGAGACGCAATGAAGCTGCATCTCCATAGGGCTCGGGAAGTACACAGGAGAGCCTAGCATGCTTGCTGTGGCAGCGAGAGGCCAGGCACCCATGTCTGCTTCCCATCTTGGCAAGTGAACAGGAGCAACTGGCGCTGGGTGTGTTTGCTGCCGCAGCCCAGCTGATTTTAAAATCACCTGGGCCACAGCAGCGAGGTCCCAAGTGTGACGTCATGATGCAGTGTCATGACGTCACAGGTGGGGGGCACAACATGTGCCCTGCCCCAGCACAGGCAAGGCACGCTACATCCCTCAGGCCAGTAGACTCTCACACATACCGCATTCACCAACAGAGAATTTCTCCCGTTTGCTTCCTTCTCTATACCCCAAAACTCTTTCTTCCTTTCCTCACTTCCTCTGGGACGCTTACCTAAGCTTTTTACATTTCTTCTCCCCCCTCATTTCCCACTCCTAGCTCTACCCCTTCGTAGGAGTTCCTCTCCTTTCCCCCTCCCTTTCCTTGTCTCTCCTCCTCCTAATAGCCTCCTAGGGCTCCACAGAAAATAAACTTCAGGCACAGAATTCCTGTCTCGCTTAAAGTGTGAGTGATTTGGTTCAGCTAGGCCCCCACATTTTACTCTTTTTAAACACTGGAACAAATCTTGTGCAGGGCTTCTGGGCAGTAGCCCTCAGCAGGGAAATAATTCAGCAGGGAAAGGACAATGGAAAAATGCAAAAAAGATTTGTTCCCCTACCATGTGCACATGTTACGTGCGTTTTAAAAAGCACTGCTAGTAATAGGTGCTGAACCGAAAGTGGTTCTCATCATTTTAACCAAGTATCCACCTGAAGAAAAAGGAGATCAAAATCAAAAGTTTCACAAAATTTCTCCATTTTTCTTCTTCTGTTTGTAGCAGTTTTGTTATACAGTATGTCAGCAATCTCCAAAATAAACACCACTTTACTGCAAAACATGCTGAAATATTAGCTGCCTCCCAGGGATTGTCAAACATTTGAATAATTATCAAGAGAACGAATATAGTACACTGAGAGGAAAATCAAGCAGAAAGATCTTTTGAGGAAAACGCATATACTCTACAATATTCCATCACAAAAACATTAAAAAGTGTAATACAAGGGCAGGTTTTGTCCTTATATTATGAGAAATTCAAATGATTCCTTAGATCAGTGTACCTTATGCAGACAAGACTTAATGAGCTTGAAGATTCAAACCAAGATTAAAGACTAACTGCAAATGAGCTATAAAACCCTCATGGATTTGCAAACCATGGTCAAGAATTCCACGTACACCAAAGAAGCCACAGTGAAAACCATTTTCTTGTTTTCCAGTCTCTCTGCTCACAAGGTGACAAGCAAGTTACTGGTGTCTGCCTATACTATACATGCCCTCTTGGAGCACAGCTTAATATATCTTTACTGGGTAATAGCAAAAAGCACTGTTGGGGGGGGGAAGCACATTGCGATTAAGGGCCCAATCCTATACCTGTTACCACAGGCTGTACACTTGTACCGCCCGGGCAACTGTCACACATGGCGCAGTAAAGTGCCTCCAATGCCAGCAGTAAGCCACTGCCGCCGGCACAGGGGCAGTGCCATGGCAGTACCAGCCACATGCACCCTGGAGGGAGCACTGGTCACCAGCGACCCTTGCCACCAGTTCCCGACCTCCAAGTAAGGTCATGCAGCCCTGCTCAGAGGCCCTCACCTATGCCCGCTAAATAGCCAATGCCGAAGCAAGTAGACCCAGTGCATGCCCTGCGCCCTTACCACGGGGAAAGAGGATGAATCACCCCTTTCCCCACAGAGGCTCCTGTGGCTGCCTGGCTGCCAAGGGATGCAGTGGTAGCCACCTGGCTACCAGTGCACTCCCGGGTGGTCAAAGAGTTCAGGATTGGGCTCTAAGTGTTATGACTATCTAGGGTCAATAAAATTACAACAATACAGGAAAACACTTTAAAAGAATGATAAGGCTGTATCAGTGATCTTTTCAAAGTAATTTGCCATAGCTTGATTAACCTAATCAGCCAAATCTAGTAATATATCTCAATGAGTACCTCAATCTACCAATGAGTACCAATGAGTATCTCAATCTAACATACCACCTGAAGGCAAGATAACGTAGAATATCCCAGACAGATTTTAGCCAAACCCTGCTTTTAAAATAATCTAGAATGAAAGTTCTAGTCTTCCCAATGTAGGTTTCAATAATCCTGCAAATTACTTTCTATCATACTGTTTTCTTATGACACAGTGTGCCTAATACTTCTAGAATTGTGGGAAAAAAATACTTCATGATAAAATACTTTTTGGACTGTACATCTTACACTACCATCAAAAATTCCATAACATTCTATTAAAAGAATCTTTATACATGGGAAATTAGCATATCAAGGAGAGACTAAGCTAATTACACCTGCTGACATGCTAAGCCTTGTAGATCCAGTGAGATGGTTTAAAAAGAAAAAATACACATTAAAAAATGGGAGACTATTCAACACATGAGCCATGAGCAATCTAAAATAATACAGCCTAATTAAGAATCTATACCACAAGCTACCACCTAATTAAGGATCACTTAAGTCACCGGGCCCAGATGGCATCCACCCAAGAGTTTTTAAGGAACTAAAGAAAGAAGTTGCTGACCATTTGACTAAAATATGCAACTTATCCCTTAAAACTACCACTGTAACAGAGGATTGGAGGATAGTAAATATCACACCAATCTTTAAAAATGGAAGAAGGAACCCCCGAAACTACAGGCAGGTCAGTCCAGGATCTGTTTCAAGATGGTGTAAAGCCTAATAAAAGATAAAATCTTAAACACATAGAAGGACAAGCCTTGCTGAGGGAGGATTAGCATGGCTTCTGAAAGAGTAAGGCTTCCCGCATGAAACTTTTAGTCTTCAGTCTAGAAAAGGTGCCTAAAGGGGGTCATGACTGAGATGTACAAAATTATGCTATATTGTGCTATACTTGGAATGGATATAGTGGATAGAGGGTTTTTTTCCTCTCACACAACATCAGAAACAGGGGACATCCACTAAAATTGAATGTTGAGTTCGAACAAACAAAAGAAAATATATCATTACCCACTGTGCAGTTAATCTGTGGAACTCCTTGCCACAGAATGTGATGACGGCACCTGGCCTAAATACCTTTAAAAGGGGATTGGACAGATTGATAGAGGAAAATTTAATCACAGGTTATCAGCTATGATGGATATGTGCAACCTCCTGGTTTTAGAAGTATAATCATAGAATCATAGAGTTGGAAGGGACCTACAAAGTCACCTAGTCCAACCCCCTGCCTGTAGTAGGAAATCCTCCTACAGCATCTCCAGCAGGTGCCTGTCAAGCCTCTGTTTGTAGGTCTCCAGTGAGGGAGAATCCACCACCTCTCTTGGCAATCTGTTCCACTGTTGAACCGCCCTTATTGTTAAGAAATTCTTCCTGATATTCAACTGCAATCTCCTTTCTTGCTGTTTGTACCCATTGGACCTAGTTCTACTGTCAAAGGCAGATGAGAACAGATTTGTCCCTTCTTCCTTATGACAGCCCTTCAGATATTTGAAGAGTGCTATCATATCCCCTCTCAGTCTTCTCTTCTGCAATCTAAACATACCAAGTTCCCTCAAACATTCCTCATAGGACTTGTTTTCCAGCCCCCTGATCATCATCATTGCTCTTCTCTGAACCTGCTCCAATTTAGCTGCATCTTTCTTCAACTGAGGTGCCCAGAATTGAACACAGTACTCCAGGTGAGGTCACACCAATGCAGACTAAAGCGGAACCACAACTTCTTGCGATTTGGACACTATGGTTCTATTAATGCAGGCTAAAATTGCATTAGCCTTCTTTGCAGCTGTATCACGCTGACGCATGTTCATCTTGTGATCCACTGCAACTCCAAGGTCCCTCTCACACGTTGTGCTGCCAAGCCAGGTTTTCCCCATTCTATACCTATGTCTTTGGTTATTTTTGTCCAAGTGTAGAACCTTGCATTTTTCCCTGTTGAACTTCATCTTATTCTTTTCAGCCCAGTATTCCATCTTGTCAAGGTCTTCCTGAAGGCTTTTATTGTCTTCTATAGTGTTTACTACTACTCCCAGTTTTGTGTCATTCGCAAATTTGATGAGGTCCCCTTGTATCCCTTCATCCAAGTCCTTGATTAAGATGAGTAGGCTACCTCAGAATGCCAGATACAAGGGAGTGGCAACCGGATGCATGCATCTCGTTGTCTTATATGCTTCCTGAGGCATCTGGTAGGCTACTGTGCAATAAAGGAAGCTGGGCTAGATGAGCCTTTGGCCTCATACAGTGGAGTGGTTCTTATGTTCTTAAGCTATTTCTGCATATTTGAATTTGTTCTGGGTCAGAATATATAATACACCTCAATGAAGGAGGTTCAGGATAAACTGTTTCACTCCCAAGTAATCTTCTAACATTTTTTTCAAATGTTTTAACCATTGCCTTTTCTCTTAACCTCAGTGGCAGAGGCTATCAATTATAGTACTGATTCAAAGTACTATGCTATAACTAATAGAAAATGGCATATTAAAAAAATTAAATGTTAAGAAGTGAAACAGAGCAAACAACATGTTAAAAGCAAGGAGGGACATTTTATTGAAAAATAGACAGTTAATACTACAAGTATCAAGTTATAATGAAAGGTCCCATGGTAGCAAATTTCTACATAGCATTTTACTAAAATAAAGAATTTGCAGCTTGGAGGTCTTGCTAAAACAATGGTTTAGATTGCTATATGCTTTAGTATAGAAGAAATTATTTTCAAATGATTATTACTGCTATTTCTTTGCACATTAACAACGAGTAAATGACATAGGGCTTGCGTATATCAGACATCTAGGCAATTTCTGCCCCTGGATCAATAGAAACCTTCCAAGGTACAATGTGCAATGTGTCTCACTGCACCGCGAGTAGGAACACCTGTAACAAAGTGTTCCAGCCACCTAGTAACTGTATAAAGGAACAATATATTAAGTTCCTCCCCATGCTGTTAAAAACAAAACAAAAAAGAGGTACACTACACAAAAAGCAGTGCTAAGGGAGATCATTAAATGTGACAACCAACTGAACGGATATTTGAAGATAAGGCAACCAACCAAGTTCAGCAAGGGAATGGATGTGGCTGCATGCGCTCAGGCAGGAGATCACCCACTGAGATGCTAATCTTGAAGTTGTGCTTGACTACCAGCTGCAAGTTGAGTTTGGATTGTATTTAGAGGTTTTGGATAATCCAACTTCTTTCCTGTTATACTTAAGCATGGGGGCAGGAAAGTAACTGGCAACGGAAAGTATGTATAAGGGAAGATAAGAATTCCTGTATCTTCCTGCAGTTCAACATCCTGCAAGTTCCCCTTCTCTCTAATGCAAAAGAAAAACACACACTTTCAAACACCATCTGGGGAAAAGGACAGTATCACATTTTTCTCCTGCCTATACCTCTCAGCCCAGGTTGTAAACATCTCATTGATCCAGAAGTAGGCTAGTGGATACACACACAGCTGAGGAAATAACAGAACTGGGTGATAGGGAAGGAGGCTTTTACAAAATAATAACCAGAATGAATTCAGGACAAATGTATCCCCATTTGGACACAGGCAAAGGGAAAGAGGAGCAGAAGGGAGCAAAGCTACTACAGATGCTGGTAGTCACGAAAGGAAACAGAACCCAACTTCATGCTTGGGGAAGTTTTGTGAAGAATAAGCAGTATCCCAAGACTGGGGTGGTGGTGTGGATATTGGGAGCCCTACACCAGAGGGCATTTAATGGAGGAGCAGAGCCCAATAGAGACTTACCCCAGTAGGGTACTGTCAGAAATAGACACTTAATTTTGATTGAGACGATGCAAGATAAAGGTTTTTATTTAATAGCGTTTGCAAAGGGCAGGCGAACTTCCAGCAAGCAGGAAGCCACATCTTTTAACTACAGAGTTCTGTAATTTATACCCTCTAAAACAGTGGTCAGGGAACAGGGGTAAATTACCCCAAATGGGGTAAAAATGAAATTCCTAGGGGTAATGGACAGATAGGAGTATGCCCCGCCCCCTTTTCCCTCATCCTTCCTTCATGACTAGCGTTCTCTCTTCTGACCAATGGGAAGTTCCTCTCACACTTGATGGATTTCCCTTGCTTCCAATAGGAGATTAGAAGCGGCAAGGTACTTGGCCCCCAATAGGCAGCGTTCCCCTCCCTTCTCAGGTGGCAAAGAAGGCCGTGGTTATTGATCCCACTGCTGGTAGAGGGAGAAGGAAGCAACAGCAGAGAAAATGGCGGCCGTGGCTGCAACTGTGGCGGTGATGGGGCCAAGCCTATTCCGGGCAGCAAGGCCCACGCAGACCCACTCCTGGCTGGCACTCAGGCAGCCGTGGAGTCGGCGGTGCTCGATGCCAGGGAAGAGCCCGAACCAGCTTCAGGTGGGGAGGCCAAGGAGCTGCCGCCATCGCCGCCACCCAGGAGCCAGGCAGGGATGCGAGACGTGCAGGCGTGGGGGAGGCTCTGGTGAGTGGCTGTGTGTGCATGTGCCCGCAGGTGCGCACGTGTGTGTGTGTGTGTGTGTGTGTGTGTGTGTGTGTGTGTGTTGAGAGGACTTCTGTGGACGTGCCTCTTTGCTTGTGAGCAGCTAGGGCTCTCCCTGGGTTTGCCTTGTCTTGCTGTCCCAAGGAGTGGGGCGGGTGGGCGAGTGAGCAGGGGGAGGGCTGGGGTGCCTGCGCAGGGAGTCAGGGACACAAAGAGAGGCGGGAGGCAACAAGGCAAGGCGAACAGCAGAAAACAAAAACAAAATCAGAACTGCTGTTGCTGGCCTCTGCGTGCATGCGTGCCTGTGTGTGTGTGTGTGTGTGTGAGAGAGAGAGAGAGAGAGCCAGCCAGCCAGCCAGCCAGCCAGGCCCAATCTGAATTCATTATAGAGAGAAATCTTAAGTCCAAGCACCTAAACCTGTTGTCAAAAAGGTAACCAGAAGGGTTGAATTCTATTATCTCAAGGTCTGCAGGTGTACCCAAACTCTTTACAACTTCATATTTACATAGCATTAATTAAGCTCATTAATTAATCAGATAAAAAGCAATGGGTTCCAATATGTAATTTTTTTTCTTTTGTTCTGGCGGGGGGGTGGGGTTTAATGTCAAGGGGGTAACGTCGGCATATCTAAATATATTTTGGGGTAAAAGGTAAAAAAGTTCCCTGACCCCTGCTCTAAAAGGTATATTTATGCCCTTACTTTATGCCCATTGGTCTAAAGCAAGTCAATCAAAACATTTAACGATACACCCACTTCACACAAAACTCCGAACATGTAACTCCATTTCTTTACATATTCTTTCATGAGGTGTATGATCAGGCAAATGAATTATAATGAGCTTGGGGGCGTGTCGGTAATATTCATGAAACTATTTGCACCTGCTCAGTTTGCTCTTGTCAAGGCTATTATATGTCCTGCTGGCTACAAGATGTTGCCTTGTTATGAAGAGTAAGTTTTGCTTACGCCTGCCAAGCATTGGGTTTGTCAGCATCGGTTTTTGAGTTCTTTACAAGCTTCTATTGTTAAATGTTTTACAAGTTACTATATATTTATTATAGTTACATTCTATTAGCAGAGCTGTCAATAATGATTCTAAGCAAAAAGTATTCAAAAAAAACCGTTTTTAATGTAGGCATTTAGTTAATTCTGTATCTTAAGCTTTGCTTGTCCCAGCTTTGAACGTTTTTTTCTGCTGAAGCAGCAGCCTTGGCCTGCCTGTCCTTTTGACGGCTTTAAATCGAAGCTTGATATTTAACATTAGTATTTTTTACACTTATTATGTTAATAACAACAAACCATTTTCTGACAGGCACTAAAGGATATCAGGGTGAGGTGAAAGAACTCCGATATCTGCGGACCAGATTTGAGTCAGCCATGAGAACCCCAATATTTGGAGAAAGAAGGGGAGTAGGACCCGCTGTTTCGGGCAGACACGTGTCGCAGCAGACGCGGGCGAGGAGAGAGAAGAACCTCCTGGAAGGAGAGACGCGCCCGGGAGCTTGGGACGGTTGGAAGGGCAGCCCTCCCGGGCACAAGAGGGCCCCGGTGCATTTGGAGAAAGAGCCGAGGGCAGAGCAACGCCCCGAGTGGGCAAAAGGGCTCTTGGAACTCTCGGGGACGAGCCCCCTGAGAAGGCGGAGGAGGGGGAACCCGCTGGCCCCAAGTGGCGTGGCCGGCCCAGGGGACCCGAGGCAAGCGGCGCGGGAAGCAGCTCTCCAGCGCGGAGGCTGCGCGGTGGGGGGGGTTGCTCGGCGGAGGAACGAAGCCCGCCGCCGGCCACGCGGGGCAGGGGGGTGCAGGCAGGGCGCACGAGCGGCTTACCCGCGGAGCGGTGGGAGGCAACGCAGGCGCTGCCGCTCCTCCTTCTCCTCGTCGCTCAGGCAGCAGCTGCGGCTTCCCCAAAGAACTTTCCCAGAGGCCGAGGGCGGCGGCGGCACGAGCGCCCCTTCGCAGGCAGCCGCCGGCGCCGAAGTTGCAGCTGAGGTGCTGACGGCGCGAGCTCCCTTGCAGCCGCTCGGCGCGCGCTCACTGCGTGTTATGTGTGGATCCCTTTGCCCAGCAGCTCGGGAGAGCCGGACTCGCCAGCGCCAGCTCCACGCCCCCTCCGCCGGTGCCCCCACCCCACGCCACTCCCCACCCCCCCCGTGCAATTTTTCCCCGCGTTAACTCACTGTGCAGACGCGTCCTGTCCTCGCCCGCACTCTCAGCGCCGCTCGGGGGGCCTCGAGAGCTTGCGCGCCACCCCCCACCCGCAATCGCTTGCTTTTTTCCTCTCGGTCGTGGAGGATTTCCCGGAAAGCTCTGGAAGCGCCGGCCCTCCCCAGCTCGCTCTTGGATTCTCTCGGAAAACTTTTCGCTCTCCTTCAAGACAGGCGAAGCGACAGTTAGGAAAGGGGAGGGGGAGGTAGGCAGAATGGAAGGTGAGCACGGGGAGAAGAAGTCAGCCGAGGCACCGGAGCGGGCGGGCGAGCGGACCCCCGAGGCGCCGTCATCTCCTTGACCAGCTACAAGAAGAATGGTCAGGTGTTCCTGCTTCCGGGAAAACATCTCGCGTTCTGTAGAAGGGACCCGAACTCCATGGGCGAGCACCTGCTCAGCCTGCAGAATGTCCCAGCGTCAGTCCCTGGCTGGTAGGATTGGGAACGACCCCTCTCAGCAAGCCCGGCGGGTGTCCCAGTATTGAGGGAGGGTCTGCAAGCTGTCCACGCCATTCCTTATGCCATGTGGCTTGTGGCACATTAAAGGGACACGCATCAGTTGTGGCATAAGCTTTTGGGAGCCAGATGCAGAGATGTCTAGGAATGGAAACAGCAGAACCAGTCTGCAGAGCAGTGGCATGGCTGAAGGGGTGCGTGCAGGGAGTAGCAATTGCACCGGGCAGCAAGCCTTAGGGGGACAACAAGCTGAGCTAGACACTAGTGGCCAAAATGGTGAAAACCTTGGCAACTACAAATAACACCATCATGATGTATATCATTGGAAAGGTAATTTAATGAGGAATGCAATGAAACAAGCCTTACTGGAATATTTACAGTAAATTCTATCAAAGGTTATGGCCAATTAACCAGTAGAACATTGTATGTATGTATTTACTTAACAAGTTAGATTTTTTTCATGAAGGGGGCTATAAAATCCATTCCTAGACATCTCTGCATCAGGGTCGCAAAAGCTTTGCCCTGGGGACCAGATTCCTTAGCTACGCTACTGCTGCAGAGGTCCTGGTATTGCTGCCAGGTCCCACCCCCTCATGGCCAGCTCCTCCCCTCCCCCCACCCAGTTCCTCCTCCCCACCTCGCCCCAAATGGGCTTACCAGGCAAACGGTAACATGTCCCAAACATGCTGTATGCCAATGTTCATAACACTTTTGGCTGGCAGTACAAGTGTACTGCTGGCAATAGGGCCTTCAGGATTGGGCCCTGAGTCTCCTTGGACTTACACAAGCAAAATAGCTGATGTAGGTCTGAAGAGACCCATTGGAGGCCAGGACATACACCAGGCACTTGTATGAAGACTCCTGAAAGGCTTCTTGTTCCTGAAATCATATTTAAGTTGGTGATGGAACCTTCAGAAGAATATATGAACAGCTTTGGACTGTGCGCAGGCAATGCTATATAAACATTCTTAAGCCCAAGTTCATGAAATTTCACAGGTGGTTTGTATACCTGGTATTGAAGGGTGGAAGGGGAGGTTCTACCAGTTCTCCCTCCCACTATTTTACCAGCTGATGCATTCCACACTGTGGCTCCTCACTTTCCAAATTTCCAGCCCAGCACCCCAAATACTGTCCCAAAACTATGTTATCGTAAGTAGGGATGGATATCATTTCTACATATCCAGTTCTGAACTATTCGTTAAAAATCTAATTAATTGATTGTAGACTGAAAACACTGGGAATTAGGGAAATACCTTTCACTGTGAGTTTTGATGGCAACACCATCTACATTTGACACAGTTGTAGGGAAAGCCAAATGAGCCTGAGAGCTCAATCCTAAACTGGAGTTAGGCTGGCACAGTTAGGCCAGCAAACTTCGGCCAGCACAAGGGACACCATAAAGTATGTTTGGATCACTCTCAAGGCGCAATCTTAACCAACTTTCCAGCATTGGCAACCTGTAGTGGAGTAGTAGTCACGGAGGCCTCCTCAAGGTAAGAGAGTGTTTGTTCTCTTACCTTGGAGCTGCATTGCTCTTACCCCAGTGCTGGAAAGTTGGTTAGGATTGCGCCCTCAGAGTCAGAGAGGCCAGCACACAGACGTGAGCCATCCTCTCTGACTCCAAGAGTGGTCCAAGCGAGCTTTACGGTGGCCCCTGTGCCAGCCAAACTTTGCTGGCCTAACTGCCAGCCTAACTCCAGTTTAGGAATGCCCCCTCAGAGACTTTGCTAGAATAACGGGCCAGAAGACAGCCTAAAATTTAGGCCCAGACAGGCATGGGCCGTACAATTCCTCATACCCCTCTTATTTGTGCAAATTCACTCTGGGATCGAGATGCAAGCAGAATGGGAAGGAGGGGGGAATTATTAGTTCAAGCTTGGCCAACATAAGGGCCACCGTAAAGTATGCTTGGACCACTCTCAGGGCACAATCCTAAACAGCACTGGATTAGCGAGGCCGGCCGGCCAGCGCCAAATCTCTCTCTCTCTCTCTCTCTCTCCCCCTCTCTGCCCCCATACATTGACTAATAAGCAAAACTTAAGAGTTTCTAGATTCTCCTCTGCTATGGAGTGTATTATTTAGTACTCTGCTTACAGGAATGTGCAATGTTTAGTTTCCCAATCAAATTTTTATGATTGATTGATTGATGCACTATCAATCACCATGCCAAGCAGTGTGGGAAATAAAAACCCAAAGGTGATGGGAACAGGGTTACAAGTTGCAGATCAGTCAATGACTGCAAATTACCACAGCTGACAAGAGATTTTAAGACCAAAAGGGATTTCTGTGACCAGATAGCACTAACCAGAACTTTGCAGGTGTCAACATTTTTTCACAGCATTCTGATGATAATTTTCCTGTTCCATCATTGCCTATGTTAATTGTAGGTAACACCCTCAAGCTCCCAGGCAGCACAACTCTCCCAAGTGGGCCACACTGATGTTTGACAGTCTTCACTCATTGCACAAGAAGGGAGACAGACATTGTACTTACAGTGGCCTAGTATAGGTGCAAGAATCTTCTGCACAAGCACTGCAGACAGAGATCCATATCTGCTGGATGTAGCCATATGACAGCGATGTAGCCATGTATGTCAGCTTAGATGTTTTGCAGGAAGAGGATGAGAAGCATTGAATTTGCTGCAACCTGGGAAGAAGAGTCCCAGAGTGCAATCCTAAACTGGAGTTAGGCTGGTATAAACTAAGCCAGCAAAGTTTGGCCAGCACAAGGGCCACCATAAAGTAGTGTTTGGACTACTCTTGGAGTCAGGGAGGATGGCTCGCGTCTGTGTGCTGGCCTCTCTGACTCGGGCAGCACAATCCTGCGTCAGTGCTCCAACTTGGTACAAGGGATTATCTGTCCCTTTTCGGGACGGGGATTGGTGGGAGGGGAGAGGTGGGACCTGGGCGGGCTTGGGAGGTGGCCATACATATTAAGTTGTCTAAGTTTGCCATAGCTTTCCTCCCAAGAAGTAAACGTATTTTAATTTCATGGCTGCAGTCACCATCTGCGGTGATCTTGGAGCCCAGGAAAATGAAGTCTGTCACTGCTTCCATTTCCTCCCCTTCTATTTGCCAGGAAGTGATGGGAGTGGTTGCCATGATCTTAGTTTTTTTTAATGTTGAGCTTCAAGCCAATTTTGGCACTTTCCTCTTTCACCCTCATCAGAGGGTTCTTGAGGTCTTCCTCACTTTCTGCCATTAGAGTGGTATCGTCTGCATATCTGAGGTTGTTGATATTTCTCCCAGCAATCTTGATTCCAGCTTGTGAATCATCCAGCCCTGCCTTCCTCATGATGTACTCTGTGGAAGGTGGGCCTAGCAATAATTTCTTGTACATAGAATGCTAGTATCCGGACAATGCATGCTGGATTCAGATTATAATTCCGCGCAGGAAAATTTAACAATAGCTGTTCGGAAATAATAAGGTTTTTCAGCTACATGGTAGTATTAGTGCTTAATGTGCATTGTGGCAGTTGAATCAATTTCTGAAAGTGGCATAAGACACTTCTCTAAAAATATAGTTTTTAGCCTTTCTCCCCAATACACAATCAATTAAGACTCTCACACACCCCAATTGTGATCAGTGCATTATTACTGGGCATAGTTGATCATATTTTACGTTTTCCCGATTACAAATGTATTTGAACATCAGCATAGTGATCCTATGTATCTGAATACATACACAATGCGGCAGCATACACAATGTGACACACACAAATACTTCATTCTGGAATAAGGTTTTTCCATTTTATAGTACAATTCTTAATATTGCCTGGTTTTCCAGCAGAATGTGCAGGAATTTCTGTGCGACTTCTTGCAAGGCTGATCATTTTTAATCTCAGTCCATGATCCCATTCTGCTCTGCGTTCTTCAGATATGTCAGCATCAAGCAGCCACACACCATAAGCTAATGGAAGCTTCAGTATTTTCCAGATGTTTTTCTTGATTCCCACTCACCGCTGTCACCATTTTGTAATGATTTTGGAAAAATATAAATAGCTTCCCGCATGTGACCATTTGCAGATTCAGATTCTGTTTCCTGTCCTTAACACGATGCATTCAGAAGACAAGTATAGGAGCGCAGACAGCTGCCTTTGGAAAAGAAAAGCAGCAAGTGCTCTGCAGGGTCAGCTTAGATTCTAGAAAGTTGCCCAGCAGTTTGTAAATGGACAGCAAATACTGATCACTCCCCAAGGGATGGTGTCAGGGAAGGTAACTCCGAGAAGGCAGGCTATCCCAAGGAAGTAGTGCCTAGTGGCTAGGGTATGCACGTACACACACACACACACACACACACACACACACACACACACAGCAATCCTAACCTGGAGTTAGGCCAGCACAAAGAACACCATAGAGTTTATGTTTAGACCACTTTCGGAGTCAGAGAGGCCAGCACACAGACGTGCTCCATCCTCCCTGAGTCAGAGTGTGGACCAAACGCACTTTACGGTGTCTCTTGCACAGACAAAACTTTGCTGGCCTAACTGTGCTGGCCTAACTCCAGGTTGCACCCCCCACACACACACCCTTTTGGCTTCCCACTTGCCTTTTACTGGGCCAGCATTTGAATGGGGAAGAACCTTGATAGACTGCCTCTGTTGCCACCATCCCAAGCTACAGAGACCAGGCAGGTAGGCATCAGGTAGGCATCTGGGGAAAAACCCTTTTCTGAGGACTTGGAAATTTATAACTAGGCTGTAATGATGTTATCAGGTTACCTGACTGGATGAGTGAAAAACACCTGGTCATTCCATCCCACCCCTTGGAGCAAGATAGACGGATTTGCTATCCAATTGCTAAGTGCATGCCAGTCTTAGTAGCTGACTTACAACCCAATCTTCTCCATTCTGCCCACCCTCCTATTGATGCAGCAGCACCAAAATGGCAATCACTGCACCCTCACCATAGGATGCAGTGGTTGCCATTTTAGTGCTGCTGCATCAGCAGGAGGGTGGGCAGAATGGAGAAGATTGGGTTGTAAGTCAGCTAGTCCCCTACTAAGATTGGCTGTTGCAGAGGTAATTGTTCACATATTGGAGGTAAATCTTCATGGCATGGAGGAGTCTACTCGGATCTGCAACAGCGATTTTGCTGCCACAAGTCAATGTTGACCCATGCCGCAGAATCAGGCCTGGGAAGGGGTCTAGGATCACGCTGGCATCATCAGTCCTGCTACTCTTCTTGGAGCCAATCTGCCCACCCCCACTTCTGCCCTCTTTCGCCCACTCCCCATCCCAATTCCACCTCCCCTCCATCGTTCCCACCTCCCCTGGCCACCAGTGAGTGGAAGAACCAACAACATGAGTGGGAAAGTGGAAGCCTTCATATTGATGCTCCCTGCAGCTGACTGAGTGGTGCGCTGGTGAAGCACCTTTTGCAGTTTAAACTGACTGCTTTATGGCAGTAAGAGGACCACGGACCCATGGTAAATATAAGTTTGGGCTGGTAGAGGGGAAGAGGAGTTGAATACACATCCCCATGTATTCTCTCTCCCCCTAGTAATGGAGTTTCACTCAAAGAACAAAGGCTCAAAGAACAAAGTGTATCCCAGACCATGAATGACGCAGAAGCCCCAGTGGTTAGAAGTGTCCAAAATACAGAAAAATAGGCCGACAATAGAGGGAGGAGGAGGAGAAAACACAGGGAATTCACCGCAAATGGAATTTGCCTTTCCACAATTAAATGAATGCTGTTGCAAATCCATCAAATAGTCTGAAATTAGATTTGCATTGGTTTATGTCCTCTCTGTGCCAAATTTTCTAATTCGTAGTCCAACTAAAATCAAAGTAATAGCTGTAAGATGATAATTAGGCATACATGAAATCATTTTTCTAGGACTGCATCCATCTGCTTAGGGATTCTTCAGATATCTAAAATTCAGTCTTGAACAATGGGTATGTCAGCCTGCTTGGAACCCAGTTTGGAGGTGGAGAGTTCCTTGGGCAAAGAGGCTGATGAACCACTAACCTTGCAAATAAGGGTCAGATCCCCCTCTGCAATTGTTGCTGAGGCCTCATATACAATGTCACCCGTTTTTCCAAGTGGTAGGGCCAAAGCTTAGTAGTAAGGCAAAATTTTAGCATGCAGAAGGTGCCACATTCAATCCCCGGCACATCCAAATAGAGCTTGGAAACACTTTCTTCTGAAAACCTGCAAAGCTTCTTCCAGTTAGCTAGATGGACCAATGGTCTCTCTCCAAAGATGTCGATTTGATATGTTTGCTTCTGTCGGTTGGAATGCTGTTGTTTAACCACTATTGAAACTTATTTTATACCCAAGCTACAAGACATGGAAACCTGGACCTTTGCTCCTCTTGTCCTGCCCTCTGGCCCCATAGAAACCAACCTCCCTCTTCTTCTCATCCCTTTCCTTGCTGTTCTCATCTTCACCCACCTGACTGACTCTTTCCCACCTGACTGACTCTTTTGCTGAGACCAATGGAAACTCCTCAAGCAAGGCGTGGTTGCTTAGCAACCACACAAAATTATCTCCTCAGTCATTTCAGGTGGCCAAAATGAGCGCTTCCTGTGATTGCTAGAAGACAGATAAGTGCCTCCTAAGGGCTTGGAAGCAAAACTTCTTTGAAACTAAAGTGGCATTACAATGATGGGGGCTATGGGAGGTTATTGGTTGTATGATGCAGGTCTTGAGGGATAGACCAGCATTCTCCTAACCCTGGCCTGTCAGCCGGATCCAGCGTTTGGAGAATTCCCTCCCCCCACACTTGTGAGCAGTGCTTACTGTTCCACTGTACTGCTGCTCCATTTTCAAGCCAATCTTGTGCCAGGGACACCCCCGGCAGTCGTGCCTGCTTGGACATCCTGCTGCATTGCCTTCTGGGATACGAGGTAATCCACCTGACTGCCCAGACTGTCCCTGGCATAAGATTGGCTTGAAAATGGTGTGGCACTACAGTGGGAACAGTAAGCACTGCTCGGTTCCGGGAAGGAGTTTGGGGCGGGGGACACAGCAGTCTCCGGTTTGGAGACGGCTGTATAGACAATGGTCATTTTCCTCCAAGGAGTAGACTGACTTTGCATTCTGTTCACCTATATCTTTTCACTTTTCCTTTGTATCTCACTTGTTTAAAACCAACGTACATGCAAGGTGAGAGAAGTCCCATGACACTAAGGACTTAATCCTATTGAGCCCAGCGCCAGCAGTATACTTGTACTGGTGCTACGTGTTGCAAAAGTTCGGTAAGGCACTCCAGCGCCAGTGGTACGAATGTACTGCCAGCACTGAGGCCGGCACCTGTCAGAGCTAAGTCTCTGCGTGAGGAAGACTTGTCACTGGAGCAGCCAACTGTAAGTATTAGTGCCGGCCTGTGGTGAGGCTTCCTTGGGACACCCAAAGGGAATGTCACCACCCAGAAGGAGGTAGGGATGGCGGCAGAGCTAACCCTCTTGGTTGGCTAGTGGGCACAGATCCAAGGAGACCCATTACCAACCACTGAGCCTGACACAGGGTAAGGGAAGATTTGTTCCCCTTATTCTAAGGAGGCCCCAATGGCTGCCCCAGCCCCATTCCCACAGAATACAGTGGCAGCCATTTCAGCTGTACTTCTGTGCCTCCGGGTGCTTCTGGGACACAGGATGGGGCTGTTAATCTTTCCCACCCCAAATCATGTATGTGCCCTCTTTCTTACTACGGTTTGAAATAATTCAAAGCCATTGAGTTACCACTTGCAGAAATATTTGTTCTTCTCATTTGTAGTACGACATTCATACCTGATGGTCTACTGTCTTCCCTAGCAGACTGTATTTGATAACTATAATTATTCGTTTCTGTTGTCTTGGAACGAGTTTTGCCACAAAGTTGTCCTCTTTCCCTCCTTTACAGCCCAATCCTACCCAAACCCCCTCCCTCATGTCAATACAACTGCATGGGCCCTGCTGCATCCTATGAGGGTATTGGAACACTGGCGGACTCCTCAAGGAGAGGGGATGTTTGTCCTGGAGTAAGCCCCAGATGCTGCAGTGGGACAACGTGGACATTTGCCTGTTAAATCACTGGTGCAAGTCCACATTGCCTCGTGTCAGTGGTTCTGGCCTGGGGAGGGGGATAGGATATCACTACCACTGATCCCACTCACCCTCTGTCCCAGACCCGATCTGCACACCTCTGCCTAGTCACTGCCCTCCCCCACCACATTCCATCCCTTCTCCACCCTCCCCCTGCCATCCCTGCTACTTGGCACGGAACTTACCTGCTTCAGTGCATGTCTCTGGTGTTAGTGCACTGGTGTTAGTGGGATGGCGCCAGTGGTGGGATTCAGGGGGTTCGCCCAGGTTCTATAGAACCTGTTGTTAAATGGCCGGGCCCCACCCACTTGCTTACCTCGGCTGGCTTCGGGTTTTTTTTGCGCCGGCTATGACATCATAGAACTGGTTGTTTATTTGAATCCCACCACTGGATGGCGCTGGCCTTCCCACCAGCACTGCTAACTTCTGTGCTGTTGCAACATCCTTTACCGGACATTTGCAACAGCCTGCACCGGTGGAACATGTGCCCCGCCAGTGCAAGTGGGGGATTGGAGTGGACCATAAGTCCATATACCTGAAACAATCACACATCTTTTGCCTGCTTACCTCCATTCCATTTCACAGTCCTTCCTCTGTTGAGTCCCTGTGCTAGTCTAGATCAGTGGTTCCCAAACTGTAGGTCGGGACCCACCAATGTGTCGCAAGCCAATTTCAGGTGGGACGCAAAATGCCTAGAGCAGCCATATTGAAAATATGGGAAGATGGAATGCTGGAAAGGGGGAGGGCTGTGTGGCTGTTTTGCTTGTGTCAGGGTTGAAAATAGGCTTTTTTCCTTTCTGACTCACTTTACTATTGGAAAATGGCAGAGAAATAACCCAACTTATTGCTGCATTCTCAGGAAAGCAGCAGGCTCCGGTGTCACAATGACGGCACTTCTGGCCATGACATCACTTCTAGGGGGGTGCTGGACAGATTGTCATTCTAAAAAGTGGGCCCTAGTGCTAAAAATTTTGGGAACCACTGGCCTAGATTGTAAGGTCCTCGGAGCAAGAATCCCTGTTCTCATTCTGTGCAATAGACATTGATGGTGTATAAATTATACAGTACCTTTTACTTTCCATTTACCCCCAATGACCTCTCTTGTTTTTTTAATTGGTTACTGACTGCGTTTCTTTCTCTTCTCTCACTTCTCTATATTCTTAGAGTTCTTTCTCCTGTTTTATATTTCCCTTATTGCCATTTATGTCTTTTCTAATGAACAAATATCAAGTGACCGAACAACAGACTAGCTTGGCTGCAGTTCCTTTTTTCCGACTTAACACAGTTCAGTGCCTAGACAGATGGGCAGAAAGAAGCACCCTGGGTGCTGTTTGCTGGAACCTAAATGCTTGTCTTTTTCCAGATAGATGTGGCAAGATCCAAGAGCAATCTGTGCTCTTTGGAAATAAAATATGTTAAGTGGTTACAATAATGTGTGCTGTGACTTTGCATGGAGCACATAAAAAAGATGACCCCTTAAAAACTGAGTCCAGCATTACAAATGTGTGTCTTAAATGGAGAACCTAAATCCATATTAAAGCAACACTTAAGTGACCTCATTTTCCAAATGCCAGCAGTTCTGTCTGTAGTTGCACTGATTAGTAATCTACTCAGTTTCCCCAGATCTTGGCAGTAAGATCAGAGACACAGGGAAATCAGAGTAAAATGTATACAGGTTGTAGGGAGGCTGTTAAAAAACTTCATGTTATTACATTTATAATTAAACCTTGATGCAGTTGGCCTCTTGCTCTGTTTTCCCAAAATCAGTTGGAAATAATCTAAATTACGCACATGCACACACTCACACTGAGAGAGAGAGAGAGAGAGACTGTTAGCACCAGGTTGCTGGACCCTGATGCAAATCCTGTACTAGGTTCTGTCACGGCGTGCGCCCCAGTTGCCATACTGGGACTGGGAGGCACCCCAGTTGCCGGGGCTCTGGAACAGAATGCCCAGCTTTGTTAGCAGAGGAAGCAGCTCCCTAGTGGTGCACGGCTCGGCATTCTGGTGCTGAGGCGAAGGAGTCACAGACACAAAGCATTGCCGAGATAAGAACGTATTGAAGTTCTCCATAGTCAGATCCAAGCCAAGGTCAAATACCATATCAGTCAGATAGCAGGATGCAGCAGACAGATCTTGTACACAGCAAATGGTAACACAGTCGGACAGCATTTCCCCCCCTCCTTCCATATAACCCACACTGATATGGGGCACTGCCCTTCCTTATGTACCTCTTGTGTTCCACACCACCAAATAGAGCCCTGCCTGGGGTCTCCATAGAGAATGTGCTGTCTGGCACGTCCTCACCTCTCCACAGCTGATCTCATCACTGCTCAGAGGCCAGCACACAGGTATAACTAATGGCTGGCCCCATGCCACAGCTGTTGAACCCAGAGCTAAAAGAGTATCTCAGGTCTGGACTCTTTTACCAGGCCTGATAGCCCACCCCACATTGAATGCCACTGGTACAATGGGTTCAGAAGCTGGCCCAGTCTAGGATCATCACATAGAAACATACTGGCATCAGTCTTCTTGGATCCTGTGGACAAAGGCCTATGCGATACCATGCAAAGGGAATGGAGGAGCTTCTATGCTTCTCAGCAGAGCCCCTGCTGTGGTACAAATGTGATATTTCTGTATGAATTAAATGTCATAGCCCAATCCCAGGTTACCCTTGCATCCTGCAAGGGAATTTTGGCTGCTGGAGACTTCTTTGCCCCAGGGTAAGCCCCAGCAGCTGCTATGGGTCAACTCAGTGCCAGTGGTACAAGTCTGAGTTGATCTGTGCAGGCAGGTCAGGCATCCCTACCCCTGACAGCACGAGGGGAAGACTCCAGCATTCCTGCCAGCGTGCCAGCTTCTAGTGCTGTTGCAAAGCACTTTATGGCACTTTTGCAATAGTGAGTGCTGGCAGAATACATGTTCCACCCGTTCAGCAATTGAGGGCGCAATCCTAACCTGGAGTTAGCCCGGCACAGTTAGGCCAGCAAAGTTTGGCCGGCACAAGGGACACCATATAGCGCGTTTAGATCACTCTTGGGATCAAGGAGGATGGCGCACATCTAAATGCTGGCCACTCTGACTTGAGAGTGGTTCAAACATACTTTACGGTGTCCCTTGTGCCGGCCAAACATTGCTGGCCTAACTGTGCCAGCCTTACGCCAGGTTAGGATTGCGCCCTGAATCGTATTCCTGCATCGAAGGTGGCTATGTAGGGACCAAGAAAGGGCGAAGTTTGGTGTAGGGACCAAATGCTGTAGGGACCAAGAAATGGTGAAGGGACCAAGAAATGGTGAATTTTGCCAGCACCAGTATGGGCACTAGGCTTAGTTATCCCTTTGCACATGTGCTAGACCTCTTCTGGTCTAGACAAGGAATGCAGTTGTACCATAATGTAAGAGAGTGATAGTTTAAACCTCTAAGAACCTTGATCACCCTGTTCATTTGTGATGATTCTAATCAAGATGGAAGCCCTGACTTATGAAAGCCATGATTGCCCTAAAGTAGTAAGACAGAACAGCAGGGACTATTAATAATTATTAACCCCATTTTATAGATGGAAAACAGAGATGTTTTTGTATAGCTTTTTGCAGTTACATAGTGAGCCTCTGAGAAAACAGCCTCCTCCAGCTTAATGAAGTGCCATTATCATCTTCCATTTCATATTCTAGCGTTTCATGACAACTGACATCATAAAATCATAGAAGGCCCCAAACACATCCTGTTCTAAGTTTATACTTTAATGTCTATCCTCCCTCTCAAAAGGGAGAGACATTAAAGCTTTTAAGCTTTTGGGATCTCCTCACTGAGAGGCTTCAAACCAAACAACACTTTATTAGACAATTTAGAGTTTTTCACAGGTAGTTTTGACAGCAAACAACGTTAACAAAAAGCTCAAAGTGCTCTGTTACCCGCAGGGAAAATAAGGACTACTGGAGTGAAAGAAAACGTTGAAAAAACACTCCTTCTTATAGAATTAGTGAGGCTGTGCCCCAGCAATTTATGTCAGCACAGCCACTTGTGCTGATGTAAGCCTCTAAGCACTTGCTAAGGGATATGGCACTTTCCGATGGTAAGCAAATCAATACTTTACCCATACTTTACCCTACCTCTGACCCTTCTCAACAGTCCATCAAAGTGGCAACCCAGAGTTCAAGCAACATATTGGTTCCATCCAGTTTGCAAAGGTTAACTCTACAAGCTTTCCTTTCTCTATTTCTCCCTCTATTTCAGTCTCAGCATCAGGCTGCTGGAATCCTATGGCAAAGCCTGCAATGCACCTCCCATGACACCCCCAGTTGCACCCTAATGACACTGGGGGCGCAATCCTAACCTGAATTTAGGCTGACACTGTTATGGCTAGCCAAACTTAGTGGAAGTTAGCAAGCCAGCAGAGTAGAGCAAGCGCCCATGAACATCAGCAACCGCATAAGCAAACGAATGAGGCAAGAAACAGGCAAGGTACCTTGATTGAGACTTGTATTAAAAATAGTTCCAATGGATTAGACAGGTAGAATAGTCAGCAATACAGTCCAGGTCCAAACATGTTAGGAAAACAGATGTACCAGGCAGTATAATTCCACAGTACCTCTTCACATTACATATTCCATGGACATAATTCACACTGTAAGTCCACAATGTACTGCCTGGTCACAGCATGGCAGATACTACCAAACAGGTAGCAAATACACTCTCACACAGAGAGTCACGCTTCTGGTTACTGCTTATATTCACAGCAGTGCTGACTCACTTCAGGTGAGAGTGCCTTGCAGCACGTACTTACAGCATTTCCCAAGCTACAAAATTCCTTAGTCTGCCTCTTTAAGCCTGTTACAGCTTCTCAGCATAACAGACACAAAACCTTTGTGCTTGCCCAGTAATGTCACAAATGCACCATAAAGCACATTTGGATCACTCTCAGGGTACAGTCCTAACCTGGAGTGAGGCCAGAATACTTTGGCTGGCACAAGGGCCGCCATAAAGCACGTTTGGACCACTCTTGAAGTCAGGGAGGATGGTGCACATCTGTGTGCTGGCCTTTGACTCCGAGAGTGGTCCAAACATACTTTACGGTGTCCCTTGGGTTGGCCAAACTTTGCTGGCCAAACTGTGTGGGCCTTACTCCAGGTTGGGATCAGAGGCAGATCTAAGGGAGGGCAAAGCTCTAAGTGTTGCAAGAAGCCTTACCCTGTCATGTAAATCCCTCCTCTCCCTTGCTGCTGTAGCCAGTAAGCAATGCCAAGATGTTGCTTTTCCCTGTGAGGATTGGCTAGAACAGTGCAGGAGAGGAGTGATTTCCACTGCAAGGTAAGGCTTCTTGCAAAACTTAGAGCTTTGCCCTCCCTTAGATCTGCCTCTGGTTGGGATTGCACCCTCAGAGTCAGGGAGGCCAGCGCACAGACATGCGCCTTCCTCCCTGATTACAAGAGTGGTCCAAATGCCCTTTGTGGTGCATTTGCGACACTCCTGGGCCAGCATAAGGGACTTGTGCCAGCCTAACTTCAGGTGGGCAGCGCAATCCTCTAATGGATGTAGCGCTGACGCGGAGGCACCAAGCAGCATCCCCACGTCGGCACTAACGCTCAAGTTGACGCTATGAGTAGTGTTGGCTTCAGAACACCGATGGAGAGCCTCCCTTGCATCAACCAAAGCTGGTCGGCACAAGGGAGGCTCTGTCCTATATCAGGACGGGGATTGGTGGGAGGGAGGACGGCGGGGGCGGGACGTGGGCAAGCTTGGGAGGTGATCATACGGCCACATCCTAAGCCTGTCCGTGAGGCCCCAATTTGGGCTGCACGGTCTCCTTGGATCTGCACCCGCTCTTCAGCGGTGGGGGGGGGGGCTCCAGCCTTTCCTATGTAGCGTTGGATATGGCGCTGTCATGTCGGCCTCGCCATTCCGGTGCTGCATAGGATTGTGCCCCTAAGATGGCGCCCTGAGAGATACTACTGCCATTGATAGAGAGGGTTCAGAGCTAGGCCTGATCAGAAGGGCACTCTGGCCACTGCCTGACACCACCCCTGCGCATACGTCAGTGAGACTGAGTTCAAATTAAGCTCTTGGACACGCCCACTGACAGAGGAAGATGAACACAAGCAATCCTCAGTTACCAAGTGGAGAGAACTAGGTTGCATCCCACTGATATTTTCTAGAACAGGAAGAGGCAGAACTCAAGCTTATCTCGAAGACATAACCCATGTCTTTCAATCCAGTGATGGATCTACATTTTGAGGGCCTTGACGCTTGCACTGTTATGGGGCCCCTTCGCAACCAGCAACTAGGTCTGGGTAACCACTGTTGTGAAACAACCCCATCACATCCATTTTTTTAAGTTAATCCCTACATCTCAGATTTTGATTAGCTATGTAGACTAAAATAGCTTCTTGGGCCCCTCCAGGATTAGAGGCCATGAAGTTTAAGCTCATAGTAGATCTGCATCTGCTTCAATCTGAAAGCTCTGCTTCCTGGTCTCAAACATATGGACACAGGCTAGGGCTACCTGGTGCTGAGGAAAAAGCACTATGTAATGCCCAAGAGTATTCTTGTTATAATTATGCTTTTCAATACTAAATCTTGGCAGCAAACACAGATTTTTAGCTTTGCTTAAAACTAGTTTCCAGAGGGCTAGTCTTGGGTGAGAAAAACAAAGATGTGGTTTTTTACTCATTACTTTCTCCAAATTACTCATAGTCTGAACAGTGCTTATGTCCGATGTCTCCTATTCTAAAATGGTTGCTCAGGTCTATTGAACAAACATGATCTGGTTGCCTGGCAGTAGCAACGAACTATGTATTTGGAAATACTAATAAAATAAGTCTGATATCCTGGAATTCCTTGAGAGCAAGCCCCATTGGACTTAGGGGGATTTACTTAGATATGTGTAGGTTGGGCTGTTAGATCATAGCAAGTACGGTGACAGGAATTGGCCAGGTAGGGCACTGGTTGAGAGCCCATGCCCATCAGAGGGTCCACTGAGGACACTCACTATAAGTGGCAGCACCCAGCATACCATCTGTGGGGCAGGCAGGGCTATACTCTGCACTAGCCCAAGATCACACAGCACTGCAATTTGACCTGAATGAGAGCACAATCCTAAACTACACTGGGATAGGGAGACATGCAGGCTTGGCCATATCCAGCATAGCTATGCTGCGAACAGCGTAGCACGTTTGCACCCTTGCCCCAGGGGAGGCTCCAGCCTCTGCATAGGTTTCCTTGGAACTGTGCCTGCTAAATAGCAGGCGCAGAGCCGAGGAGGCCACGTGGCCCAAATTGGGGCCTCACGGCCTGAGGATGGAGGCTTGGATGTGGCCTATTGGCCACATCCCATCTCCACCCCCCTCCCGATACCGGCACTCCTATCAGCTCACTCACTCTCCACCCAGAAATGCCCTCCCGCCCGTCCACCCACCCTCCCCATGCCCAGAACCGCTCTTGCGCCAGCCGAGGTCAGCACCCCTGTGTTGGTGCTAATGACGTAGGGCTGGCGCAAGCACATTGCTTCAGCCCAGCATCGCTCTTAGGGTTGCAACCTGAGACAGGAAAGCCTCCATGATTGTGATGTCCCTAAAGCAGATGTTGTGTGCCCCATGGAAATAGTTGAAGGGCAAGTAGGCTGCCCCCAAATGTCAGGTCAGCTTTTAGAAGAAAATATCAATACGCTGCAGATGCAAAAAAGGGAATAAAACAAGCAAATCGATAACTAGGTATAAAGCTAAAACAGAACTGGTTGGCAAAGAAAATTTCTGCTTCTTTTGTGGACACAGTTCTCTCCATTAAAATAAAAAGGCATGCCTTGTGAAAGGAAAACACAACATTTTGTAAAGTGTGCAAAAATGGTCATTTCGCAAAGTATGCAGACTGAAGCAAAACCGAACAAACACGGCAAAGCCTAAAGTACACCCAGTGGGCCAAGAATTCAATATTGAAGTGAAGTATGCTTTTTCAATAAAGAAAAAAAAATACTGACCATTCCAGGGACGAACGGAGCCCCGCATGCACCCATGGCAGGGCGACAAAACCACGCCCCCAGCACGTCGCCCTGCCCCCATGCGTCTCCCAGCCACGCCTCCCTGCGCCCGGAATAGCTCCATTTTGGAGCGGAATGGAAGCGAGGGAGGGTGGGTGGGCCAGATACCGCACGGGTTCGTCTGCGGACTCCGCGCAATGGCGCCCCACCTCCCTGCCGCTGCCGGCACCCATTTCTTGCGCCACCCCAGGCTATACCCTTCCTCCGCCTCTGGACCATTCCCAAAAAGGTGCAGAGTCCAACCTAAAATAATTATTTATTTGAGAGGTATTGAAATAATTATTTTTATTATTTGCCATAGGATAAAGGAACAACTGCCTTGATCTGCAGTTCCCCAAGCAGTGGGTCACAGCCCACCACAGGGAACTAAAACTGGACTATTCCCCCTTAAGGGGAGTGGCCCAGTAATGGGTGTTCCAATGGCACCACAGCAATCAGGACACCATGAGCACCCAAGGACTTTTCCCTTTATCTGGGGAAAAGCTAAGGGTCATGCTGGCCTTGGGGAGGGTCTGGGAGGCCCACAGCCCTCTCTGCAGGCCTCCCCGCTGCTTTAAATCACCCTTATTCACAATTGGAGCGAACTTCTGGTTTTCAATTGCTGTGGCACTGTTGGGACACCCTCCCCAGGCCCCAACCCTGCAAATACTTCTTGCGGACCCAAAGCCCAAATAGGAGTTTAGGATCCGCTGATCTAGATTAAACAATCTATGGGAACCAGGATAGTTTCTGAACAAACCACGTCTGTGGTATAGGGTCTATGAAGAAGGTGCACATTAAAGGCACATTTACCCCTGCTAACTGGGTAAAAGGCACTTTTTCAATTGGGGCTCCTTTTATATTTAGCGGGGGGGGCGGCGGTAATTGTCCATCCCTGTGCAGTGTCTTTTCTAGTGGCTGTTGCTGGTGGTGTTCTGCATTTTTTAGATTATGAGCCTTTTTGGGATAGGGAGCCATTTAACTTTATTATTATAACTTTGCCTGTAAACCACTTTGTGAACTTTGTGTTGAAAAGTGGTATATAAATACTGTTGACTGATTGATTTACCATGATGGTAAAATCTAAAAATACAGACAATATTGCAGTACTGATTTTTCTGAATTCAGGCTCACAGGCTATCCAAACTGTATGCTAGAGAGACATTGAACTGTGCACCCCATAGAGACTATTAGCACCATAGACAACATTGCTGAAGAATTTTGTGAATAATATACAGACAGATTTAAGGATGTGAGAGTCAGAGATGAAAAATTAAAATCCACATTGCTGACAAAGTTAAGCCAATCAGACAGCCATATGGACACATCAATGTAGTGCATATGGAAAATATGGAAACAGAGCTATTATGTCTAGGAATACTGAACTCTAAAGGACAAACATCAGATCAGAATCAGGGGCGGACCTAGTAAAAATGGCTCCCGGGGCACCCAATAGAAGTGCGCCCCCACAGGAGCCCAGGTCTATCCATTAGGAACAGCCACGGGTAGACCTGGTCTCCGGAGCCCAGGTCTACCCGTGCAATGTTGCGGGGGTCACTGGCGCCCCCCTAGACAGCCCCAAGACGGCGCCCAGGACTCATCCCCCCCTGCCCCCTAGATCCGCCACTGATCAGAATGGTACACAAGTAGACTCCAAGTTCTGTTTGTGAGACCTTGATACCACCTGTGGGATATCACCTGTGGGAAGCTAAGTCTGAGTTCAAGTTTCATTAAAACATTCTTGAATGCTACTTTTAAGGATATGTGAGAGAATCAGTTTTAGCATTTCGTCAGCAGCAAAATTATTCCAGCATGTTATTAATGAATCATGTTCAGAAATTCCAGGAATGAAAACCCTTTCTGATGACATCATTGGACAGGGCAGACTTAAAAAGATCATGCCTCTTAATTAAAAGCAAATGAGAGAGAAAAACATCACTTTTAATGAGAGAAAATGTGATTTCAGCACAGAATCTCCATAAGTCTTGTGTGTGTGTGTGTGTGTGTGTGTGTGTGTGTGTGTGTGTGTGTGTGTGTGTGT
>JAJKFI010000007.1:11343138-11364820 GCA_029204185.1 Lerista edwardsae | reverse complement strand
TAATAATAATAATAATAATAATAATAATAATAATAATAATAATAATAATAATAATTCTTACATTCCCCATGTCTAGACGCATCCCATATATCTGGCCGGGCTATTCCCCAGCACTTGGGGTGCCTTGCAGAATGGAGAATAAGGGAGATTGGCATATATCCTTCAGTGTGTTTTCTTCTTCTCAAGGGCATTCCTATGGCAGGATCGTTCCTATCTGCAGTGGCCATCAGAGTTGAGTGTAATCCATGGATCAAAAATCAGTGTATAAAAGGTTGGATCTGTAGTTTGCTGGTACAGACTCAACAAGTCCTGTGTCAGGCTTCTGAGCCCAGGAGAGGAGATGGGATTTGGTAGAGGAGGCCTTGGGCACTCTCACCTGCCTTCCGGGCCTGTCCCTCCCTCTTTCTGCCCTACCTCTGCCCTGGAATGCTTCCTCCACCATCTTCCCATAACAACCTGTGATATTCCACTTATATTCTAGGGCTCCTTTCTCGAGTGTGCTCTGGGCCCCAAAGACCCAAGTCTAATAGTTGGATTTTCCTAACAGGAACATTCAGAGGACCATACATCAGTGTTGGTACCTGGCACAGAATCACTCTGGAGATTTTGTCACTGCCTTTCATGTGTTTCATTTGCACTACTGCCAGGTTGCTATGGTTACATTTAACCTTCATCTGGAAACCAGAGCAACTCTGACTGCTCCTGGAGAGTCACAACTAGCGTGGACACCACAGGTGGGAACCATGTTGAATGGATGCAGCAGTCGGAGGCCTCAAGCCAGTTCTGTAAAAGTCACATGGCATGAACTACATGCTTAATGTAAAGATGTTGGAGATAACACATTTGTTCCCTCTCCTGAAGCCTTCTGCATTCTGTGAGCTTTTACCACAGGCAGGAGGCCCCTATGAACCATTGAGCCATGTATTATTACACTGTATTTGCTTTCAGCATTAACCACAGATAGGCTGCTTTTCCAAAACAGTTCAAAGAAGCGTTCAGTGTATAAAGCCAGTAACAGCTGCAAGATTGCAATACTTGAAAAAATACTTTTTAAAAAGAAAAGAAAGGCTTCACCACCTTTCCTAAAAGAAAGTAAAGTGGAACTATTCTCAACAATAATGGCAGCTCACTTCACAGCATCTCATTTTTGGAAAAAAAAAAAACCAGAACAAAACCGAAGCCCCCAAAATATATGAAAAAATAAACTGGGAAATCTGTGAAAAAATAAATAATGGGCTGGGCTGGGGAGTGTGTGTGCAAGGGTAATTACAGTGGCTCAGTGGCGTTTCTACATGGATGGCAAAGCTCTAAGTTTTGCAAGAAGCCTTACCTTGCAGTGGAAATCACTCCTCTCCTGCACCAGTTCTCACAGGGAACAGCAACATCTTGGCGTTGCTTACTGGTTACAGCAGCAAGGGAGAGGAGGGATTTACATGACAGGGTAAGGCTTCTTGCAACACTTAGAGCTTTGCCCTCCCTGTAGAAACGCCTCTGCAGTGGCTGCATCTGTTGACACTATACCATCTATATCATCTACTTAGTACACAATTCAAATGTCTGGTAGGCTGTGACATCACTGATAATAAAGTGAACCATGCTGCATCAAAAAACAATATGAGAACTTTCTGCCTTACTGGGTCAAACCAAACTAACCTACCTGGTGGTAGGCTGGCACAGTTAGGCCAGCAAAGTTTGGCTGGCACAAGGGACACTGTAAAGTATGTTTGGACCACTCTCGGAGTCAGAGAGGCCGGTACACAGACATGTGACGTCCCCCTTGACTCTGAGAGTGGTCCAAATGCACTTTACGGTGGCCCCTGTGCCGGCCAGTCTTTGCTGGCCTAACTGTACCAGCCTAACTCCCGGTTAGGAATACGCTCCAAGTTTGGAGCAGTCTAGCATTCTTTTTCCACTAAGAACTAACCACCACTAATCACTTAAGAACTAACAACTGTTATTTTAAGATAGGCATTCTTGGAAATCATTATGGAAATGAAACAACTAAAAATGCTACAAGAATGATAAAACAATAAAGAGAATGCAAAGGAGAAGAAAAGAATGAACTGTGTTAGCTCCAGAAGCACAAATAAATGGAGAAGCACCTTAGAATGGCTGGTCCCCTCCCATACAGACACCCCTCTCTTCCAGGAAGGTAACCAAGGAAAGACTGAAATCTTTATCACACACACTATCCAAGTGCAACAGGCCACGGAGAAGCCTTCCACTTTGCTTTGAGCTGGGTAAAGTGCAGCCTACGTGTGACTCACTAAAGAGCGTTCACCCTTCATCAATCAGGAAGAGCAGAGCTCTCTGTGCAGTGGGGCCTGCAGAGAAAGGAGGGAGGTAAGCTATTAGGGACCAAGCCTAATGGCCTCTTGAGAGTAGCAGCAGCAACAGCAGCAGCAGCAAAGGCTGAAAGAGGAGAGGGGAGTAAAAGGACAGTTGGGGAAAAATATATCTAAAAAATTCTTCAACTGAATTTTAATCACAGCCAGGGGGGCAAACATGCGATTTAATACGAGACATTACACAGCTGCTTTGCTATATGCGATAAACTTCGTGTCACAGGATGAACAAAAAAAAAATTCCCATTCCATGTTTCTGAAGCGTTCTGTCCCCAGGCAGTCGGAAGAAGGGCACGGAATGCAGAGTGAGACAGTCAGAAGCGCCGGAAAGGCTTTTAAGCACTAGGCAAGCCACCAACCCCGAGCCGGTTTCTCCGAGACACGGCCTTCCGCGTTTCTCAATAAATAATTAACTTTCAGCTGCCATGATCAGCGACAAATCTACATTTCCCCACAGACGAGATCTGATAGGTCTTAAATTAATACATCTACAAAGGAAGGATTAGCTGAAAGTAAAGACTTCTTAGAAAGCAAGCAACAGACTGTGGGCTCCCTCGGTTTTGCTTATTCAGCATTCAAGATGCCTGGGTAAATATCTGTTTGGAGTGTTTTTGTCTGTGTGAGGGGTGGCACGTTTGTAACATTAGCTCCAGCGCATAAGGGCTTAACGCAGTGGTAGCTTGAAATGTCTCCCAGTTGTGCACATGACGTTTTGGTTTTTCTCAGCATGCAGGAAGAATGTTTCCAGGAATTTAGGGAAGTGTGTTAAGGGTGAAGAGGGAAGAACCACTGCAGCAAAACTTGGCAAACTTCAGACTCCAGGATATGTTCTAATCTAGTCAAAAGTACGCAGGAGTCCAAACGGCCTGGGTGGAAGAGAAGCAGTTCAAGACCATTTCCTTAGCTTGCGGTTCTTTGGGATGTTTCACATATCACATTTTTTTAAATATAAAAAGGAGACTCAAAGTATACATTACACAGCCTTCTTTATTCTTTCTCCTCAATTTTTTGAAAGCTGAAACCAACTGCAAGATGGGCAAGCTGCACGTTGGAGTGGAGGAAGGGTGGGCTGACGGGCAGGCCAGTCCTATGGTGCTGGGCCACTGTAGGAGCAGCAGTGCCAAAATGGCTGCTGCTGCATTCTATGGATGCCATGGCAACCATAGGAGGCATCTAAGGAGAAGGGGACATTTGTCCCCTTCCCCCTGGCTAAGGGTGCTGGCTCACCAATGGGCCTCCTCGAGTCTGCGCCACCATTTTGCCAGAGCTGACTTGAGGGCCTCCATGTCAGGTTGATGGAAGCCACCACCAGTCCCAGTTCTGCTCTCCCATTCCCTGACAGAGCTCACCACTGGCAGTAGTGAAACTTACCACTGGCTGGGTCCTCCTGGCTCTGGGTTCTGGCACTGTCCTTGTGCCAGTAGTAAGTCCTTACTGCCAGTGTTAGAAGTGCCCTATTAGCATCACCGTAAGGGCTTAATGCCAGCCTTCGACCACATTGGATCGAGTCCTGTGTTGCTTAACATTTTACCTTCCACTGGGGTTGAAATTCAAAGTCACCAAATCCTTTGCTGGAGGAAAAGTCCATCGTGGGCTATATGCCATGATGGGTAGTGCAACCTCCTTACGTTAGTAGTAGGCTACTTCAGAGTGCTGGGTGCAAGGGAGTGGCAACAGGATGCAAGAACCTTGTTGTCTTGTGTGCTCCTTGGGGCACCTGGTGGGCCACTGTGAGATACAGGAAGCTGGACTAGATGGGCCTTTGGCCTGATCCAGCAGGGCTCTTCTTACGTTCTTATGTTCTTACCACCCCAGCTGCTTTTCCATTTGTGGCAGAAAAGATGCCATGTCCCTATATCCTCCTCCTCTTTTCCCTCACAGGTAAAACAAAGTAGTTTAGAGATGGTGACTTTAAACTGAATCAATGACCAGTGAGAGAAAAAAGCCCAACCGAATGTCACTTCCCTGGCACAGATGCAACTATTCCAACAGGGAACGAGCTGCATCCTGTGTGGGAGTTTCAACTCCTGGAAGCCTCCTTTTGTTTTCTTGCCCCAGGGCCTGCTTCTCCTGCCCCAATGGGTCTACTTAGACCTGTGCCTGTGATTTTGCTGGCGCATTTATGAGTGGACCTGATAAAGTGGACCAAGGCTGGGAAGGAGGATTCTATCAATTTGATTGATGGATGGATGGATATTGATAGAGATACTGCCACTGACAACACCATCCTTCCTGCCCTCAACACACCTGCATCCCTGCCAGTCCCTGACACATATATAATCCAAACAGCATCATTGCAACTACATCTTACCTGTACTTCTTTAGACTAGTCACAGCCTGATGCCACGGCCTGACTTTTTAAAAACCAAGCAGTTAATCAAAATCCTAAAAATAAACACCCAATTCCTTTCATCTAACCTTTAAAAAGGCATCAAAATACACAAGCTGCAAAGCTTTGTAAAGGGACGAGCAAGTTCCACACATTTAAATGGATCCCTTGTACCTCATGTGGCAGGTCAATATGAGTGTAAACCATGAGCTTGTGTGTGATTGATGCATGTTTCACTGTGGAACGAGAAGTATGTGGCATGAAATGAACAGACATTTTGCAAGTTTATGTGAGCATGTAGCAGCAAGAAAATGAGGGAATACGGAACTGAGATACATACAGGTACGACCTTGGCAACTTGGGATTTAAATCACCGTGGATGCGAGCTACACTTGGCCTTCTCTCAAAGTCAGGAAGCAAAATTTACTGCTAGGGACTGGATTTATCTAGCTTAGGTTGCAATCTAAATGCACCCTTGGGTTAGTGCATGCTACTTGTGCCAACCCACGAACGCTGCGGAAGATTCCAGGTAAGCCACTCCTGCACTGGTTGAGTTTGGCTGGTGTAGGGGCTTGGGGAGGGTGAGGGGAAGTTAGGAAGGAGGCAGAACAGGGCAGGAGGAGGACGGAGAGAAGGAGACCCCATGGATGGGGTGGCCCGGGGAGTGGGTGGAGCACAGATGCGGCCAATAGACTGGATCCTAACCAGCGATGGGATTCACAGATTGACAAGGGGAACGCTGGGCGGGACTAATGCGGGGCTTCCGCGTGATTGGCTGCCCATCCGCAGCGTTCCGCAGCTGTCCTGGCCTTGGGGGGGGGGCTGCCCCCGGTTAGCGCACCCCACCGCTGCTTGCCCAGGCACCTGGCGCGACCCTCACCTGTCCCCCGCGGTGAGCAGGAGCCCCCCCTGAGGCCAGGACAGCTGTGGAACGCTGCGGACGGGCTGCCACTCAAGTGGAAGTCCCGCCTAAGTCCTGCCCAGCGTTCCCCTTGTCAATTTGTGAATCCCATCAGTGATCCTAACCCTTGTTCCCAGGCCTGCCAGGCCCAACCTGGCTGTTTGAATTTGTGCCAGCGATTTTGCTGGTGCAGATCGAAGCAGCCTTTTAGAGTTGGCTGGGGCTTACCTCAAGGTACAGTGAAAATATCTCCTTACCCTGAGGTCAGCTCCGGATGCCTCCCAGCCTGCATAGGATGCAGCACAGGCCAGCCGGCCTCCCTGCTCCAACACAGGTTAGGATTGGGTTGTTAATTGCTTTCTACTGTTTCATTTGCAAGCATACAAAGAAAATGGCAAGACCATAGATGATGATGATGATGATGATGATGATGATGATAATAATAATAATAATAATAATAATAATAATACATTTATTTATATACCGCCTTTCTTAAGATCACTAGATTTCTCTAATGATTGAACTCAAGGCGGTTTACATAGGCAGACTTTCTCACAAACCCGAAGGTTTTTACAGTTTACAGAATGTTCTGTCTTCCAAGAACAACACTCATACAGATCTTTCTTTCTGGATTTAGCCTTCTTTCTTTAGCCACCCGTCTGTCGTCTGCTGGCTGATGAGGCTTCCCTGCTGCCACCAGAGATGCAGCTGATTTCAGCACACTCCTCCTCCCACGAGGCAGCTGAAACTCAGCTTTTTTAATCAGCTGCAGTTTCCAAGGTCTGCTGCTTGAAGAGACTTCCGGCAGTCCCGAGCTCACAACCTTGAGATCTTCAGGTGTTATCTTCGGGCAAACGGAGGCATTAACCCTCTCGGTTAAATCTTCTGCCCCAAGATTTAGATTATGGCATAGTTCTACCATAGTTTTGGCTTGATCATCACTGCTGCAAAATGCAGGGCTTCTGTTCTGCTTGGATGCCGTGAGCACCAGGGTGGTTACATTTAGGGACTATGGGCGCAATCCTAACCTGGAGTTAGGTCTGCACAGTTAGGCCAACAAAGTTTGCCTGGCCTAAGGGCCACTGTAAAGTGTGTTTGGACCACTCTTGGAGTCAGGGGGGATGGCGCCCGTCTGTGTGCTGGCCTCTCTGACTCCGGAAGTGGTCCAAACATACTGTACAGTCCTTGTGCTGGCCAAACGTTGCTGGCCTAACTGTGTCAGCCTAACTCCAGGTTAGGATTGCACTCTGTATCACTACAGGGAGCAGTGAAACTCGTGTACTTCAGGTCTCTTTTCTTAGGATGTCAAATTAAAGTCATGCTTTGAAAAAACAAACTTACCATTGTTTGAATTATCACCCTATCCTTCCTGAAACGCAAAGGGTTTCCGCTTCCCAATATCTGCTTTACAAGACACAATCAATCACGTCAAGAAGGTGTTTTCTCTCCTGCATGGCAGCACAATTGCCCTGAGCCTTGAGGATATATTGATGCAGGATGGCATCCGATCCCAACAGACGCGGATCCATATGCAAGTCTGCACAGAGAGCACAAGTGACCTGTGAAATGCTGGAGCCATTTTGTCATGCAAAAGATGAACAGTGTTGCTCATCTCACATGCAATGGGGCATTAAGATGCATTAAGTAAGGTGAAGCAATGATATGCCATTGCTCAGCTCTGGATGCCACTGAGATCCCGTGGATCTACCATAGTGCTTGTCCCCTCTTATTTCTTTCCTTTCCAAAGCCCAAGGGCCAGAGAAGGATGTGGGATTTTCCAGCAAGCTATAATTTTGACGGCTGAGTTTCATCAGGCAGGGGGGATAATCTTGCCACTTCCAGCCCCAGAACCTGTCAAAGCAATCATGGATTTCTATTATGGGGAAGCAATTAGAGACTCCCTGTGGCTCCTCATACTGCTCCTGTTTTGTAGGACAACACATCAAGCTTGCTCTGTGCTATCCATGGAGCCTTGCCTGAAGCTAGTGGAGATAGTTAAAATAGAGGTTACTGGGGCAGATGAAACATCCTCCCGCAGAACGTGTGTTGCGATGCAGATTTTGCCTTTCCATTTTGCCTGTAGCCATCTCCGGCCAACAAATGAAAAGATTTCTCTATTGATTTTCAAACTAATGAACACAGCTTTTGCCTCAGTGCACAGTATTCATGTTCTCACTATGGTATCTGGCTTGTTGAGCCCTCTTCTCGTGTCCTCCATCTGTGCTAATGTAGAGTTCATTTGAAAACGTAAGAATTACCAGGTTGGACGAGAACCTAAGGTTGGTCTAGTAGTCCAACACTGTTTTGCTCAGCACCGGGGCCAGAGAGATACTCCCAAGCTGCTCACAGGAGGAATGATGAAGGTCGCTTTCCCTTGTTGTTTGTTAGCATTTGGTAATCAGAGGTGTAGCAATGTATGGTTGTGAGAGCTGGACCATAAGAAAGGCAGAGCGCCAAAGAATAGATGCTTTTGAATTATGGTGTTGGAGAAGACTCTTGAGAGTCCCCTGGACTGCAAGGAGATCCAATCGGTCAGTCCTCCAGGAAGTCAAGCCTGATTGCTCCCTGGAAGGACAAATCCTGAAGCTGAAGCTCAAATACTTTGGCCACCTCCTGAGAAGAGAGGACTCTTTAGAAAAGACCCTCATGCTGGGAAAGATGGAAGGCCAAAGGAGAAGGGGGCGGCAGAGGATGAAATGGTTAGATAGTGTCACCGAAGCGATGAACATGAAATTGGGTGAACTCCGGAAGCTAGTGGAGGACAGGGAGGCCTGGCGTGCTGTGGTCCATGGGGTCACGAAGAGTCAGACATGACTTAGCAACTGAACAACAATCAGAGGTAGAGGTTTAATTCTTAAGATTAGCTCCTTATAACCCATTCTATTGCGGGCAGCTCTGATCTCTGGCATGCTGCCCTGACAATGGCGGTTGCAAACATGCTGTAAGGCAGTGGTTCTCAAACTTTTTAGACTGGGGCCCACTTTTTAGAATGGCACTTGTGTAAGGAACCATCAGAAGTGACGTCAATTTACCTGGAAGTAATGTCATAGCCTTGTGACATAATCAATCGACACTCATGAACTGCAAACAGGCATTCTTGGAGTGCAGCAACGGCACAACCAGGAAAAATCCCTGACAGAAAGCAAGATTAGGACAAAATATTATATAAAAGCACTGAACTAAATTTTTTTTAAAAGCCCTCACTTGAAAATTCAAACTTTTAACGCTCACAACAGGACAATAGCAAGAGGAAAGTCTGCAGCTTCCAAGATGGCTGCTCCCAACTTTCCATGACCCACCTGACAGCAGGTCATGACCCACCAAGTGGGTCCCAACCCACAGTTTGAGTAACAGTGCCTTAAGGGTGTGTGTCAGAAGCTGGGAAAGGGACGGTGCCAGCAGGGAGGCCAACACCAGTTAGTGTTGATGGGATGATTGCTGGGAGCCACCAGAAGTGAGTATCTCACCAAGCTGCAGGGAGGTGTTCCAGGGTAGGATTGGCAGTGGAAGGTGGGGAGGAGGTGAAACTGGGTGGGGCTGGGCAGCCCAGGACAGTTCAGGTCCACAAAGGGTGCAGTGAAGGCAGCAAAGGCTACCACTGAATCCTATCCCCCTTTCTGGACATCAAAGCTATCATTCATCAGTTCTGCACCAGCTAAATAGCTGTTGAGGATCTGAGTAGAGCCATTCAAATTGAGCGTTGGGAGAGTTAGAACGAATAAAAGGAAATTAATGGGTAATTAATCTGTGGGTAATTAATCTGTGGAACTACCTGCCACCGGAGGTGGTGATGGCCTAGATGCCTTTAAAAGGGGACTGGACAGATTTCTGGAGGAAAAGTCCATCGTGGACTATAGGCCGTGATGGCTTGTGCAACCTCCTTACATTTATAGTAGGCTACTTCAGAATGCCAAGTGCAAGGGAGTGGCAACAGGATGCAGGCATCTTGTTGTCTTGTGTGCTCCCTGAGGCACCTGGTGGGCCACTGTGAGAAACAGGAAGCTGGACAAGATGGGCCTTTGGTGTGATCCAGCAGGGTTCGTCTTATGTTCTTATATTGGGTCTGCTGGGAAAGGGAGATAAAGTTCCCTTACCCTGAGGAGGCCTCTGATTGCCTTCTTGGCCCCAAAGTATACAGCGGTAGCCATTTCAGCACTGCTTTACTGCAAGGTGGCAGCTACCATAGGATTAGGGTGCCCATGGATTTGAATCTCAGAGTGCAATCCTATACTGCTCTGGAATGACAAGGCCGATGGGCCTGCACAATACCCAGTGCAGTATATGGGAGGCTGGAGCCTTCCCAAAGCAAGGCGCCAGCCTCCCCTTTGTGCTACTTGGATCTGTGCCCGAACTGGGCCACACATCTTCCTAGAAGGGCTTAGGGTTCGGCCATAAGCCTACCTGCTTGCCCGTCCACAGCCCCCCCCCCCCCCCCCCCCCCCCCCCCCCTCCCCCCCCCGTCCCTACATGGTGCTTCCCCTGTGCCAGCCGGCTTCGGCCGGTGCAAGGGAGGCGCAGTGCGGTTGCAATGGGACTGGCGCTTCCTGCATTGCTGGTCCCATTGCTGTAGCGCCGATGTGGGGTGCCATCAGTGCTACCGATGCTGCGCTGACGCTATGATGTCGCGTCGGCGCGATGGGTGCGCTTGGATTGCTCATCCCCAGTCGTCGTCAACGATAGTGGTCATCACAACATTCTATCACAATGAACTCCGTAAGTGCATTGCAGGAAAATGTTTCCTTTAGATCAAACATCACAATGTCAATTTTCTTCTGGGTCATGTCTGCCGGGCTGCTGCTTTTTTTTTTTTTTACTTAAAAGCATCGAAGGGCTGATTTGGATAATATCTGCTGGTCATTGTGTAAAGAGGAAGGTTCTCCCCTCCTTACAGTTTGTGCACTCCTATGCAGGAATGGAGCACCAGGAGAAACCAGTGTGTGCATTTATGTTGCTCCTCCTCACACACAATATGTTGCTGGTATTCCGAAACTGATCCCTAAAAACTGTTCATTTCTGGAGATGTGCTTTGCAGAAACCATGTTGATTCTTCCTTGGCAATGCATTTTCTTTTATATGTTCAACAATATATGTTCAACCATTCTAGCTTTAACAATAATTTCCACAAGTTTTTTCCCTGGGACTGTCACTTTTGTGATGTTGACAAAAGGCTTTAAAAGTGGAACACAGAAAAGGCTTGAAATGATCAGTGAATTGAGAATGTCTCCACTTTTTCATGCCACAATGCCAAGAATTCACCGCTTTCTCATGCAACACTGACCGTGGTGGGTGATGCACAAATGAGATCCTCAGCATTCAGTCCAGGATAACACTATCCAGCTTCTGGATGTTTACATTCTCCCAGTAACTGCCTGCTTAGTCCATTCTTGCAACATCTGCTGAGCCTTGCCTACAGCTGAGAGGTCACTGTGCCACCTGACAACCTGGGCTGACATGCAGCCTTAGACAAACACATATGGAAGAAATTGTGGAGGTGATGGAGCTGGGAATTCAAGCAGAACCCCCTCAGGGCCGTTACACTAATCCTTCCAGCTGAGCAGGAGAAGAAGCTTGAAGAACCAGAGGCTGGATTGCTGTAGACTCCAGTTCAATACAGAATACAAACAATGGATCAGTGATTCATTGCTTCCTCATCGCTAATATGTCATTGCCTTTATGGGGATGGGAACTAGAGGGGAACAAAAGGCTATTTTGTATGTCAATCAGCACTTCATCAGCTCAGAAGGGGCAGGAATACATTATCTACCCCATCACTTTAATCACTTTTCCTCCCAAGTTAGCATTTGCTGCATAGCATTTCTGTGGCCGTATCTGCAAAAGCCAACAGTTATTTTGAAGAAAGGAGACATCCAGCCCCTACAGTCCACAGAAGACTAGTGTTTAGTTCATGATGGTCCCTCCCAGGCCTGTGCAGCAAACAAGAGGAAATGTGGAATCAACATGGACAGTACAGACAAACAATAGGACATCAGGAGTGATACTACTTTGGGAGTTCTCTGTTCTCAGGGGAACAGAACCTCCAACATAAAACAATTTAGCTGAAAGGCATTAGAGGAAGTAGCTCAGTAAAACACAGGGAAGGAAAGCCAGCATTATTCCACCATCTCCGTATCTCTTTATGGCTATCCCCTACAACAGTGGTTCCAAAAACTGGGGGTTGGGACCCAATTTTCAGGAGGTTGTGAAGAGCTTGGGGCAGCCATCTCAAAACGTTGGGCTCCACCATCTTGGATGCTTCATTTGACTATGGAAGAGGCTTCTCCATTCAACTGCCACTTCCTTCTTGCTTGTGGCTGTGAGGGAAATTAGCCTTGCTACGGGCTCGTCTTTGTGTGTGCGTATGTGTGTGATAAAGTCTCTCCTGGATCTGTTTCCGAGCGGGCTTGTCACACCTTCCACGTGCATGCCTAGGTGAGTCTCAGCACATCGGGAAGAGGAATGGAATACTTGGAAGACTATCTAAATTTGGCTTTACCACCTTGATCAGCAATGGCACAGAGAAGCCACAATGCGTTCTGTCCAATGTTGTTCTCAGGGCTGAATTGATCACTGAACTCCAAACTCAAATGTTGCTTAAGACAAAGCATTCAGAACATTCTAACAAGGATGTGGAGTTCTTTTGACTTTCAAAAACTGTGATTTTATTAATTGTTTCACTTCCTGCTTAATTGAATCACTTCCAGCCCTAGGTCTTGCCTATAAAGGTTCTCATAATTACAAAGGGGGTCCCGGTGCAAAAAGGGTTGGGAACCACTGCCCTACAACCTTCTTTTGTTGTTGTTGTTGTTGTTGTTGTTGTTGTTGTTGCCAGAAATGATGATCCTCTTTTAGGTGCCAAAGCCAAAGCAGTCTGTAGAGACCCGTCCCTGGTTTTAAGAACCAGATAGTTACAAGGAGGGTAAACCAGAATCCAAGAAATTAATCAGGTTGGTCTGCTAGATGCAACACTTCTCTGATGCATAGGAATAGACTTATTCTAGGCATGCTTAGATTTCCTTTCCTTACCATTCTGGACCATAATCTAAAATGTCTTCTAATCCCTCTGTGATAACATTTTGCCATAAGGCAGGTGATTGAGATCCTGTGTAAATGTGACAGCTGTATAGTGGGAGTCATCCCACAGCGTTGCTGTTTTCAACCGATGAGAAACATGATGAGCCCTCACCCATCATCATCATCATCATCATCATCATCATATTTTGTAAGCCAACCAAAAAAACTGCAAAAGACTTTTCAAAGTTGAAACCCACCTCTTAACAATGATAACACTGATCATTGATAACACTGAACAATAACAATGATCATGTTCTAGATCAGTGGTCTTCAACCTTTTTCATGCCATGACCCCCCCAAAATAAAAATAAAGTACGGTGTTAGACTGGGGCCCATTGACTGATCTTGTCCCCTCACAGAACCCGCCCCACCCGCCACCTTCCACGATTGCTGCCCACCCCGTTGCCTCCTACTTCTTGTGTCTTCACAACAACCCTGGGAGGTAGCAACCGAAGCTACCAACCGAAGGAACTACAGTGCAAGACAGTGACAGGAGGCTGTGCAGGATTATATCAAGAACTCAGTTACCATTATTGGATTGGATCCAAGCCCTCCAAAACCTCTTGCACAGGTTTTGAAAGATTGTGGCGAGCCCCCAAAATGAGGCTTCATGACCCCATTGGGGTTGCAACCCACAGGTTGAAGAACACTGCACAAGGCTACTTGTTCTGCCAGTCAATGGGATACCAAACATTTTAATCAGCAGGACACAGTAATCAAGAATGGCTACCTCAATTCTCTCTTTTCCTATGCCCCCCGTTTTAATGTTTATTTATTTACAATGTTTCTATCTCACCTTTCCCCTCCCCAAGGCAGTTCCCCCCCCTCCTAAACCAGTGGTTCTCAAACATTTTAGCACTGGGACCCACTCTTTAGAATGACAGTCTGTCTGGGACCCACCAGAAGTGATGTCATGGCTGGCAGTATGATGCCAGAGCCTGCTGCTTTCCTCAGAATGCAGCAATAAGTTGGTTTCTTTCGTTCTCAGCCGTGTTCCAGTAGCAAAGTGAATTAGAAAGTGGGAAAAAAGCCTATTTACAACTTTAGCACAGGCAAAATAACCACATAGCTCTTCTCCTTTACAACATCCCATCTTCTCATATTTTAAATATGGCTGCTCTAGGTGCTTCGCGACCCACCTGTAATTGGCTCGCAACCCACAGTTTGAGAAACAGTGCCTGACACAATACTAGTATTAGAAGTCTTGTCCTTGCAGATTTCCAATGCTTGAAGAAAAAAAATGGGTGTGTGTGTGGGGGGGGGTGTCAAAAAGAACAAATAATACTAAAAAATGTTAAAGCCATAATTCACCTTCTCTGCCTCACAAAGGCATTGATGTTTCTGTCCCAAATCCCATTCTCCATTGACACCAGGAGCATGCCTTCATTTCATAACTAATTAAAAATTGAACTGAAGGAGGCTCATACATTTCATCATTAGTGTCTAATAATGAACTGAAAGCCAGAACTTCAAATCAGCTCCAAATGGCATTGGTTCATTAGTGCCAATATTTAGCTGGGATAAGATCAGAGTGCAAGCAGAAACCAATCTTTTTCTGATATGTGTTAGCACTTGGGGCCTTTGGATTATACACAAGCCGTGGCAGCTAGTTAGTTTGCTGCTACTATAATAAATGGGGCCTGAAATGTGATAAACAGATTAATACATAGGCTGTAAGGCTGGATCTCGTCACTGTTAATGTAATGTTTATGCACTGCCTTGTTTTTCAGACTTTGGAAAATAAATATTATTATTAATGCACTAATTGTGTATGCATATGTGATATAAAGTCTACATTTCAAAGCCAGCCTTTTTTCCTATAAGAGTATGGATGACATTCTTATAAACAATTTAGGCAATGTGTTTAAAGAGAAGTATGCTGTGGGCTACCCTAAGGATCTGTTATGGAACTGGTGTGAAGCAATATGTTTATAAGCAATGTGGATGTTTATAAGTGCACAGCAAGGCAGTCTGCTTTACAAATACCATCGAATTATTCAGATGACAAAATCCCAAGGGGCCTGTCAAGAGCTCTCATGGGATCTCTTCCGGGCTGGGTATCTCAGTAACAGAATGGCAAATGATATCCAGGGTGCAATCCTAACCTGGAGTTAGACAGGCACAGTTTGGCCAGCAAAGTTTGGCTGGCACAAGAGGCACCGTAAAGTATGTTTGGACCACTCTCGGAGTCAGAGAGCCCAGCACACAGATGTGCGCCATCCTCCCTGACTCTGAGAGTGGTCCAAATGCACTTTGCGATGGCCCTTGTGCCAGCCAAACTTTGCTGGCCTAACTCCAGGTCAGGATTGCACCCAAAAGTCTTTACTACTTGTCTCTTCACCAGTGCTAAGAGACATGCCACTGGGATTCCCATTTAACAGGCAGAAAGAACAAGGCTGTCTTAACAGCAATGCATTTGTGATTTCCAGTGCATCTAATCAGATATATTCACCTGTGATTTCCCTTGTTATTCTGCCTATACAGCTAGACTGATTTTCATTTGGCTGTCTGAGAATTGTATTTAGGGTTCCAACCAGCGGTGGCATCTGGGCGGAACAGGCCGGTACGGCGTTCCGCTTGTTCCGCGGATGGGCCCGGGCCACGCCACCTCTCCCAAGGACGGGCAAGCTGTTCCTGGGCCCGCATCCGAATCGCATCCGAATCGCTCTGAAATGGAGCGATTCCAGGCACAGGGAGGCGCAGGGAGGCATGGCTGGCCTCCGCCATAGGGGCGGAGGGCTGCCAATCATCCGGGCGTTCCGGTTCCTGGCGCGCCCGGATGACATCACTGGTTCCAACTCTTCCACTTGATGTAGCACACCCCAACACTAGGACCTTTCCTTCACATTCTCTCTCCTAGAATGCCCACTTGATGCAAAATAGTTGTGGGCTTGCTGGCTGTGAGCTCACTCCTATCCCATTTTTCAGTGCTGGTGCAGTCATGCCAATGGGGTGTGTGGTGGGGTGGTGGTGGAACGACCACATGAGCCTCCTCAAGGTATGGGAACATTTGTTTGTTTCCTTACCCCTGGGCTGCACTATGGCAGCACCGGTGCTGGCGAATTGGATAGGATTGGGCCCCGTGCCATCAGAACAGCTGCCTTCCCACTGTGAGTATGAGGGAGTCTGGCAGGGAAAGGCCCTCCTTCTTCTTGAGAAACCAACTGCATTTCAATGTCCACCCAAGACTGCAGAGTGCTGTTGTCTAAACATGACCTCAGTTGAATTGATTTATGGTCTTAGAAGTAACTACTAATGGAGCTTTCGCTGACTCCTCTGTGCAGTGCCTTTTGCCAGCAATTAAAGGCATTCTTGTTTTCTGAGACATCTGCAGTTCACTGCTGACCTGGTTTTTTTTACCCCCAAACTTGATAAGTAGAAAATTGGCTTCTATCTACTGCTTTATCAATTGTTTTATCATTTTTTTTAAATGCACCTTTCATTGAAGTGGTTTTAAGTTGCTGTTCATCACTTTGAGTAGCCCAAGGGCCTAACCCTATTGGCCCACCACCAATGAGCGATACGCTCATACCGCAGGTGCTGGTGTCGCAACAGTGCTGTAAGGTGGTCTGGCTTATCCCTGGCACTAGGGGTTGGACATAGAGTGGTAAGGCTTACCCCTAGTGCTGGTGGTATGGGCTTACCCCTATCACTGAGCCAGCACCAGTACTGTAGGTGCCCGGTGGTAAGTAGCCACCCAGTGGTAAGCGTTACTGCCAGTGGTGATGAGCTCTTTGGGGGCTTGGGGAGGGCATGGATGGAATTGGGGGGGGGAGGGCAACAGTGGGCCAGGCAGAGGTGGGACTGGCAGTGTTCTCCACCACCGAATGGGCAGCTCAACCCAACACGAAGCTTCTCAAGGGTGTGCCGGCAAAATAGCCAGCGCAGATTCAAGGAGGCCCATTCCTGGGCCAGCGCCCTTACCCAGTGGTGTCATCTAAATGATTTAAGAACAGGTACTCACTTTTATTGGCACATGTCGGAACCCGCCCACCGGAAGTGATGTCATAAGCCAGAAGTGATGTTGTGGCAGGAAGTGACATGAAAAAAGCCCTTTTTGAGGCCTCAGTTGATTTTAAACTGACCCAACAGTTGCAACAGTATTCCACAGCACCCCCAGAACATGTTAAGGAGGCCTGGCATCATGTTAAAACCCCAGAGCAACTCATTTTTCAGTGGCATGGAAAGGAAAGGCTCCGCTCGCTGCCTGCCTTCCTGCCTGGCTCTGAGAACATGCAGGCAACTCAAACATGCAGGAAATCCAAACGTTGCAGAGGGCGGAGTCGATGAGTGGGCGGGCGAATGGGCGGGGCCAGCTGTAATCCTAGAAACTGGTACTCGCGTACCCCCGCGTACCCCCTGCATGACATCACTGCCCTTACCCATGGGAAGGGGATGAACATCCCCTTCTCCCGAGGACCGTCTTATGGCTGCCGCAGCTCCCTTTGGATGCAGCAGTAGCTGTTTTGGCAACACTCTCCTACGGAGACTCAGTAGCTTAGGATAGAGCGGTAAATGGGTTAAAATGCCACAGAAATTTGTATATCAAAGAGTCTGCTGATTCAATAAGTAGACTACAGATCCCAGCATGCAACTGCTCCTTAATATAAGTTAACATAATAATATAAGGCAACACAAGTTGCCTTAATTTAAGTTGCGCTTAATAAAATGAATTGAAGATGCCACCTCGCTGCATCTTCTTTTTTACCCAGTGGGTAGCGAGTTCAATCTGTGGAACTCTTTGCCACAGGAGGTGGTGATGGGATCTGGTCTGGATGCCTTTAAGAAGGGATTGGACAGATTTCTGGAAAAAAAAGTCCATCGTGGGCTATAGGCCATGATGGATTGTGCAACCTCCTTACATTAGTAGTAGGCTACTTCAGAGTACCGGGTAAAAGGGAGTGAAACAGGATGCAACCAGTGGTGTTATCCTACCGGTACGCTAGGCGGGACGTCCAGGTGATCGGCAGCCCGCCCGTCGCGTACCGCAGAGTTACGCCGTTTGCATAACCGGTTACGCCGCTTGCGTACGTTATGCAAACGGCGTAACGCTGTGGTATGCAACAGGCGGGCTGCCAATCACCCGGACGTCCCGCCCAGCGTACTGGTAGGATAACACCACTGGATGCAACCATCTTGTTGTCTCATGCCTCCCTGGGGCATCTGGTGGGCCACTGTGAGATACAGGAAGCTGGACTAGATGGGCCTTTGGCCTGATCCAGCGGGGCTCTTCTTATGTTCTTATGCGCTTCCTCATTCTGAAAAACACACAATACATTGGCGAAATTTTCAGATAGCTTCTAAAACAGAAAGGATGTGTTTGGTGATGGAGTGGAAAATATCAGAGAGATTTTTTTCCCCCAAGGACAATATTAATTTTTTCCTGAGATATGTAATGATGATCAGCTGCTAAATGGAGAATTAAAAACAGGACAATGCTCAGGAAGGAACAGGAACAAGGCATTGTTTGATTTTTTTCCCTGTTTCTAGCAAATGTATGTTGGAAATGCTCAATCTCTGCATTTTGCTAGAATGGAAAGATTTACGAGCAGCATTCTTTTCTTACCTTTTTTATTCTGTCTTTTGGCGGTGATTATTGCCTGATTTTTTCTGGTCCTGGTGCAATGCACTAACCACTACATGACACATTGTATTGGGACATTCTTTCCAAATGCTTGAGGGCTTTCTCACCAACATTGGCAATGACCTGTGTGCCCTCATGACCTTAGAACAATCAAGTTATCTATACATATTTATAAGTGATGTGACCTGGAAAGCTAAATCCGAGTGTCTAAATCTTTGACCTGAGCTAGTGATAAGCCCTTAGGGATCTTTTACTCTACATCCTGCTCTTTACATTTAGCCAGAGAATCATGATCCAATTGATACATACCATAGCCGCACAATTGCCACTCAAATAATAGTGAGTACTTGCATAATTGGATAGGAGGGCCATTTTTCATGGGGAAAAATTAGAGATCCTTGGATGAAATAGATCAGCACAGACTGAAGGCGCAATCCTAACCTGGAGTTAGGTCAGCACAGTTAGGCCAGCAAAGTTTGGCTGGCACCAGGGCCATCGTAAAGCGCATCTGTGCCACATGTCTGTGTGCTGGCCTCTCTGACTCTGAGAATGGTCCAAACATACTTTACGTGTCCCTTATGCTTTACTATATGCTCCTAGTGAAAACCAGCAACCATTCCTAGATTCTGAACTTGATGCAGTTTCTTTGCTTCAATTACTGATAAGTTTCCTAAAATCACTATTGCATGGTAGTTTTCTGGAATCAAGGATGTCAAGGATGAAGCTGATGAGAGCATCTCAGTGCACCTTCCTCTGTCCTGAACATGTCCATGTTCAGGGAAAATAAATGATCAGTGCTACATAGCTTCTGAAAATCCCTACAGTGAGTAACATTCTTTGCCTGTTCTCCTAGGTTTATTCTCCTACCTCCACTGACATTTGAATGTATCTGTGAGTGAAAGATTACAGACGAACACCCCCCAAATCCTCCTTTGGATTAGATAAAAAAAAGAATAGCCAAAGAAATTCATGATTTCTGAGAAATTATCAACTGCCTTATAACAGTCATTGTATCATCTCATCAATTTTTATCCTTTGGCCAGTAAACAGAATAATTGTTCCTGAACACAGTCTGTGTATTTGAAACTGGATGCTGTTCTTACTCTGGTTTCCTGAGGACAAATATTTATTTTGCCATTAAAACAAATTCCTATAGATGGCAACTTGAGTTTCACCTAGGCCAGGGGTCTCCAAACCAGAGCCTAGGGGCCAAATCCAGCCCTGCAGCAACTGAAAATGTTTGACATTTTTACTTACTATATATGTATAATTTCTCAGTTTAGGCATGGCATTGTTAATGCCAGATTTCTCTTTTGTTCTGAATCATAGGCTGATTACAAAAAAAGAGTCAAAAACTTATTCTTCCTTTTAAATTTCATTCATTCATTCATTCATTCATTCATTCATTCATAAAACTGATGTTTTTGGCCCACAAATATCTGTAAAATATATGATTTGCCTCTTGTATTGAAAAGTCTGGAGTCCCCTGACCTAGGCTATCACAATCTGTTTCTCACACCCTCTCACCTACAGAAGTGTCATTTCCTGGTGAAAATGAGAGAGGCGTGCAGAGCCCATCAAGACTTCCCAGCACCCAAGGAGCACATCAAATGCTGCCTTCCTTAACTACTTATGTGCCAATCTCTGGTCCTTTCACTTCCTGATTTGGAAAAGGAAGTGGGGGTGGAGCAAAAGAGGATGTGTCGGAGATTATCTAGTCCTTCACTCTTTCCTCCTCTACTCCACTCCCCTCTTCCTTTCCCAAGCCAGGGAGTGAGAGAAGGAGTGGTGATGACACATGGACAGAGAGAGGTAGGTACTCCCTGTCAAACTGTGGCCTGAGGCAACCATCTCAATCTGCCTCACGAATCAGCCGGCTCAGGAGCAATATAACAGAGAGAATGAAGAAGCTGGAGGCAGAAATAAACAGTATACTTCATTCATGGTCAAATGCCATAATGCTTGCATAACATTCTGTTTGTTCGTAACAGGCCAACTGTTCATGTAGATCATAACAGTCATCGTTTTTCCTCTTCTGAGCAAAGAACTGCCTGTGCAGTTCTTATATGATACATAGCTATACTAGTTCTGATGGCCAGTCAATCCTTCTTTACAGTGCAAAATACGGAAATAAGGAAATAAGGAAAGCCCAGGGCCGGCCTTAACTCAATGTGGCCAACGTCACCAGCACAGTGAGCATATCACCTGCTGCAGCAGCTGGGATCACTATGAACTGTAACTCAGGGGAGCAAGCAGAGCAGCTTTGCCTTGTGCCCTCCCACCTGCCTCTGCCTCTGAACCACCCAAATGGGCCTCCTGGAAGCAGTTGGTGGGGATCAGTGATGTCATGCAGGGGGTACGTGGGGGTACGCGAGTACCGGTTTCTAGGATTACGGCTGGCCCCGCCCATTCGCCCGCCCACTCATCGACTCCGCCCCTGCAACATTTGAATTTCCTGCATGTTTGAGTTGCCTGCATGTTCTCAGAGCCAAGCAGGCAGGCAGGCAGCGAGCGGAGCCTTTCCTTGCCTCTGAAAAATGAGCTGCTCTGGGGTTTTGGAACTGTTGGGTCACTTTAACATGATGCCAGGCCTCCTTAACATGTTCTGGGGGTGCTGTGGAATACTGTTGCAACTGTTGGGTCAGTTTAAAATCGTCTGAGGCCTCAAAAAGGGCTTTTTTCATGTCACTTCCTGCCACGACCTCACTTCCGGCTTATGACGTCACTTCCGGTGGGCGGGTCCCGACACATGCCAATCAAAAGTGAGTACCTGTTCTTAAATCATTTAGATGACACCACTGGTGGGGATGTCATCATGTCACCACCAACTATTTCCAGGTGCCACATGTGGCACCACAAACACTTTTCTTGGTGAGTGGGGGTCCCGCAGGGAGGGTGAGGGGCCCCACAGGAATGCCCCACATTGGGTTCCGCCACTCCTAGAGCCAGCCTTGGAGAAAACACAAATGCCAGTCAAAAAGGGGGGGGGCTTGACTTCCCTATTCTGCTCTTCTCTGATGCTTTCTGTCTCCAGTGTTTGGTTTTCCCTGCTTAACTAGAAAGGGAAAGCCTCTTAACGGTAGTTTTACATCTTCATTTCTCATCACAGCAAACAACGAGTTTCCAGTGGTTCAAAGTAACAAATGGGCCTGGTGCTTCCTAGACAAGAGACATCAGAATGACCTTAATCAGGCTTGAATAACCACTTCAAGTATTCCCCAATCACTTCAGACCTGTGTTCTCCACGCATTAGTGAGGTAAGCCAGACTCATTGCAGTTCCAGTCGGAGATGCTTGTTAATTACCAGACTTGACTACATCGCTCACAATAACACACTTTTAATAAGGAGATTTGGGGCCAAGCTGTACATGATTGCAATGAGTCATTCTCAAATTAAATATGTTCTATTATTATTATTATTATTATTATTATTATTATTATTATTATTATTA
>JAJKFI010000007.1:11308079-11337002 GCA_029204185.1 Lerista edwardsae | reverse complement strand
AGCTTCCCAGCTTGTTAGGGCAACTAGCTGAACAGTAGTTGTACTCCCTTTCTGATAGTGTAACATAAGCAGGCAGTTTCACACGGGAAGCCCTGGCTGCAAACACTGCACATTCACATGAGATCATAGTGTTCTAAGGGTCACCCCATTGGGTAAGATGGGGCACAAGGGGTCTTCAGGTATCCACCTACCAGATATACTCTGGCTACATCCCTTTGTTCTAGGGTAGAAGGAGTTTTTTCACTATGTGTGCATAAGATGTAAAAGCTGCACTAAAACGCCGCCTGCGAGCGGCAAAGACTTCACCGGCTTTCCTAGCCGGCAGACTGAAACTTTTCACCTATCTCACTTTCGCTACAATAAAGAGACTTTTGTTATTGAGATGTAGCGTACGCTTCGTTACTTCGCTCCCGAGCGCTAAGGCCAGCGCTAAAATGAGTATCCGAGCCTCCAACTCTGCTATTATTCACACAAATCTACAACAGGAACTTTGTTGCTGATGAGCCTTGCTATGGTAATAAACGTGAATGTAAACGGTCCATAAAATCCAGCGTGTCTTAGGACAATGATGTTGAGTGAGAAGTATTTGGGTGAGTAATTTCTGACGGAGGACATAGTGTGAGCAGCAAAGCCTTCACCTCCCCAGTGATTCTCTATAATTGCTATATTTAGAAGGAGCCGGAATTGAAAGTAGACTCATTATCTGCAAATATTTACAGCACAGGATGAGTCATTCAACTTTACCAGGACTTAATGACTATTTTGATTGCTCCCAATTATAGGGCTGATTCTGCTGTATTTACCCCATCACTCTTAAACAATATCAATAATTTCAACAATAGACCTGCTGATTCTTCTTCTTGCTCAACACTTGGCCAGTAATCCAGACTCTCTTTTTGTCTGTGCAATGGTTTCTGGAAAATAGGATGGCACTATGCCAAGGCCCAGACAAAAAAGCACACACAAACCATTGTCTGAAGGAGAATGATTGCAAGAGATCAAATGTTATGCAGTGCTTGTGGGTTGATCATTCCCTTTCTGGATATTTATTGGAACTATGGGCAAAAGCTGTGTCTTTACATTTGTAATAGTACTGGAGTAGTCCTTTATTGGCATTCAAACATGCACAAATACAATAGGTACAGACTTACTAATTTAACAGCAAAATGCATAAGCCCCAATATATTTACCCAATATTTACATTTGCATAAAATCTATTCGAAAATGATCTGGCTTTATTTGGGAGATTTGTCAGTGTGAAACAAGATCTATCACTCACTCTAGCTTTATCCAAACATGTTATTAGCTATTGTATCTAAACCACCCCAAGTGTGGGGAAGCTCATGGAAGGAAATTCCCCCACCCCATTTCCCCCCAGAAGCTATAGCACGACCCCTTTGGGGATACTTCAAAAAGGAGGTGAGATGAGGTGTGCTGGAAAACGAGTCCTATGAGGAAAGGTTGAGGGAACTTGTTACGTCTAGCTTAGAGAAGAGAAGGCTGAGAGGGGATACAATAGCCCTCTTCAAATATCTGAAGGGCTGTCATAAGGAAGAAGAGACAAATGTGTTCTCATCTGCCTTTGACAGTAGAACTAGGTCCAATGGGTACAAACTTCAAGAGAGGAGATTCTAGTTGGACATCAGGAAGAATTTCATGACGATAAGGGCGGTTCAACAGTGGAACAGATTGCTGAGGGAGGTGGTAGATTCTCTCTCACTTGAGACCTTCAAGCAGATGCTTGACAGGCACCTACTAGAAGTGCAAGAGAAGTGCTACAGGCAGGGGGTTGGACTAAATGACTTCGTAGTTCCCTTCCAACTCTATGATTCTATGAATGAAATTACTGAAAACATGTACAGTATAAGCATCTTGAACATGTGAGTACAGTATTCAGTAGGCATAATTAAGTTCCTTTTTTGGTAACCTTTTTACTTTTGGTAACTTTTTTACTTGACTCCCGATCTATATCTGCCTTAACTCAAGTTTCCTCCTTCCTAAGAGATGTATTATTCAGATGTAGTCATTCCAAGAACATGGTTTCTATGACCAATTGAAGGCCTTGACTATTTTTACTGTTTTTTTATGTATTTTCTTTTATATAATGCCAATAAAGGTGACTGTGACTGACATTAAGTTCCTTTTGGAGAACCTTGCTTGCAGTATTTTAGGAATGGAGTTAAAATGAACCCCTTTCATGAAAAGTCTCTATCCCTTACACAATTGGAAACCTGTTTTTGCACAAGATATATATGTTTATACTGACCATCTGTTTTTCCTCTCTGTCTTTTTTGTGTTTAATATCCAGGATATTGTTAAAACAAGATGTTCTCATCATGGGAACAAACCCAGACAGTATGAGATAGGATTGGAGCTTGCAGCAAAGGGTGGTTTCTCATCACTACAGATGCAGCTCCATTCATTGCCAAAAACCTGATTACATACGCAACCCTTCACCCGGCATATGCCATGACTCCCCACTATGGGTAGCCGTTCGAATGGATCAGAAGGATTAGCACCAGATCCCAAGACCAAGAGACTCTGGAACAAGAGCCCCAAGAGCTCTTGTATCAGAGTCGCCCAAGCAATCAGCTCTATACTAACCACATGAGGAACCTTGTGCATACTGGTGGAGGAGTGCACCGCCCCAGACCAGAGGGCTGCCCCCATTAATTTTGCATTTTCCAGACATGATGGAAGAGGGGAACAGCTTGGATGCTGTAGACTGGCAGCATGATAATATGCATGTTTACTCAGAAGCAAGCCCCCTTTTTTTTCAGTGGAGCTTACTCCCAGGTAAGTGTGCAGAGGATTGCATTGTGGGTCTAGAGCAGTGGTTCCCAAACGGTGGGTCAGGACCCACCACTCTAAAACAATATCAATAATTTCAACAATAGACCTGCTGATTCTTCTTCTTGCTCAACACATGGCCAGTAATCCAGACTCTCTTTTTGTCTGTGCAATGGTTTGCCAGCAATGGTGTCATCTACAAATAAGGAACGGGAACGCTGGGCGGGACTTCCGCGGGACTTCCGCATGATTGGCTGCCCGCCTGTCCTGTTTCGCGGCTGCCCTGGCCTTGGGGGTGTGCCTGCTCACCAGGGGAGACGGGTGGGGGCGCGCCGGAGCCTGGGCAAGCAGCAGTGGGGCGCGCAAACTGGGGGCACCAGGAGACCAGGAGTTGGAGTCACGGAGGATGGCGCATGTTTGTGTGCTGGCTTCTATGACTCCCAGAGTGGTCCAAACATACTTTACGGTGGCCCTTGTGCCAGCCAAACTTTGCTGGTCCTAACTTGTGCTGGCCTAACTCCAGGTTAACACCGTGCCCTGAATCATTTCAAAGGACAAATACTACATTTTGGATAGAACATTGGAAGAAAGCATGAATGCAGCTTCCAAAAATGAATGGAAGCCCTAATTCAGAGATTATCTCAGCCACCTGCGTTGTTGGCCCTTCTGCTACCCCAAGACCGGGAATGCATATGCCACCCTCCCACATCTGATCCAGAAGTAAAAACAAGTTTTCAGTTCAGTTCAGTAACTTTTATTAGCATAATGGAAAACATTGTTTAAAAGCGCAGTAGTGGCAGCTGGAAGTGGCATTGCTCATTTTTTTTGCTTTTCTTCAAAGTAAAAGAACCAGGCAATGCTCAAAGCCACCACCAGTTTCTTTCCTTTAAAAAAAAAAAGCAGGATGCGTATTCTCACTTTTTTTAAAGCAAAAGAATCTGGCAGTAGCTCAAAGAACCACTTTTTAAAAAGTGGAAAAAACAGGTGGTGACGTGCTGCTCCGAGCTGCCACCTCTTGCACTCTTCTTTCCCATAGTGAGCTAGCCAGCGGCAGCTCAAAGAACTGGGCGAGCTGCCACCAGCTTCTTTGGCTTTGAAAAAGTGGACGACAGTCGATGGCAGTGCGGCGCACCCCTGCAAACATGCCGCCTGGGGCACTTGTCCCCCTTGACTCCCCCTCAGGTATTCCAGTGATCTCAGCATTTACACTCATTACTGGCTAGTACCGCGTAAGTGTTTTTACCATTTAGGGTGAAATCCTAACCTGGAGGTAGGCCAGCACAGGTAGGCCAGCAAAGTTTGGCTGGCACAAAGGCCACAGTAAAGCGTGTTTGGACCACTCTCAGAGTCAGAGAGGCTCACATCTGTGTGCTGGACTCTCTGACTCTGAGAGTGGTCCAAACATGCTTTATAGTGGTCCTTGTGCTGGCCAAACTGTGCCGGCCTAACGCTAGGTTAGGATGATGCTCTCAGTTTAGTACCAACAAAGTACTAGGCACTGCACAAGTTCACAGACATGGATCTGCCCCTGGGTTGCCCAGGTGTCTAAGGGAGAACTTTGGCCAATGAAATCTTTCAAGCCTTGAAGGTTCCAAGAAGGTTCCAAGGTCTGACAAGAAACTGACAGCTGGAGTCAAGGATGCTGCTGAAGAGCTCCCATCCTTATGACTGCAAAGGTAGGCTGGGCAGTGTGTGTGTGTGTGCGTGTGTGCGTGTGTGTGTGCGTGTGTGCGCGCATGTGCATTCACACTGCCTTGAAAAAACCTCCAAAGCCACAGAGGGGGGGGGGTTGAATAAGATAGTCAGTAGAAAAGGGCATGACTTCACTACCACATAGAACTCCTTGGCTGGAACATTTCTCAGCACAAAACCCCATCTTTTAGAGCAAAAAGGATTCGGTGCTTTCCATAGCCTTCTGGGGCATGACAGGCCAGAAGGCCACAGAGGAAGGATGGCAGACACAGATCTGGCATAGATGTGGCATGTGCATGAACCACTTTTCTAGTTTGCTTACATGGCTAAAATGGCTAAATTCAATTCCCAACTCTACAGCTGGTTCAAATTGAAAGCAGACCAAGGAGAGTGTGCCTTCTCCGATTTCTTTAGCAAGTTAAAAGCTTTTCTTGCTTTCCCAATTTAACTCCCCCCACCCCACACACACATTTTACAGTATGTTCAAGTTTTATCTTCTGGTGTTGCTTTTCTCGTAAATTATATAGTGTGTTACTCCATAGGATGCTGAGAAAGAGCCTGCCTTTCAGTGGAGTTATGCTAATACAGAAAGACTGAAAGGACCTCTGCAACTGTGGGAGTTATTCAGATTTGAGACATTCTGCTACATGCATGTCACTGCACATTGCGCTTCATCTGGAGAGGAACTGTTAATAAAATATAATGTGAGGATTAAGAAGTAGGACAAAACTCTGATCTATCCTTCCCCTTGTCCCATCTTTAGCACTCTTTCCTGTGCCAAATGCTTTCCATTTTCTCCATTCGCCTACAGATCCATTTCAATGCTCCCTTTCAGTACTGCTATTTATTTGCAAGCTGTGGTCCTGGTTTGATGAAGTCCTTGATGCCTGGAACAGACAGGATGGCCCTCACTTTTATGCCCTGCTTTGTGAGCCCTTCGAGCAGAGATCTCTAAACATTTTGGTACGTGGGCCACGTCATATATCTGACACAATGTCGAGGGCCGGGAAATGAATGAATGAGTGAATGAATGAATGAATGAATGGAGAACTGATATGCTGAGAGTTTGAACACAGTAAGTGGGTGGTGTGCGTATATACTGCATTCAGCCACTAGAGGTGCTGAACATAATGCAGTGTAATGGAATATTCCATTCTATTCAGCACCTCTAGTGGCTGAATGCGGTATATACCCATGCTGGGACACCCAGAAGTGTGTCTTTTGAGCTATTTTTAGCCTGAGGAGGCTAAGAAACTGCACTGTTTGACCACACAAAGTGAGAAATATATTTTGGCACTTTTTAAAGGGAATTTAAATGACGAGCCCAGTATTCATGGGGGGTTCCGGAACCCCAGTAGATACAGAGGTTGCACTGTACAGGTGTGCCCCGGTATCAATTATCCACGGACACCATGGATACTGAGGCGCCTATTAAAAAGACAGGGGAACATGAAACAAATCTCTTTTTTTACCTTGTTGCAGTAAAACCACTGATGTTCCCCTATCTTTAAAAAGGTGTCCCCTGTATCCACGGTTTCAGGTATTCACGGTGGGGTCTGGAGCAGAACACCAGTGGATACTGGGGAATGCCTGTATTTATTCCCCGTCAGCAGGTTGCAGTGGGCCTGAATACTCAAGCTTCCTCACTACGTACCAAGGCCCAGGTAAAATCCTCTGGAGAGCTGGATTTGGCCCTTGGGCCGGGGTTTGGAGTCCCCTGCCCTAGGGCGCAATCCTGACTTGGAGTTAGGCCAGCACAATTAGGCCAGCAAAGTTTGGCTGGCTCAGGTAAAGTATGTAAAGTATGTTTGGAGTGCTCTTGGCATCAGAGAGGCCGGCACACAGACATGCGCCATCCTCCCTGACTCCGAGAGTGGTCCAAACGCTCTTTATAGTGGCCCAGTCAAACTTCGCTGGCCTAACTGTGCCAGCCTAACTCCAGGTTAGGATTGCACCCTTAGAGTCATCCATCACTGAAAAAGAATATGGGATTAAATGGATGGTATGGACTATTTTCTATTCCATAACCAGCTTTCATTTTCAGCTTCTTCCTTGCTTGTGTTTTTTTTTTAAATTCAACAAGAATTGTGCACTGCAAAAAAGAGGGGTTGCTGAGGAAGATATGGGCCTTATATAGCAAATTCATGCACTTGCACCAAATCACCCAGCACACATACCACCCTTTGAACTATAACAGTTTCTACTGCATACTGAGTTGGGGAAATTTGGATGGGGAAATTAAGAGCAAGAAACCAGTTCTTAGCATACTCTGCCACTCCAAATACTGTCAAAACCTATCATGTAGCAGCAGAGATATGCATGGCAGGTGCTTCAATTTAGCACTGATGCATGGGGAAAGCACTACTGCAAGCCAGCCTGGAACAGCCTCAGGCAGAAGAAGTATGCAGGGAGGAATGCTGTTTGCTGATCACAGCAGATAAAATCTGGAAACAAAAAGACTGAAGGCGCAGCTCAGCTTGCAGTAATTCCTTGCCACAATGCCTTGGGATCATGTAAATGGTGTTATTAATAGACATTTACCTTCTATGGTCTTCCAAGCCTGTTTCCTCCTTTTCTTCTGCTGTTTAAATTCAAGGCAGTGGAGCCCTGGCTTACGAAGTCGGGCTCGCTGGCTCTCCCGTTTGTTGTTATCTTTCCTTCCACTCAATGTCCTGTCAGAACTGAAAGTTGGAAAAAAACGAAATCCGGAAATCTCTTTGTATTGTGTCTTTGTGACGGCTGAAATGCTACTAAAACAAAATTAAACATAGGGAGACAATGGAATGCAGCGGACCGGCCTCTTTTGGAGAATGAGAGACGGTGTGTGAGACAGAAAGGCCGAGTTACTGTGGCCAGATCCTTGCCCAGCTACGGCGTCTAGACAGTTAAATGTCCAGAGCACAAAACAAGGCTCAGTGGCTATCCTGTTTCTCCATCTGTTTCCTTGCCCTCCTTTTTTTGTCTGTCGCAGGCATAAAACGAGGCCTGATTCTTATTCCTCCTGTGACTCTGTCCCCTGTCCAGGGCCACCTTTAAGCCAATGTGACCAATCATCATGTTGGGCCTCGCGGTGGTGGTGGTGGGGACAGTGGCGTTTCTACAGGGAGGGCAAAGCTCTAAGTTTTGCAAGAAGCCTTACCTTACAGTGGAAATCACTCCTCTCCTGCACCGTTTTAGCCAGTCCTCACAGGGAACAGCAACATCTTGGGTTGCTTACTGGCTACAGCAGCAAGGGAGAGGAGGGATTTCCATGACAGGGTAAGGCTTCTTGCAACACTTAGAGCTTTGCCCTCCCTGTAGAAACGCCACTGGGTGGGGTGAGCACAGTGAGCAGCTGGGTGGGGAGCCCACCCCAGCACAGTGAGCAGCCAGAATCTCTATGAACTGTAAACCATTGGGGTGAGCAGAGCAGTTTTACCTGGGGGCCCCTCGCTCCACACTGCCCAAAATGGGCCTCCTGGAAGCAGCTGGCGGTGACACCATCATGTCACCACCAACTATTTCTTGGTGAGTGGGGGCCCCACAAGGAGGGTGGCCCCCCACAGGAATGCCCCCCCCCCACTGGGCCCCGCTGCTCCTAGAGCTGGCCCTGCCCATGTCCCTCCCAATACTGGAAGAATGAATGACCATGTGGGAGGAGCAGGGTCCCATAGTATGAACCCCTCCATCCACCCCCAACCTTGGCAATTTTCTTTCATAAGCTCCTCCCATGTGGGATCTACATTTTGTGTTAACAGGACTGGTTTGATATGGAGCCACAAGGGATAAGCAATCATCATCATCATCATCATCCCCCCTTTATTGGCATAATAATTACGCATACATCAATAAAACCAATACCATTAAAAATAGGAAAACCAACTAATCTTCGTTTACAATTGTGGTGAATCGACTCCTCTTGACACCTAATTTCAAAAAAGATGCCACTTTCGGAATTATATCTTTGTTGGTCCTTGAGAAGATGAACTGGATTTTGTCAGTCCAACCCTCCTGCTTAACAAAAAGACCCTCAAGGAAGGCTGAATGGAGATCTTCATAAAAGGGACAACATCAGAGGTGGATCTACAGGGAGGGCAAAGCTCTAAGTGTTGCAAGAAGCCTTACCCTGTCATGTAAATCCCTCCTCTCCCTTGCTGCTGTAGCCAGTAAGCAACGCCAAGATGTTGCTTTTCCCTGTGAGGATTGGCTAGAACAGTGCAGGAGAGGAGTGATTTCCACTGCAAGGTAAGGCTTCTTGCAAAACTTAGAGCTTTGCCCCAGAGGCGTTTCTACAGGGATGGCAAAGCTCTAAGTTTTGCAAGAAGCCTTACCTTGCAGTGGAAATCACTCCTCTCCTGCACCGTTTTAGCCAATCTTGACGTTGCTTACTGGCTACAGCAGCAAGGGAGAGGAGGGATTTGCATAGCTGATTAAGTCGGGTGTCACCTATGAAAACTCATCATGTCACCATAAAGCCGTAGCTGAAGTACTTGGTATCTTCTGCCTTGCATTAGTCACACTGAAAAATCTCATTTCTTCCATTTTAAATAATTCTTGTTCAGCTTCTAGAATTACAAGCATACAAGCTCAGCAAATGTACTTATAAGGCCAAGTGCAGCAAGCCTGCTTAAGCACAGCAAAAAACATTAGACGAAGCATCAGCAGTATAACAGAAGTGTATAAAAGCATGCCAAATTGAATGACAAATTTCTCTGTGGCTGCTTTTTTTTGCTGATAGCTACACAAACAGCTGTCCTTTATCCATTTCTCATGCTGAATGACAGATAGTCAAGCATAGCTATCTTTCGAGATCTTCTCAGCAGGAATGGGTATCTTTTTATACACTTTAACCAGCGATGGGATCTACAAACGACCTGGGGGAATGCTGGGCGGGGCTTACGTGGGGCTTCCACGTGATTGGCTGCCCGTCCGCAGCGTTCTGCAGCTGTCCTGGCCTCAGGGGGGGGCTGCCCCCGGTTAGTGCGCCCCACCGCTGCTCGCCCAGGCACCTGGTGCAACCCTCACCCGTCCTCTGCAGCGAGCAGGAGCCCCCCCCGAGGCCAGGGCAGCTGTGGATCGCTGTGGACGGGCTGCCAATCACCCGGATGTCCCGCCTAAGTCCCGCCCAGCATTCCCCCAGGTCATTTGTAGATCCCATTGCTGACTTTAACCATGCCACTAACTTTACAATCAAGGGTATTAAAAGTGGTCAGTGGGTGGGTTTTCTCAATTATGTAATCCAGGTAGTGACTATGAGATTGGGCATTGGCCAGTGGCCCACACTCATCAGAAGGCCCATTTGTCTGGTCAATCCCTGAAACCTCAGTACTAGCAACAAAGGCAGGACCTAGTGCATTGTCGGGGAGCAGAATGTTGCCCCGTTGTCTCCATCATTCTGGCATGGTCCAACCCTGCATGCCCAGCAGAGATTCCTTGTGTTCCTCCCAATAATCCTCCCTAATCTTTGGAAGACAACTTTCAGGGGTCTTCATGCTAGTCCTAGGCAGTCTTTTTATCATTTAACTAACTAACTAACTAACTAACTAACTAACTAACTAACTAACTAACTATAGAATTTGCATTTTCTATGCCAAGGTAAATGCCCAAGGGCACATGGACAGGCTAATTTAAACCACAGTTTTTTAATATTTCTTACAAATATTCAGTATTCACTGATTCACCAAGTCCCAGATGTAGCTTTCACAGTGCGGTTCTCTCCTCTGGCTGCTTGCCATCAAGCTTCAGCAGGCAGGGCTGTATTATCCATTAGGCTGAGTAGGCTGAAGCCTAGGAGCCCCAAAGGGGCTAGGGTCAGTGGTGTCATCTACTCCCCAGTAGACGGTTCGCTGGGTGGGAGTAGGGAGTGATTGACAGTCCGTCGATTCACTTCCGGTTTCTTCGCACGCCCCGCGCAGCTTTCCCTCGCCTCGGAGGGGGCGCCTGCTCGCCCAGGCACCCGGCGCGCCCCCCACCCATCCCCCAAGGCGAGCAGGCGCCCCCTCCGAGGCGAGGGAAAGCCGTGCGGGGCGCGCGAAGAAACCGGAAGTGAATCAACGGACTGTCAATCACTCCCTACTCCCGCCCAGCGAACCGTCTACTGGGGAGTAGATGACACCACTGGCTAGGGTCCATCAAGATGACATGTCTGGGCTAGCCTAATGCATGGGTCTCCAGATTGGGCACCTGAGAACTCCCCATCTGGCCCACCAACCCTCCAGCCAGCCGGAGACTTCAGCAAGCCGCAACTTGCAAAGCCTTGGGAGCTTCCATGCAAGCCTGGGTCCATTGGTGAGTTTTGTTTCCCCCTTTTTGGGAACAACTTAGAAATACCTGGCTTTTCTCTTTTTTTGCCCCTCAGGTTTCTGCCTGCGTTTCTGCTGTTTTAGCAGTGGGGGTTGGGTGGAGTGCTTCCATGCAAACCTAGGTCCATTTGTGAGGAGAAGCCGACCTGTGGCTGGATTGTCTAAGGTTGGGGGTTGGCTGCAAAAATGAGTGTGTGTGTGTGTGTGTGTGTGTGTGTGTGTGTGTGTGTGTGTGTGTTGTAACAAGGCAATGGATGGGGGAAAGTGATGCATTGACTGAGCTGCAGAAGCCTTATTTGCAAAGGGGGAGAACCTGCCCACCTGCCTGTCCATCAGGGGCTTCCATTCAGCATGATAGGAGGGGGCCCAAAATATCCGAAAACCTAGGGGCCAGCAGGCATTCATAAGTCAAGCCTGGACAGGTCTTCAAGGTCCTATTCTGTTCTTTTGTCCTTCTCACACACTCCCTTGCAACTCTCACTTGCGATGACTAGTCAGCTCATCAGTGCCTCCGTCCTGCCACAAGGGGTACAGCAGCTTATCATTCAGTCTGCCATCCAAAGACAAGACCACAGATTCTCCTGCTTCGTTTCAGGCAGTACCCAGCAGCTCAACCATCAGACCACACCTCCTGATCTCTATCAGGGGATTCTGGCCCAGGCACTTCCTGACCTGGTTTCCTCCCAAGGCAGCATCATAAGAATCAAGAGCAAAACAGTCAAAAGAGGTGAAGTGCTCACCTGTCTGCAAAACTCAACCCCCTACTGGATACAGTAGTATGTGCAAGAGCAAAATGGGAACCTCTTCTGACTGCTTGGCTTTGGATGAAGTCATGGCACATATTGAACCTGAAGCACTAAACAGCCAGATTGGCAGCTGCAAATGCTGCTCCAAAAACCTTTCTTGGCTCATTTTCTGGTACTCCTTCCTCATGCAACATTGGAACCTCTGTTGCTACCTGACTGGACTTAATTCCTTGCTGGTCTATCAGCCTGTCTCTGTGGTATATCCAGTGATGGCCCTGGCCACTGTGCCATCTAGTCCTGAATGGTCGTGGCCACTGTGCCTGGAGGTGCCACCCCCCACATGGCCCAACTTGCTGTGCCATCTTCTGGAGCTGTTCTGAGAGGCCACACACAGCCTCTCTAGCCCTCAAAAGTCATTCTAAGACCTCCAGAGGGCCTTTAAACATCACTTTGGGTTTTTGGCAAAAACCAGAAGTTATATTTAAAGGCCTTTCAGTGGCTTTAAAAGGCCTTCGCAGGGCCAGGAAGGCTGTGTGCAACTTCCCTGATCCTTGGAATACCTGGGGGGGGCAGGCAGCAGGTGTGGGTGGCTCTCAGGGAAGCACAGCTGGTGGGGGGCAGCACCACCACCCCAGCTGTGCCATCTGGGATCACTTGACCACATCCCCTCCCCAGGAATGCCACGGACAGACCCAATCCTAAACTGCTTTGGAGCAGGCAGGCCAGCTGGCCTGTGCTGTATTGCACAGAGGCTGGGAGGCCTCTGGAGCTCACCTTGGGGTAAAGGGATACTTTCCCCTTACCCCAGGGTAAAACCCAGCCAGCGCTATGGGGCTGCTCAGACCTGCACCAGCAAAATCGCTGGCACAAATCCAAGCAGCCAAGATCATGCCAGGGAAGGGGGTTAGGATTTGGCTTAATGGCCAGATCCATTTTCCATCCCCCTCTCCTGGTCAGCTTGCCCATGGGGCCACCCTCTCTCTGCCCTCCCCCAGCCCCTTTCCACCTCCCTCCCACCATCCCCTAACTTATGCTGGTTTACTGCCAGTCTGGGATTATGCCCTGAGTCTATTCAGGGAAGACCAAGTTAATCCCTCTACATACAACTAGGTACACATTCTCCGCATGGGATAATATATCATTACTCTACACTCTTCAATGACGGTTGGGTATTCATGCATTTCAGTGAGTAATCAAATTCTCATTTGTATACATACTTCAACACTCCAATCCTTTCATCACGTTTCATCAGTTACTCCAGGGGGGTTCAGTGTCCTTCCCTCAGGAACGTTTTTGTACATTAATCAGTGCGCTGTCAAAATGTGCATGTATACAGTCACAGCTAACAGTTCAGTTCTATGCAGTTCCACTGTGTTCACTTGGGCAGCAATGTAGCTTGAGGAGAGCAAAATGCAGATGCTGCAAAGTGCTGTGTAAGTGGAACCTCCCACTCACTGCCAGGGCCATTCCAGGCTGTGAGGGAAACACGCAGATGGCTGGCACCAGGGCCACAAGAGCGTTTAGACCACTTTTGGAGTAAAGAAAAATGGTGCATGCCTGTGTGCTGGCCTCTTTGATTCCAAGAGTGGTCCAAACATACATTACAGTGCCTCTTGTGCCAGCCAAACTTTGCTAGCCCAACTATGCCGGACTAACTCCAGGTTAGGAGTGCACGCTCAATGAGATATAAAAGGAGAAACACAAAATAGCAAATTGGTTGGGGCATGAAAAGGTTGGGCTAGATCAGAGGTTCTCAACCTTTTTTCCACCGGGACCCCCTTTTTATTATGACAGCCTGTTGGGACCCCCAACCATAAAATTATTTTCATAGCTACTTCATAACTGTAATTTTGCTACTGTTATGAATCGTAATGTAAATATCTGATATGCAGGGGGCATCTGCTAAAACTGAGGGTTGGGAGAGTTAAAACAGAGAAAAGGAAGTACTTTTTTTACCCAGCGGGTAGTTAATCTGTGGAACTCATTGCCGCAGGAGGTGGTGATGGCATCTGGTCTGGATGCCTTTCAGAGGGGATTGGAAGGATTTCTGGAGGAAAGGTCCATCGTGGGCTATAGGCAATGATGGATTGTGGAACCTCCTTACATTGGTGGTGGGCTATTTCAGAGTACCGGGTGCAAGGGAGTGGCAACAGGATGCAAGCATCTTGTTGTCTCGTGCCTCTCTGGGGCACCTGGTGGGCCGCTGTGAGATACAGGAAGCTGGACTAGATGGGCCTTTGGCCTGATCCAGCAGAGCTCTTCTTATGTTCCCTTCCTCCTGCTGTTAGCCCTTCTTGAATGATTGCAGCCCAGACCCAGAAATTGAGGCCAGCTGGCTGCAATCCTGTACACACTTTCCTGGGAGTAAGCCCCATTGGATACAATGGGACTTACTTTTGAGTAGACATGCAGGGAAAGAGAAAGAGCCAGCTGGCTGCGATCCAGTACACACTTTCCTGGGAGTAAGCCCCATTGGATACAATGGGACATACTTTTGAGTAGACATGCAGGGAAAGAGAAAGAGCCAGCTGGCTGCGATCCTGTACACACTTTCCTGGGAGTAAGCCCCATTGGATACAATGGGACTTACTTTTGAGTAGACATGCAGGGAAAGGGAAAGAGCCAGCTGGCTGCGATCCTATACACACTTTCCTGGGAGTAAGCCCCATTGGATACAATGGGACTTACTTTTGAGTAGACATGCATAGGATTGTGCTCTAAGGCACTTAAGCTCAGAAATTCACAAATTCCTAGCTTTTCATTTATGGATTCTTCTCTCATTTTTGCACTTCTCTCTCTCTCTCTCTCTCTCTCTCTCTCTGTGTGTGTGTGTGTGTGTGTGTGTGTGTGTGAGAGAGAGAGAGAGAGAGAGAGAGAGAGAGAGAGCGCTTCCGCTCCTTACAGCACTAGATACAAATTCATATCTTCTTATTTCAGAGGGAGGAAGCAAAGATCGCAATTGAGACAATGACTGAAACATGGGGGGGGGGACAGTTTTCCAACTCTGGGAGAGGAGGCAAGAAACCAAACTAGCAGAGGAGAAGACAGAACTGAAAAGGATATTGCAGAACAGGGAAAGGGAAAGAGCCAGCTGGCAGCCCCTTTAAGAAAAGCTCTCCGCAGCCCCCTCCAGAACTGCTTCCCTCTCCAGCGTTCCTTCTTTTGGCTGAAGTGCTGCTGCCGGCTAATGTAAATGAGAGATTGGGGGGACCTTGCATTGATTGCAGGAGCCAATGGAGAAGTAAGAAGGACAAGGAAGAGAACAGCTGCTGGCTGCCGGCTGCACATGCACGCGTGATTCCCCGCCGGCTGGGAAGAATCGCGCACTCCCCCGTCCCAAACTCCCACAGTCAAACGGAAGCTACTTAAGAGCAGCCGACCTGCAGCTGCGGTTGCCCCAGTTTGTCTTCTCAGCCCCTGGCTGGCTGGGCTTTGAGCCTGGCCGCTCTGTTCCTCCTGTCCACCCACCGCAGCCCTGCAGCCCCAAAGCTCTCCGCCACAAGAGAAGCCACGACGGATCACTTGGGCGGGGGAAGCAAAGGAATAAGTGGCTTCTCAATCCACTCCGCCCCTTTCCGATTCGCCCCGCTAGGAATCCGGAGTCGCTCCTTTTAACCCTCAGAGTGCTGGTCAGCTGAGAGGAGAGCCTCTTCTCGACCCTTCCACTCCCGGGAGGGTCTCCTCCTCCAGGCACCGCCTCCTCCTCCCCGATTCAACCTCCGATGCGGCGACCCCTGTGATACGGTTGATCGACCCCCACAGGGGTCGCGACCCACAGGTTGAGAACTGCTGGGCTAGATGGCTTTCTTGCATGATTACCAAGAGCCTGTAATCATGGATGGACCGACAAAAGAGCTGGTAACAAGGCACTCATCTTAATAATGCACTAGCAGAGCATCAACATGGAATGTGCAAAGAAAAGCTCGAGGCAGTCTCACTTTGTGTTCAGCTCCCAGTGAACTAGAAAAGAGACACAGAAATGTCTCAGACACAGAATTTCCCCCTGAAATTCCAATAACCGTGCTGCTATAAGCAGCATTACCAATGCGATTACCAAGAGCACAGATTCATCATTGATGGCACTTTGCCAGCAAACCGTTATCAAGGCTCTGCTTCTGTACATAGCTAATTGCACCGTTCCCAGGTGTCAAGGAAGGGGCAAAAGAGGACCAGGAAATTTACAAGAGCATATGGTTCCTAGGCTGAGGAAATGGTCTATGCTGGTCCCTCTCCCCTGGGAAAACAAGCACACCTTTGTCTATCACATTCCATTATTCTTTGCAAAGCCTGACTCCTACCTGACCCCCCCCCCCCACACACACACTTTGGGAGAGGCAATGGAAGTAATGGGGGAGCGGGAGGCTAGTTAGTGGATGGCTCTTTAGAACATCAGTGGCTGCTGCCTAATTTTTAAAGCTGTTCGAGTGTTGTGTAAAGATGTATGAATGGACGGCTTTGATGGTTACAATTAAGGGAATGGCAAAAGCGAGAATTCTGCTGTCACTGCTGCTATGCTCCTATGGCTGCTGTTCTCTTTCAAGTTGCAATCCCAGCCCAATTCACACTATGCCATTCAACCTGTGCAGCAAAGGGCTGGGCATTCTGCAATGACATCACCATGTCATCGCGGAACATCTGGGTCACCGAGCTCCTGGAAGTGGCAGGGTGGAGCTCGGCTTAGGAAGCAAGGGCTCCGACCCAATTGGTCGCAGGCTGGACAGGAAATGGCAGAGCTGCCTGCCCACGTTTGTGGCGACCCTGTGCGGCACAGCTCTGCCACTTCCTGACCTGCGCACAGCAAACTGGGCCAAACCAAGCCATGCACAGACTGGATGACTTTGGGTGGCGGGTGGCGGATGTGGCCAGCAGGCTGTTGGTTGCCAATGACTCCTGACGTAGGATACGCTTGTGTATCCATTCTTTTATCAACTGGATACATTCGTCAAGTCTGTAGGACAAGCATGAGTCAAAAGATATGTTCTTTTAAGACAACATTGTCTTAAAACCCAGCGTGCTTGATGCAGCCAGGATCCCAGCCAGCAGCCCAGGGACTCCCTGCACCATTGGTGGGACAGGCCATAAGAAGGGCACGCCAGGCCTCGCAGGCTCTTGCCCCCACGCTCCAAGGGATGGCCAAAGGGATGGAGGCAGTGGTGGCAGATGAGCAGTGGAGCACCAGGCACTGCCGCAACAGACAGCAGCAGAGGCAGGGGGCCACCCAGTAGTGTCATCTTACCGGTACGCTGGGCGGGTCTTCTGGGTGATCGGCAGCTTTCGCCATTACGCAACGGAACGCAGCGAGCGCGTTGCCGATCACTCAGAACCCCCGCCCAGCGTACTGTTAAGATCCCACTACTGGGGCCACCCTTCCCCCTTGGTCGCAGTCAGGCCAGTCCTGAAGCAACTGAGGAGAGAAATGAAACTTTTAAGGACTGGGCACCGAAGGGTGAACCTAGAGGACTAGGACTGAGGTCAATAAGCGTTTTATAATTTAGATCTGTGAGTTCGGGATGGGTTGAACAACCTGCCCGGGGGGGCAACATGGCCCTGCTGGTCATGGCTGGGTGGGTGGCAGCTGACGACTCCATTGTCCGTTGTCAGCCCTGGGCTGTTGGGAAGGAGAATGAACTGGCAGCACTTGGGCAGGCTTGGAAGAGGCTGGCTTCTGCCCTTCAGAGAGGCTGGCTGCACAGCCCTGGGAGGAAGAAGCTGAGGAGGGGATAAGAGAATGGAGCATTGGAATGAACAAGAGAAGGGGAAGGGAGGATTAAGGCAGAAAAAGAGCCAAGAATACAGTAAGGCTTGGACACTAACCACTTGGACACTGAAGGAGGGCAAGAAAGAAGACTGAGAGCACAATTTGAACCTGGAGCTAGGCCAGCACAGTTAGGCCAGCACAGTTTGGCTGGCACAAGGGACACCATAAAGCAGGGCTGGCTCTAGGAGCAGCAGGGCTCAATGGGGGGCATTCTCTCAGGGCCTCCACCCTCCCTGCAGGGCCCTTTACTCACCAAGAAGAGTGCTTATGGTGCCACGTGCGAAGTGCAGTACCTGGACATAGTTGGTGGTGACATGATGACATGATCACCAACTGCTTCCAGGAGGCCCATTTGTGCCATTCAGAGGCAGGGGTAGATCTGAAACATGAAGGACCCATAATTGTGCCCTCAGGCTTATCGCTGAGAGTGCCCATGAAAGAACCTATGTAGTCTAGGACTAGGAAAAGGGGACATAAAGGAAAGGATACAATTAGAGTTCATTGAAAGGTGCCATGGCCCACTGTGCAGCTAATAGACTGCATAGTTATGTTTCAAAAGAACTCAGGAAAAGAGAACAAAGATACCTGCCAATGGGGAAAAATCAGTATTATATGTTTTATTATCAATAGAGACCATTTGTAAATGGGAGAAGGAGCTAATGGATGTTGCTAAATGGGAAAAATTTTGGCCATGGAAAAGCATGGAACACTGGGCATAACCTGAACGACAGAATAAATTTATAAATGTATTTGGGCAAGATAGTTAGCATTCTTTGTATCAGAAAGAGCAATCAAAAAATTGTATTTGTAATGGACTTTTGCACTGAAGTATAAATTACAGTTCTGTAAATATGTAGGGACATGGCGGTGCAGCAGGTTATTCCGCTGTTGCTGGGCTTTCTGACCAGAAGGTTGGGAGTTCAAGACTGCGCGACGGAGTGAGCTCCCGTTGCTTGTCCCAGCTCCTGCCAACCTAGCAGTTCGAAAGCACCTAAATGCAAGGAGATAAATAGGGACCACTTAAGTGGGAAGGTAACACCATTCCGTGTGCTACGGCATATAGTCATGCCAGCCACATGACCACGGAAGCTTGTCCTTGGACAAAACGCCAGCTCTACAGGCTTTGAAATGGAGATGAGCACCACCCCCTACAGTCGGGCACGACTAGACCATTCAGTCATAGGGAAACCTTTACCTTTTAAATATGTAGTACGTGGTGGTACTGTGGGTTAAACCACTGAGCTTGTTGATCGGAACGTTGGTAGTTCGAGACTATGCAACGGAGTGAGCTCCCGTCACTTGTCCCAGCTCCTGTCAACCTAGCAGTTCGAAAGCACCTAAAAATGCGAGTAGATAAATAGGGACCACTCCGGTGGGAAGGTAACGGCGTTCCGTGTGCCTTGGCGTATAGTTATGCCGGCCACATGACCACGGAAGCTTGTCCTTGGACAAATGCTGGCTCTTTGGCTTAGAAACGGAGAAGCCCCCTACAGTTGGTCATGACTAGACCATTCAGTTGTGGGGAAATCTTTACCTTTACTTTTAAATATGTCGTAGGTTTTTTTTATAATAAACAAATTCCCAGTATCTGCAGTGGTATGTCATGGGCATTCTCAAACCTCCCTGGAAGGGCAATTCTCCCTCCAGGTGATAGAAGCAGAGATAGAAGCAAAGCTAGGATAGTAAACAAAGAAGCTTCCAAAAATATTACAAATCAGAATACAATTATTAACATAATAAAACTGAGATGCAGTATAACAGCACAGCAGCCCCCACCCAGGAGATCACAGAACCCAATTATTTCTGCACTGCCAAAGCCTCTCTTTTTTCTGCACTGAGAGCAGAATTGAAACTTCCACATGGAGACATTTCTACATAGAGTCCTACATTCTCCATAAAACTTCAGCAGTGCACCACACCAGGCAAGATCTGACCATCTCCTTACTAAGAAGTCCCATTCAGCAAAGGTCCCACACAGTGATGTCATTTAGGGGGAACGGACCAGAACGAGCGTTCCGGATCCTAACGGGCTCCATGGCTGGTTCCGGGTTCTCGACAAGTGCCAATCAAAAGTGAGTTCCTGTTCCTAAATCATTTGAATGACACCACTGGTCCCACGTCTGCTTCTACAACTGCTTCTTTAATCTTTTTCCCCATTTCCCTTTTTTTGAAAGAGGCTTCTGCCACTTTAATTAGTTGCTTCCTGTTCATTGTTAAAGATACAATATCTCTCTGAATTGGTAAGTTCTTTGACAGCTCTTGTTCCCTGCATTGGGGAGGGGGCTGTGGCAGGAAGGCTACAGTTGCTGGTTTCTTTTTTGCAGACTGAGTGATTGTTCTTTAATATTTTTATGGAATTAAATCATCAAACAACCTCGATAGTATGTTGGAAAAACACACACTTGAAATTATTTATGTATTTTTCTTTTAAAAAAATTACCACTGCACAATTTAGATCTAAATAAAGGTTAGAGAACAAAACAGAAAACATTGCAATGAACAGGTTGGAAATGATGTCATTTTGGTTCACCATAAAAACAGACTGCAGGATCCTATAATGTTTACTCAGAAGTAACTTTCACAATATTCACTGGGGTTGACTCACAGGAAAGTGTGGTTAGAATTGAAGTCTGAAAAATGTTCATTGCAGACTAACAGCTTGAATGGAAGCAACCTAGAGAGGAATTAATTTATTTCTCTGTAAAATGCATTTTTTTTATTTCAATGTTATCATTACAGTTATTAGTTTTTACTCCAAATTATTCCCCAAGCCCTTTAATTACTTAAATTATCTAGAATACAAATCCTTTGAGAATAGAAATGGAGTTTCTTTTTGTTACAATTATGGTTACCCTGCTGAGCCCACAGGGCAGGGCGAGCTATAAATTTATATAAAGTAAGAAAAGAGTGGGATTGAGCAGAATGAATGGAGCACTCAATATTTTTAGTCAAACTAATGGAAGTATAATTTGAAGACAGAGGACAATCTTGCGTAAGTACAGAAAAGTACATAAACATGTGAACGTTATTGAACATGGGCAACATACAGAAAGTGGAGCATGCATTTAGTACGGTTCATTTCAGATTAAGAGCCCACCATCCAGGTTAGAGTTAGGCGTGCTTAAACCCATTGATTTCATTAGAGTTGAGCATGCTGCATGGCAGCTCTCTCTTTTGACACAAAATGGAACAGGGCAAAAACGAAAACTAGAAAAACCTGGCGATCCTTTTGGGTCCTTTTGACCAACCACTCTCGCCTGCAGGTTAAACAAATCAGGGCGCAATCCAGAGGAAGTCATGTGCGCAGGCCCAGCGCTGCTGCAAATGTGCCATAAAGCATGCTTGCGTCTGCCTGGGGAGTTGCACCAACCCAGGGCTGCTGCTGTGCTGCCCGGGTAATCCACCCCTGTGCTAGTGGGCTTGGAGAGGGCAGAAGTAAGGTGGGAGGGAGGCAGAACAGGGCAGAGGGAGGGCAAAGAAAGGGCAGAGAAAGGTCCCATTGGTGGGCTGCTGGAGACAGGTTCTGGTTGTTAGGTTGGATCGTAAATAACCCTCATTGGTTGGGCCCAATCTGGCTGCTCAGATCAATTTTGCTGGCGCAGATCCAAGCAACCCCATAGGAATGGCTGGGGCTTACCCTGGGGTAAGGGGAAAATATCCCCTTATAGCTCCACTGGCCTCCCAGCCTATGTTGGATGCAGTGCTGGCCAGTTGGCCTGCCTGCTCCAATGCAGGTTAGGATTGGGCAGTGGCGTTTCTACAGGGATGGCAAAGCTCTAAGTTTTGCAAGAAGCCTTACCTTGCAGTGGAAATCACTCCTCTCCTGCACCGTTTTAGCCAATCTTGGCATTGCTTACTGGCTACAGCAGCAAGGGAGAGGAGGGATTTACATGACAGGGTAAGGCTTCTTGCAAAACTTAGAGCTTTGCCATCCCTGTAGAAACGCCTCTGGGATTGGGTTTTCAGTTCTTTGATGGAATCTAAGTTCTACCAAACTACCAACTCACTGATCAAGCCTCTCTTGTTTTCTCATGGCTTTCCCCAGTTCTGGATCTTGGGGAATGTAGATGATATTAACTGAGCCCTCTGACCTTCACAGAATATCTGGATGTCTATAACAAAAGCCAAACCAGTAGATGTGAAGCAGAAAGCAAAACAAGATTTTCTTGCAGAGCTGGAAGAGCCAATATGAACCAGCCAATATAAGCTCCTGGCTTAAAATGGCATCCCTGCGTCAAAAGTGTCCATGACAGATGGGTACCTGGCTCTGTCTTATCTGAAAAAGGGATGTGTTCCATTGCAGATCTGTATAACAAGATTTCCCCCTAATTTTTCACCTACACTGACCTTCTGTAACAAGGATTTTAGAGGGGAGAGGAATGCTAATGTGGAGAAAGCAGAAATGTGTCAGGAGAGAAAAGATGAACAGTTGTGTTTTTCCCAACCTTGGCACAGAGTACAAACCTGAAATCTGAATTATGCAAGAGAAGGCTATTGGTAACTTCACTTATTTGCTTTTGATCTCACATTTTGTGTGATTTGCCCAACATCTGTGCAGGTGGCAGCATGCATTCTCACTGCATAATCAGGCATGTTTACTCAGAAGTAAATCCTGTTGGATTCAGTGGGACATACTCCCAGAGCGCAATCCTAACCTGGAGTTAGGCCAGCACATTTAGGCCATCCAAGTTTGGCTGGCACAAGGGCCACCATAAGGCTTGTTAGTTCCACTCTCGGAGTGAGGGAGGATGGCACATGCCTGTGTGCTGGGTTCTTTGACTCCGAGAATGGTCCAAACATACTTTATGGTGTCCCTTGTGTCGGCCAAACTTTGTTGGCCTAACTGTGCCAGCCTAACTCCAGGTTAGGGTTGCGCTCCCAGATAAATGTGTCTAGGATAGCAGCTTAAATTGTGCCATGACCTGGCAAACAAGTTACTTGGTTGTTCACAAGCACAGTACTACGATCTTGTAAGCAGTCCTTCCAACAGACAGGTTGAATACTGGTGAGAAAAACCAGTTTGTACGTGCAACAAAGTCAGGGGACCTATTCGCTACAGCTCAGTGCACTCAAGGCATAATAAAAATCTCGTGGCTGTGAGAGTTGGCTCCATGCCTCATCATCTGCAAAGTAACCCTGGGAGGTGGGACGTGCGTTTTGATTACCATCTTCTGACGTGCTGTTTGCTTTCTGTGGTCAACTTTTATTTGTGTAACAGCCATAAAGTGTGACTAATGTTTGTGTGCAACATGCAGTGACTTTATGGAAAACATATGCCATGCCAGTTCTGCAAGACTGAAGGATGTATCGTTCCTCTCCAACCGCATGAAAGGGCATTTGAACATGGTGACAAATGCTGGCAATGCTCATGGGGTTCTGCACCACCAGAGGTGTTGTACCCATGCGGCGTGATATAGCCCTTGCCATGGGTGCCACCAGGGGAGCCAGGCGAGCTGGGAGACAAAACCAGCACAGCGCAGAGCTGGGCCCACCCTCACCTCCATATGGCTCCAAAATGGAGCTATCCCAGAAGTGGGGTATATGGCGAGGCTGCACGGCATGCGCTGTGATGTCTGCACTCTGGGTGCAGTCAGATCCTGCTCTGGCTCTGTGCACCACAGTTATCAAGTTTACCTGTTCTTAACATTTTGCTCTCTATTATAATTGTCAAAGGACTGAAACACAACACCCAAAGCCCTGAAATCACTAGGAGCAAAGATGTGACCGCTCCAGTAAAGTACAGACAGTAAAGACAGTAGAACACAAACAAGGGCCACTGTAAAGTGCATTTCTCCTGCCAACCTAGCAGTTTGAAAGCACCTAAATGCAAGTAGATAAATAGGGACCACTTTGGTGGGAAGGTAACAGCATTCCATGCACTACAGCGTATAGTCATGCCGACCACATGACCACGGAAGCTTGTCCTTGGACAAACGCCGGCTCTACAGGCTTAGAAACGGAGATGAGCACTGCCCCCTACAGTCGGTCAAGACTAGACCATTCGGTCATGGGGAAACCTTTACCTTTAAAGTGCATTTGGTCCACTCTCTGAGCCGGGAGGATGGTGCAGCTCTGTGTGCTGGCCTCCCTGACTCCGAGACTGGTCCAAACATACTTTACAGTGTCTCTTATGCCGGCCAAACTTTGCTGACCTAACTGTGCCAGCCTAACTCCAGGTTAGGATTGTGCCCTCGGTGGTGTAATATAAATGTGCTCTTGATACACACTATGATTCTGCATGAAACCTATAGATTGTTTCCTTTGCCCTATTTCAGTACAGGGCTTAAGCGAGAGCGGAAGAAGGTGAAAACTGGAAATGGAGTGGTTGTTTTTTTTTAAGTCATGCAATTTGCACTTGGTAAAAGAGAAGCTCTCTTGGGAGAAATGCTTAAAAATTGTGCAGGGATGAAGTTGTACTGAGTGGGATCGAGGAAGGATCCTGGGCACAAACTCTTTAAGTCCAATTAAAACAGGACTGCAGGGGAAACAGCAGAGAGAGCCAGGCCAGGCCAGCTCCATTTGCCGACATAAAGGCAGGGAGCTGGCTGTGAAGACCGACAGGGGCAGGTGAGAAAAACAGGCAGGATGGCTGGAGGTCTATGGTAATTGACTTGGCAAGCATATGATGGATAAGCTATTATGCCATTAAACAAAAAGAGACTAGACAGAATTTGTTTACAAAAAGCAACAGAACAAAGCATTGCATTTGGCACCAGGAGTGGCTAGAAAAAGGGCTCAGGGAGAGAGAGGGCGGGCAACTGACCCAGCTGCATTAACCACTGCTGAGGAAGAAGAGAAAAAAAAAGCACCACAATAGGCTTCATTAATCCTGCTTTATGGGCTGCATTTCTTCATTGCAGACATATTCTGTCTGTCATAAAGAGAAATGAAAAGCTGGGCGCTTGATGAAGGAACAGGAAAAGATGTTGGGCAGACTAATCCTTTAAGGCCACTTCAGCGTTCGCGGCTGGAGGGAAAGCAGCATCCGACTACCCACGTGGTTGGGTTGTCGTGTGCATTATTCTAAGCACACTACACAATGGGGTATAGCCAGACTCCTCCTTTAATAGATTTAAACATTTTGATTGCAAAAACAGGAAGTACGCCTATTTTGGCCTCTGCACCCAGTTGCGGTAAAATTTCCCTGGCGCTCCCAATTAGAGGGCAATTCTGCCACTATGGGAACACAAGAAGAGCAACCTCCCCATTTTGGCAATTCCTGCAAGGGCCAAGGGCCACAAGATGGAACAAGCTGCAAGCATCTTGTTGTCTCCTGGGCTCCCTGAGGCATCTGGTGGGCCACTGTGAGATACAGGAAGCTGGTCTAGATGGGCCCTTGGCCTGATCCAGCAGGACGCTTCTTATACTCTAAAAAAAAATGTGAGAGCCGTAAGCATTGTACTCACTGTGATTTAGCTTTGTAACTTCATCGCATGGCCAGTTCCGATTGACTATGTGAGGTTTTTAGGAAGTCTGCTCTGAGCAAGGGCAATGCTTGCTACCTGTATTCCGATGTGGCTTTGTGACCTTGTATAGCCAAACTTTATTAGGTGCATGATGTCAGAATATCGCCACGGTGCCTTTGTAGCTGTTGGTTGGTACAGATCACCAACACCCAGGGGCGATGGGTGGGGGTGCGCCGGGTGCCTGGGCGAGCAGGCGCCCCCTCCAAGGCCAGGGAAAGCCGCGCAGCGAGCGGGAAGAAAGCGGAAGTGAGTGGACGGGCTGCCGATCACGCGTAAGTCCTGCCCAGCGTACCGTCTACTGGAGAGTAGATGACACCACTGGCTATAAGTCAGTGGGGAGAACAGGGCAGCTTTACCTTGGGCCCTCCCACCTGTCCCTGCCTCTGAACCTCCCAAAATGGGCCTCCTGGAAGCAGTTGATGGTGATGTCATCATGTCACCACCGACTATTTCCAGGTGCCATGCTTTCTGCATGGCACCACGGGTGATCTTCTTGGTGGGTGGGTGGCCTTGCAGGAATGCCCCACATTGGGCCTCTTTGTTCCTGGGGCTGGCCCTGGTTTCATGAACTCTGAAGCCTACTTTTGATACTCCCCACTACTTTTTAAAATCAGAAATTTTACTGAAAGAATGCAGTACATCAAAATAGAGAGAATAAACTCAAGGGCACCTATTTTCAAAGAGAGAAATGGATGATTCTCCATTCTGCTTCTCACCCCATATTACAACTGCATTTGAAAGGGGAGCTGGTGGATCAGATTCCTGAGGTCCATTTGCCTCCTCCATTCATCCACAAGCAGGCACCACAGACCGATTGGGTGGAATTTCCTGGCAGTTTTCTTGCAGAACATTTCTTGTGATGCATCACTGAAGACATCAGAATCAGCCCACTTCACCACACTTCTGTTTTTCCTACCATCGCCCTGTTGAGCTTTGCATGAGAATTCTATTCCCTGCCCCCAAAAAGAAAAAGAATACATTTTAAGTAAGAGTATACCTAATGTTTTGGTGAGGCTATAAAATATTGCTGAGTTGTAGTTCACATTTTCCTGTATTTGAGAAAAGGACAATGGATGAAAAAAAAGAGGCCAGAAGTACTTTTGATGATGGGTTTTGCTGATAACGGGCCATCTGGGCTCACTTTGAGGACAGGTGGTACGGAAGAGTCATGTTGACCTTGCTGAAGGCTCTTTGATCTTGCAGTCCATCCAGCACTGATCGATTAGTCACGGGACCAAAGAGTAGAGGTCAGAGGTCACCAATTAACCTCAAAATATTGAAGTGATATTCTTGCAAGTGGTTGAGATGTTTGGGGACACAGCGGAAAGAAAACAAGTTTGAGCATGTACGCTAAGTCCTGAAAAGGACCGCATTGTCAGATTTCTAGAACTCTCTTCTGTTAAAGTACAGATCTTCTGCATCAGTGGTACCCAAACGTTTAGGCATCAGGACTCACTTTTAAAAACAACAATCTATTGAGGCCCACTAGACAAAAAAATGAGATTTATTATTTAATAGTAATCAATACATTATTAATAATAATTGAGATGGGTTTCTGTGCTCCCAAGGCTGCTAGAGACCTTACATATAGTATGTATGTGAAAACATTTGCTAGACTCTCCCTAGAAATGGAGTTCAAGGACTGTTCCCCCAAACCTTTAGTCATTCTAGGATATCCAGAAGGCTGAACTGGAAAGCGAGTTGTGCAGTGAGGAATTTCCAGGCCAGACAAAAGGCTGAAACTGGATTCACACATGATCTATGGCATGCCAATTAGCAGAGAAAATAAGAAAATGTGACATCTTAATTTGGGGGTATAAAGATTATCTCATCATACCACAGGTTAGCATTCCAGCTAATAATTTTCTTCTGCAAACTGGGCAAGGCTGCTTGCCAAGGTTTTCCCCTCAATGTTTCAAAAATAATAATAATTCACGACCCACGGGTGGGTCCTGACCCACAGTTCGGGAAACACTGTTCTGCAAGGTATGTTACTGAGCTGACCCCTGCACTTCTTTTGTTTATTTATTATGGAATGTACTTTCAGACTGAACTTTTTAAGAAAGCAAGGCAGCTTCCATTTTGAAGCCATACCCATTTATGTCGCTACATGATAGAGTCATTGGACTGCTCATGGTTCTTGATAAAAACAAACCTATTGACTTTGAATTTAAAACAGTTATATCATTTTGTGTTGAGAAAAAGAATTACTATAGTAATAGTGTTACATTCTTGGAACTTCCCAACACTCAGGGAACAGGAGCATGAGCATGTAAAAATACGCCAATATAACTAACTTGCAATATTATTTAGTGCAGTAGTTCCCAACCAATGGGTCGCGAGCCAATTTCAGGTGAGTCACAAAGAATCTAGAGCAGCCATATTGAAAATATGAGAAGATGGGATGCTGGAAAGGGACAGGGCTGTGTGGTTGTTTTGCTTGGGTCAAGGCTGTAAATAGGCGTTTTTCTTTCAGATTCACTTCGCTATTGGAAAATGGCTGAGAAATAACCCAACTTATTGCTGCATTCTCGGGAAAGCAACAGGCTCTGGCATCACAGTGATGGCACTTCCGGCCATGACATCACTTCCAGGTTACTGATATAACTTCTGGTGTGTCCCAGACAGATTGTCATTCTAAAAAGTAGGTTCCGGTGTTAAAATGTTTGAGAAGCACTTATCTAGTGTTATCATAGTTAAGTGGTTGATTCCTTTAACTAACTAGGGGTTAATCTGTTCCTGTGGAATTCTGCTCATATTAGCACAGTCTCCATTATCTGTCTGGGGAAAATAGCCATGCAGTTAGGGTTGTGTGAAAAAACATCACATCAAAGCCAACAGATACGAATGCAAACTCTATACTTATATGGTCCTTTTGATAGTACAAGCCCAATGCCTCTACCTATGTCTCTGGGGCCTTGTGAATGAATAATTTTGCTGTAGCAGTGAAACCTCACGCCTTGGTGATCAAATGGTACATTTGCCCACTCTTCCCTCCAGTTAACATGGAGCACCAAGTCACACCTTCCAAAGCAGGCAGGGGAAGGGAACATTTGAACGTTAGGAAGATGTCACTTCTGCCATGTGGTTTTCAAAGATATTGACTAAGTCTTGGGCTGGGGTTGAGGAAGAGCAGCAGCAGGGTGGCATTCCAGAACTTCTCCAACAGTAGGAGCACTAAGATGCTTCCTTTGAAACTTGAAATCAAAAGATGTTTGCAGAAAGGAAGTATCAGGCTCAGCAGAAGGCAAATGGAGAAATTTACCTAAGGGCATGCGTTAATGTCTAGTAGGCCATCATGGCCACCTCAGAGACAGCATATAGCCAGCGGTGTCATGCTACCGGTATGCTGGGCAGGAGGAACGGGTGAGTGGCAGCCAGTGGTGTCATCTAAATGATTTAAGAACAGGTACTCACTTTTGATTGGCATGTGTCGGGACCCGCCCACCGGAAGTGACGTCATAAGCCGGAAGTGATGTCGTGGCAGGACGTGACATGAAAAAAGCCCTTCTTGAGGCCTCAGACAATTTTAAACTGACCCAACAGTTGCAACAGTATTCCACAGCACCCCCAGAACATGTTAAGGAGGCCTGGCATCATGTTAAAACCCCAGAGCATCTCATTTTTCAGTGGCAAGGAAAGGAAAGGCTACGCTCGCTGCCTGCCTGCCTGCCTGGCTCTGAGAACATGGAGGCAACTCAAACATGCAGGAAATTCAAATGTTGCAGAGGGCAGAGTCGACCAGTGGGCGGGCGAATGGGCGGGGCCAGCTGTAATCCTAGAAACCGGTACTCGCGTACCCCTGCATACCCCCTGCATGACATCACTGGTGGCAGCCCACCCGTTGCGTCACGCTCTGTTTCACCATCTTCCCCACCTCCGCCCAGCGTACTGGTAGCATGATCCTGCTGCATATAGCTCATGTTACATTAAAGCTGCACGCCTATGCAAATGTACCCGGGATGGAGTAAGCCCTGCTGTGCACAGTGGAACTACTAAACATGCATAGCTTGCACTCAAATAGCACAATCTTGTATATGTCCTCCTCTGTCATAAGCACTATTTTAGTGAAAGGCAAAAATATCTAGAGGGAATTGAAGAGAGGGAATCAGAGGGAAAGGAGAGTGTTTACACTGATTGATTGATTGATTGATTGATTGATTGATTGATTGATTGATTGATTGATTGAT
>JAJKFI010000007.1:11288830-11308069 GCA_029204185.1 Lerista edwardsae | reverse complement strand
GATTGATTGATTGATTGATTGATTGATTGATTGATTGATTGATTGATGCTGGAAAATTGGATAGGATATGGTCCATAGGGTGCAGAGTGTCCCACAACAGAATACAGTTGAGTCTCTAGTCTTCACCTCACACCCTATCACAGCCCAGACTTGCACTTCAGTGCTGAGAAAGCATAAAGCTTTAATAATGAATAGCTCTGTGTGTCTGCTTTACTTAACACTGAAGCTCTGTGCGGATCTATAGTACTTTATTTTGATCCCGCTGGGAGTGTCACTGCAGCTAGCGTCTTGCTCGGCTGTAATGGAATCATAACATTAACGCAATTTCAATTAGTCATGCACATTATAACACGCACAAGTGGGTGAGAGCAGGCAGTAACAGTGGCAGCTATTGGGACTCTGTCTCTGTTCAGCAACCGTAGCATCTCCTGTCCTGGGGGGGACTCACCACAGCCCAAGTCTGAATATCTTTTGGACAGGTGCATGAAGCTAAAGCAATGGAGGGAGTAGATCTGGATATAGGAGTGGTGGAAGAGGAGAAGGTAAAGATGTAGGGCCTTATTTAGGACATACAGATTCCAGCTGGGTAGTGGTGTTCCTACTGTTGTCTGGAGAGGTCACATGCCACTGGGTTAGAACAGAAGAAATGCCCTGCTGGATCAGGCCAAAGGCCCCTCTAGTCCCACTTCCTGTATCTCACAGTGGCCCACCAGGTGCCTCAGGGAGCAAACGAGAGAACAAGATGCCTGCATCCTGTTGCCACTCCCTTGCACCTGCCATCCTGAAGTAGCTTACTACTAACAAAAGAAGGTTGCACAACCCATCATGGCCTATACTGTATGCCTGTAGAGTCTGTGGGGGTGGCGCCCGCTGCTGAGCTGCTGCTGCCTGCCTCCAGAGCAGGGGCGGACCTAGTCAAAATGGCACCCGGGGCACCCAATAGAAGTGCGCCCCCACAGGAGCCCAGGTCTACCCATTAGAAATGGCCGCAGATAGACCTGGGCTCCGGAGCCCAGGTCTACCCACAGCCATTTCTAATGGGTAGATCTGGGCTCCGGAGCCCAGGTCTACCCGCACAATGTTGCGGGGGCCACTGGCGCCCCCCTAGACAGCCCCAAGATGGCGCCCAGGGCTCGTGCCCCCCTGCTCCCCTAGATCCACCACTGCTCCAGAGCCTTCCTGAGGGCTGGGCAGGCTGCACATGATGGCGTCTAACCCTACGGAGGCTTTCTGAGGCCTCTGGGTGCGTGAGTTAAACATTACATTCGCTTTTCCAATGAAAACCAGAAGTAATGTTTAAAAGCCTGTTGGAGGCTTCAGAAAGCTTTCGGAGGCCTAGATGCTGTCATGTGAGGCATGGGAAGCTCCAGATGGGTCAGGGTGGCAATCTCCATGGGAGGGAGGTAGCACACTGCAGTCCTGGTCTTGGGTGGCAACTGCAGCTTGGGGATGACTGTGATGAACTTTAAAGATAAAAGATTTCCCCAGATAGGTAATAGGACAGTCATGTTCCTACAGAACCAACTCTTGCTACTTCTAAGATAGCCAACAGTGTGTGTAAACCTAAGCGTGTGGTAGTGGTTTATTGCGGAACTGGACAAAAATGCAAGCATCTATGCTGTGTAGCTCTGTGTAAAATCCATCCCAATGACTGCTGATCTTGGTGTCAAATCTGATCTATTGACTTGGCTTTCATCCCCCTGAAATAGTCAGACATTAGTAAGCAACACTTACCACAATATTCTTGCGGCTGTGAGAGGACCAGGGACTGAATGTTCATTTGAGGCTCCTGTCCATTCTGATCTCAGTTGCAGTGTGTTGTTAATCCATTTTGATGTGCCCCCATTCGTGTGTGATGTCCTGGGCAACTGAACCCCTAAAGAAGGGCCTGGCCTTTGTTGTTGGTTCTCTACCAGCATGAATCCAGCTGAACTTGTGTGATATTAGAATAACCTGCACCTTCTCCCCCTCCCCGACCCTCCGTTTTCTGCTGGAGCCCTTCCTGCCAGTCAGTTTGACACAGTTTCCTCCCTTATTAATGGCTACCTGTCAAGAGTGTCCTCTCGAGCATTCTCTGCTCATCCAAGTATAGCATTGTCTTGAATCATCTCCAGACTGAGAATTCCAGTACTGCCATGCTGAATCAATGCTTGACAAGTGCTTTGGAATATAGTTTTGGTTCACTTCATCCAGTTTACAAGGCTGCTATAACTAGAGAGAACTAGAGCCCAATCCTTTCGAGCCCAGCACCAGCGATACGCTTGTACTGCTACTGTTGGGTGTAGTAAAAGTGCTGTTAAGGAAGACTTGCTGCTGGAGTGGCCAGCGGTGTTACTGCAGGCCAGTTGTGATGCTTCCTGGGGCAGGGGGAGGCCAAGGGAGTATAAGAACATAAGAAAAGCCTCACTGGATCAGGCCAAAGGCCCATCTAACCCAGCTTCCGGTATCTCACAGTGGCCTACCAGATGCCTGAGGGAGCACACAAGACAACAGGCTGCCTGCATTCTGTTGTCACTCCCTCGCACCTGGCATTCTGAGGTAAATTCTGAGGTAAACACACTGGTGGCTAGTCAAGATTCTTCACAGCATTTCTCTTTGACAGCCGCTAGAATCAGATGCTTCTCTCAAAGGAACAGCCCCACTGGATCTGGCCAAGGGCCCATCTAGTCCAGCTTCCTGTATTTCACAGTGGCCCACCAGATGCCTCAGGGAGCACACAAGACAACCAGATCCTTGTATCTCGCTGCCACTCCCCTGCATCTGGCATTCTGAGGTAGCCTATTACCCTTGCACTACCCCCAAGGAAGTCACCTGACTGCAGTTGGGGTTTAACTTTATTAAACAAAAGTGGCCAGTTTTTAAGTCATGAAACGTACTGAACACACCATTCCTCCCTCATTAGTTTGGGGTGGACAAGAAAACAGCCATCCATGGCCAATTTGGATGACAGAATTCCTACCCAGTCCTCATGATGAGCAACCAGCTAATCTCAGACTGGACATTGGCATCATAGTTTGTAATCTATGATGGAGTTTTTCTCCATAAATGGAGAAAGGGGAAGGGGCAGAACTGGGCAGAAGGAAAGTGGCCAGGGGAGAGGACCTGGCCTAGGTGGGATGTGGGGACAGCAGCAGAGATTGCCGCCAAATCCTAAAACCCCTCCTGGGCCATGGAGACTGTCACAGGTCTCCTTGTTTCTGTGCCCACTAAATAGCGGGTGCAGATCCATGTAGACTTATCAGAACTGCCAGGGCTCTACACAGGGTAAGGAAAACCATGTTCCCATATCCTGAGTGGACCTCTAGCTGCTTCTCTGTCCCCACAGGATACAGCAGTGGCCATTTCAGCTTGCTGTAATTCTGGGCACTATGGAAGGATAGGATTGGGCTGCCCAGGTCATGTTGATCACTTTTGGGATGATATGCTCACTGTTCTGGTGTGGGTCTCCCCAAAGTGTGGAAGCCCAGTGTGGCAACGTTGGTCACATTGGCTTAAGGCCGGCCCTGTCCGCTATAGCACAGCAGCCGTGTGCTGCAAAATTGCCACTGGAGCTGTGAAACCGCCTCCTCCCCACTTCAGCCGTCCATCATTGGCCAGGGTAACAAAACAATGAGCAGTAGTTTAGGGGATTTCACCGTTGTTCACTCATCCTTTTGATGTGGTTACCAAGCAGCACTGGGAGATGGTGTATGCACCAAAACATTAAGAACTAATTTAGAACTCCAAGAAGAGAAAAAGTTATTTTTTTAATTGGTCATGGAAGCAGTTTTCAATTAGCTAAATTTGACTCAAGTAGAGGAGGTTTCACAAACATCACAACTAATCAAACACAGCCCATGAGTAGAACATCTGCTAAACATTTGACACTACAATCCATGTAATCACATTTACAGGTCAGTGAGCATTTGTGGCCCAACACTAACTATACTATATGGAATAGCACACCTATAAAACTCCCTACATCTGCTCCACATTTTGTATACGTATAACTGTTGATCTTTCCGGCTGTTGAGGCAAAGTGGGCTCCTTTCCTTGCCACTACATTCAACGAAGACTGTCCTTTTTTAAAGTGCTATAGACAGGAGCCCTTGCTAGGGTCTTGGAACACATTAAGGGCACAATCCTAACCTGGAGTTAGGCCATCACTGTTAGGCCAGCAAAGTTTGGCTGGCACAGGGGACACCATAAAGTGCATTTGGACCACTCTCAGAGTCAGGGAGGATCCAAGCCTCTGTCCCCAAGTAAGGTGGCCCCTATATAGCAGGCATAGATCCTAACAAACCAATCGGAGCGGTTGGCATCTGCCCTAGAGCAAGGGCACAAATGTGCCCTTTCCCCAGGGAGGCTCGAGTACAGTCCCAACCTGTGGCTCTGTTCCGGCATAATTTAGGATTGTGCCCCAAAAGTGCATAGAACAAAAGATAAAACAATACAAGATAAAAGATAAAGATAAAAAATTAAAATAATGACAAACACAATTAAAAATGAGCAGACCCCAATAGATCCCACGAGTAAAATTACCATCATTCAAATTAAAAATGCCAGCCCAGCATGATGCCTTCCTTGAACAGTTAAATGCCTCCTTAAATTAAAAATTTTTAAAACTCTGCCGAAAGATTGCCAGAGAGGGAGCTGTTCTTACTTCTGAGGGGAGGGAATTCCACAAACATGGAGCCATGCAGGTTTGTGCAGGTAGCAAGAATTTTTAAAATATTCCTTGCCCATATGCATCATTGGCATCTATAGTTTCAACTCTAGATATGTCCATCTGTGTCTGGAGATTTTTCACAGAAAATCTGAGAATTTAAACATTTTAGAGCTAAGCCTTGTCTATTTCAGAGGCACAGTTTTAAATGAGCAACATCAGGATTTTGATTCTGTGGCATCAAAGTTATTTTAGATCTTAATACAGAAACTATATCTCCCCGATGGAACATTTTTAGTTTTTTTTAACTGTGGTTAAAATGGATGCTTTCCCCACAAAATGGATGCTTTTCCTGATAATGGTGAAAATCGTACTGACCTGATTTAGTTTTCCCTATTACACCCTTCTACTATATGCTATACCAGTATACCACAGATGGAGCGATTCCAATCTCCAGAGTAAGTAAATTCAAGACACGAGACACCACAACAAGGAAGACTCTGCCATGAGTTACCGTCAACCATACTTCCAGCAGAGACAAAACTGACCAAAGGGCTCATCCTCCTTGGATGTCCTCACCAGTTCCGGACCCAGCCAACAGACTACAGGGATGTCCTCACCAGTTCCGGACCCAGCCAACAGACTACAGCGACAGGGGAGGAGGAGGTCTGCCCCTCCACTGTTTCTCTGCCCCTGTGTGCTGCTCTGCTCTCTGAGGGTGGCCTCATGCCATGCCAGGCTCCATTGGGACGATGGCAGGGGAAGGTGGGCAGGCCAAAACCGCCTCTCTAAGAGGTGAGCCACCTGGTCACCACCCTCCTCCCGCTCCAGGAGAGCAGCACCCGGAGCTTCCCACCCCCCTACGTAATGGTAGGTCCACAATTGGTCCTCACAAAATGGGCAGGTTCCTTTGGAGAGATGGTCCTTCAAGTATTTGGGTCCTGAACTAGCACTTGAACTAGTGAATACTATACTAGAAAAAACTGATAGCCAATTGATATAGATCAGTTAAAGGGGTGTGCGTGTGACACGTTAGACCAATAAAATATCTTTGCACTGAAAAGGCTCTACACTATCTGCTGAAACCTCACACAGATTCTTTGTTTAAAGCCAGATTTGATTCACATTCTGTTCTATTCTTCACATCCTATTAACAAATGTGATAATAAGGAACAGAAAGGGACCCAGCTCAGATGTAACAATGGCTCTCACACAAGTATCTCAGGAGCACATAGCATTGCCCTGGGGTTGGTGACTTAGCACCACTCTTATGGAGGCTCTGTGGGGAGAAAGGTCATGGGTTCATTTCATGGTTGTTGGAACTATAATTTGTGCTAAAATTTGTGCAATGGTGAGCTTGAAAAAGGTCACAACAATTGCACAAATCCTGGAATAAGTGAAGATACCTTCTACCTGAACGCACCCAATTCTTAAATCATAAGAATAGCCCTGCTGGATTGGGCCAAGGGCCCATCTAGTCCAGTTTCCTGTGTCTCACAGTGGATAACCAGATACCTCCAGGAGCACACACAACAAGACATGTGTATCTCGTTGCCACTTCCTTGCATCTGGCATTCTGAAGAAGTCTATTTATCTTTGTAGAAACCTACTTAACACACTATCCCACCTTTGCCTGTCTGGGCAAAAAACCTGCTATCTATGGTCAATTCGGATGACAGAAAAAAATTCCTACATGGCCCTCATGGAGATTAGCTGGCGACCAGTTAATCTCAGACTGGACATACCCATCATAACTTGTAAACTGTGATACAGTGTCCCTCCAGAAATCTGACCAATCCTCTTTTAAAGGCAACTAGGCCAGACACCATCACCACACCCTGTGGCAAAGAGTTCCACAGACTAATTACACACTTGGTAAAAAGTATTTTCTTTTGTCTGTTCTAATTCTCTTGACTCTCAATATTAGTGGAAGCCCCCTGGTCCTGGTGTTGTGTGAGAGGGAAAAGAGCTTCCCTCTATCTACTCTATCCACCCCCTGCATAATTTTGTATGTCTCACTCTCAGTCATGCCCCCCACTCAGGCGAGCACCTCTGCATGAGAATGCTATTAGGCCACAAGACAGAGGCAGTTTTTCATAGTCCTGAGATGCCCTTTAAGTCTGAACCAGGTTGGAGAATGCAGATATAGCTGTATTCCTTTCAGGCCCTGCAAGCATCACAAAGGAATCAGAAGGGAGAGCCCAGGCATGGGACGGAAAATTCCATGAGTTCTAAAGTTCTCAGTGCCTTACCTCAAACATTTCATAGGCTATTAATTTAACCTCCACCTCCAGGTCCCTCCTAAATAACCTCAAGGCTCAAGGAGGACTGAGGTTGTCACCTCATTTCCGAAGCTGCTTGTGGAGAAAAACAGCTGGATATATCCAGCTGTTTTAAAAAATGAAGGAAATGGTCAATTAAAGAAAACCTGCTGAGGTTCCTTTAAAAAAAAGGGTGTGGAGAAACAAGAGATGAGACAGAGCAAGGTTAACTGGGAAGGGAACTCGCTTTTTGGAGGAAGCGTCTTAAAATAAATGTTTGTTTTGTGGGAGTTAGAGTAAGCAAACTAGCCTAGAGAGAGGCTGTCTGTCCGGGGAGGAGATGCGGGAACAAGCTTGGAAAGTGTGTCAAGGAAAGATGGCAGGGGCTGTGCAGATGGCGAACACATATGGACAGTGTAAGGCTTGTGAGAGGTTGCCTGTTAAGTACTTAAAATGGCAACGATTAGGAATTAGCAGCCAAGAGCACTGAACACTTACGGATGACTTGTATGCAGAGTGGAGCCTGCATCTGCCACAGCAGAGATTTGGGGTGTTTTGTTTTGTTTTTGTTTGAAACATTGTAGGATGGGGTGATTTCTGTCCCCTTGTCTCTTTCTGAGAGTTCAGCCTCTGCCCAGCCACTGATCAATTCAGATGGAAGTATGCGCTACATCAGCAGGCATTTTAAAGATATAGTAGGTGCACCTGCCAGTTAATGTGAAACTAGGGATAGGACTAGGAGTACCTTTGCGAGAGAGGATTAGCAGACAGGGATATGCCGTTCCACACTCACACCCAGATGTCCCCAGCTTATGTTCTCCCAGTTGTTTTCCCATCAGCATGAATGTGTGTAGACATATGAAACTACTTTACACTAAGTCAGACCATTGGTCCACGTGGCCCATGGTCATCTACCAGTAGCATAGCCGGGGCGGGGCTGGTAAGTACTGCAGCTGCCGTGACGTGCAGTGTAAGCAGCCTCTCCCACTCACCAATTGAACCAGTCCAGGCAGCTATGTAATGCACTGGAGACATCTGCACATTGCTGTCACTGCCTGGAGGTCTCCTCTGCCATATCCTAACTCCCCTCTTTCCTGGCCCTCCGGGAGTTACACTGGCCTTCCCAGCTAAATAGATGGTGCAGATCTGAGAAGCCCCATAGAGTTGGCCGGAGCTCAAGGCGGGGCAAAGGGAAATATATCCCCTTATCCTGATGAAATACCAGACACCTCTTAATCTGCCCTGGATACAGCGCACACCAAGTTAAGATTGGGTTACCCATACAACATTCCTTCAACTAAGAAACATTCCTTCAACTAAGACAAAAATGGCATCAGAGCTGGAAAACCATTTCTGGAAATGTTTCCTTAGGGAACATAAGTGTGATCAACTTGATCAAAGCTGAACTAATAAGGCAGAATCCAGCACATACCATTTCTGAAATCACTATTATTTCCCTACAGAGTCTCACAAGTTTCCTGAAAATATTGTTTTGACATCTAATCTTTCAGGCGTTAGAAATTTGAAATGTGTTCTGTAAGGATTGGATAGAAAATATATAGAGTTACCAGTTTTGCAATCTTGAAGGAAAGCCCCGAGTCTTTGCTCATATTTGGCAAATCGTTTTGGAGAATCATTCTTATTGGTTGTGTTCCCTTCCTTTTAGCTACATATGGGATGGTGGTAACAGAGCTGGAGCTTACAGAGCTAACGGAGTCTGTGCTCACCAGATGTCAGAAGCAAAAGGCAGAATGATACTGCTGCAGGAGAAATGGCAGATCCAAAAGGCTGAAGGGATGAAAGCAGAGGGGGAACAAAGTTGCTTCTCACCTTTAAAGACTAGTGTTCACCTAAGGTCCTGGTCATAATAACCCATTTGGTTGCATAGGGTTTGTTCACAACTTACATTACTTTACTGCTGGAAAGTAAACACAGTGGGAAGCATTTGGCTAGCAGTATCATTTGGCTGTGATGGCCAGTTTGCACATGAAAGCCTTGTTTATTTTTGCTGCCTAATCTTGTGCATGGGAGGGAGCATTCTTCTCCACCTTCCCCATAGAAGAGCAACCACTCACTTAACCCCTGCCAACTGGGCAAGAGGCAGTTTTTCAAGTGGTGCTCCTCTTATATTTAGCAGGGGGAGAGCAGTGGTCCCTCTTCACTCTTGTGCAGTGTCTTTTCTAGTGGCTGTTGCTGGGGGTGTCCTGCATTTTTTAGAGTGTGAGCCCTTTTGGGACAGGGAGCCATTTAACTTTATTATTATTAGCCTGTAAACCAGTTTGGGAACTTTGTGTTGAAAAGCGGTATATAAATTCTATTGATGGATTGATTATGCGGGCAGATGTGCAGCTGCAGTGAAGGGACAAAATGTCCTGAAGACTGAGTGGCCTGGCTCCTTCAAACGGGGATTCCACAGTGGGTTAAGCAGACTCACTACACCTCTCACACCTCCAGGGAAACCTATGATCTATTGGGACAATTAGGATTATCAGCTTGCGGGGGGGCCACCTCGTACACCACGGAGAGGCAGTGCATTCATTTCTTTCATCCGGCACACTACTCCCCGCATATTTGATGGGGTGGAATCAGTGGCGTCGCAATGGTTTGCATCACCTGGTGCAGAGGCCAGAGAGTCACCCACATGCAGTAGGTAGGGCAATGCCCCAGACAATGGATGTGATGTCACATCTTTGCCCCACTCCCCACACCAGCCTGAGTTAGATGAGGCAGACCCTCCGAATTTGGTCCAGAGTTCCCAGTGCCTTGTGCACATGTGCAAGCTTTGTGCTGGCACCCAAGGCTGCTTGGAGCCTCCTGCCCTTAGCTTGGAAGGGCAGGAGACTCCAAAAGGCCTGGTGCGCTTGTGCGACCCTTTGCGCAAACACGAGTGACCTCTGGGAATAGGGAATAGACCTCTTGGATAGGCAGACCCCTCTGAATTTGGGCTGGAGTTCCCAGCAGCCTTGTGCACATGTGCCAGGGGCCCAGTGTGCTTGTGCAAGGGTAGTGCAGGTGCTGTAGGCCACTGGAAAGTTCCTGCCCTTCCAAGCTAAGGGCGGGAGGTTTCCAAATGCCTAGCACAGCTGTGCAAGCCTTGCACAATAGGCTCCAGGGAACCTCATGCCCAGACTTTGAAGGGGCTAGAGGTTCCCCCTGCATCGAGCAGTGAGCTGGCAGGTGGTGTGTCATTCCCTCCCAGGGTGTCACCTGAGGCAAGCCACATCCCCCCATGCCACCATAGTGGAATGCCCAAACATTACCCCTAATTGCAATTTTGACCATGTTTTTATGTATGCTTTTCCTTTGTATCTTATTGAAAATGTCAGCCAAAAGACTTAAAACGAAAAAGAAAAAAAAAGAACGTGCTATTTGCATAGAATAATGACAGGTGCTTTGTTAGTACGCAACTTTGCCTGTCAGCATGCCCTTTTAAAAAACATGGATTTTTTTTTTCATTTTATGTCCGTGACACACAAGAACTAGCTGAGCACAGTCAAATGAAGCACTGGTAAAATTCTTGTTCCAGGGAGGAGCCCTCTTTGAATTTTCTTAGAAATTCCCTTTCCTTACAGCTGCTGATTGGAACAAGAGGAAAAAGAAGATAAAAAACAACAACCCAGCACGCTCAGCAAGTACTACCCCCTAAAGGGATAAAAAAATATTCTGGAATTACCGAGCTGGAAATCACAGTTATAATAAAGTGGAAATGATCCCTTCGGGTGAGACAGGCCAGCTGTGTCATTACCAGGCCGAGGCTGATTCCTCAGAGAGGCCATTATGCCATCAGTGGAGCAATTACAAGCCCTCTCACTGCTCCCACCATAATCACAATCCTCAACTGGGCGCTGGCCGGCCTGATAGTCTGAGCTGCAACCTTCAAAGAAGCGCTGGGTAAACAAGTGCCTACCAGCCCCTGTCTGAGAAAGGAAAGTCGGGACTCTTCATCATCGCTTCACTTGTTCGTTTCCTCTGCTCCGGGAGCAGAGGTGGGAGAAAACAGTTTTGTTTTGTTTTTCATCCCACAGATTTAAGTGTTTTCCAAAGGAGACACGCAGAAAGTGGAGTTATGGGTCTTTATTCAAAATTTACATAATTAGAAATTATAATTTATATATAATTCTCAGTTTACCGTTCGCTGGCATTGCACACTTTCTGAATGGGGTGGGAGCAGAGGTGGGATTCAAATAAGTTAACAACCGGTTCTATGACGTCATAGCCGGAGCCAAAAAAAAAAAAACCCCGAAGCCAGCCGAGGTAAGCGAGTGGGCGGGGCCCGGCCATTTAACAACCGGTTCTATAGAACCTGGCCAAACCCCCTGAATCCCACCTCCCTCTGTGGGAGGGCAGAACTAGGCAGGAGGTGGAGCAGGGTGGAACTGGCAGTGACCTTCACCAATGGATCATAGTTTCCATGTTGGGCCATGTGGCTCAATACAGAAGCCCTTGCCTCTGCACCTTCAAAATTGCCCATCACCTGCTTGCACTCTTACCATGGGAGGGGGAGGAAGGGGGGAGGAAGGAGGAAGAATGTTCTCATCTCCCACAAAGGCTCCTGGGGCTGTCTGGCTGCCACGGGATGCAACAGTAGTTGTTTGGCTGCCAGTCGGTTGGTCTATCTATATTGACAAGTGATCCAACCTTGAAGTCAGTTGATGAGCAAGTCAGTGTAGTGCATTTCAATATCACTTTTGCTACGCAAATATTCACATTTGTTAATAATAAATGTTACCTTATTCATCCTCACAGCAGCTCTGCAAGGCAGGTCAGTGTTGTCCTTTCTAAAGATGTAAAAGTGCTACACAACACTGTTAGTAACATGATGTTGAATGATGTCTGTTTACATTTTCTATTACACAGGCCAACACATATTTTGCTGTCTTAAAAGTTAGGCTTTTCCTGGGTTTATTTGGAGTGCTGATTCCAAAAATGACATCAGTTTTGCTTGAGCACTTCTAGTTTTGGAGATGCGGCATTGCCTTCTCATTAGTGAATGCTTCAAGCAGCTTCCTCTGAAACTAGGAGCGCAATCCTAACCTGGCATTAGACCAGTATAGTTAGCACAAGGGACACCATAAAATATGCTTGGACCATTCATGGAGTCAGAGAGGCTAGTGCACAGACATGCGCCATCCTCCCTGACTTGGAAAGTAGTCCAAACATGCTTTATAGTGGCCCTTGTGCCAGCCAAACTTCACAGGCCTAACTGTGCCGGCCTAACTCCAGGTTAGGATTGTACTCTAGACGTGATAGAGAAAGACCAATGCCATTTTTAGAATTGGTACTCTAAATTCATATAAAACCACCATAAATGTTGTTAAAAGTTTTTTCTGGCACTCAGTTTCACAGGCTGGTGTTATTCAAAGGCAATCATTTTTAATGAACACCTCACAATGTTCGGGAGACAAGTTTCAACAGGAGAAACAATTTATTTTCTCTTACAAAACTCCATAGAAAAACAAATCCTGGATTTTCACATTGTGGTTAGAAATATCACAAACATTTGAGAAGAGGAGCTCACAAAGTGACCATCCCTGCCAGGATGCCTCCAGGCAGAATCACATAAAGCACTGGCCTGCTTTGAGATGTTGAGGAAATTGGAGCTCACTTTAAGAGCGCAATCCTAACCTGGTGTTAGGCTGCCACAGTTAGGCCAGCACAGTTAGGCCAGCAAAGGAACACCGTAAAGTATGTTTGGACCACTCTTGGGTCAGAGAGGCCGGTACACAGACATGCACCATCCCCCCTGACTCCAAAAGTGGTCCAAACATGCTTTGCTGGCCTAACTTTGCCAGCCTAACTCCAGGTTAGGATTGTGCTCTAATTCTGTGAGTTACCACCAGCACCCTTTCCCCTGCCCCTAAACCCAAGTGACTGGGACTGTGGACCAGGAAGGTTTCCAAGGCTCCAGCAGAGCATCCTCCCCATAAGGTCTTGGTTTACCAGTTTCCTGGCAGGAAACTTATTTGCACCATTTCCACTAGGGATAGAAACAATACAAATGGCATTGGTTTCTTGTTGAGGATTCTGGAACTGTCATCCAGCCCTGGCAGGAAAGGAAAACCCTCTGGGGCCACTGTTGCCAAGGCAGCCCCCTCTTATCTGTCTCCAGCCCTATCGTACACAGAACCTAGAGGTACTTGGGTTTGGGGGGCAGGTGAAAGGAAGTAGAGGTCTCTGTCTATGCAATTGTGTCGATCTGCTACTGGGCTTATCTAGGGGCATTGCCTCGTTAGGTGGGAACATGGGCAGCAGCTTGTTGCACAGAAGTGTTACTGACATAGGTTAATCCAATCAGACAGTGGTATTCAAACTTTTTAGACCAGGACCCACTTTTAGAATGGCAGTCATGTAGGGACCCACCGAAGTGATGTCATTAACCTGGAAGTGATGTCATGGCCAAAAATGACACCATCAAGCAGGAAGTGCTATCACTGTAACATAATAAAATGACACTCCTTTGGACTGCAGCAATTGTCCAACCATTAAATAGTTCTGAACGGACAGCAAGATTAGGACAAAATATTATGTAAAAGCACTGAACAAAAAAAAAAAAAAATTAAAAAAAATACTCATTTGAAAATTCAAACTGTTAACAAGAGCAAGGTCTGCAGTTTCCAAGATGGCTGCTCCCAGCTTTTTGTGACCCACCTGACATCAGGTTGTAACCCACCAATGGGTCCCCTGACCCACAGTTTGAATAACACTGCAGTAAGAAATTGAGATTGTCCCATCCATGCATTTTTTCCTCTTACTTTTAAAAAATAAACACCCCTGAAAATAGCAGATCTGAAAGTCCCTGGATCACTAGGGAGAAAGGTGAGAAAATCAAAATGCTGAAGGCTTAGGGACAGCTTTTGTTTTTGGCATTGGCCAACTGAACTCACAGGTGCGAGTGTATCAGCAGTTTAGGGCAAAAGAAGCCCTTTGAAACAGCACTGTGGCAATTTTGCAATTGTCTCTCCCATGATTGTGGCAATTGTTTTCTTTCGAATGCTCTGTGCCCTCTGAAGAGGGCCCTTCCTTCTCTCCAATTCCCCATCTCATCGGCAAACATGGCTTTCCTTCCTTCCCAGCTGGTGTACTGGTGCCTTCCTGCCATGCAATATGGCAGCATTGTAGCAGCCTGCTTTTTGGAATGCTTCAGTTTGGCTTGGCATGGAAGAGGTGGCTGCTAGGCAAGCAGGGGGAGGGGAGAAAAGAGTTGCTGATTCATCCCAGCTGTTCAAATAACCCTCTCACCTCCTTCTCTCCTTTCCTTCCCAAAAGCCGACTCAGCCACTCAAGAGTGGCTGCTTGCTTTCCTTACCTTTGAGCATGGCGGCATCAGTTACAGGGAATTCTTTGGCAGCCCTATTTCCAGCTGATATCCTCAATCTATTATGATACACTGTTCAGTAGAAACTGCATAAGACCACTTTTTCCTCCAGCTCCACCAGGCCTTTTCCGACAAGCATGCCAACAGATGGGCACATTACATTATGAAGAATGTTTCTATACCAGTGGTTCTCAAACTGGTGGGTCGCAACCCATCAGTCTGAGAAGCCCAGCTTTTGTTCCCTTAAGGGGTGGGTTGGAGTAGCTGCAATGCGATCACAGCTTTTCCTTTACTCACCCCTGTTATGTGGGTGCAGGGAGCCCCACGTAACCCTCTGCAGGGCTCCCTGCACCTCAAAACCTAGAAAAAAATGCAAACTGCAACCTACTTCCAGATTGTGATTGCAAAACAAAAAATGGGGGAACGATAACATTGTTCCAAGGTTTTGAGGCGCATGGAACATGCCTTTCTGTATGAAGAAAGACTGCAGCATTTGGGGCTCCGGTCTAAAAAAAAGGCTTGTGAGGGGGGACATGATTGAGACATATAAAATTATGGATGGGATGGATAGAGGGATGTTCTTCTCTCTCTCTCTCTCTCTCTCTCACACACACACACACACACACACACACACACATCACCAGAACTAGGGGACAGCCACTAAAATTGAGTTTTGGGAGAGTTAGAATGGATAAAAGGAAATTCTGTGGAACTGCTTGCCACAGGAGGTGTTGGCATCTGGCCTAGGTGCTTTTAAAAGGGGATTGGACAGATTCCTGGAAGAAAAGTCCATTGTGGGCTATAGACTCATAGACTGAGTATATATACCTCAGACTGCCAGGAAGTTCCCAAGGAAGTGGGAAGAGGATGCAAGCATCTTGTTGTCTTTTGTCCTCCCTGAGACACCTGGTGGGCCACTGTGAGATACAGGAAGCTGGACTAGATGAGCCTGATCTAGCAGGGCTCTTATGTTCTTATGAGCCTCGCAGAGGGCTCTGCAGGGTTACCCGCAGCAGTCAGGGGTGAGTAAAACAAAAGCCCCTGTGACTTCTACTGCAGCACAATTTACAATTGTGCCCCACAAACACTTAAAGCAGCTCCGTCTACATGGGAGCTTGAGAACCTCTAACTATACCACTTTTCAACCAGAGTAGTTCACAAAGCAATTTACATAACAAAAATAAATCAATAGTTCTTTGTCCTCAAAGGGCTCACAATTAAAAAAATATATATATAAACAGAAGACACAAGCAACAGCTACTGGAAAAGGCGCCATGCTGGGGCAAGGAGGGACAGTTTCTCTTCTTCAGCTAAATAAAAAAGGATACCACTTTCAAAGGTTCGCTCAGTTAGCAAGAAAAACATCCATGTCCTAACTGTGAAGGGTTAGCACCAAAAGGTTGTTTGTTGCTGAAAAATGAGATTTAAAAGATAATGGAGGAAAAGACAGAATTTATGGAAACTTGTTTAGAAAATCACCTAGTTCTTTTGGTGAATTTCTGGACACAAATGTCTTTTTCTATACATTTCCAGTGGCCACTAACCCATAGCAGTGTCCATCAGACCTTTGTTCAGTATACTTAAAAAAGGTAAAGGTTTCCCCAGGACCGAATGGTCTAGTCGTGTGACCGACTGTAGGGGGCGGTGCTCATCTCCGTTTCTAAGCCTGTAGAGCCGGCATTTTGTCCGAGGACAAGCTTCCGTGGTCAAGTGGCCAGCATGACTATACACTGTCTAAGCTTTTACCACTGGCGCCAGTGTCAAAGAGGTGCTGTAAGGCACTTCTAGCACTGGCGGTAAGGGCTTACTGCTGGTGCTGGGTCTGCACCAGGAGGTGCTTTTGGCTTCTGCCCGATGGTAAGTAACAGCACTACCAGTAGTGTCATCGTTCAGGGCAAGGAGGGAGGATTGTAAAATACTGGGTTCCTTGCAGGTTCAACTCAGACAAGGCAGGTGTAGCTTGAGCATTTTATTGTAACTTAACAGAACAAGTTACACCAAGGGACGTGGTGGTGCAGCGAGTTAATCCGCTGTCGCTGGGCTTTCAACCGCAAGGTTGGGAGTTCGAGACTGCGTGACGGAGTGAGCTCCCGTTGCTTGTCCCAGCTCCTGCCAACCTAGCAGTTCAAAAGCACCTAAAATGCAAGTAGATAAATAGGGACCACTTTGGTGGGAAGGTAACGGCGTTCCGTGCGCTACGGCGTAGAATCATGCTGGCCACCGTGATCGGACAAAAACGCCGGCTCACAGGCTTTGAAACGGAGATGAGCACCGCCCCCTACAGTCGGTCACGACTAGACCATTCGGTCGTGGGGAAACCTTTACCTTTACCTTTAACAGAACAAAACTACCAAACGCAGGCAACAGCCCTAACTAACTGCAGGATTCATCTAGCACCGCTCTGCTGATTGGAGGGGTGATTAGCTCCACCCCTCCAGCCTTCTAGCTGAGGTTTAAGGTAAAGGTTTCCCCACGACCGAATGGTCTAGTCGTGACTGACTGTAGGGGGTGGTGCTCATCTCTGTTTCAAAGCCTGTAGAGCCGGCGTTTTTGTCTGAGGACAAGCTTCCGTGGTCATGTGGCCGGTGTGACTATACGCCGTAGCGCACGGAACGTTGTTACCTTCCCACCGAAGTGGTCCCTATTTATCTACTTGCATTTAGGTGCTTTCGAACTGCTAGGTTGGCAGGAGCTGGAACGAGCAACGGGAGCGCACTCCATCGCAGTCTTGAACTCCCAACCTTCTGGTCAGAAAGCCCAGCAGCAGCGGTTTAACCCGCTGCGCCACCATGTCCCTAACACTCAAGATATGGGAGAGGCCAATTAACACTCAGCAATGACACCTCAGTACAGCTCAGCAGCTGATGGTCGTGCTGAGGGAGGTTGAGGGCTGGAAAAAGAGCTTCTGGGGGCCATAGCCAACCTATATATTGGGCCTTATATTTGACACCTCTGACCTAGAGCAACAAGCATAGACCAATGATAGATAGATAGAAATTTATTTGTCATTGTACTCACGGTATGAGAACAACGAAATGAGGTGCTCTTCACATCTTACACTGGACAACACCAAATAACATATACAAATAACATTTAAAAACAATATTAAAAAATATAAATATAAGTACCATACAGTATACATTATTAAGACCACCAGATTCAAACCCCTGCGTTTAGCCTGATCAACATACATTCCAGAATCAATGGAGAATCAACATACATTCCAGAATGGAGTCCGCAACCATTCCATCTCATTGACAGTTATTCCTGAAGAAGAAATATTTGCCACCTTTTGAATCACTTAGCCAAGGATCTAAGCATTAAGACTTTTTTTTTTTCCCTATGGAGCCCACAAAACAGGAAAGATGCTGCCCAGCGGGAATGCATTAGCAGTTGCTCCTGGGACTAATCCCATTTTGCCAAGGACATCACAAATTTTGTTGACTGTCTTTAAGTGATGTCTTGGCAGTGTTTGGTATTTCTATCTTGGGGGAAAAAATGTCATCAAAATCAGGAAGGAGGATGCCTCACTCTCTCAAATGTCAATAATGGAAGGAAGGGACCACTTGGTAAGAGGCCACTTCATAACTTACAAACCCTAACTCTGAGCCAAACACTTTGGCAGGGGATATCAGAGAATCCATGGCTGCACACAAATATACTTTGCGTGGGCAAGCAGTCGTGGAAGCACAGCCACTATCCTGTGTTCAGAAGACAAATTCTTCTGCAGGACTGAGGTCAGGAAAAATCAACTATGCCAGTTCACAGCAGAAGTATTTGGCTCTGCAGTGCTATTGGCTGGATCATGGGATGTCAGAAAGAAATCTATTTTTCCATAATGCCGAGAATAGTTTCAAAATTTTCAACCCCCCTGTTAACTAAACAACCATCAAGTATTCAAATAGTTCAAGTGGCAATTAATTCTTTTTAGGTTTAGAACAGTTATTCAAACTGTGGGTTTGGACCATTTGGTGGGCTGTGACCTGATGTCAGGTGGGTTGCAGAAAGCTGGGAGCGGCCATTGTGGAAACGGCAGGCCTTACTCTTGCTATATTCCTTTTGTGATTTTTAACAGTTTCAATTTTCAAGTGAGGGTTTTTTAAAATTTTGTTTTTAGTTCAGTGCTTTTCCATAATATTTTGTCCTAATCTTACTTTCTGTCAGAGATGTTTCATGGTTGCACAATTGCTGCACTCCAAGAATGCCAATTTGCATTTCTGTCATTTTGTTATGTTACAATGACAGCACTTCCTGCTTGATGATGTCAGTTCCTGCCATATCAGCACTTCCAGGTTAATGACATCACTTTTGAGACGAGTCCCGAGACGAGTGCCATTCTAAAAAGTGGATCTCAGTCTAAAACGTTTGAATACAATTGATTTAGAAGATAAACTAATTGAAACATGCAGAGGGTTTTTATTTTGAATAATTTATACCCCGCCTTTTCCCATGCCGAAGCAAATGCCCAAGGTGATTTACATGGGCAGGCTAATCTAAACCATTTTTCAATGTTTTTTTTTTTTTTTTTTTACAAATAGACAGTATTCTGCGATTCACCAGATCTAGCCAAGAGGGTTAATGCCTCCGTTTGCCCGAAGATAACACCTGAAGATCTCAAGGTCGTGAGCTCGGGACTGCCGGAAGTCTCTGCAAGCAGCAGACCTTGGAAACTGCGGCTGATTACAAGCTGAGTTTCAGCTGCCTCGTGGGAGGAGGAGTGTGCTGAAATCAGCTGCATCTCTGGTGGCAGCAGGGAAGCCTCATCAGCCAGCAGACGACAGGCGGGTGGCTAAAGAAAGAAGGCTAAATCCAGAAGGAAAGATCTGTAGGAGTGTTGTTCTTGGAAGATAGAACATTCTGTAAATTGTAAAAACCTTCGGGTTTGTGAGAAAGTCTGCCTATGTAAACCGCCTTGAGTTCAATCATTAGAGAAATCTAGTGATATTAAGAAAGGCGGTATATAAATAAATGTATTATTATTATTATTATTATTATTATTATTATTATTATTATTATTA
>JAJKFI010000007.1:11224248-11270951 GCA_029204185.1 Lerista edwardsae | reverse complement strand
TAGATAGATAGATAGATAGATAGATAGATAGATAGATAGATAGATAGATAGATAGATAGATAGATAGATCCTCCATGGTTCATACAAGCAAGTAATCAAACAGGTGAAGCTTTTCCAACAATGAAAACAGGAGTGTGCAAAGCAGCTGGATCTCTGCTTTCCATTCAGCTGTTAAAGGCATGGGATGATTGACAGAAAAGGAAGTGGGGACATAAGAGCCTTCCCAACTGAGGTGCTGCAAAGACAAGGATTGCAGTCAGCAGCATAGCTGGGGGGGAGTGCAGTAAGTACTGCAGGCACCACAACACGCCCTGTACACTGCCCCTCCCAGTTGCCATCAGAGCCATTCTGAGCAATGACAGCAACACACAGGTGCTTGCAGCACTGCAGGACTTACCACACTGCCGCCCCCCCTTTGGCTATGCTAATGATTGCATTTAATCAATAATTAAATTCCAGATAATTCCTGTCAAGGAAGCGGTATCAAAGCGAAAACTACTCTACATCTTGCCTGGACATAGGGTGTGCTCCTTTAAAGCTTTCAAGGAGCTTTGCCTGGATTGAAGAAACACGATGATGGAAGAGTGGGTTTAACCCTTTCTTTGGGTCTGAACTAAATCGCGCGCACACCCCAGCTACTGTTATATGTACAACAGGGAGGGGGAAATACCCTAGTTGTCCGTATTTTTTTCTTTCACCTCTAACAATGAGTTCAGGGATGACTTATAGACAGCAGTGTCATTCACCTGGTACGCTGGGCGGAACTTACCTTTGAGCAGCAGTCCGCCCGTTGCGTCATGCCGCGTTCCGCAATGGGCGGACTGCTGCTCAAAGGTAAGTCCCGCCCAGCGTACCGGGTGAATGACGCTGTTGCTTATAGAGAAATGGTGCAGAGGAGGAAGGTTTTAACCTCCCCCACCAGCACCATTCTTTGACCAAAATAGAAGCTGCCACCCACCGAAGTGCCTGCTTTGCAGTGTGAACATGGAACATGTGGCCAGGTTGTGTGTAAGTAGAGGGGTTGTGGCTAGCCACTGCATTCCTATTTGCCCCCTCATGCACTGGCTCGTTATGGAGCAGACAACACCTGCATCAGGTTGGGGTCAGCACAGGCTGAGGGCACAATCCTAACCTGGAGTAAGGCCTGCACAGTTAGGCCAGCAAAGTTTGGCTGGCACAAGGGCCACCTTAAAGCACGTTTGGACCACTCTTGGAGTCTGGGAGGATGGTGCACATCTGTGTGCTGTCCTCTCCGACTATGAAAGTGGTCCAAACATGTTATTGTGTCCTTTGTGCTGGCCAAACTTTGCTGGCCTAACTGTGCCGGCCTAACACCAGGTTAGGATTGCGCTCTCACTATCATCATTTGTTGGCAAGAGCACCAGGCACCACAGTCAATCTCTTTCTCCCCCATTTGCAATCACCACTCCTCCCTCTAAGTGACAACTGTGGCTTTCACAACTGCACCAGAGGTGTACCTAGAGGGGGATCACAGCACTCTTGCAAGCAGCCGGTCCCTCGCCTCTTCGGAACCAGTCACAGTCAGCGGTGTCATCCTGGTGGAACGGCCCGGAACGCCATTCCACTAGTTCCGCGGACGGGCCCGCGCCGCCTCTCCTGAGGACGGGCGAGCTGTTCCTGGGCCCGCCCGCCCTCCTGCGCGTCCAAATCGCTCTGAAATGGAGTGATTCCAGGTGCAGGGAGGCGTAGCTGGCCTCTGCCATAGGGGCGGAGGGCTGCCAATCATCCAGGTGTTCCGGTTCCTGGTGCGCCTGGATGACATCACTGGTCACAGTCAACATAGCCTCTGTCTTGCTCTAGCTGCTGGGAATGGCTTCAAAGAGGAGGGGGAGTGGCTGCTTGCAAAACTTTGGTTGTCTAATTGTGCCGGCCTAACTCTACATTAGGATTATGCTCTTCGTGCTGTGATCCCCCTCTATGTATGCTTCTGAACTGTACACAACCACTGGGCTTAGAATAGACATGGTCAGCTAAAAAAGAGGGGCAGGAGATTGTTCCGGCCATACTTCAAGCACTTTTTAAGGATCAGATTCCCACCAGTGCTTATATTACAAAGCAAGCCATGGCTGCATTGTTTCCATCTCACCTAGGGAGAGGAAGCACGATTTTGCTGTGCTGCGCATGCAGGTGGGATAGCCCTTGGGCAAATTGTCATGCTACGTGCAAAAATTGCATTCATCGCACATCCTTGATCTCCTACCTGCTGTCTACTCCCAATTTCCTGGACCCTGGGCAACATCGAATAACCTCTATTTCTTGTAACGTAGCTCTCAGTAAACTATATTGGCTTACACCCCAAGAATGTACAGTGCTTGTTCCCCCACCCCACCCTGTGCTAGGAAGGTGCTTGATCTGACCTTTTGCGGCCTAATGTGTTTCAAATAAGAGCCATCAGAAAGCAACGGCACACTCTTTCCCCAGTCATGTCAGGCACCTGTTATTAGCAATTACAGGTCATGATATAGTAGAGAGTTTGTGCATCAAAGCTATTCTCATTGTGAGACGTTTCAAAGGTTTCCAACTGCACCATTGTGCGCTAGTTGGCACAAAAAAAATTTAAATTTTAAATGTTAATTATTTTAATATTGTTTTTTAACTATCGTTTTTAATTCTCAATGTGTAATTTTACTGTATTTTACTGTATTGTTGTAAGCCACCTTGGGTGCCCTTGGGGCAGAAAGGCGGGGTATAAATTGAAAGAATGAATGAATGAATGAATGAATGAATGAATGAATGAATGAATAATGCTTCTTTATTTGCAAATGTTACAGAATAAAGTGATAGGGTTTTAGTAAAGCGTAGCCAATGTATTTTTGGATTTTGGAAAATGTAATCTTTTCCAATAACCAGCTGGATTAAAAGAATGAGACAGCGATCCTACTAGATGCAGACACAAATGATAATGCTTTGTCATGTGTTCACGTTACCCCAGTCTTTTGCTACTTACGGCATAGCATTAAATACTTTTTAAAGGGAGACCATGTGATACAGAGGGTGCCGTGCTCAGCTTGAATGAGAGTTCAGAATCTCTGCTCAGCCACAATAGAAGCTCTCCAGTTGGCACTGGGACCACAAATGATGACAGATGACCGTCCCATTGAATGAAAGGTATTCCCTCCATGTTCCTCTGGACTGGTTCATTCGTTGTACTCCATGTTCTACACTTGACAGATATCCCAGCTGCGTTCCTGTTTTGTACTTACCTGCTTCTCTACCAGCACCTTCCTAAAACCAGCCAGCTTGCCAAGTTCCAACGAAGGCTCATCTCGGCCCGTGGCCACAATTCCCAACACGTGCTTTTGCAAAGGAGAACTTTTGACTTGCAACATTAGGCAAGCTGTAAAAAGGTCTCGGCAGAGAAAGGAAAACATATTGGGAGGGTAATGAGACCACCATTTAGACTAAATGAGAACCCAAGGCGAAATGGCACTTGGAAAATATGTTGCTCCAGGAAAGTTGTACGGTCTGCAGAGAGTAATCAAATGCTGCTCTGGGGAAATGGGAAGGCAAGGAAAAAAAGCCTCTCCAAAACTAGTCAGCTGGTGAGCAAAAGACAGCCAAGTGTGAACTGCCATCATCTGCTAGAAACCCAATCTTAATAGCAGGCAGCAGCAGCAGCAGCACGACTCCAGAGAAGGCCAGCCACCTGCCACTTGCAATTACTATTACCTTCATAGGAAGCAAGCTGGCTGGCTAAACAAACTACTCCCAAAGTCCTATGCCATAAACAAACTACTTCTATGCTCTGCCTATAATGCCATCTTGGCACCTCTTCTTCTGCCAGGGAAGTGACAGCTGTAGAAATCTCAGATTTGTGGCCTCACCCAGTGTTTCTCAAGTGGGTTGGGGCCCACTTGGTGGGTTGTGACCTGATGTCAGGTGGGTTGTGGAAAGCTGCAAGCAGCCATCTTGGAAACTTCAGACCTCACTGTATTCCTTTTTTGAGTGTTAACAGTTTGAATTTTCCTGCAAACAGATCAGCTGGAAAACGGAGCGGCAGCATGATGGAACAATCCACACCTCTCCTAACAGGGAAGGTTTACCCCGGACACCGGATCCAGCCTGCAGGCTGTACTTTGGACGTCCCAGTTCTAGATAGTACATGCCTTCCGGTAGTAATGATACTAATTCATCATATTTTTCCCCTGCTTTGTGCACCGGTGTAGTAGACACACCTGAAGCCACAGCTAGAACCGCCATTCCACTTCTCCATTTTGTCCCTCGTATTGGCACTTCCCATTGCCACAGTCCCAATTGCCTCTATATCACCTGCACTCCTTTTTTCAGCATTCAGCATCACATCAAGGATGGAATCACCTCCCCCATGCATCTTAGTTTAAACCCCTCCTGTTCAGGTTCACAAACTTCATCCTGAATGCATTTTTTCCCAGCCATCATGAGCTGCAGCACATCACTTATCAGAAGACATTTATCTCAGAAGCATAAGCCAAGGGTCAGGGAAACCAAATCCTTCTCATTGACACCATCTGTGAAGCCAGCCATTCACTCCCAATATTTTTCGTTCCCTTTGCACACCATGACCCTTCCCTGGAAGGATCAAAACACACAACCTGTGCACCAAATTCATTCACCTTCCAGCCAGGAGCCTCATAGTCTATGTTGTTTCTAAAGCACACAGCTGAGCACCTCTCAGCTGACCCCCAAGCAGCATGGAGCTTGGCAACCCAGGCATTCAGCCATGACATTATCACTGAACTTCTGGAGCTGCAGAAAGGGTCCATGCACTGGCACATACCTCCTTTCAGAACACAGTGCTCTTAGTCCTTTTCAGTTTGTGTTTGGCAGGGTCATTTGTTCCCACACGAATTAGCAGGAAGGGCTAATAGTTGCTAGACCTGGGAACAACCTGGGCCAGCTCTAGGAACAGTGGGGCCAAATGTGCGGCATCCTTGCAGGGGGGGGCCTGCTCCCTGTGGGGCCCCCCACTCACCAAGAAAAATGTTTGTGGTGGCACCTGGAAATAATTGGTGGTAACATGATGACATCATTGCCAACTGCTTCCAGGAGGCCCATTTTGGGCCGTTTGGGGAAAAGGCAGGTAGGAGGGCTCAAGGTAAAGCTGTTCTGCTCGCCCTTCGGACTTACAGTTCATAGAGATCCTGGCTGCAGCAGCAGGTGATATGCTTGCTGGGCTGGTGCAGGGTCCCCCAAAGCGTTGGCTTAAGGCGGGCCCTGGGGACAACCTTTTGTCAAATCCCCAGTTTTTGCTCCTGGATGACAGCATGCTGGAACTTTTACTAACCCTGGCCAAGAGTTCACTCTTCCGAGGCACGGCAAGGAATGGCAGAGCCTGCCTCAAAAACCAACTATCTGTTGATACTTTATATCATTCAACATTATGAAGAGGAGGTCACATCTTCCTCTTCAGACAAGGTCATAGCAGAGGCAGATCTAAGGGAGGGCAGAACTCTAAGTCTTGCAAGAAGCCTTACCTTGCAGTGGAAATCACTCCTCCCCTGCACCATTTTAGCCAATCCTCAAAGGGAAAAGCAACATCTTGGCGTTGCTTACTGGCTACAGCAGCAAGGGAGAGGAGGGATTTACATGACAGGGTAAGGCTCCTTGCAAAACTTAGAGCTCTACCCTCCCTGTAGATCCGCCTTTGGGTCACAGGCCAGCCTCATTGAGCTACAAATGACCAACGATACTTTCCCTGCTTTCCATAGTTGCCCTTGCTGTTTTACCACGGTGTGGAACGTGCTAAATCCAGATACAATGTTCCACACAGCAAACAATTGTGGTGACGAATCAGCACTTTCCAACCGTTTAATATAAGGAAGTGTCAGAAAGTAGCATACTCAACAGATTATGCCTTGGAAGAAGAACAACAGATAATTGTATTCCTATTGAATGCTCCTTTCTGGTCCTCTGTCCCATTGCTAAAGTGACCACCATTTCATTGGGCCCTGCTCCTGTGCCTTACACTACAAGTGGAACTGCTCATAAAGCTCAAGAGCTTTTTTTGTTTTAAATCATTGTGCAGAGTTCACAAAGCTCAGAACAAGTTCCAGTTTTTTGTCAGCCCTACACACTGTTCTGAAGTTAATCTCTTGGTAATGAGAATGGTGTTGAATTATGGTGTTGGAGAAGACTCTTGAGAGTCCCCTGGACTGCAAGGAGATCCAATTGGTCCATCCTACAGGAAGTCAAGCCTGATTGCTCCCTGGAAGGACAAAGACTGAAGCTGAAGCTCAAATACTTTGGCCACCTCATGAGAAGAGAGGACTCTTTAGAAAAGACCCTCATGCTGGGAAAGATTGAAGGCAAAAGGAGAAGAGGGCGGCAGAGGATGAGATGGTTAGATAGTGTCACCGAAGCGATGAACATGAAGTTGGGCGAACTCCAGAAGCTAGTGGAGGACAGGGAGGCCTGGCGTGCTGTGGTCCATGGGGTTGCAAAGAGTTGGACACGACTTAGCTACTGTAACAACAACAATGAGAATGGATTAAGCCTAGAGAGCACAACTGAGAGCCAGAATCTTACTTCAGAGCATCACACATGAGTGAGTGACTGGTCCATACAGCTTTCTTCTGCTGGGCATCAAAACAGAACAACCTTCTGTAATCTTGTGCTTAGGATCTAGTTTATATGATCAGAGGCATACCTAGAGGGGGATCACATCATTAAGTTTTGCAAGCAGCCATTCTCCCTCCTCTTCGGAGACATTCCCTGCTGCTTGAGCAAAATGGAGACTACGTTACCCATGAATGGCTCTGAAGAGGAGGGGGAGTTGTTGTTTTTTGTCTACCCCAGACTGGTGAGGGAGGGATGGTGTGTTCAGTAGGTTTCATGTTTGTGTTTAATAAAGTTAAACCCCAACCACAGCCTGGGGTCTTCCTTGGGGGTGGCGCAAGGGTAATAGGCTACCTCAGAATGCCTGATGCAGGGGAGTGGCAGCGAGATACAAGTATCTGGTTGTCTTGTGTGCTCCTTGAGGCGTCTGGTAGGCCACTATATAGGAAGCTGGACTAGATGGAACTTTGGCCTGATCCAGTGGGGCTCTTCTTATGTTCTTAAGGCCCAGATTGGGTTGCAAGTTATTATTTACCTCAGAAATTTACCAGATGCAGGGGCGTGGCAACAGAATGCAGGCATCTTGTTGCCTCTTGTGCTCCCTGAGGCATTTGGTGGGCCACTGTGAGATACAGGAAGGTGAATTAGATGGGCCCTAGGCCTGATCCAGCAAGCCTTTTCTTATGTTCTTATGGAAGCGGCTGCTTGCAAAACCTAGTGCTGTGATCCCCCTCTAGGTACGCCTCTGTGCATGATCATTTTGTTTCTCATGCTCTTGTTATCAATGTGGAATGTACCAATGCAATGCTCCTTTCTCAGCCACCCCTTCTCAGTTTCCTTGAACTGAGATTTGATTGTAGCATTACACCACACATAGCACTTGATAAGGAAGACACGGCATTAGACAAAGCCAAAACAGGTGAATAGCACAACTTTGTTAGTTCACACAAGGCCCACATCTTAACCGTTCCCAGCTGCTGCACAGTCCTGGGAATAGCTGCTGTAGGAGCCTGAGCATGTGCCAAATCTTCCCACCCCTTTTAAAGAAAAAAATTAAAAGATCCAAATTAGCACATTGTGGTTTAAAGACACAATTCTAAACTCCTCTGTGTTTTTCATTAATAATAGATAACACCACTATGGCAACTGTCCCTTCCTGTCAAGGAACTGGGGACACCTGCTGGCAAAAGTAGAGAAATGCAGGGGACAAACAGGAAAGGGAAACAGTGTGAAGGAAGGGGACAGGGGCCGCAGGGCACCACTCAACAGAGCTGAAGGCCGCTTCTATAGCTGTAGTCTTCAATATTTGTCCCTTTCCTGTTTTGTCTGTTTGCTGGGCTTTGTTCAGCAGCTGTTTCCTTCCCCAGGATGCATGCAAGTTCCTAACAGAGAATATGAAGAAGTGGCTCCAGGATGTAACCTCATTGTAGTGTTATTGTTGTCAGGTGCCTGCATGCTGGAAACCTCATTCTTGTTTGCTGGCAATACCCCAGTAGCTTCACTCACCGGGATCTCCCCAGCTAGTTGAGTTTGAGAAGTCAAAAAGTCCAACTTCAAATTATATGGGAACCTCTTTACATGGGAACTAGCTATATGCAAGTTCGCTTATCTGCAAGGGGCAGAATTGCTACTTACCTCCTTATCTGCACCTCTGTCTTCGTTATCCACTATGCAGAGATCTTCCAAAGGCTTCAGGGCTCTTCAGAATGGCACCTGCAACCAGCACTGGCCTCTTTAAAATGGCTGGCAGAAGCATCCGCCTTCTGGGGTCCATGTTGGTTGCAGGTGCCATTCTGAGGATCCCTGCAGCCCCCCCCCCCCCAGTCTCTGTAGCATTCAGAAATCTTTTAACACTTCCTGCTGCACCCTGCTGGCTTCCTGAGGGAGGCTGCTGGATTCTTCTGATGTCAGATAAGGTACCCCTTGGACCTAACCCCATTGATCCCATCCATCAATCAACAGTCAACAGTACTTATATACCACTTTCCAACACAAAGTTCACAAAGCAGTTTACAGGCAAATAATACAGGCAAATAATAATAATAAAGTTAAATGGCTCACACAAAAAAAAATGCAGAACACCACCAGCAACAGCCACTAGAAAACACACTGTGCTGGGGTGAATAGAAATAATTACTCTCCCCCTGCTAAATATAAGAGCAGCACCAGTTGGCAAAAGTGCCTCTTGCCCAGGGGTCCCATAGGATCAATGGTTTTCTTCTGCAAATTTGCTATCCATGAGGATTTTCAGGAACCTAACCTAGTGGATAATGTGGGCTGACTGTATGTGTTGCTAGCTGGACGCATATGTGGATTCGTGGAAGATCTCCAGTAGTGGAGTCTGGGTAGTGGCTGGCCCTAGAAGGTCACTGAGGAGAGGTGGAGCTGGGTCACAATCTGAAAACACTTTGCCACCGCCACACCTGGTTCTGAGAGGCACTCCTCTTGGGCTTCTTGTGAGAAACAGAGAACATAATGAGCTCTTTTTGCAGGGCAGTGATGAATGCTATCTCAAATAATTGTTTCCAGCACCTCGCCCAGACTGTTTAATGCCTTTATATAAAGGATATACAGTAACAAATTGTCACAGTATGCAATACAGCTGACTCGTGTGTGTTCCAATTTTGTACATGATTGATATTTTGTACATAATTTTGTACATAAAACTGCAGGGATGGCCAAACAGGAGAGTTCAAGAGTTTAAAAGATTCTCATACAAGGCCACGTCACTTTCTCTCTGGGTTGGCCTTCAGACGGACAAAGGGCTTTGCATCATCACCATCAACTGGTGCAAAAACAAAATCAGCAAGCCATAAGGGGAAAAAGAAAGGAAGGCCCCACTGAGCATACACAAGTCCAGGCTGCTTTTTTCCCCTCCACTGTTTAAACTTAAAGGACCAAATAACAGGTTTACATCTACGCCAAGAATTCTATAGTACGGTAGTCTGGCTACGTAAGTGATCATTCCTTAAGTGATCATTCTTCTTGGCAGAAGATTTAGTCGAGAGAGTTAATGCCTCCATTTGCCTGAAGAGTGCCTTCGGGCATAAAGGCAGGGTAAAAATCTTTTAAATAAAATAAATAAATAAATAAATAAATAAGAGCTGAAGATCTGAAGGTCGCCAGTTCGGGACAGCCGGAAGTCTCTGTGAGCGGCAGACCTTGTTAATTGCGACTGATTAACAGCTGAGCTTCGGCTGCCTTGTGTAAGGGGGAGTTGTGCTGAAGTTCAGCCGCTTCTCTGGTGGGAGCAGGGAAGCCATTTATCAGCCAACAAGAAGACAAACGGGTGGCCAGAAAGAAGGACTAAATCCAGAAAGATCCATCTGTATGTGTGTAGTTCTTGAAAGATAGAACATTTCTGTATAAATTGTAAAAACCTTCGGGTTTCTGAATAAAGTCTGCCTATGTAAACCGCTTTGAGTTATAGTCATCAGAGAAATCTGGTGACCTAAGAAAGGCGGTATATAAATCCAAGTATTATTATTTTTATTATTATTTTTCAGCAAATGATATGACTAGGAGGCAGGGCCGGCCTTAGGCCAATGTGATGACACTGGGCCCACTCTTTGGGGGGCTCTGCACCAGTGCTGCGAGCATATCATCTGCTGCTGCAGCTGGGATCTCTATGAGCTGTAAGTCAGTGGGGCGAGCAGAGAAGCTTGACCTTGGGCCTCCCACCTGCCCCTTCCTCCAAACAGCCCAAAATGGACCTCCTGGAAGCAGTTGACAGTGACGTCATCCGCTAGTTCCAGATGCTGCCCTTTGCACATGGCACTATAAGCTCTCCTCTTGATTAGTGGAGGGGCCCTGTGGGGAAAGGGGGGCCCCACGGGAATGCTCTACATTGGGCTCCACCACTCCTAGTGCTGGCTCTGTTAAGAGGGATGCTCAGAGAACTAATTTAGCAAGAAAAAAACAACACGTTTTTGTTTTGCCTGCAAGTGGAATTGCACCTTTTTAAGCCGTTTATCCCCTGCTAACTGGGCAAGAGGCACTTTTTCAAGTGGTGCTCCTCTTATATTTAGCAGGGGGAGAGTAACAGTCCCTCTTCACCCCTGCACAGTGTCTTTTCTAGTGGCTGCAGCTGCTGGTGTTCTGCATTTTTTTTTTAAGATTGTGAGCCCTTTTGGGACAGGGAGCCATTTAACTTTAATTTTTTTTGCCTGTAAACCACTTTGTGAACTTTTTGTTGAAAAGCAGCATATAAATACTGTTCTCTTGCTTGCTTTATTTAAAGTGCATGAACGTGAGGGTCAGGGGAAGGGACTATAGTGAAAGCAGATTGTCTTGAGTGTGAAGACAAACAAAATTATGCATAGGAGGGATAGTCGCTAGAGGGATGCTCTTTTCCCTCTCTCACAATACCAGAACCAGGGGGCATCCACTGAAATTGAGTGTTGGGAGAGTTAAAACAGATAAAAGGAAATACTTTTTTACTCAGCAGGTAATTAAGCTATGGAACTCCTTGCAATAGGAGGTGGTGATGGCATCTGGCCTAAATGCCTTTCAAAGGTAAGGTAAGTCTTTATTTGTATAACAAAATTGTCATTACAAAACAAAACAGAACAACACAATACAGCAAAACTGCATAATACCCAAAACCACAAGGAGAGGAATTCAGACAAGTTGCCTTTAAAAGGGGACTGGACAGACTTCTGGAGGAAAGGTTTATCGTGGGTTATGTGCAGTGGTGTGATCCTACCAGTACGCTGGGCAGGATGTCTGGGTGATTGGCAGCCCGCCTGTCACGTACCACTGTGTTACGCTGTTTGCGTAACCAGTTACGCCGCTCACCCGATCACCCGGACATCCCACCCAGCATACCTGTAGGATCACACCACTGGTTATATGCCAGGATGGGTGGTGCAACCTCCCATTACTATTACTATTATATTAATGTACTATTACATTAACAGTAGGCTACTTCAGAATGCCAGGTGCAAGGGAGTGGCAACAGGATGCAAGCATCTTGTTGTCTACTGAGCTCCCTGAGGCATCTGGTGGGCCACTGTGAGATACAGGAAGCTGGACTAGATGGGCCTTTGGCCTGATCCAGCAGGGCTCTTCTTATGTTCTTAAGAGCCAGTAGATTCCCATTCTTCAGTGGTGGAAATGTAAACCGCACTGCATCACATACGAGCAACAAAAATGCAAAAAGCAACGACTTGGTAATGAGAGTACTATACATTGGAATAATTGACTGCCTCCAAGCCAGAAGGTCTGGAGAACAGATTCTCAACACTGTGCAGCCTTAACCATATTGGAAAGGGAATGGTTGGGAAGAACAGAGAAAAAGAAGGGATTTGGCAGGTGGTCCCATTCCTAATGCAGTTCATTATCCAAAGATCCCACTTCTCTGAAGCTTTCACTGCTCTTGAAATTTACAGCAGCAGCAACTTATATAGCTTCCTGTGTGTTTTCGGATGACAATCCAAACACGTAGAGGACTTTCTCATGCGGGTGGGGAGGAGAAAAAAGCTAATTATAGAAGGAAATACTTTTTTACCCAGTGGGTAATTAGTCTGTGGAACTCCTTGCCACAGGAGGTGGTGATGGCATCTGGCCTAGGTGCCCTTAAAAGGGGACTGGACAGATTTCTGGAGGAAAAGTCCATTGTGGGCTATAGGCAATGATGGATTGTGCAACCTCCTTACAAAGGTGGTGGGCTACTTCAGAATGCCAGTGCAAGGGAGTAGCAACAGGATGCAAGCATCTTGTTGACTGTGTGCTCCTTGAGGCATCTAGTGGGCCACTGTGAGATACAGGAAGCTGGACTAGATAGGCCTTTGGCTTGATCCAGTAGGGCTCTACCCAGTGGTGGAATCTACCTGCGCTAACAACTGGAACGCAGGAAGTAGCTACTGGGACGCACGGCTGATTGGCAGTTCCTCCACGCGTCCTCACTTCCCCCGTGGTCCGCTGGCTGGCTGCAACCTCTGGCTGCGGGTGTGCAGGGCGCAGGTGCGGCCAGCCCCATCTGCGTATTGGAGGGGCACGCGGCAGCGATGACTGCAGTGGGCGGAGCCAGCCCTACATGGAACAACTGGAACGGCATTCCGGAGTGTCCTGGCTACATGACATCACTGGCTCTACCTACCCCATCTGCCAACTGACTTGCCTCCATGGCTCCTCCTCCTGCCACTCTCTGGATTGGAAAAGGAAATGTGGAGGGGAGGACAGTGCTGAGCTAGAGCACTGGAGAGTGGGAGGAGCAGAGGCTGGCACATCATTCGGTGTCTGGCTATCATAGGCTGGCCCTGATCCCAAGTAAAAAAAGAAAATTCAACTGCCACAAGGGAGGCATTTAGAGCAGGACCACTAAACTCCTTTCTCAGCTTCCCTAAATTGCTGCCCCCTCTAATGTGGCTTTCATGACAAATGGTTAGCATTGGGCCTCAACTGCACGTGTTTGTGTGTCATGTGTTCTTAGGGCTCCTGAAGAAGCCACCAACGGAGAGTTTTAGTTTCAACTCAGGACATCCAGAACATTGGGAGAGGAGCCAGGCACTCGAACATGGCAGTCACTTTTTATGAGTGGCTGGGGCTTCTGTTCTTTCCTGAATCTCTGTAAGAGGTTCGGGCCCAACTCCAGTAGTAGTACTGGGTTGGGGGGGAGCATTAACATCTAGCCTCTAGATAGTGGCCAAATCCGGAGGTGAACGATGTTTGCTTGTGACCGGGGAGCAGAAGAGACTCTGCCTTCTGGCAGACTGTGTGGACAGTCTCTGACTTGGAGAGTGGATAATACCTAGAGAGAGAGAATGATGGATTACAGCTTCTGGAAGGTCTTCTGAGGTCCCCCTAAGGAAGACAACTGTGTGGGAAGAGATGGTGAGCAGGCGTAAATGAATTTTATGAGGATAACACCTTGGCGCGAACTGCACTGGAGAGTTGGCAGCAGGCCAGAGAAGTCAGTGGAATTAAATCTGCGTAGCTTTCAACACAAGATGTCCACTGAAGTGCATTGCTGTTGTTCTTTATCTGTTTCTTGTTTCATTTTCTTACTCAATTTTCTTGTTAACGAGGAGTGGAAGCTGGATTATGGAATGAACATGATGGTTTATATTTTTGAAAGTTTGAAGGTCTTTATGAGTCCCAGTGAAGACAAACATCTGAGAAAGCTGGCAAGGAGAAAGATTTATGAAGGTAACAACAAGGCGTTAATTGCACACAGAATCTGGCAGTATCACTGAAATGCTTTCTCTGTTTTGCCTTTCTTATCACCTATTTTTTCATGAAGTGAGAGAAGTCTGGATATATTTATTTCGTTCTGTATCTAAAGATGAAAGAGCTGGAATTTTTTTTGCTGCGTAATTGACTTAAAATGGCGTCAGGCTGTCGCCTGAGAGAAGGATCACTGAGATCACTGAGAGAAGATCAAAGATTTACAATTGGAATTTAGAATAAATGAACAAATGAACTTAGAACAAATGAAGAATTTACATCGATTTAGAGTGAAGGAGTTTTGGATGGAAGGACTGGGGTGAACTTTAATAAATTAGAAGAAGAATTGGACAGCTTATTAAAGAAAGTTTGACTCCCTCCCATTTTAGGATGAAATGTGTGCTTTGCGTCTGAAGAAGACTGGGAAGGAATGGACGGTATGAAGATTATTTCAAATAATTGAAACATTATTTCAATTCACAGGTTTTAGTGGGAGAAACCTGTGAGTTGATGATCCTTTTGTGGCAGAAGGATCATAGTCTAACTAGATATTTGTTATTTGTTTAGAGTGGTACCAGTCTGACTTTTTTGGAATAAAAAAGTAGAGAAATTTGGAAAATGGGGAAATTGGGCTCTAAATTTTGCTTTAAAATATAAATTGAGGCTAATAAGGGAAATAATAAGACGTGGATTCAGAGATGCTCCTTATATTTTTTTTTTGTTATATTTGGTATTATAATTGAGTCTTGAGTTTAGAAATATATAAGATTTTAATGTAAAGTGTTATTTTTTTATTCTTCTCTTTTCATTTACTTTTGAGTATGTGATAATTCAAGCTTATATTTAAAGATATCATTTTAGAAAGATTAAAAAAAATTAATTGAGACTTAATGGAAGATTTAAGATAGTTACAATGTGTTTTTTGTTTTTTGTTTTTTGCTTTCTCCTTTGCTGTATGTGGTAAAAAGATAGCTAATATTGAATTTCTGATCTTAGAAAAGCAATAAGATTGCAAGCTTGTATTTTTTATGTCAAGATTATAATTGCAAAGCGGATTTTTGATTTTTTTTCTTTTCTTTTTAAGTACATGAGAAATCAGGCTTGCATTTAAAGATGTTGCTTTTGAGAATTGGAAGAACTATGAAGGCTTAAGATAGTTTTATGCGTTTTATACAATTTCATAATCTGTCTAAATTTTTATAGGTATGTTTTATTGTAGAAATATGGTTTGAGACAAGTAAACAGAGTACTCTCATTTATTTTGGGTAGAGATTGAAATTTAAAATTTAATTGGAAATGTTAGAATATACAAGATAGAGTTATGAAGGACTTTTTTTAAAAAAAAATTTTTACTTCTCAACTTCTTTCCCTTTTCTTTTTTGGTTTTTGATTAAATCAGCTTTTTTGAAATTTTTAATAATTAGAATTAATGATGAAAGATAGAAACATTTTCATGTGATTGTCTATAACCTTTCAGATGGAAATTGTTATAGCTGTGATTTTATTTGTTATGCTAAGTAACTCTCAGAACTCTCCAAATTTCCTAATGTCTGATCCTTTGTTTCCCTATTCCTTTTGTCTTAACTGTCCTTACCTATGTCTTTATAATTAAAAAGCAATAAAATTATCTTATAAAAAAAAGGACATCCAGAACATTGTGAGCTTCAGCAACAGAGCAGTGGTTCACAAACCTTTCAGCAAACCTTTTGACCCACTTTTTAGAATGACAATCTGTCCAGGACCCACGGGAAGTGATGTCATGGCTGGAAATGACGTTATTATGACACCAGAGCTTGCTACTTTCCTGAGAATAATCTGCAAAAAATTGGGGTATATAGCCCAATAAGTTGGGATCCTTCTCAGTCATTTTCCAAAAGCAAAGTGAAACAGAACGGGAAAAAAAGCCTATTTACAGCCTTGACACAAGCAAAACAACCACAAAGCCAGTAGTGGGATCTGCAAATGAAGAAGTGGAACGCTGGGCGGGACTTGGGCAGGACTACCGTTTGATTGGCAGCCTGTCCGCTCCGTTCCGACGCCCTCCTGCTTGCCGCGCAGGCTGCCCTGGCCTCGGAGGGGAGGGCAGCCTGCGCGGCAAGCGGGGTGGTGGTGTTGGAATGGAGCGGACGGGCAGCCAATCGCGCGTAAGTCCTGCCTAAGTCCCGCCCAGCATTCCATTTGCAGATCCCACTACTGCACAAAGCCCTCCGCTTTCCAGTGTCCCATCATCCCATATTTCCAATATAGCAGTACTAGGTGCTATACAACCCACCTGAAATTGGCTTATGTATACCTAGTGGGTCCCAACCCACAGTTTGAGAAATACTGCACTAGAGCAACTAATTTTTCTTCCTGGACAAGCTGCAGTGTTTTACAAGGCAGAAGTCAACAGGGGCAGTTCTGGGCAGCATAGTGATGTAGCCAACTACCGTATTTCCCCAATACAAGTATAAGATGCACCTTTTTTCAAAAAATTGGGGCGCTAAAAACTGGGTGCGTCTTATACAAGGGGGCTGCGTTCTCCACGCTCCCACCGGCTCTTTAAGGCAATCGGAAGCACGTGCTCCCGCTTGCCTTAAAGAGCCGGCAAGAGCCGGCAGCAGTGATCCCGCTTGCCGGCTTTTTAAGGCAAGCGGGAGCACAGAGAACGCGTTCTCCGTGCTTCTGATTGCCTTAAGAGCCACCGGCCCCAAAAATGGATTTTTCAAATTTCTGGCCCCAAAATTAAGGTGCGTCTTATACTTTGGTGCGCCTTATACTTGGGGAAATACGGTAATTTGGTCCGCCATCTGTTAGGAAGAGTAACAATAAGGGGAAGAGAATATCTCAAGGCATGTTTTGCCCACAGACGCTGAAGTTCTGTAGTGGAACCTCTTGCACCATATGCAAAGCCCTGAACAGACAGTGAATCCACCAAGATGAACAGCAAAATGCAAAGCCTAAAGGGAGGAAACTTGTTCGCTAAAGGAGAGCATGAATTGTAACACTGCCTGGTAATTGCCAGATCACTCGGAAGATCAATGTCATCTGATCTCCTTGAAAGAGAAAGTTCAAGATCTAGCACCACTCCTGACTTCTCACTGCCAAAACAAACTTCTGCAAAGCTTCCTGCTGAAAGCTGCTGGCTGCGTCTGACTTAGCGATGGCCAGGGCTGCAAGGATAGCACTATTGGCCTCACGCTGGTGGGACTGGAGCGGGTGGCCAGCTGTCTCTTGCAGAAGCCAGGATCCTTTGAGTTCATGCCAAACCATTAAGGAAGTTCATAAACTTTGACAAAGAGCAAGCGATGACACGAAGAGCCCAAGGGGCAGTGGAAGCTGGCAGGCATTTTCGGAGGTTAGCTAGCCCCTTGCTAAGCAGAAAGGAAAACAGCCTACATCTCAGACCATGCTAGTGAGTCTTGGAAAGCACTCTGGAAAGGAGCAAAGAGCAGCAGAACTAGGAACATGTGCTGTCAAGACCAGAGCCAGGGGCATAGCTAATGAAAACATAGCCCAGTGCAGAAAGCAAACTGTTGTACTGGAAGTGACATCACAACAGGAAGTGATGTCACAGTTGCATTTTTGCTTTATCTGGGTTTTTTTTTTAAGCCATAACCTTTAATAGAGTAAGGATATTACACCCTGGTTTGTTTCATTGCATTCTGCATTAAATTTCCTTTCCAATGATATATAGCATGGTGGTATTATTCACAATTATGAACATTTTCACAATTTTGGCCCCTAGTGTCAAGCTCAGCTTGTTACCCCCCTAACGCTTGTTGCCTGGCGCAATTGCACCCCCCCCTGCACTTCTTTAGCTACACCCCTGACCAGGCTTCTTTCGTATCAAATTCGTTGCTTGAAAGAGCTTTGATATGCCTTCCAAAGCTTAATGAAATTAGAGATCCGAGAGAAAGAGACACAGGGAAAGAAGCTCAGGGGTCAGGCTATCTGAACTCTTAATGCAAGACTTCCCTTGTAGGTCAGGATTTGCAATATTAAACAGCACCATGCACGCTTTAAAGCTCTGCATGACTTGGGACCACGACATCTGAAGGACTGCCTTTTCCCATAGGCACCCAGCTGGCAGTTAAGATCTGCAGGGAGACACACTGGTGCATCCCACTAGCATCAGAGGTATGACTGGTGAGGACCCAGGGGAGACCCTTCTTTGTTATCACGTCAAGGCTCCAGAAGTCTTTTCAAGAGGTGCATTTGGTCCTTACATACTTTACAGTGGGGTGGGACAAAATGTTTCTAATGGATAGAAACATAGTGGATAGAGAGATGAACTGTGAGCTTTAATCATGCTGGTGCTGCTACTGCTGCTTATTGTTTGTCATAATCAGCATGCGCTGCCCAGGGTGCTCCATTTGGGAACAGAAAGGCAGGGTATCATAGAGTTGGAAGGGACCTACAAAGTCACCTAGTCCAACCCTCTGCCTGTAGCAAGAAGTCCTCCTAGAGCATCTTCAGCAGGTGCCTGTCAAGCCTCTGCTTGAAGGTCTCCAGTGAGGGAGAATCCACCACCTCCCTTGGCAGACTATTCCACTGTCGAACTGCCCTTATCGTCAAGAAATTCTTCCTGATGTCCAGCCGGAATCTCCTCTCGTGCAGTTTGTACCTATTGGACCCAATTCTACCATTAAAGGCATAAATGTATGAAATAAATAGAGCTGCCCCCCCCACACACATCCATACCATACAGCTCTGCCCAGGTAAGTTCCTTTAAGTTGGGGGTCTCCAGACTTTTCTGTACAAGGGCCACATTGTACATTCTACAGATTCTCACAGGGGCGAAAAAAAAATCTGTTTTATAAATGAATGAAAGAAATAGGTTTTACTTGGATTTTTTTTTTTGTAATAAACGTGATATGATTCAGAAGAACAGAGAAATGTGAAATTTATAAAGAAGCTATGCCATGCTTAAATGGAGAAATGATAAATCATGAGTACAAATGTCAAATATTTTAAGTTGCTGTGGCTGGATAAAATCTTGTGGCAGGGTGGATGTGGCCCTTGGGCCATAGGCCACTGGAGACCCCTGTTTTAAGTTGATACACCAGGGACTTCCATGCTAAAGGAATTAAGAACTACCCCCCCCATGGCTTTTTGGAGAGGGCTCGAGACATACCTACTTTGTCTGGCATGTGGAGGATAGGTGGATGTTTGCCCTCTGTGCCTCTGGAATAGTACTGTAGCTTGATTGCTCCCCTGGTCAATTTGTTCCCCGCCCCCCGCCCGTGATAAGTGCTGGGTTTTGCCCTGTTTTAAATGGCGTGCGTGCATGCGTTTAATTGTGTTACGTTGTACCCTTATAATGCAACTCTCCGAGCCACCTTGGGCATTTGCTTCAGCATGGGAATATAAATTCTTCAAATCATACATTTGTGCCTGGAGATCAGCTGTATCACGGAGTAAAGCCTCCAGCATGGTTTCAAGTCAGGGATAATAAAAGCTGTAAAACGTGTTTTTTTTTTGTGATCAACACAGAATGCCAAATAATGAGAATTTGTACTGAAAACACTACATAAAACGAAATTTAGGTCAAAATGCAAAATACTGCTTTTGCTTATTTTGACATTTTTGAGGAATCCATAAATAGTTTTCAGTAAGGGATCAGGAGGAGGAGTGGCAGAAACAGGAAGAAGCTTGCTTAAACTATGAACACACATGTTTATCATTCACAGTACATGCTCGGGTGACTTTAATGGAATGTGGAAATAGTAAGCAGCAGTTTCTTGACGCTCCAAGCAGCAACCAGGGTGCAGCTCAGGAATTTTTGAGCAGGTTATTTTGGGCTAGGGTGTGTGTGCCAATGATTGTTTGCCTTTGTAGGACCATTCACCCTTACTTATTGAGCTGTCTGTACAATTTGCAATAAAAATATGGATAAAAACACGTAACACTGCAATTTGCTATTTGAATCAAGACATTTTGGGGAAAAAAATCACCAAAATACCCTACCCCTATTTATAACACACCAGACTGAACTTTTTGACTGATAAAACAACTCACAGGACATCTTTGTGGGTGGTCAGGCACTATACTGGGTAATTATAGAACTACAAATTCAATTGATTAAATTAAGGTATTTCAAAGATGTTCACAACCCTTTGCACTCACCTGGAAGCAGGCAATGGCCCCCTTTTTATAAAAAATCATAAGCTACGGCTTCAGAATGAGAAATAATGACCAATGACACCCAACGTTCTGGTGCTGATGCAGCTGCAATGCAGCCCAGAGATAAGTGAACAAATGTTCTTTAACATAAAGAAAAGGAGTCCTCCATGACTGTTCCCCCCTCCCTCCACAGAATGCAGCACATATCCTATTGGGCAGCTACACCAGGCTGGAAAATTGGATAGGATTTGACCCTTACTCTTTCATATAGAGTTCAGTGAACTTCATGATGCCCTGCAGACATAAAAGGGCTTCAGTGTAGACCAGCGGTCTCCAAAACACAGGCTGCTGTATACAGGGAAAGCCTTCCCCATTGTGAGCAGTGGGGACCATGATGACGCTGCTAATACCACTCACACTGCCCAGAGATGCTCATTAGTCTGCTCTAGCAGGTAGCATCTCTCTGGGCATTGTGAGTGACATTAGCAGCAGCAGTGTGCTGGAACTATCCATACCGCTCGCAACAGGGAACGCTTTCCCCATACACCAGATCTGGCCCACAGGCAGTAGTTTGGAGGTTCCTGGTATAGACCATCAGCATTCAGGCTTTCCAGTTAAAACATTGCAAATGTGTCCAGAAATCTGTTTTCCAGGTATTCTACCACCCAGGTTGAAACTCATCAAGCCAGGATCAGAGTAGAGGCTCTGGAGACTCTGCATTGTAGAGTAAGGTCATGGGCAATTTAGTTAGGGAGACACAGCAGAGCAAAGGCTATAACTGGTTTTTGTTTGAGACCCTCATACCAGACTAGAGAAAAGGCTGGAGGAAAAAAAAATCCTATTTTTAACTGACCTAAGTACACAGGGCAACTCTCCTCCCCCCTCCCCGACTCTGGAGACATAATGGGATATTATGTCATCGCTAGACATCATGACCAAAGCTGAACCCACTCAATCATCTGGATGCATTTATTCTACACGATTAGGAGTGCAGGCCTGCTAAGAAATAAATCAGGAATTTGAAATCACGCTGCATTTCAAAACTACTCAAGCCATTAAAGAACAATTTATCACACACACATCTAGAAATGTGAGAGAATGTGTGCGCACTGGAGGGAGGCAGAGCATTGCTGTATGTTTAGTGCTCAAATTAGAAATCCATGTTGAACCACTACTCGGCCTCCATGCATGGGTGTGCAAAGAAAGCCAATCCACATCTGACAGCCTCAGATTGTAGATAGGAAACTGGGCTGCAGAAGTAGCTTAGGGTTTTCCAAGAACAAAACTGCATGCCTGGAAATTCACAATAAATGAGACTACAGTCACATGTGCTGATTTCCTTATGGTGCTGCAGTCATCTCCAGCTCCTAGCTTGACAGAGGTGCTTGCAGTCACATTTTTGCATATGATTGAAGAGAACTGGCTAACTTAGCTGTGAAACAACTAGTCAGTCCTCATTATCTGCCAAGGTTAGGTCCTGGAAATCCTCTCTGATAGTGAATTTGCAGATAGAAAACCCATTGATCTTACGGGGTCAATGGGTTAGGTGCAAGGGGTACCTTATATGCCATCCGAAGAATCCAGCAGACCTTCAGGAAGCTTGCAGGGTGCATCAGGAAGCGCCAAAAGATGGCTGAATGCTGCAGAGACCTTACAGAGGCTGCAGGGACCTTCACAGTGGCACCTGTGACCAGCATGGATTCCTTAAACATGTTCGGTGGATGCTTCTGCCGGCCATTTTAATCCCTTTCTCTACAGAGGACATTGTGAGTGTATGGCTGACAATATACAACTTGCAAGTATTGCATGGACTCGAGAACAATCCAATGACACTGCAAAGCCACCATCAAATACCCTGTTTGTGCTTCCAGGATGTAATGTGCAATGCTGACTACTGACTCTTTCATGGCAGTCCTTTCTGTACCACATTAAATTACAGCCAGTCCTCTTTATATGCAAACTCACTATCTGTGAATTCACTTATCTGCAAGGGGCAGAACTGCTAATTACCTGTGCCTCTAACCCCATTATCCACTATGCAGGGACCTTCCAAAGGCTGCAGGGACCTTCAGAATGGCACCTGAGACCAGCACTGACCACTACGCAAGACTTAAAACTGTAGTTAGATAGATTAAAAGTTGAAGTGATGAAATCAGCACTGCTTATTCTGTACATTCATAGGAAGATATAAACTGCTAGTGTAAATGTGTGCTCAGTAACCACAAACCAATTCCACTTCAAAAACAAGAGGACTGAGCACGATTGCTGCCCTATACTACTATGTGGTCAAGATTTCCATATGCCTGCATCTCCCTCCAGTGGTCAAGAGCACGAATTGCAGAAGCAAGCTAGAGATGGCCACTGTGTTGCTTGGCTCTCTGAGAAGATGGAATTTCAACAGGAGTAGGTCTTGCAGGAGTGGATACATTGCACATCCCATCTAAACCATCTTTAAAAGAGAGAATGTTTGTTCCCTTTCTATCGTGCTAGAGATCATGTCAAGCCCATGTATGATACTGCTTCTGCATTCCCATTATCTAAGGATGCAAGCATCTTGTTGTCTACTTAGCTACCTGAGGCACCCAGTGGGCCCTTGGCCTGATCCAGCAGGGCTCTTCTTATGTTCTTAAGCCTTTTGTTAAATAGGTAACTTCCCCTTTCCCACCTCTTCACCAACTGTGACCCTAAAAAAAAATGAGCATGTGTCCTGGATATTTAGATGACTCGTATATTTAACTCTTTTTAGGCAATTATAAAAATCTTGTTTGGTTATTAATATGTGGCTGTGTGTCAACCAAGTTCATTTGTCAAATGAAGAATGTCACCAGTATTTGTAATACAGTGGACCCCCACTTTACGATGGTAATCCATTCCAAAGACATCACTGTATTGTGAAAATATTACAATGTGAACTCAACACCACATTATTTTTTGGTAATTCATTCCAAGACTTCAGAAGCTGAAATTTATGCCACAGAAACAAGCTACTTCCCTGTCTAAAAATGATTTCAAAAATTGTCTGCTCCACAATTTAGGGGCCATGGTTATCAGTTTCAAAGAACATTATTATACAACTTAAACCACAAGGCTGTATCTTTTTCTTTAATTTTAAGAATGCTGCTACTGGGTGAAACATGATTTAGAAGCGCTTGTGTTTGCATCAGAGTTTACATCTGTTATACCCTTTCCTCCAGACACACAGACATGCTTTTTAAAAATGCTGTTAGTGGCAGAGATGCTATCAGACATTTGCATTCACATAACTGATTGGCTTAATTGTCACCTATAAGATCCTGGTAATGGGCACTTGTGAGTCCATTGTAAATTGAGTCACTTATTGTATAGTGAGCCTTATTTTATTATGGAGAGTCCATTGTAAAGTGAACCCATTGTACTGTGCAACTTGCACAGATTCTACCTTAATTAAAAATATTTTTCTTGAGTCACCTTTTTTCCTTTTACCTCCAAAACTGCTCCAGGACTACAAAAGGGTATACCACCGTTAACAAAAGCTGAGTGTTTGAAATAATCTACAGGAGACATCATTGAAGGAAACAGGCATGGATTGGCCAGGGTATGCTACTTCCATTGTTATAATAGTTGTCAAATCAACCCAGCATAAAGAGCTGTTGCATAAATAGCTAAACAGGTTATTGGAGTTATTGTTCTACATGAACACTCAGACATTGAAGGTACAAGTATTTGCAATTTTTTTAAGCAAATGTTTTTTATTACTGAAATACCCACCAATTATTTGTTTAAATCTGTACATGCATTTCTTCCATTTGGAAGATGTTTCTAAAAACAAAGGAAGAATCCAGAAGGGGCTCAGCTTTTATTTTTCTCAGAGCTGAATCCAAGAGAACCTTAGCACAAACAACTTAACAAAGTGGTTTATCACTTGAAGCACAAAAGGTGAATATAAAACCTAGCTTTCACAACCAGTTCAAAAAGCAAACACCGGGCTGAAAACACACAAGAAAAAAAATTTAAGAAATCAATTTTAGGAAATTCAGAAATTTGCAATTTAAATTGAAAGCATTTAATTTTGGGCTAACAGTGATGTGGATCACAGAACATCCTAAATTAATTAGCTAGCCTTCTCATTTATTAGACAAAGTAAACAAAACCGCTAGCCAAAGCAAAATTTTAGCCAACCTCTTTCCATATTGGTTATTATCCATGGTCCCTTATTTGTATATATTTGTATCCTGGGATTATAGGAGAGATACAAGATGCTCCTTACAAGGGTGGAAGAGACTCTCCAACAAGACTGGTTTGGAGACCAATTGCCAAAGCCCATTCAATTCCCTCTTCAGGACAACCATTTAAATCCTTGATTTGTAGGTGCGCCTAACCATAAGGCTTCCTATGCTTTCTTGGGACCCAACAATGCTACACAGATTCATCTGGAGAACCACCATGCAACATTCACTGCCATATGTCTCAAGAGCAAATGCAGATCTAAAATGTGATCACCACTTGGTACCAACCTTGCACTCCCACCAACCTAAAAAGGACTCCATTGCCCTCCATACTTTCTCATATTGCTAGTATGGCTATTGGGAAGAGAAATTCTTCCCAATGGAATCACCAATACAGGAGCCCTCCAAATGGCCTCCTATTACACATACCTCATGATTCCGGTAGCAGTCTTAGTGACTCCAAGACCACATGGCACCAAGCCAAAAATATGCAGGTTAACAGGAAGGTGTCGCTGCTTTCTTCAATGCATGCAGCTCATGAGACCAGAGCAAGGGGTCATGACATTTTCATCCGCACACCCCTCCTCAACTATAATCAAGACTTGATTATAATAATCAGCAATAATCAGTCCTCGATACCATTCTCTCATCGTAACAAAAGAGCGTAATTACAGAAGAAACACACTGGGAAAAAATACAGTCTCATCCCTTACCACTAGAAACGTTGGCAACCCAAGAACTTATTCCAAATTGCCTGCACAGATTCACACATTGATACATACAGTCTCCAAAGTGCCCCCAAGTGAAATAATCCAGGCAGGGTGTAACAAGAGAGGACATCAACTCTCCCAAGTCATGTAAGCCCTGTCTAGACAGTAACTGGTGAAATAATAAGCTTGGGGCTGGAGCTAATGGGTGCCGCTAACGAACGAGCAGTAAGTGAAGAGGAAACCACATTTTGTGCGCACGTGTGTGTGGGAAATAAACTATACAACAATAGACAATTCTTTAGGTTTGAGGAAGCAATATTGTGAAAGGCAGAGGTGTCTAATTAGAGAAAGGATGCTCCTTTCTCCAGCATGTGTTTGAGAGACCTCCCCATCATCATCACCACCACCACCACCAAGCCAAAAGCCCTGAAGATTCTTCCTAGCTGAGCAGAATACACGGGTTATGTACATACAGCAATGGCAGTTGAGGACTGCAAGAAGATATCCTAAGCCTAATCACAACCGATTAGGAGTAGATACAAATCAGGAGAAGGCTTGTGACTAGCATGGTGCTGGCAGTAAAGGTGCAGGGCATCGCGCAAAGAGAGGAAGACGTGTAAGTGGCCCGCTTCGCAGAAGAACAGTCAAGAAGGGGCTGCCCAAGCCCCGATCCCTTAAAAGCACTCGTAGCTGCAATGCAGCCTCCTTGGTCCACAGCAAAGCCGGCTGTCACAAGAGGAATGGTAAGTGATGGAGGCAGTCTGGGAATGAGGAAGGAAAAGGTCCATTTGCTCTGCGGCCGCTGCTGAGGCCAGCAGTCTCAGTATTTCGGCACTTTGGTGTAGTCTTCAGTGTGTACGTTCTTGCAGAGGCACATGGAGAGCACCATTCCCAGGACCTACAAGAGAACAAAGGAAGATTGGTCAGAAGGGCAGTCTGGGACAAGCATTGGTGGGCAGGTGGAAAGAGGGAAGAGAGTAAGATGAGAAAGACCCCTGCTCAAAATCTACATCTGCAGCAAAACGTTTAGCACAATCCTCATGTCGTTACCCATAAATGCCAAGTAGCCCTGGTCTCAGTTCAGTGCACTTGCAAAAGCTATCTTCTATGGCTCACTTCTGCTTTCCATGTACGCAAATTATATCAGTCAACAATCCACAGTATTATATATTAAACCGCTGCTGCTGGGCTTTCCGACCGGAAGGTTGGGAGTTCAAGACTGCACGACGGAATGAGCACCCGTTGCTCGTCCCAGCTCCTGCCAACCTAGCAGTTCGAAAGCACCTATATGCCAGTAGATAAATAGGGACCACTTTGGAGGGAAGGGAACGGCATTCTGTGCGCTACGGCGTATAGTCATGCCGGCCACATGACCACGGAAGCTTGTCCTCGGACAAAAACACCGGCTCTACAGGCTTTGAAACGCAGATGAGCACCGCCCCCTACAGTCGGTCACGACTAGACCATTTGGTCGTGGGGAAACCTTTACCTTTATTCAACACAAAGTTCACGAAGTGGTTTACAGGCAAATAATAATAATGAAGTTACATGGTTCCCTGTCCCAAAAGGGCACACAATGCAAAAGGGCAAAAAATGCAGCATACCAATGGGCCACAGACCCATAATTTGGGCATAACTGCCATGCTAGAGGAGAGGTTGAAACCAAACACTCAGTTTTTTTTCCAGCCTAGTCAAATGACTGTGATCTAAATGTGGGCAGACCTGTGTTTGCACTAGCAAGTACAAGAGCTAAATACAGATATGTATTTATCCTTTTTGTACTTTTGCTATTGCGCTTTTCTGTTTATGATGAGCAAACAATTATAAGCAGCCTATTGGTCATTTTAAACATAGAACAGGGCTGGTGGATAGACAGCTGACAGAGAAAACACAAACCTGAATTTTGCTTTCTGCTTTCCTCCTCCTTCTATTCCCCATCAGTCAATTTAGTGAAGGGATGGTTTTACCCAGCCAGAAAACCCTTTGTTGGCTGGGAGAATGGCTGCCTCACAGACCAAAAGAGGACAGGAAGTACAACTGCTTCTTCCTCGCTTTCTTCCCCATTGGCCAGTGGGGTGGGACTGTCCAGTAGCAGGTCTTTCCAAGCCCTTGAATCCCTGAATTGTGACCTGGTAGTTTTGACTGCTAGTGCAAGTCTTGGTAGAAAGGATTTATTTTAAAAAGGCTTCACTCTTCAGGGATTTCTGACATATCTAGTCCTCAGAGGCTGTCTGGCTATTCCCAATAGAAATCAAAGGGCCAGAGATAGCACGTTGGTGCATTAACATCATTTGCTCTTAGCTTTAAGTACATGAAAGTGATAGCTGATATTTGCCATGAAGAGCAAGGAAAGGCACTTACCTCGATGACAGCCACCCCTGTGCAGACTCCAAGAATGATGCCAAGATTCTCCTGGAACCAGCCTTCCACACCTCTCATGCATCCCTGGGGGGTGGGGAACAGAAAAAAAAGCACAAGAAACGAAACCACATTACCTGGTATGTAAAGAAGATGCTTGTAAATCCCCAACAAGGAGAAAATGTTGGAGAGCAAGAACTGGAGAGAGGACAAATCGCTCACAAACAAGAGTTGGTCGTTTCAGATGAAAGATGGATTATTGCCCCTGGGAGGCAGGCAGATTTGGGCTGGCACCCCCACCCCCACTCTAAAATGCTAGATTTGATTATAAGGGATGTTAATACAAATTGCATTACTGGATCAGGCAATGTGTCCATCCGCTATCATCTTGTTTCCAAAAAGCAGCTAGCTAGATTCATCCTGAATGCTTTTAAAGCAGGGGATGAAGACAGTGACAATCCCTGGTCATCTGTCCTTTAACACCCCAATACTCTGATCTGCAATGGGTTCGAATGGGAAGGTTAATTAAGCTTTTTAATTGTATAAGGGCGCAATCCTAAACTGAGTTAGGCTGGCATAAGCTAAGCCAGCGAAGTTTGGCCAGCACAAGCACCAATGAAAAATATGTTTGGACCACTCTTGGAGTCAGAGAGGCCAGTACCCAGACGTGCGCCATCCTCCTTGACTCTGAGAGTGGTCCAAGCATACTTTATGGTGTTCCTTGAGCTGGCCAAACTTTGCTGGCCTAACTGTGTTGACCTAACTCCAGGTTAGGATTGTGCCCTCAGTCTTCTACGTACGATCCTCAAATATGATCAAATCATGTTGCTTTGACATAAAGACATTATATTATTAGATACGAACGTACTCACCTGCTTTCTGATTGGCCATTCTTCAAACGTTGCATTGGCAGCAATATCGAAACTGCAGAAGCCCTCGTCTTTCTCGGGGTATTCCATGCAAGAACAAGGAAAGGTCTGATTGCTAACCAGGAGGGCTGTGTTGTTCTTCCAATTTTCTGGTCCAGTCCAACCACAGCAAGCCAGCTAAATTGAAAAGGAGATAAAACATCCATCCAGTTTAAGGATATCATAAGTTCATTGTGCTTAAGAGGCCGGCTACCAGATTTGTCTCCTCTGTGCAAAACCGATTTCAAAACTGACAGCATTGGAAGGCCATTAATGCAAAAAACAGGATGGTGATCCCATCCACCTTGTGAGGTTTGGTTAATGGTGAAGAGGAAAAAATGAGAGCAAATGGTCACAGGATAGCTAGATACGTCACTCCAAGTATCCTGTTAGTTAGTGAGGTGGCAAACCTGTGTTTTGGCCGTACCGCTTCATATGAGCAAACTGCATGCTCTTCCATTTAAAAAGTTTTAATAATCTGTACTGATTTACTAAATTAATTGAAAGGTATAAGAAAAATCGTGCATGGACATTGGTAGGTGCTTGTCTGTGAACATAAGAAGAGCCCTGCTGGATCAGGCCAAAGATTCATCTAGTCCAGCTTTCTGTATCTTAACAGTGGCCTGCCAGCTGCCGCAAGGAGCACAATCAATCATTCAATCAATGACTAGTATTTATATACCACTTTTCAACACAAAGTTCACAAAGCGGTTTACAGGCAAAGAGTAACATTAAAGTTAAATGGCTCCCTGTCCCAAAAGGGCTCACAATCTAAAAAAAAAAATGGAGACCACCACCACCAGCAACAGCCACGAGAAAGACACTGCGCAGGGGTGAAGCGGGAGAGCACAATTGCTCTCCTCCTGCTAAATATAAGAGGACACCTCTTGAAAAAGTGCCTCTTGCCCAGTTAGCACAAAAGACAACATGATGCCTGCTTCCTGTTGCCACTCCCCTGCACCTGACTTTCTGAGGTAGCCTACTACGAATGTAAGGAGGTTGCACAACCCATCATGGCCTGTAGCCCATGATGGACTTTTCCTCCAGAAATCTGCCCAATCCCCTCTTAAAGTAAAGCCACCTAGGCCAGATTCCATCACCACCTCCTGTGGCAAGGAGTTCCATGGATTAATTACCCACTGGGTAAAAAAGTATTTCCTTGTATCCGTTCTAACTCTCCCAACACTCAATTTTAGTGGATGTCCCCTGGTTCTGGTGTTGTGAAAGAGGGAAAAGAACATCCCTCTATCCACACTGTGTTCCCAGTTCCAAGCCAGTTAAGTGCTTAAATGTTGTTGTTTTTGCTGAAGATATTCCATTAATGGATTGTGTATGCACTACATTTTGTAACTGCACAGCACTTGGACATTACGTGCTGCTTGTTTAAACACAAAAGTTGCTCACTCAATACTGTATCCAACCTGGAGCACTGTAAGAGACACTAACCACAAGTCGCCAAAAGATGGAGCTATCTCCCCTTGCGACTGGCTGAAACAAGCCTAGCTATGCAGAAAACCAGGAACTCTGTTTTGTATTTAAAGAAAGGGGGACAACCCCACAGCCAAAACAGGCCTTAGTTAAATCACCACAAAAGTAGTGTAGACAACCGTAATAGCATATTATCTACTGGCAACAAAATGCAAAGCCAATCTGCAAGAAATGGGTAAGCTCCCTGCTGAGCAGCAGCGGTGACAGGAAACGGGTATTGCCAGTTTAGACTGTAAGGACTTGTGCCTGAAGGAGACCCAGCAACCAAAACGGCTTTGACAGTTTGAGCGCATTGCTTCGTCCAGCTTCATGCTAATTACAGTTTGACAAAAAACCAGAACTGGAAGCCAATGTTTGAAGTGGATTCCTAATTGGGCTTTGAGGACAAAGCATGGAAGCAAAGAACAAAAGGAGAGGCCAAAGCAGGATGTGAGGGAGAAAAATTAGAAGGTGTGAGGAAGGAAGAAAAAAATAAAATTCATGAGGAAGTTGCTTCACAATCTGGCCGTAAACTACATAGCTAGAGCCCTGCGCAGACATTCGAAAACAGTGTAGGAGGTTGTGTGGACAGCCCCTGAGATTGTGTGGTACTTACACTGCCTTCTTGAGGGACAGGGAAAGGTCCTCTGCAGGGCAATCCTGGGGGCTCACCCTACATTTTTCTAGGTCATTTTGAAATGTCTGAAAAGGGCTTAAAGTGTATGTGTTAGTTATTGATCTTATATATATTTTAAAGGCACCTAGGTCAGACGCCATCACTATCTCCTCTGGCAAAGAGTTCCATAGTTTAATGCACGAACCACATACAATAAACTTCAGGTATTTCAGAGCCACAAGAGAGATGTTTGAGAGCTGGAATTTTTTAAGCAGTATTTAAACTCTTAAATATTTTCTCACCATGAACATTATGCCTTAATCCAGTGGACTCTGAGTTTATACCTGGTAAATAATTACAGAGCTTGGAATTTTTTAAATTTACCTTTTATATTCGTGATGTTCCCCGAGCTGCGCATTATGTATTAAAGAGATGCACATGGCTCACAAGCTCTGATTTGGCTACCCTTGTTATATTGCATTTGAGTTGCAAAATTCCTGAAAATACCAGTGCTGATTAACAGCGCAATCCCAGGCTGCTCGTCGTGCCGACGCTACATCATAGCATCAAGCTGGCTGGCGGGAGGGAGGGGCCACTGTTGGAAGGGGGAGGGAATGGGTGGGGGAGGGCAACTCTGGGAGGGATGTGGGCAGGATGTGGGAGGGCCGGCAGGCATGCTGGCCCAGGAGGGAGGCATGACTCCAAGGCCTCATTCCCAGGCTGTGTGGCCCCGATTTGGCCCCTGTAGCAGGCGCAGAGCTGAGGTGTGCATCGGGGAGGCTGGAGCCTCCCCTATGGTAAGGGCGCGAACGTTCCCTTGCTGCGGGGAGGCTCCAGCCTCCCCGACTCAGTGTTGGATATGGTGCTGGCCGGCCGACCTTGCCATTTCCGCGCTGGGTAGGATTGCACCCTAAGTCAGGTTTTGGGTTTACTGCTCAGAATCAATGTTTTGATGCTTAATGTTTAGAATTCACCCCACACTAATACACCTAGCTATAGTTCCACAAGGAATTAAGAGGAATTAGGCCAGCAAAGTTTAGCTGGCACAAGGGACACTGTGAAGTATGTCTGGACCACTCTCAGAGTCAGAGAGGCCAAAACACAGGTATGCGCCATCCTCCCGGACTCTGAGAGCGGTCCAAACGCGCTTTACGGTGGCCCTTGTGCCAGCCTAACTTTCCTGTCCCAACTGTGCCGGCCAGGTTAGGATTGCACTCTAAATCACATGCCAAGAGATTTACAGCCTTCAGCAATGGCAGGAAAGTAAAGGGCAACTTCACACATAGACCAGTTGATCTCCGTGTATTATGCACAAGACATGGTGACTCAAATAAAATCTGTCACAACTATGCAATTTATACTGACTCGCACTCACAAGCTCAGAGCTTCACAACCATGTGACCCCTCCTGACGTCCCTGCTTGGGATCTGCTGGCTGATGTGAACTGCTCTCCTCCAATTAAAAATGGGAACTAGGTGGCATCTGAAAACATCAGTAGTGTTTCGTCTAAGACTAGGAACCCGCATACTCAAGCTGAGTTTATCCCAGCAATGAACACATCAATGCAAATGCTTGCCGGCAGCCTTGCATGTGACAGTCAGTTCTGAGGAATGAATGATTGAACAACTTCCCTCTAATTTTTGTTTTGCTCCGATATCCGAATTCATGCATGCTACATCTCGGAAAATAGATGCTTGCAGAATCCTCGAATGCGACAGGGTGTATACAGACCATTACAGGGGAAGGGAGAGATTAAATTAATGAGTCACATAACCAAAGTCCACTTCACACTCTCTTAAGAGGAATGCACAAGGAGAAGTAAAATAGAGAGTTGCAGGGGGTCAAAAAGAGGTAGATTAAGATTAATTGCAGCACGACTTTCCATAGGCTGTGAACTACAGTGTACCCAGTAGTGTCATTCACAAACGAGCTGCCGGAACCCGAGGCGGGACTTTCCGCCTGATTGGCTGCCCGTTTGTGATGCGTCGCTGCCTGCCCGACCGCCACGCGGGCACCCCTGGCTTCGGAGGGGGTGCCCGCTTGCCTGGGGGGCGCGCTGGGTGCTTAGGCGAGCTGTGGAGGGGTGCGCCACCTGGAGGGAGCCCCCGCGGCCGGCGGGCGGGCTGCGACGCGTCACAGGCTGCCTGTCAATCAAGCGGTAAGTCCCGCCTCACGTTCCAGCAGCTCGTTTGTGAATGACACTACTGAGTGTACCCCCATTATCCGCGTATCTGGCATCTGCAGATTTGGCTCACTGTGGATGGATTTCAGTCCTGAAATGGATCCCTGTGGATAAACTGCATTTTAGCAACTGCACAAAACTGGTTTCAAGTACCGGGAAGGGGGGGTTACTGTGACACAGGGCTACAGAGCCCCTCCTCAAGTAGGGGCAAATCCTAACCTCTGCTTGTAGCCAGCCTCTAGTAACATCAAGAATGTTCATCCATACCTCTGGCAGCATAGCTATAGTAACAGCACCATCAAAACAAAAGTTACTGGCACGCCTGCCACAAAGCACTGTTAACTGACCACATCCCCTCACCTTTCCCTCTCCTGCCTGGTGGCTCACCTGTCTCTGGACGTAGTCCCACGCATTCTCCACGTTCCTATTGGCTTCATCATGAGGGTCGTAGTCCTGGATGAGGTTGACGGCGATTTTAGACATTTCAGCCTTGAGCTGGCAAAGGGCACAGAAAAAGGTTAAGCAGTGAACCCTAAACAAGGAAGTCTGTCCTTCTGGTTAAAAAAAAAAGAGAAGAGAAATAATTATAATGTAGATGAACCTCAGAAATAAGCAAGTTCTCATTTGTCTTATTGGCCACAACAAGATTACAAAATAAGAAGAGCAACATCACCTTTAGCATGCAATAACCATATATAATCTACACAGGACAGAACTTAATCAAAAAAGAATCGTGTGTGCTACAACTGCTCTAAATCCAGCAGTACAGGACTCCCCTTGCCACTAGTTTCAGCAGAACCAAATAGGCACTGTCAGAAGGCAAAGCTGTAGATATTGCAATGGGTGCTTCCCATATATGCTGTCCTCGGCTGCACCAATGCATAAGATACTTAGGTATAGTCGGAAGGACGCTGGACACTTTGCTCAAGGCAGCTGGGCAGCTGGAACATTGTACTTGTATGCAGTGATGTCATGCAGGGGGTACGCGGGGGTACGCGAGTACCGGTTTCTAGGATTACAGCTGGCCCTGCCCATTCGCCCGCCCACTCATCGACTCCGCCCTCTGCAACGGTTGAATTTCCTGCATGTTTGAGTTGCCTGCAAGTTCTCAGAGGCAGGCAGGCAGCGAGCGGAGCCTTTCCTTTCCTTGCCACTGAAAAATGAGTTGCTCTGGGTTTTAACATGATGCCAGTCCTCCTTAACATGTTCTGGGGGTGCTGTGGAATACTGTTGCAACTGTTGGGTCAGTTTAAAATCATCTGAGGCCTCAAAAAGGGCTTTTTTCATGTCACTTCCTGCCACGACATCACTTCTGGCTTATGATGTCACTTCCAGTGGGCGGGTCCCGACACGTGCCAATCAAAAGTGAGTACCTGTTCTTAAATCATTTAGATGACACCACTGCTTGTATGCTATTATATTTAAAGCAAATGTGGATTTGATCATGCGAGTTGCGGTGTGCAAGCCTCAATTTCCACTGCTCCTGTTTGGCATCAATGCTCTTTGGGTCAAGGGGCCATACAGCTAATCAGGGGCCAGCTCAGGATCTGACAGAACTGCACGGAGAAAGCTGTTAATGCACAATTTCACACTGAGAATTGGCAGGGAATGACAAGCTTTTGGCGACAAGACCAGTAAGATCATCGACTTCCTTACAACTCTGCCGGAAGACAGATCTTCCCCCATGTACCTTATGTCAGTGCCTGAGCTCATTAAGTGGGCTGGCCTAATAACTGCTTTTAGCTGCACAGCCAGTCTGCCCTTTTAAACCTATTTAAAAGGAAAGCTCTCCTTGCCGTTTCTTTCCTCCACAAAAAGCCCAGCAGTCAAGTGCAAGGAAGTGGAGGCCACCAGAAAGTCAGAGGCTGAGGCTTGTTGGCACCTGAAGCATTTGTAATAGGCTTTCGATGAGGTCAAGTTTCCAGGGTGAACGAGCCATTGTGAGCCGCCAGCCACCGATCCCATTTCTAGCATATGCTGACCCCACTCAGCCCTGACAATGCTTGCACTTGGGTCAGACATACCACTCAGCAGTGCCGTTTCCTGTGGCAGCCACAGACAGACGAGACGGCCTCCTGGCAAAGCTGCTACAAAGCAGGCAGCTTTATCTGCTCCTCAATTCCTATTGGCCATGCAGTGAGATGGAAAGAAATCCTGCAGCCTTGCCCATCCTCATCCCCACCACCCCACACACAGTTGACGTCTAACCTCCTGTTACTCAATTACATGGCCAGATTACATGGTCCCTCCCCCCCTTCCACACACACCAGGGTGGGAGTCGGGAGACACAAAGCAACTTGACCTGGTTCCTGCAGCTAATGTAATTGGTCCTGGCTGCCTTTGCTCTAAGCCCAACAAAGCAAGAAGCTTGTGCGCCTTTGTTCTGCACAGTGGCAAGATAAACCTGCCTTTCCATGCTAGCAAAATGAAGGTGCCGTTTCCCAAGCAGTTAGGAACAACCGATACACACCCCAAATGAAGGACACCACCTTCTATGCTTGCCTAGCTGCAGACCAGGAATTCACAGCTGTGCTGTAGGACCCAGAGCCAAAACCCAGAATTGTTTGCAAACACATCCCCTCCCAGTATCCATGGTATCTGCGGATAACTGAAACCATGGATACCAAATCAGTGGATACTGGGGCACGCCTGTAATTTTAAGAGCTGAATCCTGAAATGTGTGAGCCAAGCACTATTCACTAAGTACAACCCATTGCTGCATGCATGCAGATGTGCGCACAATCCACTTGGAAGCCCTTCTCTTGACAGGTGGCAAGGCTTCCAAATGGATTCAAACACAGCCATGGATGGACCCGAAGCCTTCCCCTAACATTTCAAATTATCCGCAACTCTTCCTCAGTAGCAAACACATCCCCTTACACAACAGCCAGTAATATACAGGGCAAATGAAAAGTGATTAAAAACACGACACACTTTTCTCTTCCCACATCAGTAACACTCCCTCCTCCCCATTGGGAATCCTTTGAAACATGGAGAAGGGCCATAGCTCAACCACACAGCGCACAGTCCCCGGCCTGTCCAGCTATGGCTAGGAAGGACTGCCACCCAAAATCCTGGAAATGTACCTCCAGTGAATCTCGACAGTACTGACCTAGATGGCGGAATGCTTTGAATTCACATAAAGGCAGTTTCACAGGTTTCCATTCCTATTTTCAAACAGCATCTGAGTTGTGCTTTAGCGTTGCTTTCATTGAAACTAGGGCAAGAGATCACAGCCACAAACATACAGTGTCCTGGGGTTTTACGCTTTCCTCAGCGGGATACCGTTGGATGGGTAGCTTTGAAGGAGCGACATGCTAGCGATGTGGATGTGCAGGAAATGGAGCAAAGAAATTAGACCTCAGGTAATGAAAAGAGCACACATCTAATTCTCAGAGCAGAGCAGTAACCCACAACTGTTCCTGCTATCCCATTAGAATAAAGAATACAGGGATGCCTTGGTATCCATGGGGGATAAGTTCCTGGGACCCCTGTGGATACCTGACTAAGGAGAAGAGGGAACCTTTGTTAAGTATAGGGTTATCCCCTGCATCCACCTTTGAGCAAGAGGATTGTTTAGAAACCCAAAGAAAGAATAAAGGAAGGTATGTATTGGAGTACTGCATACTGTAGTACTGCATACTGGAGTCCTGCATACATTGGGGCAAAAAACCAAAACTTCACCTATAGGCTTATGGGTTCTGAGCTGTCTGTGACAGCTCAAGAGAGAGATCTTGGGGTGCTGGTGGACAATTCAATGAAGGTATCGACCCAGTATGCGGCAGCAGTTAAGAAGGCCAATTCCATGCTTGGGGTAATTAAAAAGGGGGTTGAGAATAAAACAGCCAATATTATCATGCCATTGTACAAATCAATGGTAAGGCTGCACCTGGAATATTGTGTGCAGTTCTGGTCGCCGCACCTCAAAAAGGACATAGTGGAGCTGGAAAAGGTGCAGAAGAGAACGACGAAAATGATTACGGGGCTGGGGCACTTCCCTTATGAAGAAAGACTGCAGCGTTTGGGGCTCTTCAGCCAAGAAAAAAGGCACCTGAGGGGGGACATGACTGAGACATACAAAATTATGCATGGAAGGGATAGAGTCAATAGAGGGATGTTCTTTTCCCTCTCTCAAAACACCAGAACCAGGGGGCATCCGCTAAAACTGAGGGTTGGGAGAGTTAAAACAGATAAAAGGAAGTACTTTTTTACCCAGCGGGTGGTTAGTCTGTGGAACTCTTTGCCACAGGAAGTGGTGATGGCATCTGGTCTAGATGCCTTTAAGAGGGGTTTGGACGGATTTCTGGAAGAAAAGTCCATCGTGGGCTATAGGCCATGATGGATTGTGCAACCTCCTTACATTAGTAGTAGGCTACTTCAGAGTACCGGGTGCAAGGGAGTGGCAACAAGATGCAAGCTGTGCTATACAGGAAGCTGGACTAGATGTGCCTTTGGCCTGATCCAGCAGGGCTCTCCTTACATAACGGGGGTCCCCAGTCTGTGGATAATTAAAACAGTGGCTATGGAATTTGTGGCTACGGGGGCCCACCTGTACAGGCATAATAATGGGAAGCACTTATCCCTCAGGGTACATCCTTGTGGCATTTTGGCCAATATGGTAGGCCCCTTATGGGTAGACCAATAAGAAAATTGTAAGCAATTGAGAACAAGAGCAAGGCAGAGCTTCTCAAGACCCTGCCAACTGCTGGAGGTTTTAGAAGAAAGGAAGCCATCGATTTTTTTCCCCCTAGTTCACATTACTGAACACAAAAACAGCAGAGGATTCCCACTGTACGAGTCCAGGAAGGGACAAAATGCAGGCTGGCCTCCTGAGCTATGTATGGTGTAAGCACGTCAGCTGTCTGGCTGCACCAATTATTAGGTTAAGTAGGAAGAATCAAGTGTTTCACAATTTCCCCTTGCTGAACATTTGTGTGCTATGGAATGTAATAGAGAGGTCAAAAGTTTCCCCATTTCAAAAAATGCCACGCTGTGAGTCAAACTCCAGAAACGGGTAAAGTTCCTTCCACCTTGCTTTCATATTCCTATTACTTCATATTCCTGCCTCCCTATTACTACTAACATTAAGATTAGGATGCACACAGGGCAAAAGTGTCTATCAAGAATAATGGAATTATCAGGAATAATGACCCATTTCAAAATATATGAAACTGGAAAACTGTCCATATAGTGTCCTCCCATTTCAAATGAGGGAACTTCTCAAAAGTAGGGTGACTAGTAAAAAGGAAACTGGAAGGAAGAAGGAAAGAGGATCAAATCTCTCCCTAGCGCATAGTTGTTAGTAAAACTGCAGCACAAGTTCAGCTAGAATTAATATCAAAATGGGAAAAGCAACACTGGATGCCAGCATGGCTAATGAGTGATGGAAGCTATAAAAAACAAGTAGGCTTTGAGAAGAACAAGATAGGACATACATTTGGTTTGCTAGAGTTTAAGTTGGAGGGGGGGGAAGGGAATGCGAACAAGAATTTAAGGAATGAATGGTTAAAAATACCAACTCAAACAATAAGAGTCTATTTAAATACATCAGAAGCAGGAAACCTGCTAAGAAAGAGGCTGGATTGTTCCACAATGGGGGAGTGAAAGGGTGGCTTAAAGAGATAGGAAGAGAAGCTGCCTTCGTCAGACGGGGCTTAATTAAAACTGGAATGCAGCACCACAAGATGTGGCAATGGAGACCAGCTTAGGCAGCTTGACAAAGGGGACTCTGCAAATCCATGGAAAATGGGGCTGAGTGCAACACAGAAGTGGCCTGCACTGGGGAGACCTACTAATGGACGGAAACTAGGATTTAATTGCAGCGCAAACCAAGGGGAAGTTTTTTCCCCCTATTAGAAACTCAACTGTGGGATACTGTGAGTCAGACTGCAGTGGGGGTCTTCCTTCCAGCATCCCGATTCCAGCTGGATGAAGGCCATCGTCATCATTATATGGAGAAGGGACTGCTGTGCCAGCCTCTTCCTGCCAAAAAGAATCCTGTTTTACTGCCAAGGATCCCCCCCCCACTACCACATGCAGAAGAAAGAGGGGAAAAAAGGAGACTTCATGACCGACCTCTGTTGCTAGGGCAATTCTGCTGCAACAACATCTTCAAACACAGGTTTCAATCTTTATCATGTGGAAGGCAAATATACATCAAGCCAAAACCAAGCGAGGAGTCAAAGAAGATATTTAAAACTGCTGCATCCCAGAAAACCACAGAAAAGTCTCACTCAACAGAGAGAGCAACAAAGGAGAGTTCTTTGACGTCAAGGAGAAGCATTGATAGACCAGTAAGAAAACACAGTATTTTGCTCTTCAGTATTCAAGGTTTCTTATTCTAACATGACTTATATCAAGCATAGCCCAAGGTATTGGGCAGCTAGACCCATAATGCATGTAATAAAAAGAAAAAGATGAGAGTACAATATGGAACAACCAGGTTAAAAAAATAAAACAAATTCAGGTGGCAATTCAGGTGTAGCAGCGCGCAGGGGCACTGACCAGCACCCCGTGTTGGCGCTAGAGCCAACCCATACCCATAGTGTTGGCCTGAAAACGCTGGCAGAGAACTGCCCGTGCACCAGCCAAACTCGGCTTGCACAGGGGCCATTCTGGGAGGAGGGAGGGCAGGAAGGAGGCGTTCCTGGGTGGGTTGGCCTGTGCGCGCTAGCCTGGGGAAGGGGATGGGATTGGGATCCAAAGATTTAGGCAACACGGCTTCCTCTGAGGAGGAAGAGCGGGGAACCCAGCAGGGATGCTGCAGCCTCCCCTGGTGCAACGTCACGAACATGCCCTTGCGCAGGGGAGGCCCCTGCTGCCTCCTAAGTGGCGCTGGATACAGCACAGGCCCGCTGGCCTGCTTGTTCTGGCGCCACTTAGGATTGCCCCCTCAATCACTGTAGCGCATTCCATCCCACATGTCTGCTGGAAAGGACTCCAGCCGGTCAGTTTGGTGTTCAGAGACGAGGAGTCCCACCCACCTGGAGGCTGACAATGACCCCAAGATATGGCATGACGGCGCCAATGGCACCAGTTCCCGCTGGTGCTGGGCTTTCCAACCGGAAGGTTGGGAGTTCAAGACTGCGTGACGGAGTGAGCTCCCGTCGCTTGTCCCAGCTCCTGCCAACCTAGCAGTTCGAAAGCACCCAAATGCAAGTAGATAAATAGGGACCACTTTGGTGGGAAGGGAACGGCATTCTGTGCGCTACGGCATAGAGTCATGCTGGCCACATGACCACGGTAGCTTGTCCTCGGACAAAAACGCCGGCTCTACAGTCTACAGTCGGTCACGACTAGACCAGGCGGTCGTGGGGAAACCTTTACCTTTTTATCTTTTTAATAGGCATCTCAGTAGCCAGGGTATGCGTGGATAACTGAAACCATGGACACCGAATCAGTGGATACTGTAACTAAATAAAGCCCAATAAAGGCAATTATTACATTAGAGCCTTACATTATTAGAGCAGAGTGGTAGGCTGCAGTACTGCAGTCAAAAGCTCTCCCCATGAACAGTGTTCAATCCCAGCAGAAGTAGGGTTCTCAAGTAGCCACTCAAGGTTGACTCAGCCTTCCAGCTTTCTGAAGCTGGTAAAATAAGTACCCAGCTTGTAGGTAAAGATCATTCACTAGGGAAGACAATGGCAAACCACCCCGTACAACTAAGTCTGCCTAGGAAACATCACCATGTGACGTAACCCCAGGAGTCAGTAATGACTTTTACATGAAGCCCAAGCCACCATACACCTTGGAATCCTAGAGTTGGAAGGGACCTACAAGGTCATCCAGTCCAACCTCCTGCCTGTAGCAGGAAATCCTCCTAGAGCATCTCCAGCATCTTGCATTATAGGAAGTGGTTAGAATGCCATATTCACAAGTTTCCAGTCTGTTTTTATTTCGCGTGGTGGTGGTGGCACGGTTAGGACTATGGCATGATGCCATAGTCTAGCTATGCCACCACCACCACCACCACCACCAGACTATGCCACCGTGGGAAATACATTCAGAATTACCACCTAATTGTACATCTCCATCTAGGTTCTCACACAAGTGCAACCGCTTCTAGGTTGAAAGGCCACCATGTAGTATCTGGATTCTTGGCCAGTTAAGAATTAGTTACTTAAAAAAACAACAACCCCAGAACAACCTGTCCTACACGCTTTTAATAATTCCACTGTTTTCATTGTCTCCTCAGAACCATCAAAATCGAAATGCCTGAAAACCTCTTCAGTCACAAGCCCGTTTCAGTTATCTTATGACCCATGTTTTCTCTGAGCATTTGTTTCCATAAGCTGATGGTGTCAGCTGATATAGTTATCTAATTAAGCTGTTTCCACCAAGAGTGGGTAGAACCACCTACTGAAGTCAGAATGCTTGGGGCTGAAAATTTGGCTCCAACCACATGCCTTTTCAATCCCAACCGAGAAGACTCAAGATAGATAAAATAGTTGCTGCCTTGGAGCAGTGAAGAGGAAGTTCAGCAGAGTGGTAGTATTTCCTTACACCACTTCTTGTAAGGGCAGATTTACAGAGATGTGCAGAAACCCCTGAGAAGGGGCACTTGCCTTACAGAAGCTCATTTTACTCTCTCTCTTTAAAAAAGTTATCAGATGTTTCTCCTTGGGAAGAACCCTGAACTATAAGTGTAGGGTTTGACGGATTCAATAGAAACAATTGTTGTTTCTATGATACAATCAAAACTTACATAGAACTTGGTATACATGCTGGAATCAAAACTGAAACACGGTAAGTGTGAAGACGATTTTGGTAATAAATGTCATGCGGCGGGGTGGTGGTGATCATTTTTTCCCCCTATTATGTGAGCAGATGTTTTTTTTTTGTTACACATTTGCATAGTGAAGATACAAGCAACAGAAATACAGTGTAGTTTTCACCCCCAGAAAAAACTAGCATGGTATGCATTAGTGCTATGATGTTATAAAGTGCAGGAGAAACCATGTAGCTTGAGGAAGGTTTGAAAAGGAAGTGCAAATTCATGGTGGCATTTGTTTATAAAGACTATATACACAAAGCTTATGTGAAAAAATCTACCTAAAGCAGGTCATCTCTGAACAAAGAGCAGCAAACAAAAAGACACAGCGCAAGTCTTTGGAAGTGCAGCAAAAACAGGAGGCAGGAGCAAAGAGTCACTTACTTCATTCTGGTTAAAGTAGATGAGCAGACCAGCAGCTATCTGGGCTATGAGGATCAACAACAGGCAGGTGAAGTACTAAGATGAAACAAAACACAGAGAGAGTGAGAGAAAGTGTCATTAATATTTGGTGGTCCATTGCCGTAGATGTCAGTCTCCGAGTTTAAGGTAGCAGCAAAAACTCAGAGGGCGAAATCCTGGCACCCCTGCGAGCTGCACTGCCAGTAGCATTGGCCTGAGAGGGCTGACGGAGAGCCTCCCGTGTGCCAGCTGAATTAGGCTGGCACAGAGGAGGTGCTGGGAGGTGGGAGGGACTGGGCGGGAGTGGGCGTGCTGGTCGGGGAAGGCGTCAGGTCTGGGATGAGGCCCTTAGGCCACATTGGGAGGCCATGCGGTCCCAATTTGGGCCACACACAGTGGTGTCATTCAAATGATTTAGGAACAGGAACTCACTTTTGATTGGCACTTGTCGGGAACCCGGAACCAGCCACGGAGCCCGTTAGGATCTGGAACGCCCGTTCTGGTCCGTTCCCCCTGAATGACATCACTGCCTTCGCCCCCCTAGGAATCCGGAGTCGCTCCCTTTAACCCTCTGAGTGCCAGCCAACCAAGAAGAAAAGCTCTTTGCAGAGGTATTGGGAGGCGGGAGGAGGGAGAGTGAAGTGGGCGGAGTCAGCCCTAATTTTAACTAGTGGAACTGAGTTCCCCCGCGTTCCCCCTGCATGACATCACTGGCCACACAGCTTCTTTGGTTCTGTGCCTGCTAAATAGCAGGCGCAGATCCGAGGAACCCCATGGGGCAGCCAGAGCCTCCCCTGGGGCAAAGGGATAAACATGCCCTTGCCATGGGGAGTCTCCCCAGCACTGATTTGGTGCAGGCCTGCCAGCCTTGCCAATCCAGCACAATTTAGGATTGTGACATTTCCCTTCAGGAACCTAGAACCCCTTTGCAATCAAGGGCCGTTCACAGCAGAGAGATGGAGGCTATTTTCAATTGTTCGCCTGATCACTGAGGCCAAGCAAGAATCTGCTAAGCAGGCTTCCACCTGGCAGTTTCAACAAGAACTTGGCTCAAACTGACACAGAATGTGCTGTGCAGATTGGAAGCGGCGCAGGGGCCTCTAGCCCTTCTCAATCTGGCCAGTGTTAACTGCAGTGCGCTTCAGAGGCGTCCCTAACACTGTGGGAGCAGCTATTTCACTTTGCACAGGGGAGGTGGGGCATCTGTCACCCAAGACAGATGGCACTGAGAAAGCTGTTGTAGCTGTACACCCACAAAACAGCATGCAGAAAGAGCCGTCTTGTAACCTTTGGGTCTCGATTTGTCCAGGAAAGGAGCAAATGACAAGCCAAGTTTAGCGGCTTTTCCCAAGTCCCTAAATGCTTCTCCATCACTTGTAGTGGTAAAGTATTCCTATCGACAGTGTGCTGGAAAGCAAGGGCAATCCCTTGCTTGGGTGGCGGCGGCGGCAGCAGCAACAAGGAAGGCAGTCACTTAAAATGATCTTGTTTGCAACACTCACCAGCCCCAAGAGACACCGAATCTCATTGACTGCTCCAATACAGCCCAGGAAGCCCATCAACATTGTGACAGACCCAACTCCAACGAGAATGTATGCCCCAGTCTTTAACAAAGACGAGGAAGTCTCTGTGGGAACCAGGAAAGAAATACGTAAAATTAGCCACAAGACAAGGGAAACCATTTTGCACATTCACTGCTTTCCATACTCTGTGCATTGCGGGAATCACTGTTCCAGGCAAGAGAAGCCAAATTCTGTTACCTGCTACATTATGAAAGATGGCACAGAATATGTGTCTAGTCATTAGCAAGACAGGGGTTGAGTGGGCAGATGCTCTAGTAGACACCACTGGCATAGCTAATGAAAGTGTAGCCAGATGCAGAGGGCAAAATGATGCCTTGGAAGTGATGTCACAACAGGAAGCGACATCGCAGTTGTATTTTCATTTTCCGGGGTTTTTTTTTTGGCCGTACCTTTTGACAGAATGAAGATATTACACTCCGATTCATTTCATTGCATTCTTCATTAAATTCAGCATCAAATGATACATAACATGATGGTATTATTCATACATTCCAAGGTTTTCACCATTTGGGCCACTAATGTCAAGCTCATCTTGTTGCCCCCATAAAGCTTGTTGCAAAGTGCAATTGCAATCCTTGCACATCTTTAGCTGTGCCTCTGGTAGACACAAAGATGAGCCCAAGGAGAGAGGTGCCAATTGGGTTCCAGAGGATGGAAAAATTATCAGTGTTCAAAATCCAGGGATTTTAAAAAAAAAAAAAACTCCTTTAAAACCCACAGATCGACAGCCTCTCCTGTTAAAAAATGAAAAAGTGAGCTGGGCTGCTTTCCTAGCCTCAGTACAGCCCCGCTGGCTACTCTTGCCTGGTGGAGCCACAAGGTTGCTGAGCAAGAGTCGTGACTGCTAGTTACAAGTGAAACCCAGGCTCCTGGGGCACAACAGAGGCCCAAGCGCCCTTCCCCACTGGCTCCACCACAGGTCTTTTCCTGGCAATCTTGGATCAGTGAATAGAAAGAGGAAGAACTAAAAGAGGTGGGAAGGAAAGAGGGTGCGGGGGGGGGGGAAAGGCAGGTTTGGTGGGAGGAAGGCAAGCAAGGACAGCTAAGGAAAGGGGAAATGCACCTGATCACCTTCTGAGATCCTCATTTTCCTACTCCCAATGGGCAGGGGTGGTCCTGGATCTCTCTGCACCGGGGAGCCAGGACCAACAGTGCCAACCCCCCCAGTAATTGTGGTGCTGTTATGATGTCACCGCAGCGCTGCCACTTTAATTCCCCCCCCAAAGCAGCAGAAGCAGAAGACTTTCCCTGCCTCTCCAAGGGTGAAAGGAGTGCAACCTAGGGGGAGCGCAGCTCAGAGCGCAAAGTGGGGGGGGGGACTGGGAGCTATTTTGCCACCCTCCAGCTTTGCAGCCAGGGCATTTGCACCCTTGCCCCCCCCCCGGAACACCACTTCAGATGGCAGACAAGGAGCTATTCCTCCCTCCAGCTGAAAGAACCACAGGGTACCAGGGATGGAATTGACTTTGATGATTATATATAAGGCAGGCTTCCTCCAAGCCAAACTCCATGAGTGTGAGAGGAGGGGTGGAGAACAATCGTGTGAAAGGGGCTTCCTGCTTAAAATGAGGTATAGGGAAAGGGGAGAACAACTGAGCTATTTGAGTGCAAGCATGCCAACTGCATCCTAAAAGGTCATCCAGTCAGATGCAAGACCCTCCGTGAAGTTCTCCCACCAGTCCACTGTTCCTGGCTCCAGCAGAGGAGCAACAGCAGCAACTGTCCCCGGAGCAGTGTCCCTGGAGCAAAACCCAGGAAGGACTTTCACAGCCTCCCCCCCCCGACTCAGCTGGATGCATCTCAGTTCAAACAGGTGGGCTGCAATAGCCACCCCCAGAACTAGCTCCAGAGAGTCGGAAAACTGGGGCAAAGGAAGAGGGACTGGGGCCGCAATTCAGTGCATGCTTTCCTGACAGTTAGCCCCACTGAATACAATGAAATAGACTTCAAACATGGCCAAGACGGAGCTGTAAATCTCCCTCTTTCATCCAGATTTGGGGTGCGGGCAGGACTCCTGTTTCTCTCAGGACACCGAAGCCTTGCTCCCAACTTCTGGAAATCTGCCTGGAAATATTCTGAGATGTAGCGGACGTTGCCCAGAACTGCACACATGAGCACAGCTTGACAGCTTTAAGGCTGGGGTCTCGCTCTTTTTATGAATGAACGCCAAGATTCTGAAGAAGCTGGACTGGGCACCTGGCATTACATTGGGCACTTCTGATGCAGTCCTACAGAACTGCAGTTTCCGATGTGTAAATTTAACTGTAAAATTGCTGAGACTGACGGATACCTAATGTGTTTTCCTTGTACCCCTTCCCTATGTCTTTTTTCCTTTCCCAACCCGTAACTATAAAATTATATAATAAAAAAAAGAACTGCAGCTTGCAAATCTTGACTATACATCACAAAAGGACAGAGGTGCCAAACAGTTTCACAAACAGCTTCTAATGCATTCACCTGCCCACAAGATGCTTTGCCTCCCAAGCCAGACTTACTTGCTACCCTAGCAGGTCCTTGGAGCTCCAGCTTTGGGACAACCCATCATGTGCAGCGACAGGAAGCGCAACCAGATATCCCCAGGCTGTTTGGCATTCCTCCTCTATGCTTGCCCAACATCACAACACATTTTTAAGGAACCCTCTAGAGCAGTTTCATGAAGGTAGGGAACCCTGTAAGCCCTTGCGGGGGAGGGCGGTGACAGCAGGGACAGCCTCACAAGGATCGCACCGCTGCTGCCACAAAGAGCTCTGTTAAGGTACCTGGGGGGGGGGGCAGCGCGGCCATCCAGAGGGGGCAGGGGGCGGCAATCCCTCTGTGGGCCGTGCTGCTGCCCCAAATAGCTCTCTGCGACGATCACACTCACTTCAAGGTTTGCATGAGCCCAGACATGGGTCAGATTGTTGCAGGTTTAGGGCAGCAGGGTGGCCCGCAGAGGGGATTGCAGCCGCGTCCCCTCAGGATGGCCACGCTACCCCCCCATATACCTTAACAGAGCTCTTTGTAGCAAAAGCGGCAGCACAATCCCTGTGAGGCTGTTGCTGCTGTCACTGCTTCAACCACTCCCCTTAAAGGGGTATACCAGGGGTTCTGGTTCCCCTGGGGGGGGGGCGCGTGGGCCACCAGGTTGGGAACCACTGCTCTGCAGTACACCTCTGAGCCAATGCCAGCAGCTTCAGAATTCTACTGGTGTTCCCAGAGCTAGCTTGAACCGTCATGTATCGCAGCAGCTCCACTGAGTTATTTTACATACCCTACAGTTTCCAGCTGCGTAGGGCAAAGCCTTCAAAGTTTCGTGGCAGACCGAGCCAAGATGCAGCCCCCAGTTTGCAGTGCATCTTGGGATTTTTCCAAGGAAAGCACTGCAAACCTCGTCGGCAAGAGGACTTGCAGCTCCTATTCCCTCCTGCACCATCTTTTTGACTTTTCTGGGATAGAAGCCAAGTGAGCCAAAAACAAGGGAAGCCGGCCGGCCTCGCTGGCAGCACGCTGGAATGCCCTGCTGTGTAAAGTTCCTTCCCAGATTCTAGGAAGGTCAGCAAAGCAAAAGGGGAGGAGGAAGAAACAAAAGGGGGAGAAAAGGAGGATTCATCTGGAAAGCTCAAGGAAGGAAGGAAGGAAGGAAGGAAGGAAGGAAGGAAGGAAGGAAGGAAGGAAGGAAGGAAGGAAGGAAGGAAG
>JAJKFI010000007.1:11205378-11224238 GCA_029204185.1 Lerista edwardsae | reverse complement strand
AAGGAAGGAAGGAAGGAAGGAAGGAAGGAAGGAAGGAAGGAAGGAAGCAGGCAAGCAAGGAGAAATCAAACAGTGCATGCAGAAGATTATGAGTAAACATTCCCTGGGCTAAGAACTGCAGACATACTGGAAGGCTCCAAGCCTTTGGCAGCAACCACAGACAGCCAGATCAGGGCCTCTCTGCTAAGAGTGGCTGGGAGAACTCATTTGAACTAAGGCCATTTGGAGCACAATCCGAACTGTGCTCGAGGCCAGCACAATGTTGGCCTCCAAACGTCAAACATCTTGCAAAATACAGGCATGTCCCGGTATCTGCTGGGGTTCCGTTCCAGACCCCACCGTGGATACCTGATACTGGGGATGCCTTTTTACAGATAGGGGAACATCAGTGGTTTTGCTGCCACAAGGTTAAAAAAAAAGTTTAATGTCCTATCTTTTTAATAGGAATCCTAGTATCCTAGTATCTGTGGATAAGTGAAACCATGGATACCGGGGCACACCTATATCCCCTGACCCCGAGATGACCTCCAGCTGCCTACTAACCTGGCAGCCGGCCTGCCTGTTCCAGGGCAGGTTAAGAGTGCACACTTAGTTTTGGTTCCAGACCAGAGGGGGCAGAGCAGGCCATAACTCAAGCCCTGAACCGCTGCAGATACACGGCAGCAGTGATCCAAATAAGAACAGTTGAAAATGCGAGTATGGAAAGTATCAACAGGGCATATGGGGGTAGGAAGGGTTGGGGATGCTTTTTGCAAGATGTGTTAGCTTGGCAACTTCTAGTTTCCTGATGCACCCTCAGACTTTGTTGAAGAGAACCAAAGTTACCCTACAGCAGATAATTTTTCAGTGCTAATGCATTCAGCATGACCTGACGTAACCTCACAAGAAAAAAAAAAGCTGATTAGCTAGCCACTGAAGGCTATTCTAAATCTAGCAGGAAATCACAACTGCTTAGAAGGAAGATCTGAAGATGGGCTGCTCTTCAGATGGACTTCCCTTCACATCTTGCAGGCAAGCTGTCCGCTCTTGCATGGAAAACCACACAGGAAAACCCAGGAACAAACAAGATCAGAAATATCGTCTTACGTAGAACTGAGATGAAGCTGTTTTTGTCGACCAAAATCCATATTCCAAAGCCCAGAATCACGGCACCCAGGATCTGGAAAACAAGTTTTGGTTACTTGAAAAATAAGAAGGCAAGTCATCTTGTTTCAAGCATTTATGTGCTACTTTTCTACGAGCGACGTGCCAAAGCAGCATACAACACCACAGAGAAATGTTGCAGTCCTAACAAAATAAAAATTATTAGGTTGGCACCCCCCAACAAGCATGCAAGAACTGAATAAAAATCACAATAAAATTAACCTGCGGCAGTGAAAACTGCACTATGGAACAAACCCCAAGCATGCCGGCAGCTACTCGATCGGGAGAAAACGGCCTGGCTGTTTACCTCCCCCATACCGTAATGGGTACTGGCTCTAGGCTCCAGGGTTGGGTAAGCCTATCCCAGCCAACCCTGAAGGCAGCTGGCCAGCACCAATCTACCCAGGCAAAGCCTTGGGCTGACCTTTGCATAAACCAGCTAATGGACTCACCAGCCAGCAGCTCAACCAGGATGGGTGTTGTCAGACCGATCCTGGCTCACCCCCTGACCTTGCATACATCAGCATGTACACTGGCCCCCATCCTGGCTACCCAGCCAGCACGTTACCAGCCAAACTAAGGGAAACCCCTTCCGAAACTATCTCTAATCACCACACTCACATGCCAGTCCGGGGTAGGCAAACAACTCAGTAACCCTGGCCAATCAGGCTACCGATAACATTCCTACTAACCCTAAGTAACCTTGGACTGTACATATGGCAGGTGGGCGGGCAGACCTGCATGATTGGGCAGACTGAAGTTAGCAGACTGAAGGCGCACAGTTAGCCTATCAACAGCCACACCACGCCCCCTGTGAAACCTGCAGCCAATCGGCTGCATGCATTCTTCCGCCTCTGCCCAGCTTTGCAGAAGGGAGCCACACAAGTGCTGCCAGGGCTCTAAGGCCCTAGCAGTAATTCCCCCCCTCCGCTGCCCCCGGGGGGGGGGGGGGGGGGGGCAGAGACCAAATCAGAATCACTTTCAGAAAGGAAAGCAACTGCTTGTCTGTTCAGAAGTCTGGTGTGCCATTGAGTAGAAATCTCTGTTCTAGTGCAGTGGCATAGCTACGGCATCTGCTACTGGGGGGATGCCCTCTGCTAACTAGATTTTGTACCCCCCCCCGACCAAATCAAATTTAAGTAAATAGTTTTCTTAGCAGTATCTTTTGATAGAATACGGATATTCCAATGGGGTTTGTTTCATTGCATTCTGCATTCTATTACTTTTCCGATGACATATAACACGATGGCATTATTTGTACTTACCAAGGTTTTCACAATTTTGGGCACCAGTGCCCAGCTTATTGCCCCCTAAAGCTTGTACCCACAGTTTGAGAAACATTGGATTAAGCTAACCCAAGAACAAAGTCTCCTAGATAACAGAAGCAAAGTTGCATGCATGATCACAGTTCAGCTGTTCGACAAGCCAATCCTAGTAAGCTTTGCACTGTTTCAGGCTGGTAAATTAAACTAAAGATAAGGCTTCATTCAGTTGCGAACAATAGGTCATGTAAGTAGGCATTAACTCCGTGGTTCTCAAACTTGTTAAACCAGGACCCACTTTTTAAACTGAGAATCGTGTCAGGACCCACTGGAAATTATGTCAATCATTTCCGACCCACAGTTTCCAACCACACTGATACAGACAACTTAAACATAACCTTCGCACCAACATGGTAAACTTGCTTCTAAACCTGTACCAATAGTCCATGTAGCCCTATTGTCACTGTCAGTAACACTCCAGGGTTTCAGTCTCCTAGTCCTCTGGAGATGCCCAAATTAAACCTTCTGCATACAAAGCATGTGTGCTCCCTTTTTTCATTTTATTTTTATTACAACTAAAACAAACAGAATCACAAATTACACACACACACACACACACACACACACACACACACACACACACACACACACACACACACCCTACATTCAGAATATATAAAGCAAGCATGGAGTAATATATCTAAATTCCTTATATCCTCTACAAAATATTGATAATTACTCAAATTAAAGATTGTGTCTTAGTCAGCCACTTATTCTTTTAATATTTCTTATTTTTTTTAATCTCATCATTATTTATTTCAATCCCCAGCAAAATATTTTAGGTCTACATCACCCACCTATTCATCAAGTCTAATTTGTTGCACCAATATTTCCCTTCTCACACAGGAAGTCAACGAGTGGTTTCTAGTTATTCATAAATGACTTTACTGACTTCTCTTTAAGTAAAGTTTATCCATTTCTATTAAGTCCAGTATTTTTATCCACCTGTCTTCAACTGAAGGTACCTCTGGAACTTTCCAAAGCATGTGCTCTGTGACTGAATGCTCCTCCATACAGAACACACAATACCAGCAGGCAGTGGTGTTCCTACAGGGGTGGTGGGGGAGAGAAGAGTAACTGTTGCAGGTGCCTGTGCAATGTGGCCCCTTCCCCTTGCCTCCAAAGCCATTCGCGGCTTGGAGGCTTTGCTCTCCAGGCCACAAATGGCTCTGAAGGCAAAGAGGAGGGGCTGCATTATATAGGAGCTCAGGCTCCTGTAAAACTTAGAGTGCAATCCTATACTGCACTGGATTAGCAAAGGCCAGCCAGGCTGTGACGAATCCAGCACAGTATAGGCGAGGCTGGAGCCTCCCTATGGCAAGGGCACGTTTGTAGGCTCCAGCCTCTCCTATGGGCTCATCAGATCTGCGCCTGCTAAACAGCAGGCACAGATCCGAGGAGACTGCGTGGCCCGAATCGGGGCTGCACGGTCTCCCCATCAGGCTTCGGATTTGGCCTTATGGCTGATTCCCAAGCCTGCCACCTCCCAGGCCAGCATGCCTGCTGGCTAAAGAATGGAATGTGAACATCATTTATCACTATTCCATTGTTCAACAAGCAAGGGTCCTCCTTATCTGCAGCAGCCATCAACGTTCAGTCTAGTCCATGGATCCCAAATCCGTGTATAAAACGGTTGGACCTGCCTGTAGTTGATGGATGAAAGTCCAATCATACAAGCCCCCCCCCCCCCCCGTGCAATCTAAAGCAATACATGAAGGTATAATTTACATGGAGAAGCCATGACGTCACATTCTTGAAGCCATGGGTATAAACTCAGATCATCGCCGCGAAGGAGGATTGCCGCCCCGGAGTCACGAATCAAAATCTCCCTGCCCGTGTGTAAAAGTTAATCTCAACGTCTTTAAGCATGCCTGTGTATTCTGCATACGGGTGCGCGAATCGCTGGACGAAAAATGGGATTACTTTGCACAGGTACTTAAAATCATTGTGATTCGTTGCTACAGAAAAATATTACTTCATAAAGTATGCAGCCCTTCACAAACTGAAGTAGATATGAAGAAATAAAATAAAAATAACAATAACAATATGTAATATTTTTGAAATTCTGAACATTAACAGAATTTGTTTTATGGGGGGGGGTGAGTGTAGAAGTTTAAAAAAAATACTCTTAATAGCCTAGAAGTAAAAAAGAATTACTCTCATATTGACAACTACTTGTGTTATACATTGAGAGATTTTAATGTAATTTTCCTACATATTTAATTTTTGCCCACCCTCCCCTTTTTTTCTTTCCTTCCCGTTCACACTTTATTCCTGCTTGTGTAGATTTCAAAAAATGAGTCTGTCAAAACAGTGCAATCCGAGTTTAAATACACAGCAAGTGGCATTTCGTCCGGTGTGTTCAGTAATATAATTACGCGGAATTAAACCTTGGAATTGCATATTAACTCATAATTAGGTTACCACTGATGTTTCTCCACGATCACACATTGTTATTTTGGTAAGTTTTTACTTCAGGAGTAAACGATTCAGTCCTAAACATCACGTGAAAACCAATCTGAAATGCTTGGAATCAGCATTGTTTCGAGTATAATTACGTCACCGCTAAGCCCGCCCCGTAGCTTCACTTCTTCCCTATCTAACTGCATAGGCACGGCCACCCCCTGAAGCAATAGAGTTCCTGATTGCTTTTGAGCACCTTATCAAAGTTCCCGAGTGTCTTGGATGGAAAAGTTTCTCCACCAAGTACATATATGTGCATTGGACCACCGTTCTGCTAACTCACCACCAACCAACCCCTCCCAACTCCAAATCCCCTGTTAGGATGTTCTTAGGAGACTAGAGCGTTTAATGGGTTAAACGGCTGTCAGGAAACAGCTGCACGAGGCTAGCATCAGGCCCACAATGCATGACTGCACTCTGAACAAAGAAATAGGAAGTGGGTTCCATCATGCAGCCTCCTGCAATCAACAGGCAGGCAAAAGGGTTTACTACAGACAGCAAAAGCCACAAGTCACGCAACATTCGTACAGCAGTACAAGCCGTGGCACGGAGGCATGACCTGGCAAGCAGGCTGCACACACACATACGGCAGCCCAATAGTGTTCCACAGACTCTGCCAGCTGGCAACCCGCACCAGGAGACAGCACAGACAGCGGGAGAGTTATTTTAGCCCTGCAATCCAGCTAGCCACAAAGCCAAACTGGGACAATAAAATTTCCCAACACACCTGTGCAACACCAGAGTTCCACAACCATGGAATTGTTAGGGTGAGGAGTTAACCTCTGGGCCCTACAGCTAGCCCTTCTCAACTCTATTACAAAAAGGAAACCATCCCCACTCAGGAATTTTGTGGCACAGGTTTCCTTTCCAGTTCTTCCTGTCTTCCCCCTGCCAGTTAGCTACAGGCACAAGTGCATCAACCGGGAATTCACGTTTCATGCTTGCATTCTTGGATCCTATCAAAAGAGAGCGATCCTCCCAGCAGTCCTCAACGTTACTCCCTGGACGCTACGGAGATTAAGACCACAAGACAGAAACGCTGAAGACAGAAAGCCACAAAACTGAAGGGCTTTCATAAGGAAGAAGGGGCATATTTGTTCTCACCTGCCTTTGACAGTAGAGCTGGGTGCACTGGGCACAAACAGCAAGACAGGAGATTCTGGTTGGTCATCAGGAAGAACTTCCTGACCTTAAGGGCGGTTCAACAGTGGAACAGATTGCCAAGGAAGGTGGTAGATTCTCTCTCAGTGGAGACCTTCAAGCAGAGGCTCGACAGGCACCTGCTGGAGATGCTCTAGGTCTAGGAGGATTTCCTGCTACAGTCAGGGGGTTGGACTAGATGACCTTGTAGGTCCCTTCCAACTCTATGATTCTAAGACAGAAACACGAGCCAGAAACACTGAAGCCCATCACAAACTTGTGAAGACAAACTAAACTAGACTCTAGATGTGGATGCCCAGATCTCTCCATGGCTCTATTCCAAAGGCAGGGATGTTTGAATTCCCCAAACTGAAGAATTACAGCAAGGAAGGGACACTTCCAGTCACTCATCTGGAAGTCTAGTACAAGGCAAGTGTGACATTTGAACACTGACCCCAGGGCATCCGCCACATTGTGCTGTCGCTGACAAAAGCAAGAACTCCTGCCGAGTTGCATTCCTGCAAGGCTTGTTTGCCATCAAGCGAGCCCTTCTGCACTATGTTCTAGTAGGACGACATTCTACGTTTGGCAGAATCTACCAAAAAACAAAGCATACCAGGTACATACATTGCAGCAAAGGATTCAATTTGACTTGAGCAAGAGCAGCCCCATCCCTCTGCTGGCTGGAGCAGCAAGATTTTTCCTAAGAAAAAAATCATCACAATGCTACTTCTGGTTATCCTCAAGTCAGCCTGTGCCCTTTCATCCTCTCAAGAGCTGCAGAGTGTCACAACACCTTAAGGCAGGGTCCACGATGCTCTGTCACTGTCTTGCCCTGTTCCAGCAATCTACCCACTTATTTTTGACAAGATGTACTATGAGGTAGAGTGAAAGAACTGGCTCTTGGTAAAAGGTACTAGCACGGGTACACTCGCCAGTAATGAAATGGGACAATGTTTCATACTAAACACACAAACCTCCAATAACAGTTGAGAAGGGGTGGGAGAACAGTTCAAATTTCACCACTGCCCAGAACAATTCCAGGAAGTTTTGTGCCTCTCATGGAACAGAAAACTTGTGTGTAAAAGCTCAGAAACCGAGTGCCAGAACAGCAAGCAGTCACATGCTGTGATGCAGAATAACCAGCTTGTCTGGCTAACCCTTTGAAACCCTGATCAGCTCTGACCTTCCCAACTACAGCACCAACATAGCTTACGAGGCTCACAGAAGCAGGTTTTCATGTATTTTATCCGGTTACGGCTTTGACATGTTCCCCAATCAAAAGCTGACTTGGGTCTCCTGCCAAGCAATGATGATAACCCACTTCAGCAGAACCCTAACAGACAGCCTTGGTGAGCCAAGCAGAACAAATCTAGGGACATTTATGGAAAGCTGCAGGGTATCACAACACCTTAAGGCAGGGTAAAAAAGGCTTCTGGCAGGTCTTCCACAGCCTATTCTGCTAAAGCACAATTCCCTAAAAAATGAGGTGAGTCCCTTGAAGAATCTGCAGAATCCATCCATCAGTATTTATATACAGCTTTTCAACACAAAATTCACAAATCAGCTTATAGGCTGCTATTACTATTACTACTACCACTACTACTACTACCACTACCACTACTACTACTACTACTACCACTACCACTAATAATAATAATGGCACCCTGTCCCAAAAGGGCTCACAATCTAAGAAAATGCAGAACACCACCAGCAACAGCCACTAGAAAAAGATACTGTGCAGGGGTGATAAGGACAATTACTCTCCCCCTGCTAAATGTAAGAGGAACACCACTTGGAAAAGTGCCTCTTGTCCAGTTAGCAGTTAGAATGTTTCATATGCACAACTGAGAAACAATTCTAGGCAAACTTGAATTCTTTGTATTAGGCCAGTGGTTCCCAACCTGTGGGTTGGGACCCACTAGTGGGTTGCGAGCCAATTTCAGGTGGGTCATGAAACCAAAGCAGCCATATTGAAAATATGGTAAGATGGGATGCTGCAAAGAGGGAGGGCTATGTGGTTGTTTTGCTTGTATCAAGGTTGTAAATAGGCTTTTTTTTCCTTTCTGATTCACTTTGCTATTGGAAAATGGCTCAAAAATAACGCATTTTTTGTGGGTTATTGTCAGGAAAGCAGCAGGCTCTGGTGTCACACTGATGGCACTTCCAGCCATGACATCACGGCCCGGACAGACTGCCATTCTAAAAAACGGGTCCCAAAGCTTAAAAGTTTGAGAATCACTGTTTTAGGCTATTTGCGTTATAGGAAACTGTAAAAGCAGCATGCAGGAGCTCATAGCACGCAAAATGTGTATCAGAAAGAGGGTAGGACATCTCAAAGCCGCCTCCAGAGCTACTTGGGTTCTGAGAATTTGGCATACAATAATTCAATGGTTCCCAAACGTTTTAGCATCAGGACCCACCTTAAAAAAACCCACTTGGCCAGCTACTCAGGTAACATAAGAACATAAGAAGAGCCCCATTGGATCAGGCCAAAGGCCCACCTAGTCCAGTTTCCTGTATCTCACAGTGGCCCACCAGGTGCCTAAGGGAGTTCAGTAGACAATAGTAGTTCAGCAGACAATTCAATAGTTCAGCAGACGATTCAATAGTTCTCCGTGACGAAAATGGTGATTGGTCAGCAGTCCCCCCCCCCACTTGTTTAACCCTTGATGCACATCTACCTGTCAGTTTCACAAACCACCAAAAATTGGGTTGTGACCCACTGGACCCATAGTTTGGGAAGCACTATTTTAATTATTTTAATGCAGTACCATCAATGTGCACAGTGCCTTACAACAGAAAGGTAAATGTGTCCCTGCCCTAAGACCTCAGTCACCATCTAAAACAGACTCAAAGAAGACAATGGAGGAAGGGAAGTGGAATGGTGGGGGTCGAGCGGATTTTCCTTACTCTAGGACTGACAGTGAGGAGTCAGTCTAGTTTCTAGTTTACAGGCCAGATCTCCTGTCCTTGGAAAAGCCTCTGCATGCAAGGAATTCTGGGCAGGGAACAACCATCCTGTTTCTTTTAAACAAAGCTGCATTAGCCCCTCGGTGGGAAGCTTGCCCTGTATATTTTAGAGCTAGCTGATGCAGCTGTTTACATGAGGCAGCTTACCACAGAGTGGAATTTCATTTCACGATAGCATCTCTATCCAAAGAGGAAGGTCATGGCCAGCAGGGGGAAAAAAAAAGAGACACTTTGCAGACACAGCTTAGTAAGAGCTCAGCAACATACCCCTTGGGCATCCTAGAGGTAAAAGGAAAGGTAAAAATTTCCCCACGACCCAATGGTCTAGTCATGACTGACTGTAGGGGGCGGTGCTCATCTCCGCTTCTAAGCTGAAGAGCCGGCGTCTGTCCTAGGACTAGCTTCCGTGGTCATGTGGCCAGCATGACTCTATACCAAGGCGCACGGAACGTTGTTACCTTCCCACCAAAGTGGTACCTATTTATCTACTCCCATTTTTAGGTGCTTTCAAACTGCTAGGTTGGCAGGAGCTGGGACAAGCGACGGGAGCTCACTCCGTTGCGTGGTCTCGAACTGCCAGCCTTCCAGTCAACAAGCTCTACAGTTTAACCCGCTGCACCACCATGTCCACCTAGAATATAGTGATCTCCAAACTGGAGACCACAGTGCAATAAAAACCCACTCCCTGTCCCAAGCAGGGTGTACCATTGCGCTACTCCTTCGTGGCAGTCTTTGCCCTATGTGGGCATAGGGGCACTCTGGGCAGTCGTGTCTATGGCATGACGTCCAACAGGTTTTGCACCAGGACACCACCGTAGATGCGACTGCTCAGAGCACCCCCATGCCCAGATTGGGCAAAGACTGCAGCAACAGAGCAGCAGAATGATACACGCTGCTCCTGGGGATGGGAGGGATTGGGGTCAATGCTAGATCTGACCTCCAGGCCAGAGTTTGGTGAGCCCTTCTATAATACAATCACCGCAGGCATTGTGGCAATTACGGACGAGCAATGAGCTCAGGGCTTTGGTCCCGATTCCCACAGGCTTGGCGCTTCAAAGAAGCTGCATAAAAAGCAGATTTCCCCTTTGGGGCAAGAAGCTATGTCACTGTAGAACAGAGAACTAAAACAACAACAACAACCCCACAGCCGTTTCCCTTCACCTGTTGCCTAGGTCAGGGGCCTCCAAACTCTGACCCACGGGCCGGATCTGGTGCCCCTAAATAATAATCCTGGACGCAGCAGAAGCAAAGCCTTACCATTCCCTGCTGTAGCCTCAGTGGTGGCATCTAAATGATTTAAGAACAGGAACTCACTTTTGATTGGCATGTGTCAGGACCCGCCCACCGGAAGTGATGTCATAAGCCGGAGGCTGGCGGAGCCCAGGTCTACCCGTGGCTGGTTCCTATGGGTAGACTGGTTCCTATGGGTAGACCCCTTCGCCCCTCTAGGAATCCAGAGTCGCTCCCTTTAACCCTCTGAGTGCCGGCCAACCAAGAAGAAAAGCTCTTTGCAGAGGAATCGGGAGGGGGGGAAGCACCACGGAGTGAAGTGGGCGGAGTCAGCCCTAATTTTAACAAGTGGAACTGAGTTCCCCCGCGTTCCCCCTACATGACATCACTGTGTAGCCTCCATTCTTCTCGCCTGACCTTTGCAGTGAGTCATGCTGGACAGCCACTCCCACCTGGAAATTGGGGCGACATGCAGCTGAATGTCGTGGTGGTGACATGCAGCTGGGGTGACATGCAGCTGAAGCGGCTACCCAGAGCGATTCACTGCAAAAGAACAGGTGAGAAGGACAGAGGCTGTGGCACGGAACAGTAAAGCTTCACCTCTGCCATGCCCAGGATTATTCTGCTGTGACACTGCTGTGGGGGGTGGTTTGGAGATCCTAGGCCAAAGGAAGCCTCTCTCTCTCAAAAAAATAGGACAATTGGGATTCCAGCAGCCCAGCCCGCTGAGCTTCCTTTCCTCACCATTTGCTTCCCTCTTCAGTCTGCTATTTCCCTCAAGAGACTTTTCTACTTCTCTCTGTGCAAGATGTGGGAAAATACTTTTCTGCTCAGATCTGGATTTATTCAGCCGAGCAACTTGGATCCACCTCCTGTCAGCTCAGAGCCATCCTGTCAGGGCTTCGAGGGAACTCACTTGGCTTTCCTGCCTAGAAAGGGGGAGGGGAGAGGGGAGGGGGATGCAAAAGGAACTGGACAGAAATGGAAAATACCCACTTCATGAAAGGGGAGATGAGCAGGGTTCCCGTAGGCAAAGCTTTTCTGCTGGCCACCAAAGACGCTTTTTCTTTTGTCACCCTGCTCAGATTAAGTTTCCTTTAGTGCTTCTCTTTTGTCTTCTTCTGTGAAGAAGTTGCCATAGAGACCAGCAGCCAGAACTGCCGAGCGAGCAAAGGGTTGCCCCTGAACCCCCAATGAAGGCCTATTCACGCTTTATGCAGCAAGCATGTGCTGTACACACACACGACATATACTGCAAAGCGTGAAGCCAAATTGTGCAAACGTATCAAGTGTGAATTGAGTTATCAGCTCTCCATCTCACATGTTAAATTGTACATGCTTAATGTATTCCTCCCTCCCCCCCATGACTATTATTAAATTACAAGGTGGGCTTCTCTGCATTACATTGTCAAATCTCACCAGTGGTGCTTGGGCTTGAGGCCTGACAGTGAACACCAGTTGCGCCTGCATCATGTCATGCCCATGGCTTCCAGATGCCAGTGAGGCAGAGATGGAAGGCTGGTTTCCCAGTATTCACAATACATCACGGGCAGCGCAATCCTAAACCCTGCGCAGCGTCCCTTAGTGCCTTAGTGCCAACGCAGGAGCGGAGATCGGCACCCCCGCGTTGGTGCTAAGGCAACAGGACTGGCGCTGCAGGCAGTACTGGCCCTGCTGCGCCCACGCTGAGCCTCTCTTGTGCCAGTCAGTGCAAGGGAGGCTCTGTGCCCAGGTGGCACGAGGATGGGAGGGAGGGAGGGGAGCGAGGCAGGATGTGGGTGGGCTTGGGAGGTGGCCTTACAGCCACATCCTAAGCCCATCAGGGAGTCCGCACGGCCCCGATTCGGGCTGCACAGTCTCCTCGGATCTGTGCTCTTCCTTTAGCGGGCGCACATCCGAGGAGCACATAGGGGAGGCTAGAGCCTGCTCTACGGTAAGTGCTCCAGCCTCCACCCACCCAGTGCTGGATAGGGCGCTGGCTGGCCAGTGCTCCTACCCCAGCGCTGGGTAGGATTGCGCCCTGAGAATGAACTGCCAGTGGCAACTCAATAGCAGTTCACAGACCCAGTGGTGCAACCAGAGAAATCCGAACTGTTCAATTGGAATGCACTGTGCAAGCTTACACATACAGGTAAACCACAGATACAGGGGAAACCCTATCTCTGCCTCCCCCCCCCAATTAACAATGTTTATTTGCTTACCAAGGAGAAAATGTTCTTCCTTTCACAGGTTGCTATAAGCATGCAAGCTTATAGTGTCGAGCAGGCAGAATGCTTGAAAAGATGACTGAATGCTAACAGGAAGCAATTAATTTCCTGCTAGTGTTCGATCTAGTAGTTTCAAGCATTCAGGCTGCTTGTAGCCTGCCTGCACATTGCTATATGCTTGCGTGCTTATAGCAACCTGTACATTTTCGCCCCAGTTCACAAATTAACAATGTTAACGGGTGCTGTGGGGTGCAGTTCCCCTGGATTCGCAGATAAGCGATGGATAACAGGATCACCATGGATATCAGGTCTGATCCAAAATGGGGGCAGCTGTACTTTGTTTAAAATACACACACACACACACAAAATGCAGGCCCTGATACAGAACAAGGAAGAAGTCCTGTTCCACAAAACAGGAAATGTAGGGGCTTAGAGGCAGGCAGATGCCTCTAGGGCAGCATTTCCCAACATGTGGGTCACAACCCACCTTTGGGAGAATTTCCTGGACCATTCCCCCCTTAAGGGGAATAGCTCAGGAATGGGAGCCTGACAGCGCTGCAGTGATCACAGCACTGCAGACACCCAGGGGTTTCTTACTTCATGGGGTGGGGGTCGCGCTGGCATCTGTCAAGGACTGGGAGGCCCACAGCCCCCCCCCTTAAGTTTCCCTGATGAAGTAAAAAGGCGCTTTCTTCCCCCCCCCACAAAAACAGGAAGTGATTTCTGTGCAAAAAACAGGGCTTGTTACTCCATCAGGGAAGCTTGCAGAGGGGGCTGCGAGCCTCCCAGACCTTGCCAGAGGCCAGCATGGCCCTCCCCAATGGGGTAAGTACCCCCGGGTACCAGTGGTGTCATCTAAACGATTTAAGAACAGGTACTCACTTTTGATTGGCACATGTCGGGACCCGCCCACCAGAAGTGACGTCATAAGCCGGAAGTGATGTCGTGGCAGGAAGTGACATGACAAAATCCCTTTTTGAGGCCTCAGACAATTTTAAACTGACCCAACAGTTGCAACAGTATTCCACGGCACCCCCAGAACATGTTAAGGAGGCCTGGCATCATGTTAAAGTGACCCAACAGTTCCAAAACCCCAAAGCAGCTCATTTTTCAGTGGCAAGGCAAGGCTCTGCTTGCTGCCTGCCTGGCTCTGAGAACATGCAGGCAACTCAAACATGCAGGAAATTCAAATGTTGCAGGGGGCGGAGTCGACAAGTGGGCAGGCGAATGGGCGGGGCCAGCCATAATCCTAGGAACCGGTACTCGCGTACCCCCGCGTACCCCCTCCTAACATAAGGATTTGAGAAAGTACAGTGGAAGTCCTCTTCTCTGTTTTGGGAGAACCAATTCCAATAATTGCCAGTTACCCACAGCACCACAATTGCTGGGTACCCACAGCACCACAATTGCTGCAGTGCTGTTAGGCACTCCCCGTCCCAATCCATGGCAGCACTTACAGCAGTCCCAATGTCCAAGTGAGACTTTGTGAACTGCTGCTCTATGAAGGCGGTTTGTCCAAATTCTCAAGACATCACACAGCTGAATGTCTATTCACAAGTCATCCCACAAGAGTGGGAAATTGCCTCCTCATTTTAAAGATACAGCAGCTACTAGGTACCATTTCAGAGGCCACAGTGCATTTCATCATCCATGACAAAACACTTCTACACCTCTGGAAATATTAACGAATTATGAAGTGTCAATAGAGGCAGTTATTGTAGCCCATTATGGCAGTGGCTCTTTAAGATTTTTTCCTTTGTATGCTAAATCCATCCATGACCTTTGGTCCCTGGCAGCCTTAAGTGGAATGCTGATTGCTCAGAGATGGAAACAAAGTATAAAGAGGGGGAAGGGGAAGAAACAGAGTCGAGAAAGAAAAATTGAAAACTAGATCCAGATGTGTCCCAGATGCACCATCTGGGCCAGCTTTCCTGCATGCAAAGTCGAGGAGGCACATAATGAGAAAGTGGCAGAATGGGGGAGAAGCCATATATTCACCAACTTGGGAAAATAAAGCTTTCATTTTGTGATATACGGAGTCAGAATGAGAACTGAGCAATAAAGGGAGCTGCAGTTTGTGTCGCTGGGATCACTTTGCCGATTGGAAATGGTGGCCAATCAACCCAGTGTGAAGAGCATGCGTAAGATAATCCGCACCTCTGCCCTATGACAAAGCACATCATCTACATGCATTTGGAAGCTGCATCTTCAGACGACATCCCTTTACCTGCAAAACCTGGTGCATGTGCAGTCGATTGTCATTGTTTCTTATGAAATGTGAAGAAGCTACCCTAAGGCAGGAGTACAAGGCAATGTTCACTTTCTTCTTTAACAGAAAGACCAAAAGGGGACGACTCAGTAACTGCTCAAGCTTATACAAGTATGCCATGGCAAGATATACATCCCAGAGGTAACAGACTCAAGAGTAAAATACAGGATCCAATGCAATTTGCTCAGAGCAGTGGCTCTCCAACGTTTTAGCACAGGGGCATGCTTTTTAGAATGAGTGTCTGTCCGGGATCCACGGAAATGATGTCATGGCCAGAGGTGCCATCATTGTGATGCCAGAGCTTGTTTCTTTCCTGAGAATGCAGCAATAGGTTGGGTTATTTCTCTGCCACTATCCAATAATAAAGTGAATCAGAAAAAAAAGCCTATTTATAACCTTGACACAAGAAAAAGTCACACAGCCCTTCCCTTTTCCAGTTCCCATCTTCCCATTTTTTTCAATTATGGATGCGCTATGTGCGATGCTGCCCACCGGAAACTGGCTCACGACCAGCAGCATAACACCACTGCTCACGACCCACAGTTTAAGAAACACTGGAATAGTGGGCTGCCCCATTGCCCTTTAACATAAGGATTTGAGAAAGCACAGTGGAAGTCCTCTTCTCTGTTTTGGGAGAACCAATTCCAATAAGAGGCTTTTTTTTTTCTTGAAAGGAAAAAGATTATGTGCCTTGGGAGATGCATCAAGTTCAAAACAAGATTTAACCAGCACAACCCCCTTGTTCCAAACCAGATGAGATGGCACAGAAAAGCAGGTCTCTCGAGAAGTTTACCTCTTTCAAATAAGCTCTGAACAAAGTATCTTTAAAACAGAGTTTTAAGTCATGAGGGTTTTTTGTTTTTGAGCCTCCCAATTTTGGAGGAAGGTGGAAGTTCTCTAGTCAGCTTGTACATCAGTGACTTCACCGGCCTGGAAAACTTGGCAGATGCTCCAGATGTGTGTGTGAGAGGAATACACAGTATAAGGAGTTTCCGAAACAGGTAGTAGTTTTGTTGCCCTCAAGTAGGTGAGCATTGCAGTTAGAAGCTTCAGAATATGAGGTTTAATCAAAGCAAAAGTGAAAATGTACTGGAGTCCACAGGTTCAGTCACCTCCTACCTAGCAGTTCTTCAAAGTTTCTGGTAACATTCACTCATGATTAAACCAGTCATTCATACATATGTTTTGAGGTCAGTCACTGACATAACCAAGGTTTTACCAGGCCTGTCCTGAACAGTGATCAGAATCCAAAACTGCATGCGCATACATGTTCATGCCCTGGTCATCTCTCAGTGTGACTACAACATTCTCCATTCTGGTCTTCCAGTGGCTCACCTCAGCCTCCTCACCTACATCCAACATTCTGCCACCACAATAATTGACCTGTCTGGTAGCCCGCATTACAACATGCCCATCATCAAATCCATGCCTGCTCTCAGAGCCAGCAAGAACATCTGGTCCTCATTTTTGCAAGCACTCTATGGGCCTGATCCTGCTTACCTTTCCACTTTTGCACTCTGTTGCACTCCTGCCCATGACCTTAGCTCCCTCAATTCCATCACCCTCACAGCGCGATCCTAACCAGGAGTTAGGCCGGCACAAGGGACACTGTAAAGAACATTTGGACCACTCTCAGAGTCAGAGAGGATGGTGCACGTCTGTGTGCTGGCCTCTCTGACTCCGAGACTGGTCCAAACATACTTCACGGTATCTCTTGTGCTGCCAAACTTTGAAGGCCTAACTATGCCGGCCTAACTCCAGGTTAGGATTGTACCCTAAGCTTCGCTGGGATCTTTTTTGTAAGCAGCATGGTAAGATTCACAACAAAAGAGAAATATAACTTTTACAAGGAAGCAGTGCTGTGCTTAAACTGAGAAATTATATATAATGAGTAAAAGTATCAAATATTTTGTCGCTGCAGGCTGGATAAAATCTTGTGGTGGGCTGGATTTGGCTCCTGGGCCATCGTTGGGAAACCTCTGCTATAGAGGCTACTGTCGTTTCTACCCATGCGTAACAGACTAATCCCAAAAACTTTCCAGGTTCTTTATACAAATACTTACAAAGAAGAGGAGGTTGAAGAGGAAAAGGAAGTACTTTGTGACCTTCAGGCAGCCAGACCCCATTTTCTCTTTTTACAGAACCTGAGTGGAAACAAAAACAAGAGACACAACCACATGAGCACGCATTGTTCACACCAGCACCACTCACCAATGGTGAGGAAATCTAAAATCACCCTTTTACCAGAATCTTTCCTCCCACCACCCTTAGAAATGCAAGCACTTCAAAAAATATCACTTATCTAACCGACTGTTGCTTTGGTAGAAATAACATACGGTATTTGACTTCGTCTTGTTACGAGAGAAAGTTCGGTCTGCAATTTACCAGATCAAGATTCCCACCATACCAATCTTGCCTGGCTTGTAGGGTACTATCAAAATAGGCCTTGGAATCTCAGAGCCTCTATCAGACAAGACTCCTGAAGCTATAGAGATGACCTATAGAGATATAGGTCAAATGATTATCTACGTTTTCAGAACTGGTGGTATTCAGTGGAGGAGCAGTTCTTCCCAGGACCTTCTCACATAGTCCCACAAAAAAGACTGTGCCTACTCCAGCACTAGTGGAGTATAGTGTGCTAGTGAGGCACCTGCTTGTACATAAGAAAAGCCGCGCTGGATCAGGCCAAGGGCCCATCTAGTCCAGCTTCCTGTATCTCACTGTGGCCCACCAGGTGCCTCAGCGAGCATAGGAGACAACCAAATACTTGTATCTCGCTGCCACTTCCCTGCATCTGGTATTCTGAAGTAGCTGATTGCTCTTGCACCATCCCTAAGGAAGACACCCGAATGTGGTTGGGATTTAACTTTACTGAACACAAATGTAAATCATGAAACCTACTGAACACCCATCCATCCCCAGACAGGTGTAAGCAAAAAAACCCTGCCATCCATGACCAATTTGGACAACAGAAAAAAAATTCCTATCCGGCCCGCATGATGAGCAACCAGCTAATCTCAGACTGAACATACCAGTCATAGCTTGTAACCATAGTTTTCCTCCATAAATCTGGCCAATCCCCTTTTAGAGGCACCCAGGCCAGAAGCCATCACCACATCTTGTGGCAAGGAGTTCCACAGACTAATTACACGCTGGGTAAAGAAATATTTTCTTTCGTTTGTTCCAAACTCTCCTGGGCAAAGACATGTGTTGTTCATACAGCACAACCCAAAGGAAGTTAAGCATGCTTAAGGCTTTCAGAGAAGAGGCAGCAAAAGTTGAAGAAGGTTGTGTTTTAGGCAAAGTCCATAAAGAGAGGAATTTAGATTTCTCATGCATTTGTACCTGCAATGCTATACCACCACCCAAATTAGATGCATCTCAGTTAAGCTGGCAGACTCAACTTAAGCCTGCCTACAGACCTAACCGGAGACTGTGGCTCAAAGGGCTTGCAGACATATCAAGGTATCCTGTTGAAGAGGATACATAAGGAAAACATGTGAAGCAGCCGTTCAAGAGCTATCACATACAGACATCTCGGTTGTCGCACCTACTCAATTGTGAGAAACTTTCACTTTTTCCAACAAGTTGTTGCCTTGTCTAGCATAGGAAGTCAGCCAGCAATTCTCGTGAATTACATTTGACAGCATAACATTGACAACATCCTTAATAGGCTTATCTGTCAATGCAACAGGAAATAGACAAAACACGGGCAAAGAGCAGCCAATTTTTAAAAAACAACAGAAGTTCTGCTCATGGGTTCCTTGCACTGGACTGTATTCTGCAAGGGCAATGGAACAAAAGCAAGTTATTATTCAGTTCTAGCCTAAAACCAGATTGTAATCCTATTAGGATATTTAGGTCAAAACTGAGGTCAGTATGGAATTGGAGCATCGTTCTAATTGGATCGCTCTCTCACCAATCAGCAGGTTACAAAAATACACTAGCTTTGTTAGATGGAAAGAGATGATGCTTCCATTTCAAAAGGAAGTTACACTGCAATCCTACACACAGAGACACAGACACAGACACAGACACAGACACAGACACAGACACAGACACACACAGAGAGAGAGAGAGAGAGAGAGAGAGAGAGAGAGAGAGAGAGAGAGA
>JAJKFI010000007.1:11153417-11205368 GCA_029204185.1 Lerista edwardsae | reverse complement strand
AGAGAGAGAGAGAGAGAGAGAGAGAGAGAGAGAGAGAGAGAGAGAGAGAGAGAGAGAATTAAGCCCCCCTGTGTTTAGTGGCTCTCACTCCCCACAAGTGTATAGGATTGCAGCACTAGAAACTGTTTTCAAACTGAGAAATATGGATTGTTCAGGTGGGGAAACAGGATTTCACAAGTCTATTTAATTCTACTATCACTGGTAAGGTTGTATTCAACATCTAAAATAGCTGTTAAGGTACTTTCTAGTAATTTTTTGCTGTTCTTTTAACAAGTGATTTAACACAAAGCAGGTTTCTAAAATAGTCACCTGTTGTAAGCCACAGGATCTCTTAAATTGCAGGGACTTTAAAACTTCTACTGTTGCACCTTCCGACAATCATTATTGCAAAGGTTAGTGAAATACTTGTATGGCATGACAGGGATGGGACGGCAGGGGTTGCACTACTACAACTATGTTCATCCTTTTTCATCTTACTCATGGCACACTGACAAGTTGCTAAAATTGTGAAGGCACACCTTCAATGTTCTGACCACTGACAAGGCACACCGTAATGCTAGTGTGGGGCTCACATCCCCCAACGGACCTACTGACCCTCACCCAAACTCCATGGCACACCTGCGGACCATTCACGGCACCCCAATGTGCCACAGCACACTGGCTGAAAATGGTTGCGCTACTACTTTCAAAAGTCACAAAATGAATCTCATGCTGGATCAATACACAGCACTTCTCATGGCATGCTAAATGACCCAAGAGTTACCCGCTGCTGAAACACAGGCCTAAAGTCTTCTGCTCTGGATTTTTATGTCTATTCACCAGAACAAATCCGTGAATATGTTTATGAGTGCAAACTGTTACATTAACTACATTTACTGGTATGGTGGCATGTGTTTAAAAATCTGCACTTAAATATATTCTTAAACTAGACAGACAATACAATCCATACAAGATTTATTGTAGCAGACTGGCCAAATCCAAAGATTAGCGGGTTACCCATCCAAACAAGCTTCCAATTATTTCAGAATCTATTCATTTTTCCCCCCTTTCAGAAATGTTTTAACTGACTCATGCTAGTCTTTTTCTAGGGGGGTACCAAGTTGGTATCAATGCCACAGTCACGGCAGTATTTGGCATACGTATTATGGGAAGGAGTATCCTGAGGCTTGGACAAAAACTGAGCATTTAACTCCAAGTCTGCCTTTTCCTTGTTGCCAATTTAAAATGCACCAACTGGGTATAATCCTTGAAGTACAGACAGACCGACCTGATGAGGAAAATTCATTTTTTTCCAAGGCGGTAATCCTCATTACTAATCTACCCAAGACCTCCATTTTGAAAAATGATTTGTGCTGGAAATGTAATCTTCCAGTTGGATTTTGAAATCCAAGCTGAAACACAATCAGCTTTAAAGTATGGAACTGGAAAGGTGCCTTTAGAATGAGATAAAACGAGGGAATACAAAATAGTATATTTTAAATCTGAGGTAATTGCAATTGTATGAGCAGAAGCCACTATGAATGGTGAGATGAAAGGGTCTTCATTAAAACATTTTCCGTTTTTATATTCTAAATTATTAAAATCCTCCCTCTGATTGTAATGAGCTTGTAGCCATTTTGGTTCGAGTGAGGAGAAAGCAGATATACACCAATTTCAGTCTATGACAGCCATCTTTTTTTGTGCGAGAGTCTTTGTGCGAGAGATAGAAGGGACAGCCAAAGGCAAACTACCAGTTAGCTTTGGTTACTAACTAGAAGAAACAATTTGAAGATTTTGCCATCAAACTTGGCAGTGGGAGGAAGGTGCCATCATGTCTGGGAAGCCTGCTTGGCCCCTTCTGCACCAATAATTAGAGCAGCGGGCAAGTATTCATCTGTGATCAAAGCTTTAATCGATCTACTGATCAGTTAAATAGTTTGAAACCCTGGGAGAGCATAAATCAGCCCATCTTGCCAGTACAGGTACAGTATTTCCTAACACACAATGTTTCAGAAAAGCACTTCTTCCATCCAGACATCCATCCAAGACCGTAAATAAGACTGGGAAAACCTGTTTTACATCTAGCAAGGATGGTTTTTATAAATGTTTTGCCTCAGTTCTGTTTGCAGCATGACCAAGACACAAGAGAGTACACACATCACCAAATTTACAGGTTGAGTCTAATTATCAGCGGATTTTACATCCACAGATTTTGCTCAACATGAGTCCTCCAGACCAAGGCTCAACCAGAAGCCTCTGAAGTGCTCCAGTTGCCTCTATAGGCTCTTCTGAGGCCTGCCCACAGCATTACCATGCCTCAGAATGGCTGTTTTGGGAGGAAAAAAGGTTACTTCCTGGTTTTGCCAAAACCAGGAAGTGATGTTTCTATGGCATTATAAGGCATTACAAGGCCCAGGAAAGCCCTGGAGAGCCCCTAGACCTCATAATGCCTTATAACCAGTGATATCATTCAGGGGGAACGGACCAGAACGGGCGTTCCGGATCCTAACGGGCTCCGTGGCTGGTTCCGGGTTCCCGACAAGTGCCAATCAAAAGTGAGTTCCTGTTCCTAAATCATTTGAATGACACCACTGCTTATAACACATTTTAAAACGTCACTTCCGCTTTTTGCTGAAAACTGGAAGTAAATTTTTCTGGCCAAGGCGGCCATTCTGAGGCCTGGCAAGGCTATGGGCTAGCACATGTGGCCTCGGCGGGCCTCAGAAAGCCCCCTGGACCTGAAGTTCAGAGGGGTGAGTTGGTGGGCTAAATCTGCAGGTTTAATTACCCGCAGATTTCTTTTATCCATGAGTCTTCCAGGAACAGAACCATCGCAGTTAAAATGTCCTGACCTGTAATTTGTTTTGCCGAATTGGGAGAAGGGTTATATACTGACAGGCAAAATTTGTAGCACCCACAATAAATTTTAAAAACCAATGTACATAATGCATTACTATTCCATTTTTAAGAAGTGGCGCTGTCTTTTTTTGTCACAAACTCTCTTGTTTTTGTGGTTAAAGTCTGAATTTTTTTTAAAAAAATTACAGTACTACTAAAAATGCATCGTATCTGTAAACTCCCATCTGTAATTGGTCCCTCACAACTAAGAAGTGTGGTTCTTAGTTACTATTCTATCTTCTTATGAAGAAAAAGGGAAGTTGCTGCTTCCACTATATAGGAAAGGTGAAGTTGCTGTTTCCACCATTAGCAGTGGCATCCTTGAAGATCTCCCATTTCAGGGTAAGATGCTAGCAGTGGAGCCAACTCCAATTCAGGAGCAAAGGTGCCGGGGCTTGGCCTGGTGCCATGCCACGCCCCATGCCATAGCCACGCCCCCAGCCAGAAAAATAGCACTTTTAAAATTAAACATTGATGCACAACGCTGAAATCGTGCTGGTGCTGCCCCATAATAAAGTGTTTGTGTTCTCTGACCTCATGGAGGACAGTCTGCAATTGTGTCCAACTCTTTGTGACCCCATGGACCACAACACACCAGGCCTCCCTGTCCTCCACTAGCTTCCGGAGTTCACCCAACTTCATGTTCATTGCTTTGGTGACACTGTCTAACTATCTCATCCTCTGCCGCCCCCTTCTCCTTTTGCCTTTGATCTTTCCCAGCATGAGGGTCTTTTCTAAAGAGTCCTTTCTTCTGATGAGGTGGCCAAAGTATTTGAGCTTTAGCTTCAGGATTTGTCCTTCCAGGGAGCAATCAGGCTTGACTTCCTGTAGGACTGACCAATTGGATTTCCTTGCAGTCGTTTTGTGAACTTTAACAAAACGGGGAAAAAAACTAAGTATAAACCAAATAGGGTTATCACATTGCAAACAATGACTAAAAGCCCGATCGTGAGCTGCCTGACTCTCAGAAGAGCAGCAGTACCAACATGGCTGCCACTGCAGCCTGTGGGAGCCACAGAAGCCTCCTTGGGGGAAGGGGACGTTTGTCCCATAATGGGGCAACTCAAGTCTCTGCCAGCTATTTTTGCCAGCAGAGACTGGAGCAGCCCTATGTCAACCCATCCCAAGGGTTCAGGATCCAGCAGTGGAAGCCACCACTGACCCCCCCAGCCACCCTCTCCTCCCCTACCCAGTTCCACCCCTTCCCCGCCTCAACAGGCCTTACCGGTGGCCAGCACTGCTGGAACACCAGTGATAACACCCATGATAAAGCTCAGTACTTACTGGAGCTGCCCCAGTATTTACTCTCCAGGTGCCATAAACGTGGCTTACAACACCTAGAGCCGGCGATACAAACATATCACCGGCAATAAGGTTCACAGGATTGGGCCCTAAAAAGCTACATAATGCAACATTTTAGTACAGACAATTGCTTGTATTATTCCAGCAAGCTTTTTGTGGCCAGTCAGTTTATTTTTGGTGCCAGCAGCAAGGGACAGTTGTTTATCCGAGGTTACCTACAACTTGTATGCATTAAGCCGACGCAAGAAAAAAAAAAGGAGACCTTGATAGACGCCTACGGTAGAAAGCAAATTCTAGACATCACCTCCTGGTTTTAAGTTTATCATAGAATTTCAGAGTTAACACTCTGATGGGGGAAACCCACTTTCAGATGTTCCTTGACATGGCATGCATTTAAATACTATGTTATTCTCTTGCTAAATCTCTTGTAAAGTGTAGTATAAGGAGACCACAAATCCAGCAACCTTTAGCTTCATACTCATACCTCATGTGATCTTTGGGTTTTGTTGTTTTTTTACATATTGAGTAGTGCCAAAAATCTATGAATAGTCAGCAGTTAATGTCATTCACAATTTTCCATTGCCATAGCTCTTTCAAACATGACAGTTTATTGAATCATTTACTTTCCCCAATTATACCAAGCAATGCACAGGTTTTCTAAGTATAATATCCTCTTTTTCTGCATTGTTTTCAGACCCTTCAAGATTACCTTCTAAAATATTGCAAATAGCAATAATTTACCTAATGGAGTTTGAAAGCTATGAAAGCTACTACATAACATTTATTAAAATTGCTAATAAGATAATGCATCAACTGCAGGATAGCAAAGGGTATTGTCAGTATTATATCTCTGTCACGGAAGGGGAAGAACTTTAAAGCTTCCTAACATAGATCATAACAAAACAATTTCCCATTTCATGCTGTATTTGCAGAAACCATGGTTAGTTAAACTTTACTAGACTATCTAATCATGGTCTGATATCCCAGACTGTTATCTATGGTTTGTACAAACTTGCTTCCCCATATTCAAGGAACATTGAAAACTATAGTTTAAAAAGCTAACATTAAGTGTTAGACTATTTTAATGTTTCACACACACAAGACCAGTAGCCACCAAACCATGGCATACAAGCCAGATCCAGTATAACTTGGTCACCCATTTAAGCATGGTGTGACAGAAGCTTTCATTCCACGCCACAGTCCCCCTCTTTTTGTTGTTGCTGCTGCTCTCAGAAACTTGCACAGGGCAGCCACTTCCTAGCAGAAATCCAGGCACAGAGCCTGCTGGGGTGAAAGACTGCAGAAGCGGCAGCCCAGTACGATTTCTGAAAGGATCAACAGCAAAAAGAGGGGGCTGAGGAAAGCTTCTGCCACACCACGCCAGGGCGGACGATTTCACTACACAGCAGGCCACAGTTTGCAGACCGCTGCTTTAGTCTTTCCTCTGCCCCAGACACAAGCCATCTTTTTTTTTTTCAGTTTAACATTTTCTCTGAGCACCAACATTGTTGCAGTATATGCAACACTGTGCTCACATAAGAATAAGAATATAAGAAGAGCCATGCTGGATCAGGCCAAAAGCCCATCTAGTCCAGCTTCCTGTATCTCACAGCGGCCCCACCAGGTGCCCCAGGGAGGCATGAAGCACATGAAGCACAGGTGTGTGATCTGCATCCTATAAACAAAGGTCTCAGTAGTCACACTTGCAGCAAATGTACAAGCAGAAGGAAGAAATACAAGCATGCCAACGGCTACAGGTTGTACCCAAAGCTAGTGTCAATCATAATCACCAAAAAGACGTCAGCTGGCATTATAGCGGTTGGCCAGGGATCACAATCAGCCCAAGGCCCTCCAACGCTGCCGAAAGAGGATGAGGAAAGGCATCTCATTTGCAGTGGAGTCACTAGGGTTTGTGTCACCCAGTGCGGGGATCAGCGCGTCACCCCAATAATGGATCTCCCTTCCATACCAGACCATACAGAATAAATTGCAATATAATTTGCACAGCCTAATTGCAGTAGCATCACTAGGGTTTATTTATTTTAATACATAACAGTATAGGTTGCCCAACAAATCAGTAACCAACAAAAAAAACTGTGGCCAACTTGATGACATACAACTAAATAAAAGTTCTAGTATTAGCTCTGATAAATGGAAATGAGAGCTGACTCGCACTAATACCTCATTGGTTTCCTGCTGTATCATAGCTTCACCTCATTAACTCTCAGAACAATGTTTCATTGGTCAGTTTTGAGTTCAATTTTTTCAATTTATAAAACCTTTATTGGCATTAAAAAACAAGAGAGAGAAAAGTGTACAACAGTATCAGTTGATGCCTTGATATTACAAACAAATTAGGAATAATCATGGAGGTATAAACTGGGAAGGTGGTGGGGAAAGGGGTTAGGGAAGGGGTTTTGACTTAAGAGACTGCTAGTAAAAAACCCGCTGCCAAGTTGGAGATAGTCGCCGAATTATCACTTAAAAGGATAGGCAGAGGGTCAGCAAAAGAGGCAGAGAGAGAAGACAAGAAAGTTTCAAGGATATTATTCCGTAAGTATTGATGTGCCGGGCAGTTAAGGCAGTGATTTTCAAGCTTTTTCAACTCATGGCACACTGACGAGGTGCTAAAATTGTCAAGGCATACCACCAGTTTTTAACTGACATTAAATTATCACATTACAAATAATAAGTACAATTAATGTAATTAATAATTTAATCATTACATGACAACTGATCAAATTTTTCTCAGAAGTGTCAGAAAGTGTTGCCAAAGAAAGGTCAGACTGCACCTATGGTGTACTGGAGAACTTTGGAGTGAAGGACAATGGAAGGCATGATTGAAACAAGGTGTGGGATTCAAGGTGGGGGGGGGGAGAAAGGATTACAGACCTTTGGAAAATGGGCACAAGCGAGAGGAGGGATGGAAGGGTGGTGTTAACTGCAAGTATGAGTTTTTAGGATGGGGAAAGTAATGAACTTTGCATGAAGGAGTGAGTGAGAAGAAATATCTGCTAATTGCCTCCTTGTAAGAAAAAGTGGGACGTGGTGGCGCAGCAGGTTAAATCGCTGCTGCTGGGCTTTCCGACCGGAAGGTTGGGAGTTCAAGACTGCGCAACGGAGTGAGCTCCCGTTGCTTGTCCCAGCTCTTGCCAACCTAGCAGTTCGAAAGCACCTAAATGCAAGGAGACAAATAGGGACCACTTCGGTGGGAAGGGAACGGCGTTCCGTGCGCTACGGCGTAGAGTCATGCTGGCCACATGACCACGGAAGCTTGTCCTTGGACAAAACGCCGGCTCTACAGGCTTGGAAACAGAGATGAGCACCACCCCATACAGTCGGTCACAATTAGACAATTTGGTTGTGGGGAACCCTTTACCTTTAAGAAAAAGCAACAGTGGAGGCAATACAGCAGACAAACTGAGACAAATACAGGATTAAAGCTGCATTTGATGGGAACATTACATTGTTTGTGTTTGGTGGAAGTTATATCCCCTCCCCCCACTCGGGCAACTCTGAAAACTAAATAAAACAACAATCTGTGGCATGTGCAGATTTGGGGAGAGGGCACAATCCACCAGACAATTTCCTTGTTCAAGCCTCCACTGAAATAAAATGGAAATATGCCAGCTGTTAGTGAAAAACATGCACAGGAATCAAGTGCATTCATACCCACACCCGCCCTCAAACTCCCAGGAGTGTCTCTCTCTGTGTGATCTGTGCCTGTGTGTACATACACACATGCACACACACAAGCACCACAAAGCCCAGATGCTGAAAATGGGAGACAAGAGGAAGGGGAAAAAAATTTAAAAAAATTGAAAACCCTATATTTTTTTAAATTTTATATATAAATTTAAATTTAAATTTTATATTTATATATAAAAACCCTATATCTGTAAAAAAAAAAAAAACCCTTTTGAGAGAAAGAGAGAGAGAGAGAGAGCACTCGCGTATGAGATTTGCTTGCCTCTTCTGCTGGAGGGAGGAATAACGGCTGGTGCTGGGAGCGAACTGAAAAGGGACTGCCTTACCTTCCACCTTCCTCTCACGTACAGCCTGGCTCCCGCCCAGGGCTCTTCCAGGCTGCCCAATCAACATGCAGGAGAGGCAACTATCACCTCATTCTGGCAGAGCGCAGGCACTTCAAAAAGCAGGTTTTGCCTTGCAAAATGCAAACGCGGCCACTCTGGACTCTTTGCTAGTCATTTATTTTACTTGCATTGCCGCTAGTTTTTTAGAGTCTGCGGCTCCCGCCCACTCCTGCCACCATTGCTGCCTCCCAGCATTGCGATTCCTGCGAAGGGCTTTGTTCTCCCGGGTCTTCAGGCGGACGGGAAACTCCATGGCAGCCAGGCAGAACCCCACGAGTAGAGACTCCGGCAGTGGCACCTCTGAGCTTTGCGTGGGGTGGGCTGAGGATTTTCCAGGTTAACTCATCGCTAACCTCGCGCGTCTCAAGGCTTGTGTCACGCCACCCCTGTCTCTACCCGCATCCCAAGCACAGACACAGCCGCCGACACCACAGCAAGAAGCAAAACAACCACACAGCAGATAGGGCTTCCAAGGATCCAAATCCTCCCGCCACAGGCGTCCCGCCCCCTTTCCATCTAGGCCCGACCAATCGGAAATCCGCAGTTTTTACAGGACCCTCTCCTCGGCAATTTTGCCAGTCTAGTTTCTTATAGGAGTAAATCTAAAGTTTTGCCTAGCCTCTGCTTACAGGGGTTGGCTCTCTGGCCTATGGGGACAGAGGAAGCGACCAGGGCAGGGAATAAACTTGTTCGAACGGGGAAATTATTCACATCCCAGCTAAGGTTAAATCAAGCGGTTAGATCGGGGGTGCTTTGAAGCGGATTGATGGGTGCTTTGGAGCAGATTGGGTGTGGGTGCTGGATGCAGAGGGGGCTGGCGTTAACGTGGGAGCTCTGCGCCCATGCTAAAAACCCATGGGGACTGAAAAACCCAGAGCCCCCCCTAGATGGCGCCCCGGATGCTAGCATAGCCTTCACAGTTTATGACTACCAGTAAGGTAGACCTCACCAGATACTCAGCATAGACACTCAACAAACCCAATCTCTTGCAAGCCCAGGCCAACAATAGGGACTGGAGGTTTATTGAGCTTTCCTGTGGATTGTTATACATGACTTATTATGAGATGTATTTGATTTGTGAATGAGTCACCAGAAGTTCTCATAGTCCTACAAAACCCAAATTACAGGACAGGAAGCTATAGCACAGTGCAAGGCCAACTACTTCCCTGTGTTCTTGGTATCGTTCCTCAGTGGTTCGGGTGGTTTCAAGTCAGTTGGACCATAAAGTATTTACAACGTCAAGGAACCAGAAATCACCACCCAAATCTACACCCAGAGACTCCGGCCCTGTTACTCAGCAAGTCTTCACTTTCTGCTGCTGTAATTTCCGCACTGGACTAGGCCCTGTTGGAATGAGTCAGAGAGCACACCTTAGCTTTGTAGGCTGCATTAGCTTATGCCTAAATCCAGTGTCAGAAATAGGATATAGAAATCCCTTCATGGCCAGACTACTGGCCTCCTTCCTTTGGCCTCTGCTTAATTCAGGTCAGATCTCTTGAACTCCTCTTTGAACTGGATTCAAGGCATTGTTAGACAACTGCTTCTAGAGGGCAGCTCCCCACACCACTAGTTCACTTTGTTAACCTGGATGCTCTTCTGTTCTGCCTCTTATGGATACGTCAAGAACAGAAATTCTCCTACGTCTATTGAGAAATTCTGGTTTAAACGAGGCCTACTTCTATGCCACAAGTTACAATCATCCTTTTCACCTTCATCTCTGCCCAGCAAAAGGGGAGGGGGAATTTGCCATTGCCACCTGTCCCTTTCTCCAGCTGTTTTTTAGTAGTTGTGGTTTACTGGCTATGAAGCTATTTATCCAGCAACAGTGGCTCTTACAAGGGGACTGCTGCCACTCCTTTGTCAAGATTGCTACAAGCAACTAACAACCACAGCTTGTTTTCAGAAGATGGGCCTGATCAGAGTGACTGGACGTGAAATCCGTGGACTTCCACAGACATATGCAATGGCTTTAAACTTCCCACCCTCTGCCTCCCTCACAATACATTAAAGTCTCCAACATACATACCAGTTCCATACTGGAGGTCTATTCAGAAGTTGGATTATACAGTATATACCTCGAAACAGCCTGCTTTTAACATCCCAGCACCATCACGCTTTTATTGGTTACAGTAGCGATAGTTAGAAGTGAGAAGTTCTATTTGCCGGTCAGCGAAAGCCGGCGAATGCTTGCCGCGTACAAGCGGCTTTTCAACGCATGTTGTTACATTCTCAGTCTCAGTCTCAGTCTCAGTCTCAGTCTCAGTGCGCACACAGTAAAAAATACAAGTTATATAGGAACAAAGGGGTGTAGCCAGAGCATATCTGGTAGGTGGATACCTGAAGACCCTTGTGCCCCATGTTAACCAATGGGGTGACCCTTTGAACATCATGATCTCATGAGAAAGTAGATGTTTGCTAGCCAGCGCTTCCCGTGAGAAACATTGCCTGCTTGTGTTACACTATCTAAAGGGAGTTCAGCTACTGTGTAGCAGGTTGCACTAACAAGCTGGGAAGCTGACCACCTCAAGGACACGCAGGTGCTCTATCTGATCTGAAGACGGAGAGACGGAATGCCAGTTTCCACTAGTTCTGGAGTGTGTGGTGTGAAACTGCAACAGTATGGACAGCACAAGGGCTACCATAAAGCACATTTGGACCACTCTCGGAGTCAGAGAGGATGGCTCACGTCTGTGCGCTGGCCTCTCTGACTCCGAGAGTGGTCCAAACATACTTTACGGTGTCCCTTGTGCTGGCTAAACTTTGCTGGCTTGGCTTATGCTGGCCTAACTCAGTTTAGGATTGCACCCTTATACAATTGAAAAGCTTAATGAACCTTGACCACAACTGCAACACCTGTTACAGTTCTAAAGAGAAGCTGAAGATCACACGGGAGTTCAGCCATGGCGACGGCCAGAGCTGTTCCCAGCTTGCAGCGTGCCTGGGGTGGGGCAACATTACTGCGTGGCCCCCAAGCGTGGCTGCCCCACCCCTGAGAGTCACCCGGCCACATCTTCCTGCGCCTGGAATCGCTCCATTAAGGAGCAATCTGGGCACAAAGGAGGGCATGTGGCCAAAAAGTGGGCAGGTTTTCCCATGCCGCTGTGCCTCACCACAGCCATCTCCTGTCATGCTTGCCACCCCTCGCAGCACCCTCCCTCCGCCTCTGGAGACGGCAAGCCAAACATAATATGTAATCAATGAATGCAGCAGACTGCAGCAGACAGAAAGATTAGACAGAAGAAGTAATGGTTGAGTTGCCATTCGGCTTCTCTCATCCCAGGGGCTTTCTCGATGGTCATTATGACCAAGCCACAAAACTATTCAGGCACCCACATTAAGTATCTATTACCCAGTCCAGGCTTTTTAAAAAAATCCAAGTATAGTGCCTTTAAAACAACAACAACAGGCTTTTGAAAAGTAAAAATGGTATCGCCCATTAATCAAGCAGCAATTCTGTAAAAAGACGCACACAAGTAGAGAGGACAAGTACCATCTTGGAAAAGGCATTCCCTCCCAAGGGAACATGCTTGCAAGATGGCTGGGCCATATGTGCGTTTCATCAAAATGTCTTAGTTGAGCAATTAAATTGGGTATTGGCTTCATGTGATGTGCCATGGAGCAACTGAACTGAGCCAGAATTTGCCAGAGAGTGAGCCCGCAAGCATGCGCAGAAATAGGAGACATGGCTCGACAGGCAGCATACTAAGTGTTTGATTGCAGCAGTTTCATTCTCCATGCTCTCCAACCCAAGACCATCCTTAAACTTTGGAAGAGAACGCACCAAGGAGCCAGGTATACCATTCTTTTGTCCAAGCACATTACGCCATCATGCACCTGCAGTGAGCTAATGAGCAATGGCAGAATTAATGACCCTTTTGTTTACTAAACAGAAGTCAGCACATTCCCTGGAGGCAGTGATCCATGAAGACTCCAGTTACCGATCCGATTAAGTTTGAAGCTACACCCAGCTAGGTGTGCATAGCTGAAAAATAAATTATCCAAGGGCAGTGGATGCACACACTGTCTAAACTCATCACTGTCTTGCAAGTCAATGTACCCTGCCAGAGTTATTTCACCATCCAATAACACAGAACATGATGATGCTTAGCGACTCAACAAGGCACATAGTTCAAAATACGTTCGTCGAGACAGCCCAGGGCCCTAGAACTCTCTCTGAAGCAGGAGATGTTTCTAGAATTCCATATTTTAAAAATGGGATTGTTCGCCAGCTTTTACTCTTGTTCAACCAAATGTCAAGGGACGGGGAGGAAGTGGGCTAAATAGTAACTACTCCTATACCCATTATCGTTTGTAAAATGGATTGCCTGCCAACACTCCAATACCAGGAGGAAAGTGGTAAAGATCAAAACCAGCTAATCCAATGACTACCAGATGCCCCTTTATTTTAAACCACAACTGCTGCAAGGCGCTTCATTTTTGCCACTGATCTGGTATCTCTACCCAAAACATACATCATATCATGGCATGACTTCGTTCCCCTTAGGGACGATTCACCAAGCCAACTACCTTGGGGACACAGTTTTGATCTCGCCTAATCATGGCAGTCACGTGTACCAGTGAACTTCTTGGTTCCTTGGGCATGCGCACCACTAAGGCTGTGCTAACTGGTATGTATTAAACTACCTGTGAATGCACTTCAGCAAGTGTCTACACACTGCCAATCGCTCCAACCAACCTGCCTTTGCAACTTCAGTATGTTGCTGAAGTTGAACTTCAGCATGTCTTAACTTTGTCATACTGTGAACTAGTTGCCTAACTATGCCAACTCCATTTTAATTCAGTGTTGTCGCTGTCACAGCTTCCATCTCCCAATCCCTTCCTCCTCAAAAAGCCTACTAAATGGGCACTCGGCCTGTAACGACTTAACTCGTGAAAACACTATTTTTTCACGACTTGTGATGATTTGAATCATGTGCGTTGCTGAACCCCGACTCGCAACTCGGGGCCAGTGACTCTAAAAACAAATCAAGACTCTAAATGAATCAAGTCCCTCTCGAGTCCGTTTAGAGGGTCTCACACCGACAGACCTTGTGAATGATTCAGAAGCAGGCATTCTGAAGAGAACAACAGCAGATATAGGTGGTTGGAGACAGGGATGGGAGGTAGAGGGGAAGAAGAAGGCTTGAGGTTTTTTGGCTGCGCAAGGCTGGGGGGAGAGGGACCAGAGAACGAGCCCTGGGGCAGCCAGCCCAGAACATAGCCCTCTTGGCGATCTATGGACAAAAAGCTTAATTGATATTTTTTCTGGAAAAAGGGAGGGACCCACCACCTCCGTTTTTCTGTGAAGTTGTGCTCTGGCAAACCCTCGACTTGCAACTCTGCTCGTTTTTAAAAAATGGCTCATGACTTGACTCTAAATGTACCGCTAGGCAAGGGGCGCTGGGAGGACACTATGACTCACACTTAGAGAGTTCGGCACATTCTTGCTAAAGAATTTATGCCAAAATCAAGCATGTAGGATTCCCATGTATGTTTGCAACTCCCTTGATTACTCTGTGTATAAAGCAATTTTAGAGAGATATATACTGGAGCTTGTGTGCCTGAAATAAAACATTCTATAGAAATGCAACAAGGACAAGGATAGCAAACTGGTGCCAATCTCCGACCAATTCTATTTGATCTCTAGTGTCCTTACCATGACTTACTCAAGGCATGGTAAAGTGTTTATTTGTGCAGCATCACCTGAAATACAAAGTCAAGGATTTTCATGTACGCTGTAGTATTGCAGTGCCACATCACACTCCTTTGGAGAGGTGAAAGAACACCAACCACCCATCTCCCTAAGAAATCTTTCAGAAAGATCATGCATTTCCTCAGTCTGTGCACCCTTTACATTGCCCAAGCTAGCACATGGACAGCATACCTGTGAAGCTTGCAGCTAAAAGATTTCACTTTATCATATTTAGCAGGAACACCCATGAACAGGTGTTATTTTCCTGGCCTGGGGAATGCATGAACCACCCAAGAAGTTGGCTATCTATTGTATAACAAAGAAGCAGCCACTTCAAATAGTTCTCAAACTTCTATTTCCCCAATATTCAAAAAAAGAATTCTTTAAATTTGTCAATATAAGACTTCTTAGAGGATGGTAGTCAATTCCTCTTGAGTCTAGAGGCAGACACACTAGCCAGAGAAAGAGTGCATATGCACACCACAATACTCTGGAAAAATAGAATTTATTTTATTAAAAATAAATGCTCTCTCTCTCCTCTTTACATATATCTCACTGGGATCACAGCATAACAGAGTTCCACAATTTGAAACAATCCATATTGTAATATATTGGCTAGGGCAGTGGTTCTCAAACTTTTTAGCACTAGGACCCACTATTTAGAATGACAATCTGCGTGGGACCCACCGGAAGTGATGTCATGACCAGAAGTGACATCATTGTGACGCCAGACCCTACTTCTTTCCTGAAAATGCAGCAATACATTGGGTTCTTTCTCAGCCGTTTTCCGATAGCAAAGTGAATCAGAAAGGAGAAAAGCCTATTTACAACATTGACACAAGAAAAACAACCACCACACAGCCCTCCCCCTTTCCAGTACCCCAGCTTCCCATACTTTCAATGATGGCTGCACTAGGTGCTTCGCAACCCAACAGAAATTGGCTGTGGGACCCTGACCCACGGTTTGAGGAACACTAGGCTTGGAGATGCAGTTCGCATCTAATACACAACAGCCTATCAGGGCAGCATTTTCTCTCCTCAAGTTTTTCTGCCACATCTTTGACTCTCCTTGCATGAACACCAAGGGACATCTGGCATCCTTAACTGCACACAACGTGCTCTGTGAGCCAACTTGCTGTTCTCAAGGCTCCAGAGTGTCTCCACATGACACAAATCCTACTGCAGAGTTTAGAGTTGCCTATTAAAAGGCCATCCCTGTTCCTGGCTCAGTGTGGTTAAGCATTTAAACAATCGCTCTAGTGAGGCTTCCTCTGAAATAGTCAAGCCATGACAGCAGCAGGCCAAGCCACTGGAGGTGTCGTTTCAGGAGATACAGGCAGGTGCTTAGCAAAGACAGAGCCCCAGAGAGGCTCTTCAGAGTACCGGGTGCAAGGGAGTGGCAACAGGATGCAAGCGTCTTGTGTCTCATGCCTCCCTGGGGCACCTGGTGGGCCGCTGTGAGATACAGGAAGCTGGACTAGATGGGCCTTTGACCTGATCCAGCAGGGCTCTTCTTATGTTCTCTCTCTTAATGTGCGTGCATACAAGGGCATCAGGACAGATCAGATCTGCATTTCACATATTTAAAAATTCTAGTCATTGCCAGGACAGGAAAAAAAGATATGCATTCAAGAAAGGCACCTACAAAGCTGGACTGCGTCTAATTGTTTGCTCTTCTTAATTGCTTCTGGCCCCTGCCCGGCTACCTTCTAGTGCTCCATCCCACCCACTGAACATCGCTGAAATAGCCCCCAGGTTTCTGTAACTGAACAATTATAGGTTTGCACTGTTCTCTTGGGCAGGTTATGCTCAGGGCATAATCTTATTTTGTAGCAAGCAGCAGATCTTGGACAAGAGAACCTGTTACTCCTGACAGGTTAGGCAGGTCCTATCAGCAAAGCCCAGTTTTAAGGAAGAAATGATCCATGTCGTCCCAGTTCCAAGTGCTGTACGTGGTACCAGGTAGGTGGCTGATCCTGGCGGTGTTAACTGGAGGAACATGAAAACATTAGTCACTTAGGGACCCGCCAAGCCTCACACTGAGCCCTGCCACTTACAATCAGCGTCATTCCACCCTCCCTCCCATTCTCCACTCCGTGATCAAACAGCCATGAGAAAGCTAATTCATCATTCTGACCAGAAGGGTCTGTGCAGAAGGAGTTCTGGGGAGGCTGCTACAAGCCAAGAGGGAGTGGAAGGGGGGAGAACATACATATGGGATACGTTCCACAGGAATTTGGCAGCTGAAGAAGAGGCAAAGCACTGGATTCAGTTCAGGAGGTGGGGGAGGGGATCCCAAAATCTCCAGACTTTCATATGGGGTGTTCTGTTTCCGCAGCCAATTGTTCCTGGTTAATCCCATTTCCATACCAAGGCGGGCTGAGTGGCCTTTTCCAGTTGCTGTCTTGCGCTCTAAGTTCACCTAATGGAGAATATGGTGGGACCCACATCAGCCAGGACATAACTAGGTCCGCAGGACACTCGCTAAAAATAGAGCTAAGATGCTTGATTATGCAAGCCATTATTCAAGGACTGTTATCTTGAAATTTTACAGCCACTGCTCTGTTTAGATGAGAATGGGGGCCAGTGCAGGGTAAGAAAGCAGAGCACTCTAGGAAGATGTGGAGTTTCTTGGTTGTTTTTCCTCAAATAAGCAAATGCGGCCACATTGTAAAGCAGTGATTTTCAATCTTTTTCATGTAACGGCCAAGAATGTCTGAGCTACTCTGTGGGTAGTGGTGGGAAGCAAAGAGTCTTTAATGCAAATATAAGTTGAATGTGGCTAGTCCAAATAGATAGTGGTGCAAGTACCATCTGATGCACACAGGTACACACAATTAATAAGTACAAAAAGGATCGCTAATATGCGTTAGAAGGCCAGCAGTCCATTACGTAATCCACAGCAAATATATGCATCAGATAGTTCACAAGTACTTATGCACACTCTGAAGTGCTTTCAGCAGAGGCAATTGCCACTTAGGATAATTATGACCACCTACAAAGCGAATGCTCATTTAAGACAGAAGGATTTGAAGAGCTAGAGGTACAGGAAGACGTCACAGCATGAACTGCAGGAGTGATGTGCCCTTACATGCATTGCAAGTACTCAGTGATCCAAGAGACCGAGTAAAACTGATGTGATGCTTAAACTAATTTGAGATCTTACTTGGAGAGCTCCCTCCAGCTCTTTGATTTTGCAACTAGACTTTATAAATCTGTCTTTTGAAATTATTGCGAAGACCAAACAAGCAATTCCCAGTTCTGCTGAACTGAAAAAAGTATATTCATAGGCTGTATTTGGCTGAAATTTAAAACGCACTTCCCACACATGCACCAGGTTGTATCCTATGCTCACGCAACAGTGCAAAGTGTCTTCCCTATCTCTGCCCTCCTAGGAATGCTCCCCAAGCCATATGAAAAAAAAACCCAAACAATCTTGGTGTGTTGGTGGACTCTCAAAAATGGTGTAGGAAGAGGAACATAAAGCTGCAGTGTGCATCGGGAAGGGTGGGAGGGAAGAATCCCTAAAAACTGTGCAGAAGAACCTTCTGGGAATGGAGCTCTGGCTTGTGGAAGTCACCACCACATAGGTGGTGTTAAATTGAGATTAAACTGGGACCTGAACCAATTTCAGTTCAGTTGGGGGATATTAAAAAAGCAAGTCAAACAGAAGCAAAAAGAAAAAGTTCTAGGACTGATTAATGGATCACAACTTATTACGAGACTAGGGCCCGACAGAATGCTGCCAGGTCAAATATGGCTGATCACTGAAACAGGCCTATTTACAGGATGGCCCTTGTTTATCCACAAGGGTCCCATTCCTGGAACACCTTCCCCGGCCGCAGATACCAAAATCCCTTGATGTTCAGGGATCACTGAACATCTGTGATTTGGGCCCACTTGGACCCTCCGAACCTATGGAGTACAGAACCCATGGATAACAAGGACGCATTATGTTTACTAGCATAGAGGTCTTCAAACTATGACCCAGGGGCCATATCAGCCCCCCCCCCATATTTTATCCAGCCCGGAGCAACTTAAAAATATATTTTTTGCTAATTTTTTTGCCAATGCTTTGACATTTTGACTCATATTATTTCTAAGCATTCTTTGCAATTGTCACATTTATCTTTTAGTCTGAATCATGCGGATTACAAAAAAGATCCAAGTCAAACTTATTCATTCACGTACGCTTCATACATTAACAAAACGGATCTTCTTCAGCTCATTAAAATGTGTAATATCCCTGTTGCGGCCCTCATACTGAAAGGATTGGATACCCCTGAACTACTGTAGAGGTCGTTCATGTCACACCAACATGTGGCAAGTCAACCGATCTACTTCTGTGTTAAATCTCTCATCACAGAAGGCTTCAGGCAGAAAGCTAGAACCAGAGCCAAACTCCTGAAATTAGTACTTTCATGTCACCTTTTCATTTTCTCCCAAAGTTAAAAATACAGTTCCCCATCGAGACAGACAGAGCTAGAGCTGCTTGAAAAGCTTGCTGGTCAACTTGAAATGACTCAAGTGATGAATCTGGTGTGTACTTTCCAGGGCTGGCTCTAGGACACAAACCTTAATAGTTTACCCAAAGGCTACCAGTGGTCATTTAAATCATCATAAGAGAACCACTTTCTTGCAAACACTGACACACAAATAAAAAGGCCAGTTACCTGATGTAGTGCATGAGTAGAAACCCCACAAACTTGTGCAGCCGTGATGTTTTGTTTTAATTGATACAATTGTGTTTTCAGCATCATTCAAAGAAAGGGAACAAGATCAGGAAGTAAAAAACCAAACAAAACAGTGGGATGGAAAATGGGTAGAATAGGGAGGGGTTGTAGCTGGCAAGGAAACCAAGCAAGAGCTTCATATAAACAGGTTGTATAGAACCCTTTCTATTTTTATGAGCATGTGGGTTATATTTTTGAGGCTTGATCTCATGTATGACTGCACCTCAAATGACAGCTTGTGTGCATCTTCCAGCATTGCAAATATGATCACCAATAAAGCTGTGTCCCGGTGCAAAGGCTTTTTTCCACCCTTTCCTATGCTGTGATTTTTTTGCCCCAGTTTTGACATGGAATGGGAAAGAGACATACATTCCAAATATTTGCATTGCATTTCATTCCAGCATCCTGTGCTCAGCTGATTTCCCCAAAACACAACAACTTTCTTTCTCCTCATGAGGAATAACTGTTGGTGAGAAAGCAGCCAAGCCACTTGACTTCATGCCCAAGCGAGCAGTCACCTCATCTCCAAGCAGCATGATACAGTACTTCGCTATTGTTCCAAAGCAAAAGTTTCTTTGTGATCCAAGATAAAGGGAAGCTTACTCTCAGGAAAAAGCAGATATGTCTACCACTCCTTATTTCCTTGCTGCTGCTGCTGCTCCTTGGTCCATTCCCATTCTGTGAAAGGCTGTGATCTCACACACTAGGATGGCACTCTCCAACTCCAATTATTCCCTGCTTCTCGGATTCCCATCCACATTTCCCATTCAAGGCTTATTCACAGGGTATAATAATGGCGACAGCAAAACCAAGAAGCAAGAAATGGGAGGAGCTGCCAACATTACATGCTACATATTAAGCAGGGGTTCTTTCCCATTGTAATCCCTGGAATAGGTGTTTGTCTAACACTGGTGCCACATGGCAGAAAAAGGGAAAAAATGCCAGTACCTTGGGTTCAAGATCATTGTTACTGGGGCTCCCCAAGGCGATTCAGCTGGGACTACACACTTATCTGATGCTTTTTGAAGGACTTACACAATACAGCAACTTACAAGACTGCGTTCTTAGTGGACAATTCTTAATACCTCAAGGAACAATTCTCAAGTTCCTGCTACAGGCAGAGGGTTGGACTAGATGACCTTGTAGGTCCCTTCCGACTCTATGATTCTTAAGTGCAGCCTTTGCATGGCTGCTCTGCCTATCTTTCTCCTGTATCCCAAAATATTAGCCAGAAGAGGAGGATAAAGGTAGTTTGCAGACTGCTGCTAAACACTGTAAAGACAGAACCTGTAACTAGTGCAGACCGACCATTAAAACAGAAGTGCTCCCACTTTTAAAGAAAGCTATTAGCTTCATTGCCTGAAAGCAAAGAAAAGTTACTTTGCCAAGAACTAAATTGTACTTTGAGACACAGAGAAGATACCGCTTTACTAATTTGTTTCCAACACTGTGGTGCAATATCCCACACGATTGGGGGTGGGGGAAGGAAATGCTTCACTTTACAGTTTGAGCCAAGTGGAAAGAGGCAGTCTTGAACTACTGTACAGGGAATGCACTTACTTGAGAGGCTTCCAGACAGATTTTATATGTGCCACTTTTCAGTGCTTTTGAGTCTTTCCTTCACTGGAACTTTTAAAAAGTCATTAGGTGGCCATGGATTTATAACTTCATGTCAGCTTTTTTGCATTTTTTGTCTCCTGTGAATGGATATGTTCTACCCAAAGTGCTTTGAGTCTTTCACTGACAACCCAATCCTATCCATGTCTGTTGTTGTTGTTCAGTCGTGTCCGACTCTTTGCGACCCCATGGACCACAGCACGCCAGGCCTCCCTGTCCTCCACTAGCTTCCGGAATTTGCCCAATGTCATGTTCATCACTTTGGTGACACTATCTAACCATCTCATCCCCTGCCGCCCCCTCCTCCTTTTGCCTTCGATCTTTCCCAGCATGAGGGTCTTTTCTAAAGAGTCCTCTCTTCCCATTAGGTGGCCACAGTTATCCATGTCTACTTAGACATAAATCCCATTGTGGGATGGGCCACCAGCTAAAAGTGCAGTACTAGCAGCAAAATAGCCAGGGGTGAGCCAAGGAGCCCCATTTCAGGTGGTAGGGCTTTCCCTGGGGGAAGGGGATGAACGTCCCCTTCTCCCAAAGAGCCTCCTGTAGCTGCAGGTTGCAGCGCTAACCATTTTGGTACCACTGCTCCTATGGGAGCCGGGCAGTTGCCCGGGCACTGCTCCTATGGGGAGCCGGGAGTGGGTTGCCCATTGGGAAAAGCTTTGTTTGGGTGAACATGGCAATGCACATTAACTGAAGTGAGGCATAGGAGATTCTTCTGTAATCACTGAAGCTTCTTGACGCCAACAGTCACTACACAAGTACAATGGTAAGTTTAAGGACTGGACCACTTCACCTGGACCAGAGAATTTCAGGCCAGATCTATCTGTGTGTCTGCGGGTGATGTGTTCCAAAGAGTTAAGGTTTCTAAAATTCCAGGAGTTCATTTGCCTTGATAGAAGCAATGTGCACATCAGCTTAACACACAGGCCCGCATCTCTTTGATTAGCATCTAGGACATCCAACAAACAAACCAGAAAATCTGACATTTCCTCAGACATTTCCAAAGGTGAGGCTGTGCCCACAACTCCAGTGCAATCTACAGGTTATCTGCATTCCAATCTGAGATAGGTTGACTCTGGTGTATGGATACGGGCTGCAGCCTGACAAGAGCCCAAAGAGGGGTAGATGCTATCAAAACATTTCTCATCCTGCTTCTTTTCAACAGACATTACTGAGTCTGGTCTGAGTCTGAAATGAAAGCATTCCACTTCAAAATACTGAGCGCAGACATAATTAGAGGGAATGAACAATCTGTAATTGCAGGGCCTAATTGTTCAAAACAAACAAAAAAGCCACGATAACTGTAATAACGCTTTGAGTGCGTAAAGTGTGTTCATGTGTTCAATCCTGGTGTTACTTTACACTTACAGGGTGGTTGTAAGGTCAAGTACTTTTATTCCTGTATTTCAGTTGGAGAGTTGAGCTGAAGGGGGACTGGTTTGCCTAAGGCAACCTAGTGAATTCGCAGCAAATGAGAATAAGAACTTGCTTGGTCCAGAGGCATTGTGCTACATATGCTTTAAAAACATGGCCTGGTCCAAGGATAGGGAAGGCGATTATAATAGGAGTAGTGGTGAGGTGTGCCAAGTTGCCAGCTGAGATCAGTTGGACATCAGGAAGTATTTCTTACTGTCTGACAATGAACAGATGGCCGAAGGAGGTGGTGGATTCTCCCTCACTGGAGACCTTCAAGCAGAGGTTTGGCACCTATTGGAGATGCTCTAGGAGGACTTCCTGCTACAGACAGTGGGTTGGACTAGATGACCTTGTAGGTCCCAACTCTATGATTGATTCTATGACTGTTTGTCCTCTCTTTACTGTATTGCGTTCAAAGTTAGCACACTGAGTCATACAATGCAATGCTAGTTCATAAGCTGAGATAAGTTCAGCTTCAGCCAAACTTGCTCAAGTCAAAGTTTCTCACTAGCTACAAGAGGCTGCATGACATTATTGCAGGCAACAAGCTAGTAGTCAGCCTGGCCTATGACTTGAGATAATTCTAAGCCTTGACTTAATACAGGCTTAGGCTAACTTGATCTGCAGCCATTATGGCTATTGCATAATACAGCCTATCCTATTTATTGAATTTATGTACCGCTTTTCTAAAATGCAAAGCAGTTCACAAATTTTTTTAAAACCCATTAAAATAACATATTTTATGGTTGTTTCTTCTTTATGTTAATGGTTTTCAATTTAATTAAAATTAAAATAGACAAGAAGAAACAACCATAAAAGAGCAGAACAGCACCAATATAAAACAGAACATGAGTTTTACACTAATTTGAGTAAAAAGGGGGAATCAAGGGAAACATGAAATGCCACTCAGTGTTGTCCCACCCTATGGCTCCCTCATCTGGCATTTTCCCCCTTCTAAAACAAACAGCACACATGATCATGACATCACAGTGCTACATAGCCAATCAGATTTGGTTATATGACCTTGCAAAGCAAACAAAGACTTTGGGGCGGGGGAGCTGGGGCATATTGGCATGCCCCAGTAGCTGTTAGGGTTCTCTTCCAGACCCCACAGTGGATACCTGAAACCATGGATATTGGGGACACCTTTTTAAAGATAGGGGAACATCAGTGGTTTTGCTGTAACAAGGTAAAAAAAATTTGATTGTTCTATCTTTTTAATAGGCTCCCAGTATCCCTTGTATCTGTGGATAACTGAAACAGTGGATGCTAAGTCAGTAGATACACTGTCGTAGGCACTGGCAGTTCAGTTATCCACTAGAGCAGTAAGACAAAGAACACCGGTCCAAATAGCTTAGCAGTGGGTGATATTTCCTCTAATCCTCTTCACAGCATTCACTTTGATGCCTTTCAAGCTTTGCAAAAAAGGATTGCCGGGTGTACGGAGACTATTGAGTATAAAGATATTGAGCCCCTCCTGTTATCATCCAACTCTATTCATGCACGAAACAAACCAGTTGGTGAATAACCAAGACAGGTATAATTCTGCAGAAGGACAGAAGAAAGGAGCCAGTGTTTAGCAGGTAGAGACAAAAGACATTTTTCCTCCAGGGCACTATCCCAAGGGTCAGATTCCATTCATGTAGCTCAGCCGCCAAACTCTTCTGGCTGCACATCAGAAGATGTGCTTCGAAACAAGGACCAGATTTGGGATTCTGCAACATTCAAACTCAGGTGCATCGCCAGGCATGCCCTATCCAAACTTTTGGAAGTGTGCTGAATGCAGTGAGCTATCTTCAACTGATGCATCAAATTTACCCATTATGTAGAAGGACAACAAGTTCTTTCATTTTCAAAATGATGCTCCAAGCCTGATGCATGTATACCCAAGGATTAGTCCCATTGAAACAAATTAACATACAGCCAAGCAAGCATAAATAGGATTGGCCACTAAGATCTCCAAAACTGAGAACCTTCATCATGCCTTATTTGGAGAGGATCCCTTCTCCCATTAGGTAGATAGGTTGCAACACTGGGTTATTTCAATACTGGGTTGTATAACACTGGATTATGCAAAGGAAGGTATAAGGACATAAGAGCCCTGCTGGATCAGGCCAAAGGCCCATCTAGTCCAGCTTCCCATATCTCACAGTGGCCCAACAGATGCCTCAGGGAGCACATAAGACAACAAGATGCTTGCACCTTGTTGCCACTCCCCTGCATCTGACATTCTGAAGTAGCCTACTACTAATGTAAAGAGGTTGCACAATCCATCATGGCCTATAGCCCACAATGGACTTTTCCTCCAGAAATCTGTCCAATCCCCTCTTAAAGGCACCCAGGCCAGATGCCATCACCACCTCCTGTGGCAAGGAGTTCCACAGATTAATTGTAAAAAGTAAAAAGAAGCTGGGTAAAAAGAAGTATTTACTTTTTAAGGAACTTTATAAGGTATAAATGTTGCTTAACAAAATTAGCACACGTTGACATCCACATCCACATCCTAGACCCATGTATCTGAATGCATACTGCACATATGCATTTTAGTGCTTGGAAAGGCTTCTGACCACAGCTGAGCAAATAAGATACAAATCTGCAAGTCAACAGTTTTGAAACACCTAGTTAATTTCAGCCTTCATTAGCAACTCACAATCTAGGGCAGGCTCATAAGAATTAAAATGAAATGAAAAATAGAATGCTGAAAATGAAGCAATTCCCTGAACTGCTTCAGAGAAAGCTTGAAGTATCCAAAACACAGATACATGCTATTCACAAAAGTCTTCGTCTACAAAATCTACACCTCCGATTACCTCAGATACTAGTTTTTCAGCAGCTTTCCCAGGCAATCAAATCTCAGTAACTCTTGACACAAAATCAGTATTCATTTGAAGTAGTATATGTATTCCCCTTGAAGCTCCAGAAATGGAACCAAAAACAGGAGCGCACACAGCATTGGCAAGGCACAAAAAGATAGTGTCTTTTGAGTCCAGCTTCTGCTGGCGACAGGATGGGGAGAAAGATACCACCAAGTTATTTTCGATACTACCATTGAGTAGTAAAGGCACAACCAGTAATTTACATCTCAAGAAGCTCCCATTCAAATCTGTGCACATAGAAGTCTCTCTTCTCCAGCTCCTTTGGGCCTTCAGACTTTTAGCAGGAACAACCAGTTCAGACAGATTTAAAAAGGTGAGGCCACCTCATCGAGATTCTAAAAATTCCTGTTGCAAAACATTCATTTTAGCCACTGCAGCTTGCTGAGCAGTCACTGTTGCCCATCCCCAAATGCCTCTCCTTTGACTTGAGAGGTGATTGCAGAGAATTCTGTCCATGCAATTCCTACCACTACCTTCCGTTGTAGCCAGCCATTAACTGAAATGGCTGGCTACAACTGGGGACTTCAACCCCAAGACAACCCGACCAATATTCAGCATCTGGCCAGGATGCTCAAGAGACCCAAGAACAGCAGGGGAAGAAAGGAGACTGATGAAAGCAGAGTTTTCCTCTCTCTCTTCCCTGTCGTCGTCATCTTCTTCTTCTTCTTCCTCCATCATCATACTCCCCCAGCAAGGTGAAGTCTGTTCACATCCACTGAAGAGCAAAAGAGATTGCTGGTGATGAACTGAGAGCATTGAACTACCCTATTATCTTTTTGGTCCTCTTGTCATTGGGTCATACAATGCCAGAGGCGTACCTTGGCGAAACGGCACCCATAACACAACATTATAATGTTGTGATGTCATGACGTTGAGGGGTACGACTTCTCTCAGCCGTGGCTTGGGCAATTTTGCCCAAGCAGAGGCCCAGAGAAGCTATGTGCCTCCCTGGCTCAGTAAGTCAGGGAGATGTGGCTTCTCCCAGCTGTGGCCCAGGCAATTTTTCCCAAGCAGGGGCTGGGCAAAGCGGCAAGAAGTCGAACAGCCCCTTTACTTGGCTTCTTGTGTCAGGAAGCCGTGGGGGGGGGCGGTGGCCTCTCTTCCCTGGGGTGGGTCTGCACCCATTGCTTCCGGAACTGCTCCATTTAGGAGCAGTTCGGAGGCAAGGGGCGCATTGCCTCTTGAGCACCATAATGGGGGAGTGAGATGCAAACAGTGCCCCTAGCAAACAGCACCCATTGCTCTTGCCCCCCCCACAGCACCCTAGATATGCATCTGTACAATGCTTATGCTGTGCAATACAATGCTTATGCAATACACTTGACAGTGTAGAAGAGTGAAAAGAGAAAGGTCCCATGTGGCAACAAAATCCCTGCATGTAAAACAGCAGAGAGGAAAAATACAGGCACGCACACACCGTATTCACAGATCTCGTGCCTGTGGTTCACAAATCTCCCCCAACGTACAAGTGACTTATCTGGTCTCCTGGGTCTGGATGTTTCTGTGACGTCTGCAAATGCTACCAGGCAGCACTAACTGGAAGAAGGTTGGAAGGCTGAAAACAGTGCAACACAGAGTTCATAGACCTTAGCATTGCATTGTTTTCAGTCCTCGTAAGTGTAAGGATTTGCAGACAGCATAGAATGAGTCATTTGTGTGATGAAGGGGGTGGTGGAATTTGTGAACTGCTTCTTATAGGGTTTGGCGTTATCTGTGATTTCCAGTATCTGTGATGGCAGCTGGAACCTATTCCCCACAGATAAAGAGGGATGCCTGTATTCCTATAATAGTCAATTTCCTTTTCAGCCACATCCATCCCGCTATCAGGACTATCTTCAGATTATGGATAGGAGCGAGTAACCCTGGTGGACTTGACATTCTGATTCCAATACTGGCCAGTTTTTAAACATCCCCAAGGAAACAGTCCTTTCCTATTGTTTGGGTCATAACTCTGGTATTCAGAGAGAAGTGCTGCCTTCTGAATTTGCTTCTGTAAATAGAGGGACGTCCACAACAATCACCACTGAAGACTTGTATGCAGACAGGTGGCAGAAGTACTTGTTTGAAGAGGGAGAAAAAAATGAAACTACATCTGTATCAAACCTTTACAAGGTTATGTGGTGCATAATGCTAGTAACTGCAGAATGTGTAGACAATGGACAAAATTGACAACATGTTGATACTGTATAGGCAGGATAACTGCATCACCACAAATGACATTTCCATACATATTCTGGCAACTCCTGTGATTAGCCCTGCTTTCCAGCTTAGATAGTTGGATGATGAAAGCAGATGATGGAAAGCAGATGAAAGAAAAACGCTCAGTGCAACGATATTAACGCCGCAACTTAGGGAGCAATCCTAACCTGGACTTAGGCCAGCACAGTAAGGCCAGCAAAGTTTGGCTGGCACAAGGGCCATCATAAAGTTTGTTTGGACCACTCTTGGAGTCAGGGAGGATGGCGCTTGTCTGTGTGCTGGCCTCTCTGACACCGAGAGTGGTCAAAACATACTTTACAGTGTCCCTTGTGCAGGCCAAACTGTGCCAGCCTACCTCCAGGTTGGGATTGTGCCTTTAAAGAATTGGAGACCATCAGGATCTCCCCCCTTTCTTTCCCTCCCCCAGAGAGACACACATAAAAGGAGGGCAGAAAACTAGAAGCAAAAAGGTGGCTGGAGATGGAGGAAAAAATACTAGAATGAAGAGGACATATGGCAGGGGGAAGCTTCCTCTTCCTGTCTCTGCTCTACAACATTGCTCAGCCTCACATGGCTACTGATCTCTGCACTTAACCAGAGGAAGGTTCATTTTTTTCAGTTTTAGCAAACTCTTTCTGGTAGTCTCCCCATCTTTCTGGTTCTCTTTACTGCTGGTTTACCCATGTTCTGCATCCTCCTGTCTATGTAATTTGGGGTACAGGGCATGCACCTGGTGTCTAGATCATGCTCAATTCAAGGCTCTCATCTGGAAAAGCCTAGAGCAGTGGTTCTTTTAGCACTGGGACCCACTTTTTAGAATGACAATCTGTTCAGGACCCACTGGAAGAGATGTCATGGGTGGAAGTGATGTCATTGTGCTGCCAGGGCCTGCTGTTTTCCTGAGAATGCCGCCACCAGTTGGGTTATTTCTCAGCCATTTTACAAAGTGAATCAGAAAGGGGGAAAAAAGCCCATTTACAACCTTGACACAAGCAAAAAATAAAATAAAAAAAAATCACACAGCCTTCCCCCTTTCCAGAATTCCAGATTGTCAACATGGCTACTCTAGGTGCTTTGCATCCCACTGAAACTGGCTCACAATCCACTGGTGGATCTTGACCCACAGTTTGGGAACCAATGGCCTAGAGCAAGGGGCATGGCAACCCCCTGCTTTGCACAATCCACACTAATTGTTCTTAGCCATAGGTCTTGCTACAGTAAGGCCTTCCTATGCTAAGGAACTCCATTCTTACTCATAGCTTCCACCCTAATTTGGAAAATATTTATAAGCAAGCCAAAGATCTGGGAGTTATTACAGAAATTAGCAGAAGCTAAAACTGTGTAGCAGTGGTTCTCCTGCAAGGAGAGAAAACGATTTGCACACCCAAATGTCTCTTTACACACTCACATCTTTTAATTATTGCCATATGGAATGCCTCTTCTTGCATGCTCTGAATTAGAGGCATATATCACTTGAACATTGAAAAACATAAGCTTCACATTCATTTTTGCCCAGAAAGCCAACAATCTTTTCAGTGCCAATTATGGACACACACATCCCAAAAAAAGAATTAAACAAAATTGCTAAATGATCATATGAAAATTATGCAAGGGCTTTTCCCATCTCTTGTGCTTATACCATTTCTGATCTGACAGGCATCTTAAACTCGCTGAATATATATTGAGATAAAGACATGCAGGAACTGAAGCAATTACAATGCTGAATTTGGAAAAAGAAGTAATTTCTTAAATTATTTTGACAGATGCTCTGAACATCCTTGTTTCAATACAGGAGGGAGTTCGACAACTGCTGAACTCCAAACTTTGCAAGTGGAAAAAGGCATCTAGACTAGCCAGTGTGTATGTCTAGTTTGACTTTATTTTTGGCAGACTGCTGAATTCACTTTTCCATAAGGGCCAAAATCTGCCAAGACTGGAATAATGTATTTCAGAGTACAACTAGCCCAATAGAGTGCATTCCAGTTGTAACACAAGCCTGCAAAATTGAGGATCAGAATAACGTTTTTCTTTGATGGTTTCACACAAATTTGATGTGCAGATTCAAAAAATTGTATCGATTCTGCCATTTCAGGCCTCATTTCAGATATGGCATAGCCTTGTTAATGAATGGTTCAAGCAGTCACCTTGCAAGATAGCCATGGCGTAGGCTTCCTCACGGGAAGGAAGTTGACAAGAAAGCTGCTTGAACCTTTCACTAATGAGGGTAAGTCATATCTCCAAAGCTAGATATAAAAGGGCAAAACTGATGCCATTTATTTTATTTTTAATTAACACTCCACATATACCCAGGAATAGGACTCACTTTTAAGACAGCAAAGCGTGGGTTGGCCTGTTAATTTCCAGGAAATTAGCAGGGTTAGCTGAGATGACTACAAGGATCAGGTAATAGAACTTGCAAAGTTCAACATTTGTTCCTCATTTCTCATAAGCCTGGCACAGTCTTAGAGACCAACACTTCATCCTGCCTTGCTGTATGCAGAATGCAGCACAACCAGGAAGAGAAGCATCATGCTTCATTCTGTAACATGCTTTGACAGGTGGAGGACTGGGAAAAGGCTGCAGGTGGCTCAGAAAGCAGCCTACAAGCCTGGAAACATAGTCGTTTCGTTCTGATAAGCTAATTTTTAAAAACATTTCTATTTAAAAGGCATCCGTGGTATCCGTTGTCCGCAGTGGGGCTCGGAACAGAACCCCCTTGGATACCTGTACCTAGAGGCAATGATTTTGATAACAAAGATATAGAATTAAAGAACACTAGTTGGGAAATAGAGACGGCGCTGTACTTAGAAAAGAGGATACCAGGAGGAATTCCTATTAGAATCTCCTTGGATAACCTATGAATGAGTTTCATGCAGGACCAGCTTGTGAATGAGGTTTAGATGAGACAGCATGGTTGTGCTGTCTTAACAGCAGCAATTCTCCTATAGAGCAGAGCTAGCTCAGTTTACTTCCTTGTTATGTACTCAGCAGCCTTATTTGCATAGCACCAGTACACATAGCCTTTTACAGAGAAAAGCAAGCAGAATGACTGGTCCAAAGAGCTTATGCCACATTTCAACAGGGAAGAACAAGGGAGAGAAACAAGGAAGGAAGAGATCCAAGTGGAAGAACATACAGGAATGTAGTACTATGTCCAGTATTTAGAGCTTCAGGATAGAAAGACACAGAATTAAGCTAAAGGCATCATGGAAGGGGGTACACATACAAAAACAGAGAAGCTCCTTCAGCACCTGCACAACCACCACTTTGCTGTTAAAAACAGAGAAGCCATCTTCAAGCAGATACTCTTCAATTGTTGATTTAAGTCAGAGAACTGCATACACAGGAAATGTTTATGGATTTTATTAGGTATAGCCTTGGCTGGCCTTCAGAGGGCTCGGCACACAATAGTCAGAGCAGCGGCCAAAGTCAGTATGAGTTCTGACCCTAAAAGGGGCTGAGATGATCTCTGGTTTCATTCCCAGGATAATTTTTCTATGCAGTGGAAGTCAGATATGCCACCCTTGAAAACACAGGAATGGGAGAGGCAAGGAACACACAGTTTGAGGAAACCTTTGGCTGGCCTGCTGTGGAACATTTGTCTACAGTGCAGTTGGGCCTCATTCATGTAACATCCTAAAAGTAAATTGCAGTCCACATGCCAGAGAGAACAGTGGCTATGCACTTGCCTCCTCATCTCACAACACTGATAATTTACACTAAACATCACAGAGGATCAAAGAGAAGACGCAGATAATTCCTACCTGAAAGAATGAATATAGCCACAGCCTTAACATCACTACCTCTTACGAAATTCCACTTACAAAGTTTCCTACTTTTCTTCACACAGATGCAGCATGGAAGTTGGTCTCTGCTTCAAGAAAACAAGCATCAGAGTGTTAAATGGATGTTTTCATCATGCATCAAAATTCAAAGGACATACCAGGAAATCCCACAGCATGTATTCAACCCCTTTACTGTAGTTGAGACCCAGAAAACGGGTACCATGTTGGATCTTAATGTTGTAGCAGGGTGGTGAAGTAGCCTATATAGACCTATGATTTCTGAATTCAATAAGGTTTTAGCGTGCACACGTGCACTAAGAGTGGCAGTACAGCTTGATGGGAAAATATATACAGTATCTCCCTTTCCATTTCACATGATGCAGGAGGTGTGGTCTGGAGGTTAAGCTGCGCCTTGATAGAAGAAACTAAGTGGGGAGGGGGGGGAAACCCTGTACTGGCCATGATTTGGATGGGACAGCAACACAAGTAATAAGCAATTGTGAGAGCCACAAGGATTTGCTGTTGATCATGGGGCTGTGAGAGGGCAAAGGAGTCAACTGTGATAAGTAGCTGAGAGATGGAGGTTAGCTGCCAAGAATGAATACCTGGCTGATCTGTGGCTGCTCCTGTTGGAAGCTCAGAAGGAATGTGTCAACAAAAGAATGATGGCCACACAGGAAGGAAAACATCTGGAAGTGAAGAGTTCTATGAGTTTATCATAGAACAGCATTTCTCAAACTGTGGGTCAGGACCCACTTAGTGGGTCAGGACCTGATGTGAGGTGGGTTGTGGAAAGCTGGGAGCAGCCATCTTGGAAGCTGCAGACCTTCTTGCTATATGCCTTTTGTGAATTTTAACTGATTTTTTAGGAGAGGGTTTTTCAACACTTTGTTTTTAGTTCAGTGCTTTTACATCATATTTTGTCCTCATCTTGCTTTCTGTTAGGGATGTTTCCTGGTTGTGCAATTGCTGAAGTCCAAGAATGCCAGTGTGCATTCCAGGAGTGTCATTTGATACGTCTCAATGATGGACTTCCTGCTTGATGATATCACTTCTGGCTATGACATCACTTCCACATTCATGACATCACTGGGATCCGGTGGATCCCAAAATTAGTGGGTCCATTCTAAAAAGTGGGTCCTGGTCTAAAATATTTGAGAACCACTGTCATAGAACATTAATTGTGAAAACTCCATTTGTAAAAAGGGGGTTGGTGACAACCTGCCTGTGAGAACTGAAGTTCACCCCATTCCTTTGCCCCCTGTTCCCAGGGTCAACAGCATTTACTGCACACTAAACACACTTTAAAAGGCACATTATGCTTTGTTTAAAGCAGCTTCATATGTTCACTGATCCTACCATGTAGCTCTGATACTCTTCTCCCAAGGGTGACATTCTGTGAGGGTGATTGTTACTACTGTATATTAGTGTCCCTGGCACCACCAAATCCTACCCCCATCCCAGTTTGGGGGGTGGGGTAAGAGAAGTGAGAGTACACACAGAAAGCTGGAAAAAAAAAGACAAAGCAAGGAAGGCAAAAGCCCAAAAGTCACTGGACAAATATGCTTCAGGTATTCAGCATTTCCACACTTGAACCAGAATCTGGACTGCTACGCTCAATCATTGAGACAGAAAATAAAACATGTCACAGGGTAAAAGCCAATTGCCTTCTAAGCAGGATGCCAGGTGCTTAATGAGACTTAGAAGCTGTGCAAGGCCCAAATACCATTTGCGATCAGGACACAACCCACAACATGACTTTTGAACCTTGCTGAGGTAAAGTCAAATAGAAAATAGCTAGATGAACAATTGCGTAAACAAGGCCTGTGTTACCTGAAGAAAAAGTGTATTTGAGGAGTTATGCAGACACACACGGCTGATTTACATACCACAGTAAAAGAGGCAATACAAATTAAAAGTACAGATTATATTAAACAATATAGTATTTTATTTCCAGGATCCCTTAGGCATTCCATGTTCATGTTGACATTCAGCCGTTTACTTCCTCATGCCTCTTCCAAGTAAAACACCAAAGAAAAATCTGTGCACACCAATATCTCCAGTACATTATTATATAGTAACTGACTAGAAACATTAATGTATTTCCCATCTAATGACACACAGCACTCCAGAAGTATTATGGATCCCTTTTCTTCTCAGACATGGGAAAAAGGTTTAAACAACTGTAAATGGAGGCGCTCTTGAGAGTTTGCCAGCTTTTGCATTCAGGATCAACTTAAGGCTGCATTTATATTAACACAGCCACAGGGGCAGGACTGTATTATCCATAAGGCTGACTAGGCTTAAGCCTGGGGGCCCTGCAGGACTAAGGGTCTGCCAATGTTCTTGCTAACGTGTCCCGATATTGGGACACAAGGTCTGAGTTGTGCCCTGTTGCTTGCGGCAGGCCACAGGGAGCCAAGCCACTCTGCCCTGGCCACGGGAAGCCCAGCTGCGGTGATGCAGAGCTCCCGCAAGAACCTGGCCCACCGTTACAAGGACAAGGGGGTGTGCCTTTCTTTTGGGAGGCAGCCCAGGGCTATATTAACCCATGGCCAGGTTAGTACTTGAGGGTGCCCAAAAGTGCCAGAGGCCCAGGAGTGCCTGAAAGCCTAGGGGCCTGGCCATTGGTTAATGTGGCCCTGCACAGGGGTGTTACTTTTCAAGCTGCCTCACTCCTCTCCCACTCCAACACTGGTTTCTCCCCCCCCCCCGGACTACTGTCAAGTCCGAGTCCAACTTCCCCACTGGGTTTCATATATCCTGCTGAAGGAGAACAAACTAGATTAAGCATTTATTTCCACCCTGAGGGCAGGGACCCCCAAGGAGGTCGTGAGCCAATTTTCAGGGGGTCACGGAGAGCTTGGCACCACAACCTCGGAAGCTTCTTTTGAACAACTATCTGCCGCCATCTTGAAAGCTTAAGAATGTGGCTAGTGAGAATGTGAGGAGGAAGAGTGAGAACCTGGGTATTAGCGGTTGTTGTTGGAGCAATCATTTGTGATCCTTTGGTGGCAAGTATGCTTTCTTTACTATCTTAAAGGTATTGTCCTCCCGGCACCTGCTGGGGCTTCTTTGCAAATTAACATTGCAAAACTTAGCAGTTGGGAACAGTGGAAATTTCTGGCTAGGGAACAGGCATCCCTATTTAACTGCCAATTATTCTGGCTGCACTGCAATTATTCTAGCCCTGCCTTGGGCTCATCTTGGAGTATGCGTGTGTGACTTCCCTGTGCATGCCTAGGTGAGTCTCAGCACTAGGGGAAGGGGAACATAAATACACCGAAGACTATAAAGACAATTTGGCTTCACCATCTTGATCAGCTATGGCTAGGAGTGGGGATTTTTTGGGATATTTTTTCCAATTTTTTTTGATTAAAATAGCAAATTGTGGTGTTTTGTGTTTTTATCCAAATTTTCATTGCCTATTGTCCAAACAGTGCAATAAATAAGGATGAATGGCCCTACAAAGGCAAGCAATTACTGGCATGCGCAAGCATGCACACACACACCAGCCTGAAATAACCTGCTCAAAAGTTCCCAAGCTACACTCTGATTGCTGCTTGGAACGTCAAGAAACTGTTACTTACTACTTCCCCATTCCATTATTCAACCCCAGAATGGACTGTGAATGATGAACATGTGTGTTCATGCAAGTTTAAGCAAGCTTCTTCCTGTTTCTGCCACTCCTCCTCCTGAACCCTTACTGAAAGCTATTTGTTGATTCCTCAAAACTGTGTCAAAAATAAGCAAAAGCGGTGTTTTTTGTGTTTTGACCTAATTTTCATTTAATGTAGCATTTTCAGTAGAAATTATCATTATTTAGCATTCTGTGTTGATCATAAAAAAAATCCCTAACTTTGGCATAAAAAAGTTAATGTGTTCTGTGCAATGTTGTTCTCGGTGCTGAATGAACCACTGAACTCAAATATCATGCAGAGACAAAGCATTCAGAACATTCTAAAAAGGATTTTGAAATTCTTTTGGCTTTCAAAAAAGTATGATTGATTAAAAACCAATCACTTTGTTTTTAACTTGGAGGAAAAATAGCTGGAGAAGCCCTGGAAGCCCATTCTTGAAGCCCCGGACTTACAAAAATGGCTGACTCAGATCAGCGCCGCGAACGACGAGGATTGCCGCCAGAGGGGCTCTCTTGCTCACACGGCGCGCGTGTAAAAGTTAATTTCAACGTCTTTAAGCATGCCTGCGTGTTCTGCATACGGGTGTGCGAATCGCTGAACAAAAATGGGATTTAATTTCCGCGGAAAGATTCATGTATTCACATTACATCGGTTCAATAAAACGACCGGTAATATTTTCAAAATTCTGAACATTAACAGACATTTTTTTTATGGGACATGGCCGTTTTATTTCTGCTTGTGTAGATTTCAAAAAATAAGTCTGTCAAAACAGTGCAATCCGAGTTAAAATAGACAGCATTTTGTCCGGTGTGTTCAGTAATATAATTCTGCGGAATTAAACTTTGGAATTGCATATTAACTCATAATTAGGTTACCAATGGTGTTTCTCCACGATCACACGTTGTTATTTTGGTAAGTTTTACTTCAGGAGTAAACGATTAAGTCCTAAACATCACGCGAAAACCCATTGGAAATGCTTGGAATGAGCAATGTTTTGTACGTACAAACATGGCCGCTAAGCCCGCCCCCTAGGCTTCAATTTGTTCCCATACATTCTAAAGGGAGGGCCACCCGTTGGTTTTTAATGACACTTTTTAATGACACTTCCTGCTTAATGACATTTCTTCTGGTCTCGGTCTTAGAGGGATCCTGACAGGTTATCATACCTAAAAAGGAGGTCCCGCTGCAAAAAAGATTGGGAACCAAGAACCACTGAACTTAAGCAACGCACCTCTCTATGTGCATACAGTTGGATAAATCTTGGGCTAACATTCCAACTAGCTAAATGGACTAGTGTTTAGTTGGTGATGAGTTTATTCTGATTTATAGGGACTATCTTTGAGTTTTATTATAGCAATTCGTATCTATTAGGTACACCACCTAATGGCCATTTCAAAGTGGTCCAAGAGGATGAATACTATAACTGCAATCCAAGTTGTTTTTTTTTTTTGGGGGGGGGGGGGGAGGCCAGGAACCTACACCACCACTCCTGTAATGGAGGCCTTGTGAAGCATGTAGCATGGCCAATGTCCAAACCAGACTATACAATGGTGCAAACACACATCCATTAGTTCTTGACATGTCCAGCTTTATATTACTGTGCACACCGAGTTCTCAGCCAAGAAGTATCAAGATATGCAATACTAACAAGAGAGAAGCAGAGTAGGTTCTTCATTCAAATCCAAGCAAACATCCCACTTGTACAAATCAATTCAAACCTGCGCAATATAGTGCAAGTTGGCAAGCGAGAGGCATACCGAGGGGAGATATAATAATGCGTTACAATCATAACATGCGGTGAAAGATTAACTGAATGAGAAACAGATAAACAGCTTAGTATGTTCAAGGGTCAGGCAATTGTAGAAGAAAACAAATTCACATATGTAAGCTAGCAAGGAAGTAAGATGATATTTAGTGGACTAGAATGGATACAACTTGTTGTCTTATGCACCCTCTGAAACAACTGATGGGCCACTGGGATACACAAAGCTGGACAAGATGTGCCTTTGGCCTGATCCAGCAGGGCTCTTCATATGTACAATTTAAAGAGGATCTGGAGCCCAAATATTTTCTCCTCATTGGAATCAAAATTATCCATACTCAGAACACTCCCATCATCATATATCTGGAATTACATGTAAAGAGGGGTGCAGTAAGATGCCCCTGACAGCCTCTTTTTAGCAGGTCTCCTGAGCTTCACCATCTTGAATTGTGTGTGATCTCCCACAATTCAAGATGGTGGTGTCCAGGAGAACCAGGCAATGGCACACCATGACAGAGCATCATGACTGGGGCAAATTTGGGAACTACTACGATATAAACTGTCCTGGAACAGAACGAGACTTCCAAGTAGACAGGATTGTACTGCTAGAGAAGTAAACCATTCCCTATAGCAGTGGTTCTCAAATCTTTTAGCACTGGGACCCACTTTTTAGAATGGCAATATGTCTGGGACCACCAGAAGTGATGTCATGACCAGAAGTGCTGTCAATGAGATGCCAGAGCCTGCTGCTTTCCTGAGAAGGCAGCAGTGAGTTGGGTTATTCCTCAGCCATTTTCCAATAGCAAAATAAAACAAAAAGAAAAAAGCCTATTTACAACCTTGACGACAAGCAAAACAACCACACAGCAGCATCCCATCTTTCCGTATTTCAATAGGGCTGCTCTAGGTGCTTTGCAACCCACTTGAAATTGGCTTGCGACCCACAGTTTGGGAACCACTGCCCTACAGTAGACTGACTAGTACATGAAACTAAAGCATTGCTTGACCAGATAGGAAACTCCTTCTCTGCCTCAAATGCTTAAGTACCAAGAGAGGCCCTCTACAATTACTCCAACAACTTTCCTAATTAAGCTAATGCCAATACATCCTTATTTTGTAAGGATAAGCATCCTCATGCTGTTCCGGGCCCAATTCAAAGTGCTAGTTTTGACTTTTAAAGCCCTTTACGGCTCGGGTCCGGGGTATTTGAGGGACCGCCTTCTTCCATATAATCCAACCCGTACTCTTAGATCATCTGGGGGGGCCCTCCTGACTGTGCCGCCACCAGGAGAAGTGAGAGGGGTGGCGGCCAGGAAGAGGGCCTTTTCGGTGGTGGCCCCCCAACTCTGGAACACCCTCCCCTTAGAATTGAGAACTGCTCCCTCTTTGTTTATATTTCGGCGGGGGCTGAAGACCTTTTTATTCCAAAAAGCTTTTAATTGTTGACAGGCTGGCTGGTTATTATAACCCACGGGGCTTGTTGTTTTTATATTGTTTTTAAATTTGTTTTTAATTGTGTTCTTAATTTTTGATTGTATTGTTTAATTCTGTTTTAATTGTTTTTAATTGTGAATTGTTATATTGTTTTTATATCTATATTGTAATGCCGCCTTGGGTGCCTTCGGGCACAATAAGGCGGGGTACAAATCTAATAATAAATAAATAAATTTTCCTAGCGATGTCCAAAATGGACAATTCCCACAAGGAACTGGAGTAGTAGTATCAACCTCAACCAGCAATATCTAGCACCAGGATGTCAAACAGGAGCCCTGGAAACCAGATGTGAGCTTCGGAAGTTCTTTATTCTCCCCTCAGGCTCTCCCAGCACCATCATCAACTGCTGAGCTGTGCTAAAGTGTCACTGCCAACAGGGCAGCCTAAATGATAATTGGGCTCTTTCATATCTTGAAAATATGGTTCAAGATTGGTGTATTTTCTCTTATCATTTGCAGCTACTGAGTTGCTAAATGCTTATTTCCAGTCATGACCTGCTTAATTATACCACTTCCTGCTTAATGACATCACTTCCTGCATCCTGAATGCTATTCGGCCCACCTGTATGAAACAAGTGATTGACAGCCCTGACCTAGCAGGTAATTCAGGTTGGTAGCTGTAAGGAAACTGTATTTTGACTTCCTGACACACTGAGCCATATGATTGTTTGCTGAATGAGACATAAAACTGTCACCATCCTTTAACTGCTAAAGTTTAGCATGAGCAGCAAGTTAGACAATAACAAAATTGATTCTGCAGATTTCTCCTTATATCTAATAAGATAGAAAGAAGAGCCCTACTGGATCAGGCTAAAGGCCCATCTAATCCAGCTTTCTGCATCTCACAGTGGCCCACCAGATGCCTCAGGGAGCACACAAGGCAACACGATGCCTGCACCCTGTTGCCACTCCCCTGCATCTGGCATTCTGAGGTAGCTTACTTCTAAAGTATGGAGGTTGCACTACTGAACATGGCCTGTAGCCTGCGATGGACTTCCAGAAATCTGTCTAGTCCCCTTTAAAAGGCACCTAGGCCAGATGCCATCACCACCTCCTGTGGCAAGGAGTTCCACAGCTTAATTACCCTTTGAATAAAAAACTATTTCCTTTCATCTGTTCTCACTCTCCCAACATTCAATTTTAGTGGATGTCCCCTGGTTCTGGTGTTGTGAGAGAGGGAAAAGAACCTCCCTCTATCCATCCCAGGCAGAATTTTGTATATCTCAATCAAGTCCCCCCTCTGGTTTCTATGATACAATGGTGATGCTCATGTGTCCATAACACAGCCTTATGCTAGAGACTTGGCAACACACCAATGGCAGCTGTTCCATTCAGACACAAGGCAGTCTTCTGAACCAGCTACAGCATTCACTTCACAGAGCTCTTTTTCCGTGACAAATCGCCATAAGCTCAAGTTTCTCTTGCTGTGTGCTTCACGCATACAAACACAAACGGTCAGCCATGGTGCGCACAAGTCTCACCCATCTCCAGGGCTGTCACCGAAGCCATTTAATACAGGATATGGTTTACATGCAAGACAAATCACCACTGTGGCAGACGTGAACTGCTGCTATGTGCAATCTCAATAGCAAAGCTTTTCGCTGGAACACTACAGTACAAGTTGGCAGGTACCACAAAAAAAAAAAAATACTCCTTGCTTCCACTACAAGATGGGGTCTGCTTTTTCCATCTTTTTAACCTGCCACAAAGAATGTCTACAATGACTCTTTTGGGGTTGATTCCTCCTCCCCAAGAAAAATCTTCCAGGAGACCAGTTACCACCTTCCTTCATGCTGCATGCTGTTCCTCCACTTTGTAGTCCGAGTACACCAACAACGCAGCTGTGCTATTCCCCACCCCCCAAAAAATCTACATCTTACAGCTGGCACACACATCACCCCGAGACAGGGCTGACATCTTCCCATTCATCTTCCCTGCTGACCTAAAATGCCACTTTCTTTTTGGTGCATCTTACAGCAACTGCAATGTTACAAAAGCTCCACACACTACAGTCAAGATTACTATGCAACTGCGACTGCAGTATTAAAGGGAAACTCACTTTATTCCGCGTGGGAGGGGGAGAGAAGAACTCTGAACTTTTGTTTCTGGTTGCAGTGCGGAAATCCCCCTCCGTTTTTCAACCAACAGTCCCTATCTGGAAAGCCCCTTTCCCTCCTGATACTGGAAAGCCTTCACCTATTGAACTTCTGCCTGTTACACAGCTGTTAAGCAAGAACTCTACCAGAAACAGGTGGGAAGCCTACATGCAGAGTTCTCTCTCTCCTCCCCCAGTACAAATCTCCCTCAAGTGCTTCAGAAAGCATTTACTCTCAAATTGAGGGGGGGGGAGAGAGAGAGAGAGAGAGAGAATTATTATTATTATAATGTTAAGGGAGAAGGAGATGGCAGGGCTTAAAAAGGAAAAAGCGAGCCGGGCGAGAGGGAAGTTTCACATGATTGTCAAGCTAGCACCCAGAAACAAGAGCCCCCTCCCCTTCCAGCTTCTCGGGTGCACACGTTACGTTCTTTAGATGCCTACAAGGAAGCAAGTAAATCCTCAATAGCATCTGGATTTGGGAGAAACGCAGTCACACGGAAACCCCAGCGAGGGTGACCAGCCAGCCCACCCACTTCAGCAGAGCTGACCCATAAGTGTCTGCCGCGTTGCTACAGCGCCGCAGGATTTTAACATAGGAGGGGGCGCAAACCCCTATAGAGGGCGCGAGGAAAGACAGACTTATCTGAACAACTAGTAAAGGGATCCAGGCAGGGGAAAGGAGAGATGTTTACCCCAGAGCAGCCCCCATGGGAAAGCAGCGGCAGCAGCGTGGGCAGCCAAGCTCCGCCCGGGCAACTCGTTCTGTAGCCTGGCTCGGTCCCCCCCGCCGGTAGTCCTTCAGTCTGAATTCGCCCAAGCGATCGCCCGCAAAGCCGCGCGGAACCGACGCTTGATTACCTGCACCGGGAGCCCTTCCAGCCGCGCAAAGCCTGGCGAACCGAGCGTGCTACAAAAAATGCAGTCGATGTGGCTTAGGCTTGGCTTCCCAGCCTCAGCTGCTGCTTTCTGTCCTGATCAGGAGGAGTCAGCAGCAGCCACGGCCAACCCCCTGGGGCAGCCCAGAGACGCCTTGCACGCTTAACCCTTCCCTGCCCGACGGAAACAGGCAGCGCTGCCCATCCTACAAGCAGAAGCGGAGAGGATCGTTTAATCTGCTGAGATTCCTCCTCCGCTTTTGCACAGCATGAATTAGCAAACACAGCAGGGATCTGCCAAGCACTCCTCTCCTTGCTTAAATCGGATTCTTCCAATATTTTCCTAGTCGCCAGTGGTTAGGGTTTCTCTCTGCACATTGCACGTTCGTAGTGTACACATAAGATGTGGAATGTTTTTATCGTACGCACATTCATTTGCAAAGAAGGCAGCCTGTCTTCTAAGTTAGCGAGGGCAAACCCTGCAGCCCGCCCGCTCCTAGGCTCAGTTCGGTGCATTGATTAAGCGCAGTGATTTCTGCGGGCTGAACTCCACGTAGGGTCGTCGTACTGGTAAGCGCACGCTTTAACAAATGCCATACCTGAACGCGACCGCAGACGCTGGTATTCTTCTGCCGTTCAGTCCAGCCTCTGCAAACGTTCCAATGCCTGCGTGGGCGTGGGGGCGGAGCCTGCCTGAGAACGCGGCGCTGGACAGCCAGCGCGTGGAGCGGGGATCCCGAACTCTCAGCGCTAAAGCCACATCGCTGACACAGCCCGATCCTACCAGATAGGTTCTCCCCGCGCCAATGCAGCGCGCAAGCTGTAGCCTGCTGGATCCCAAAAGCCTCTTCCTTTGGTTCTCGTGCCCAAGGGTCAGTCTGCCTGGCCCAGGGCCGGCCTTAAACCAATGTGTCTAATGTCATCGCCAATTATTTCCAGGTGCAAGTGGCACCAGAAGTGCTCTTCTTGGTGAGTGGGGTGCCCTATGGGGAGGGTTGGGGGCCGCGCCCCTTCTAGAGCCGGCCCTGGCCTGGCCTGCAAGGGCCTACTCAGACCTGCTTCTGCAGTTTAGCTGACGGGAGAGGGGACCTGCTCTTCTGTGCGGGTGGGACCTTCCGTGGGAAGGTCGATTGAGGACGAGAAAGTGGATAGGAGGATATTGGCAGCACTGCTGCTGCTGCTGGTACCACCCTGGCCTTGATTGCCCCACTCTGAGCTCCTCCCCATTCCTGAGCCCAGTTCTTGCCAGTGGCGTTACCAAAGGGGAACAGCCCATTAGGGCTGGTGGAGCAGACCATTAGGATTGGACAGTGTGTTGGTGGGGCAGAATATGGCCTGCACGCCTGACAGCCCAATCCTAAGCCCATTAGGAGGCCACAGCAGCGAAGTGCAAGCCAAGGAGATGCCTGCATCCTGTTGCCACTCCCTTGCGCCTGGCATTCTGAAGTAGCCTACACCACCCATCATGGCCTTCACCACCAGCCCAGATGGACTTTTCCTCCAGAAATCTGTCCAATCCTCTTTTAAAGGCACCTAGGCCAGATGCCATCACCACCTCCTGTGGCAAGGAGTTCCACAGATTAATTACCTGCTGGGTAAAAAAAAAAAAAGCCTTTTATTATTTCCCAGCACCAAGGTAGCCACAATGCAGCCCCAAAACAAGGGAACAAACATTCAATTACTTTGACAAGACCTGTGACTGCCTCCCCACTGCACCTCACGCCCCATTGTCCCAGCTGCACCAGTGCTGGAAAGTTGGATAGGATTGGGCCCATAGTCAAGTCACACTTATCACAGAGGAATGGTTATATAAATATAAACTTGAGCATACATAGGCACATTGAACACATGCCACAGAACCTGCAGAGGGTCAGAACCTGCCACACGCGCTTAAGCTGAGTGCATTCCGCACATTCCAGAAAATGTGTACAGGGTTCGCTTGTGTAGAATATTCCGTGTTCTAAAAAGTGCCAGTGAAGGAAGAACCCTGCTTGGAAGAGTAAGGCTGTCAGTATAAGTCAGAGCAGTTTCTCAGCAGAGAGCATAAGGCACTACACATATGCATAAGGCACCACACATAGTTTCTCAGTGGAGAGCATCACTGAGCGTCAAGGCACCACGCATATGTGCACATACCACAATGTGCTTTTCTTTAGCATTTCCTCACACTTTTTAAGACTTAGCCATGATATTGGAAACAAGTTCCAGAATTGAGGAACCAATCCTATCCAATGTTCCAGCACCAATGCAGCCACAATGCGGCCCCAAGGTAAGGGATAAAATGTTGGCCACTGGTGGGTCGTTGTGAGATACAGGAAGCTGGACTAGATGGGCCCTTGGCCTGATCTAGCAGGGATGTTCTAGGCTGCACTGTACACACATGATTGTGTGCTTTCCATTTCTTTGGAACAGTCATGTGGTATTTTTCATGTGATTCTTGCAAAGAGTGATTTGTTCCATAATGAAAATGTGCATTAATGGGGCCAGTTCTCAAGACCAGTGGAGGACATGAAGGCTGTAGTTTTCAGTCAGCCCCCGTGACTTCCAGGAACTTCTGCCCCATATTAATGTGGTGTAACATTGGTCTGTCTTCTGGTCCCCTGGCAAAGAAACTGATAAAGGACAAGTTACATACTGTATTTTTGTCTGAAGATCAGCAATTTCACACCCGAGTTCCTTGGAAACTCTTGGGTGAATGCCATCTGGACCCTGTAATTTGTTTTCATTTTTAGTGCACAATCCTAACCCTGTGCTGGTGCAACCAGGCCTCATGGCCTATGCTGTATTCAACACAGGTTTTGGAAGCTGCTGGAGGTCACCCCGGGTTAAGGAAAAAAATTTACCCCTTACCCTGTTATGTATGTAGTGATTTCATCTGTGGGAGAAGCAATTAGTTACCCAGGATTGGTGGACCAATCACTGGAGATTAAGGCTTGGGCGTGGTTGAGTATTTTAGTGTGTGTGTGTATGGGTTGTTTTTAGCTTTTTATGTTGTGTTGGAATTAAACCGTACTACAAGGATTGATGCTTCGTATGGTTATGTTGGACCCACAAACATAACAGTGGCAACGAGGATGGGATACTGTTATGTTTGTGGGTCTAACATAACCATACGCAGGGGCGTAACTAGGGTATGGCAGGGGGTGGCATGAGCCATGGGCGCCATCTTGCAGGGGGCGCCGTTCGCATGGCGCCTGCCCCCTCAAAATGGCGCCCATGGCCCGCCTGCTCCCTGTGTCGCTTTCTCCTCGCTCTGGCTGGCCTTAAAGAGGAGAACGCGCTGCCACCCGGCGCCCCCTCCCACTTCTCAAGGGGGCGGGGCACTGGGCGGCACTGCATTCTGTTTGCTCCTGCCGGCCCTTTAAGGCCAGCACGAGCGAACAGAAAGAACGCAGCCCGGGCACCGTGTTCTGTTCGCTCGTGCCGGCTCTTTAAGGCCGGCACGAGCAAACAGAAAGAACGCGGCGGGGGCGCCGCGTTAGAACGCAGCGCCCCGGCCGCATTCTTTCTGTTCGCTCGTGCCGGCCTTAAGGAGCCGGCACGAGCGAATAGAATGCAGCTGGGGCTCCGCGTTCTGTTCGCTGCCGCCGGCCCTTTAAGGCCAATGGCAGTGAACAGAACACGGCGCCTCCGCCGCGTTCTGTTCGCTGCTGCTGGCCTTAAAGGGCTGACGGCAGCGAACAGAACGTGCCTCTTAGAAGGGTGGGGCGCTATGTCATGATGTCACGATGTGACATCATGACGTTGCGTGCCCCTAGGGGCGTATTTTCATTGGGCGCCATGGGCGCCCTTTCAAATAGATTCGCCCCTGACCATACGAAGCATCAATCCTTGTAGTACAGTTTAATTCCAGCACAACATAAAAAGCTAAAAACAACCCACACACACACTAAAATCCTCAACCACTCAACCACGCCCAAGCCTGAATCTCCAGTGATTGGTCCACCAATCCTGGGTAACTAATTGCTTCTCCCACAGATGAAATCACTACATACATAACATACCCTGTGTAACTCCCCAGCCTGCCTATGGGGTTTCTTGGGGTTTCCAGCTATTTAGATGATGCAAATTTGAGCAGCCCATGTAGGGCAAGTCCTGGGTGCAGGGGTTAGGATACGCATGCATTGCCTCCACCGATCCGGCCACCCTCCTGGGGCGCAGTCCTCCTCCTGTGCCACTCTCCCTTGCCTGGAAACGTCCCTTCCCACCAGTGGTGTCATCTAAATGATTTAAGAACAGGTACTCACTTTTGATTGGCACGTGTCGGGACCCGCCCACCGGAAGTGACGTCATAAGCCGGAAGTGAGGTCGTGGCAGGAAGTGACATGAAAAAAGCCCTTTTTGAGGACTCAGACGAAACTGACCCAACAGTTGCAATAGTATTCCACAGCACCCCCAGAACACGTTAAGGAGGCCTGGCATCATGTTAAAGTGACCCAACAGTTCCAAAACCCCAGAGCAGCTCATTTTTCAGTGGCAAGGCAAGGCTCTGCTCGCTGCCTGCCTGGCTGGCTCTGAGAACATGCAGGCAACTCAAACGTGCAGGAAATTCAAACGTTGCAGGGGGCGGAGTCGACTAGTGGGCAGGCGAATGGGCGGGGCCAGCCGTAATCCTAGGAACCGGTACTCGCGTACCCCCGCGTACCCCCTGCATGATATCACTGCTTCCCACCCCCTGAACACCCTCCCGCTACCCTCTCCCACTACACCACCTGCACTGCCTGGCACAAGCCTTCCCCCTCTGGCCAGTACAGGGATGGGATCTGGCCAGGTCAAGTTGGTGTGGTTCTCCGCGCCAGCCAAGCCAATTCCCAAGTCTGTGCAAACATGCTTTATAGCACATTTGCCACACCGAGGAGCCAGCGCAGCGGGCCTGCATTGGCCCAAATGCATTACTGGCTTGGGCTGCCCGTTTGTGAATACGTCCCAGAACGTCATTCCCTGTCTGCTTCAGCTTGACTCAGGCTGCAATCATGTGCACACTTTTCTGGGAGCCGGCCTGCTTCCTCTGAGTAGACATGCATAGGATTGTCCTGCCAGTTCTTCAGACTCCCTCCCTAAGAAGGTCAGGCATCTGCCCTACGTCTTCTACAGAATAGAGACGACAGATTCAAAGAATTCATTCAGCTTCTCTGAAATCGCATATCCTCTTTCCTTTTCTTTCCTTGTTATCTAATAGTTCAAACACACACCTGGTAGGTTTCTTGCTTTTGAAATTTCTATGGTTTGCCTTTATATTTTAGCTATGTGCTCTGTGGTTTTTTTTTCCTTCCTTACTGTCAGCTTTCATTCTTTTGACACAATTTGCTGTTCTCCTCATTTGGACAAGACTCCCATGCTCTGAAGGAAGAAGGCTTCTTGCCTTTTACAGCTTCCTTGACCCATTCGTGAGCCATTCTCCTGGACCCACTGTGTCTTTCCTACTTACAGCGCAATCCTTACCTGGGAATGGGTTGGCAGTGGCATCTCTACAAGGAGGGCAGAGCTCTAAGTTTTGCAAGAAGCCTCACCTTGCAGTGGAAATCACTCCTCTCCTGCACCGTTTTAGCCAATCCTCACAGGGAACAGCAACATCTTGGTGTTGCTTACTGGCTACAGCAGCAAGGGAGAGGAGGGATTTACATGACAGGGTAAGGCTCCTTGCAAAACTTAGAGCTCTGCCCTCCCTGTAGATACGCCACTGTGGGTTGGCACAAGTTTCCGGCGCTGGCCCAGGAATGTCGCAAATGTGCCATGAAGTGCGTTTGCAACAACTTGAGGAGGAGGTTGAGCCAGCGCATGGACGTGGGTTGGGTCAGTGGAGTTAGTTCCAGGCTCCACACTGCTCAGAACAGGCAAGTAAATGCTGGCCATGTTTGGCCAGTGCAGGGGTTGGGGAGGGTTGGGGAAGGGCAGAGGGATGGCGGATCGAGGCAGGGGAAGGGGGGATGGCAGGCCCATGGGGGAACCAGCCTGGGGAGCCGGTGGCGGAGGCGGGGAAGGCAGCGAAACGGAGCGTGACGCAACGGGCGGGCTGCCGCTCACCCGTTCCTCCCGCCCAACATACCGGTAGCATGACACTGCTGGGTGGGACCATCCTCTGGCACGTAGGCCAGATCCTAACCCCCATCACCAGCCTGGCTGGCCCTACATGGGCGCCTCAGAGTTGCACCAACAATTTGCTGGTGCATCTCTGAGTCGCCCCATAGGAGTGGCTGGGGCTCTCCTTGGGGTACCCAAGCTGCCCCACACTTGCACCACAGCTGCCTCCTCACCAGGGCTGAGTGAGGTGCAGGCCAGTTGGGTATTCCATCCCCGATTAGGATTGCATTGTTAGTGGTATAATTTCTAGCTGAGCATAGGTTATTGTGGGTTTAAATAATACTCATGCACACTGGAGAGATTTGACCCTCTCCCTTTCATAAGTAAATATAATGTGGATTAAAGTTGTCCAGACACTGGACACAATCCACATTATGTTACATTCCATTGATATCAGTGGACGAAAAGAATTGCACATGTGCTTAAATGTTCTCTTTGTTTTGGGCTAGTAGCATGACTATTACTTATTAATAATTATATCAGAAATCCCAGTAATGTGGGATTAATAATAATAAAAAAATAATCTCCTGGATCTCTCATAAAAAAGACAAAGGAAACAGTTGAGTTAAGCCAGTTGTTTGGAAAGTACATAAAGCCAAGGTTAATGTTTTTGCCAAATTCAAACACCAATCTTTATTTTTCATCTTTCCTCCCTATTTGGCTGCAATATTTCTATTCCATTTCCTGCTTTAAAGCTATTGTACAGTACTCCCTTTTTGGTGTTGTCTCATCCTACAGCATCTCCTCATCCTCATCTCATCTTGCAAAGATGTAATTTCTTGAATCTTTTATTCTGATGTAGACTCATTTGGTTCAATAGGCATACCTTAGAGTAAACGATGACATTTCTGGCTACATAATTTACAGCGCAATCCAGGGGCGTAGCTAATGAAAGCGTGGCCCAGTGTAGAGGGCAAAATGTTGCGCCGGAAGTGACATTACAACAGGAAGTGACGTCACAGTTGTATTTTCATTTTCTCTGGTTTTTTGGCCATAACTTTTGATAGAGTAAAGATAAAACACTCTGGTTTGTTTCATTGCATTATGCATTAAATTACTTTTCCAATGATATCTGACTTGATGGTTTTATTCATATATATCAAGGTTTTCACCATTTTGGCCACTAATGTCGAGCACAGGTTGTTGCCCGGTGCACTCCCTGCCCTTTAGCTATGCCCCTAATGCAGTCCCAACCTGGGGCTGCTGTACTGGCTTAGAGTGTTGTGGCATGTTTGCAACTACTTTAGAGCAAGCAGTGCTAGAGGAAAGGTCTGTGCCAGTGCACCAGCATTGAATCCAGAGGCAGATCTAAGGGAGGGCAAAGCTCTAAGTTTTGCAAGAAGCCTTACCTTGCAGTGGAAATCACTCCTCTCCTGCACCGTTTTAGCCAATCCTCACAGGGAAAAGCAACATCTTGGCGTTGCTTACTGGCTACAGCAGCAAGGGAGAGGAGGGATTTACATGACAGGGTAAGGCTCCTTGCAACACTTAGAGCTTTGCCCTCCCTGTAGATCCGCCTCTGATTGAATCCAAATCTTTAGCTATAGCAGAAGTGAGTACTCCACAGAGCAGTGCAGGGGCTTGAGGAGGGGAGAGGTTGTAACAGGAGGAGGCAGGGTAAATGGGTGGGGCAGGTCCGGGAGGAGGGCGGCATCAGAGGAGGTGGTCTCCACTGTATCCTAACGTACTTCCTGGGCCTAGCAGCTTTACGCAGACCTGCTCATATTTGCATCTGCGATTTAGCTGGTGCAAATCCAAGTAGCCCCACTGGGTAGGGTGGATCTTCACACATGGTAAGGGGAAAAAATTTACTTACTTGCAGTAGATCTCCTGCCTCTTCCTAACTGGTGCTGGGTACAGTGCAGGCCATAAGGCCCCACTGGGCCTGCACAGGCTAGGATTGGGCTGCCCATGTTGTTAATGTATATTAAGAGAGGCAGTAAGGTTGCAATTATATGCATAGTTATTTGGAAATCAGCCCCATTGAATTCAGTAGAACATCACCAGATAAACATAAATTGGCCAGGGCTCCATATGTCAGATATGTCTTTTCTCAAACCAGCCCATTGAAAGTACAGTAATAACTTTCCAAACCAAAAAGAAATGTCCGGAGCAAAAATAAAACAGATTTGTGTATGGTCTGTTCAAGTCCAAAATTTACCCAGCTTGTTACACTGCTCCACTGCCAACTTTTTTCCTATTGAAAAAGGCTTCTTTTGGACACTGTCCTTAAATAAAACCTACAGGGCACACTCCTAAACCAACTTTCTGGCACTGACACAGCTATGCCATTAGGGCATGTTCTGCATTCTGCAATGGAGAGCACAATCCTAATCTGGAGTTAGGCCAGCCCAGTTAGGCCAGCAGTGTTTGGACCACTCTTGGAATCAGGGAAGATGGCTCGCATCTGTGTGCTGGCCTCTCTGACTCTGGTCCAAACATACTTTACGGTGTGCTGGCCAAATGTTGCTGGCTTAGTTTATGCTGGCCTAACTCAGTTTAGGATTGCGCCCAGAGTAGTACCTCCTCAAGGTAAGGGAAAGTGTGTTGTGTTGCCTTTACCCTGGTGCTGGAAAGTTGGTTAGGATTGCACCCTGAGACCCACCATGGCCAATATGTACAGGCGTGCCCCGGTATCCACTGATTTGGTATCCACCGTTTCAGTTTTCCATGGCTACTGCGATGCCTATTAAAAAGATAGGGGAACATTAAATCTCTTTTTTAACCTTGTTACAGTAGAACCACTGATGTTCCCCTATCTTTAAAACGGCATTCCCAGTATCCACGGTTTCAGGTATCCACAGTGGGATCCGGAACAGAACCCCAGCGGATACCGACCGGGACATGCCTTTATAGGCGGTCTGTGACACGGCTGGGGGGCAGGGCCGTAATGAGCAGCGGGGCCCAATGTGGGACATTCCCGCGGGGGCCCCCACCCTCATTGCAGGGCCCCCACTCACCAAGAAGAGCGCTTGTGGTGCCACACACAAAGTGCGACACAATAGTAGGTGGTGACATGATGATGTCACCACTAACTGCTTCCAGGAGGCCCGTTTTGGGCTGTTCGGAGGCAGGGGGAGGTAGGAGGACCCAAGGTAAAGCTGCTCTGTTCACCCGACTGACCTACAGCCTATGGAGATCCCGGCTGCAGCAGCAGGCAATATGCTTGCTGCGCTGGTGCAGGAGCCCCCAAAGTATGGGGCCAATGTGATGACATCGGTAACATTGGCTTAAGGCCAGCCCTGGCTGGGGGAGCCCTGATAGGAGGTACTGATCCTATACAAAGCAGTTGCCATTGCCCATCCCTGCTGTTAAGTTGCTTCTTTCACCTTTGAAATTGAACTGTCATATAAAAATCTGTCTAGCCAGGGGGACTCTTCGATAGACAGCTGGGGAGGTGTGTGGGTGTGCATGTCAGGTGGGTGAAGTTTAGCGCACTACCACTTTCAATCTCCACTAATTTTTGTTCCCTATTCTTAAAATATCTATATGTTTCATGTTTAATTCTTAAACATGAAACGAAAGCTGTCATGTCAGAAATTTACTATTAAAAAAATCTATGGGAAAGCTACCCCAAACTGCAGGAAGAGTGCTATACCCTCAGGTTCCACATTGACCACAACCCTGTTTCTGGTGGTTTGATGATGTGACGTTACTGGCCCACTCCTTGTTTTTGTGGCACATTTTCTAAAAAGGTAGGCGTTGTGGAAATTTCTAACCTTTTCCCCTGCCTGTCAAAACGTCTAGAGCAGTGTTTCTCAAACTGTGAGTCAGGACCCACTAGGTGGGTCACAAACAGTGGTGGGATTCAGAGGGTTCGCCCAGGTTCTATAGAACCGGTTGTTAAATGGCCGGGCCCCGCCCACTCGCTTACCTCAGCTGCCTTCGGGTTTTTTTTGGCTCCGGCTATGATGTCATAGAACCGGTTGTTAATTTATTTGAATCCCACCACTGGTCACAAACCAATTCCAGGTGGGTCACATAGCACCTAGGGCAGCCTTAATTGAAAATATGGGAAGATGGCACACTGGAAAGGGAGAAGGCAGTGTGGTGATTTTGCTTGTGTGGAAGTTTTTTTTATTTCTGATTCATTTTGCTATTGGAGAATGGCTGATAAATGCCCCACCTTGCTGCTGCATTCTGAGGAAAGCAGCAGGCTCTGGCATCACAATGATGGCACTTCCAGCCATGACATCATTCCCAGTGGGCCCCAGACAGATTGTCATTCTAAAAAGTGGGTCCCCCTGCTGAAAGTTTTAAGAACCACTGGTGTATAGTCTTGAACAAGTGACAGGAAATGTGGTTACGGTCAGTGGTGGGATACAAATAAATTAACAACTGGTTCTATGTCCTTTCTTTGTACTGCTTCTTACTACAGCACTACTTTTTGTATATAAATAAATTAGCAACCGGTTCTGCAGAACTGGTGAGAACTGGCTGAATTTCACCACTGGTTACGGTGATTTTGTTTCCCTCTTCCCCAATTGGCAGACATCTCTTTTTAACTCTTTTGAGTTAAAAGTATTCTCATTATGCAGTCATTATATATGTATTGGGCTTTTAATGTTTAGGCAAATCATTTATTCTAAAAAATTCTATGTTTTCAGTTTATAATGTTGTACCTTGCTTTTGGAAAAAGAAAATTTGTTTTAAAACTTCATGTCAAAAAAAGGGTGTGTGTGGTTAAGGGCGCAATCCTAACCTGGAATTACGCCGGCAAAGTTAGGCCAGCAAAGCTTGGCTGGCACAAGGGACACCCTAAACTGTGTTTGGACCACTCAGAGAAGTCAGAGAAGCCAGCACACAGATGTGCATTATCCTCCCTGCCTCCAAGAGTGATCCAAAAGCACTTTACGGTGGTCCTTCTGCCAGCCAAACCTTGCTGGCCTTACTGTGCTGGCCTAACTCCAGGTTAGGATTGCACCCTAAATTAGATCTATTCTCAGTTCTCAAAGACAGCAGAACTTCCACAAGACACTAGTTTAGGAACAAAAGCCAGCCTCATTAGATTACAAACACTCCATATGGTGACATATTACAAGCCACCATGAACGCTATTTTTGACAGAGACATGACAGTCCTTTTCTCCAAGCTCTCATGTTTCATCCTCACAAGCAATTTCAGAGACTCTTTATGTACACTCAGATCCATGGCCTGTGTATGGCCATGTTCATGGCATATGCTAACATGTTCATGGCAGAACTTTGACAACGGCTGTTTTTTAATGCTGCTGATTTCCTTCAGTGAAGTTGAACAGATGTTCACTGTTTAGGCCATAAAAGTTGAATCTCACAAAAAAGATGGATAAGATTCATCCAATAATGAGATTCATCCAGTAATAAGATTCATCCGGTCCATCCAATAATTAACCTGAGCCGCAATTATTCCAGTAAAGTAGCTAGAGGGG
>JAJKFI010000007.1:11097407-11145471 GCA_029204185.1 Lerista edwardsae | reverse complement strand
GGTCTCCAAGCCCCCAACTCTGCTGCTATTTTCACAAATACACAACACCATGGACCTATTACTTTTGTTTTTCTTTATAAGCGATAGAACATAAGAACATAAAAGCCCTGCTGGATCAGGCCAAAGGCCTGTCTAGTCCAGCTTCCTGTATCTCACAGTGGTCCACCAGGTGCCTCAGGGAGCACATGAGACAACAAGATGCCTACATCCTGTTGCTACTCCCTCGCACCTGGCATTCTGAAATAGCTTACTTTTAATGTAAGGAGGTAGCACCACCCATCATGGCCTATTATATAGCCCATGATGGACTTTACCTCCAGAAATCTGACCAATCCCCTCTTAAAGGCACCTAGGCCACCACCACCTCCTGTGGCAAGGAGTTCCATAGCTTAATTACCTGCTGAGTAAAAAAAGTATTTCCTTTTATCTGTTTTAATTTAGCATTGGCGTTGCTTGTTAACAAAGGAACATTCTTAATGAAGAACACAACAAGCAGGCAACCAGCCTGCACACTACAAGGAGACTAGCCAAACGTTAACTGGAAGTGTGCCGGCCTGGGGAGGGGGGTGGAGATGGGATGCCGCCATTAGGCCGCATCCAAGCCTCCGTCTCCAGGCCATGCGGCCTCGATTTGGGCCACACAGCTTGTATTGCTCAGAGCTGCACCTGCTTAACAGCGCTTGCTAAGCAGCAGTTGCCAGTCCGAGCAAGTCCATTCGGGCGGCAGGTGCCTACCCCAGGGCAAGGGTGCACATGTGCCCTTTCCCCAGGGAGACTCCAGCCAGCTCCTAACTTGTGCTGGATACAGTGCAGGCTCACTGGCCTTGCCGTTCCAGTGCAATTTAGGATTGCGCCCGGAATTTCTGGAAGCCAATTTAATGGAATTATGCAAATAATTTGATGTACTTAATGAATACTAGTGGGACTTGTTGGATGACACAGCTTACTTAAGGGCATGATCTTAGTGTGCATGATCTGAATATCAGGGTGCCATCCTAACCTGGAGTTAGGCCCAGACATGTCATGCAGCGGGTATGCGGGGGTACGTGCGTACCCGTTCCTAGGATTAGGGCTGGCCCCGCCCATTCGCCCGCCCACTTGTTGACTCAGTCGGCGCTCTGCTCCGCCCCCTGCAACATTTGAATTGCCTGCATGTTTGAGTTGCCTGCACGTTCTCAGAGCCAGGCAGGCAGGCAGCGGAGCGAGGGAGATCGACGGCAGCAGCAGCATGAGCAGGTAGGCTGCTTGGGGCTCCCTCCCGAGGAGGCGCGGTGGTTCCTGGGTTCCGGATATGACCTCACTTCTGGTGGGCGGGCCCCGACACAAGTGCCAATCAAAAGTGAGTACCTGTTGCTAAATCATTTAGATGCCATTACTGGTTGGGTCGGCACAGTTAGGCCAGCAAAGTTTGGCTGGCACAAGGGCCACTGTAAAGTATGTTTGGACCACTCTTGCCGTCAGGAAGGCCAGCACACAGACATGCACCATCTTCCCTGTCTCCAAGAGTGCTCCAAATGCACTTTACGGTGGCCCTTGTGCCAGCCAAACTCCAGGTTAGGATTGCACCCTCCATGTTTTACATTATATTATGGACGTTTGGAAAAAGACCTACAGCACAATCCAAAGCTTCCCGGCACATGGCTGTAGCAGTGCCAAGGTGGCATTTGCTCCCTTACACCTGGTAACACTGCTGTGGCGCCAATAGGTCCCCTCTGCTCTGCGCCTGTGTTTGAAGGGGCGCAGAGCTGAGGAGACCCAGGTTGGGCTGACCGGCTCAGAACAGGAGTTAGAAATCCATGCCATTGTCCCCACCCGCCTCGCAGGCCCAATTCTCCCCTCCCTCCACCATCACTTTTCCCCGTTGTGCCCACTCCCTGCTTCCTCCATCCCTGAAAATGCTCCCCCTGCCCAAGCCGGTGTTGCAGGAGCAACGTCTGGCCAACTTTGCTGCCCAGAGGCTTTACGGCACGTTTGCAACGCGCAGAGCCAGTGGGATGCGCATACCGCCAGCAAGAGTGAGCTCACGATTGGGCTCTGAGGCGCAAAGTGCAAGTGGAGGCATGTCTGCTCAGAAGTCCCATCATATCCAATGGGGCTTCCTCCTGGAAAGGACTGCAGCCTATGTGGGGGTGCAATCCTACCTGGCGCTGGAACAAGCAGGCCAGTGGGCCTGTGCTGTATCCAGCACGAGGTAGGAGCGGGCCGGAGCCTCCCCCGCGCAAGGGCACATTTAGCCTTCCGTATGGACTCGCTGATTAACTAACAGCGGGTAGTTAATCTGTGGAACTCTTTGCCACAGGAGGTGGTGATGGCATCTGGTCTGGATGCCTTTAAGAGGGGATTGGACGGATTTCTGGAGGAAAGGTCCATCGTGGGCTATAGGCAATGATGGATTGTGCAACCTCTTTACAAAGGTGGTGGGCTACTGGTACCGGGTGCAAGGGAGTGGCAACAGGATGCAAGCATCTTGTTGTCTCATGCCTCCCTGGGGCACCTGGTGGGCCGCTGTGAGATACAGGAAGCTGGACTAGATGGGCCTTTGGCCTGATCCAGCGGGGCTCTTCTTATGTTCTCATGACTCTTTGGATCAGCGCCTGCTAAACAACAGACACAGGTTTGAGGATTCTGCATGGCCTGAATTGGGGCTGCGTGGCCTGGGGAACAGGCCTAGGATTTGGCCTTATGGCTGAATTCTGGACCCAGCCCCCTCCTGAGCCAGCACCCCTGCCGGCCCACCCCTGCCTGCCCAGAAACACCCTCACCCTGCCCTCTCCCTCCCTCCCGCTTGCCTCGCCCCTGTGCCAGCTGGTTTTGGGTGGCGCAGAGGACGCGGAACGCTGGCACACTGAGGCCTCTGAGCGTTAGCACCGACGCATTTGCACCGTCACAACGTAACGCCAACACAAGCACATTGCGTCGGCGCTACACCCCTCTTGGGATGGAGTTGTGAATTTGAGTCCTACAACCACTGAAAATCCCTCATTTGTTATGAAGGGAGCCTGCTCACTTTCTAATTTGACAAAAGTGCCAAGTTTTGCAAAGAAAAAAATGTTGTTTGCTGACATTTGGGAGATACAAGAGTTCTGAGTTCTGGATAAATAGTCAACCAGGGGGAGATACAAATGTTTGCCAAATTTTTGTTTGTAGGAAAGCTGTGACTGTTTTGTATCATAATAGATGCTATAAATATCTTTTTTTTATTGCTTGGTGCATGCTCTTGACATGCTTTGAATCTTCTGTAAATTATTGCATATGTTGGATCATTCCTGGCCTTGCACATGTTGTTGTTTTCCATAATTGTTGCAACTCACGCAAATGTACAGTTGCCATTTCTACACCCTAAGAGGGATCCTGCACTGATAATTTTTCCTAATGTGAATTTTTCTGCCACATTAGTGTAGTAAGAATGTATGAAGAGCCCTGCTGGATCAGGCCATAGGCCCATCTAGTCCAGCTTCCTGTATCTCACAGTGGTCCACCAGGTGCCTAAGAGAGCACATGAGACAACAAGATGCCTACATCCTGTTGCTACTCCCTTGCACCTGGCATTCTGAAATAGCTTACTTTTAATGTAAGGAGGTAGCACCACCCATCATGGCCTATAGCCCATGATGGACTTTACCTCCAGAAATCTGTCCAATCCCCTTTTAAAGGCACCCAGGCCAGATGCCATTACCACCTCCTGTGGCAAGGAGTTCCACAGATTAATTACCCGATGGGTAAAATAGTATTTCCTTTTATCTGTTCTAACTCTCCCAACACTCAATTTTAGTGGATGTCCCTTGATTCTGGTGTTATTAGAGAACCAGGGGACATCCACTAAAATTAAGTGTTGGGAGAGATAATGATCTGAGAAATTGCACCTGAAAATTCTATCCCTTATCAGTCTCATAAAGGAACAGAATCCTTATGGGTCTCAAGCTGGCAAACCTAGAGAACCTGCATTTTGTGTCTTGTATTGTCCGGAACAATGATCTTATCACTAGCTACCAAAAACCATGTTGCAATCAGATATTATCTCAGGGTGCAATCCTAACCTGGAGTTAGACTGGCCCAATCTTTTGTGCTGATCCAGGAGCGTTGCAAACACACCATAAAGCATGTTTGGACCACTCTCTGAGTCAGGGAGGATGGAGGATGACACATTTCTGCCGGCCTCCCTGACTCTGAGAAAGGTGCAAATGTGCTTTACGGTATGTTTGCGACACTCCTGGGCCAGCACAAAAGACTTGCGCTGGCCTAACTGCAGGTTAGGATTGTGCCCTCAGTGTCCCAATATGGCAACCACAGACTCAGGGCACAATCCTAACCTGGAGTTAAGCTGTCACAGTTAGGCCGGCAAAGTTTGGCTGGCACAAGGCCCACCGTATAGCACGTTTGGACCACTCTGAGTCAGGGAAGATGGCTCACATCTGTGTGCTGGCCTCTCTGACTCTGGAGCAGTCCACACATACTTTACAGTGTCCGTTGTGCTGGCCAAACTTTGCTGGCTTAACTGTGCCAGCCTAACTCCAGGTTAGGATTGTGCCCTCAGTTATATATATATTTTTGGCTTAGCCGCCCAATTCTATTAGCCCAATTCTATCCAAATGCTGCACCAACATTGCACAGATGCTGGTGCAGCATCTGTCGTATCCTAAACCTGTCCTGTCAATGCCACATTGATGGCGCGCAGATGCTGGCACCACAAGGGCAAAGTGCCAAGCGTGTCCTGGCAAAACAACCTGAGCACAACCCTTTCCAATAGCACCCTGATACAGCCTGTGAGCTACCCTGCGGTGTCATGGTGTGTCATTTGCGTGATGTCCGAGAAACCAATCACTGCATACAGTTAGCCCCGCCACTGCCAGCCAGCCAGCCAATGACAGAGAAGTGCCACTGAGCAGGGGGCAGGCACACGAGCAGAGCCAATGAGTGGCCAATGCTGCGGCAGGGGCCACTCCCTTCCAGCCGCTAGAGATGAGAACACATCCGCCCCCAGCCATGGGAAGATGCCCTAAGGACACTCCACACAGATGCACGCACAGCATGACACAAGGATGCCACAACACACACACACACACACACACACCCATCCTACAGAAGCACCAGACGCACCTCAAAAAGGACATAGTGGAGCTGGAAAAGGTGCAGAAGAGAGCGACAAAAATGATTACGGGGCTGGGGCACCTCCCTTATGAAGAAAGACTGCAGCGTTTGGGGCTCTTCAGCCTAGAAAAAAGGCGCCTGAGGGGGGACATGATTGAGACATACAAAATTATGCATGGAAGGGATAGAGTCGATAAAGGGATGTTCTTTTCCCTCTCTCAAAACACCAGCACCAGGGGGCATCCGCTAAAACTGAGGGTTGGGAGAGCTAAAACAGATAAAAAGAAGTACTTTTTTTGCCCAGCGGGTAGTTAATCTGTGGAACTCCTTGCCACAGGAGGTGGTGATGGCATCTGGTCTAGATGCCTTTAAGAGGGGGTTTGGACGGATTTCTGGAAGTTCATCATGGGCTATAGGCCATGATGGACTGTGCAACCTCCTTACATTAGTAGTAGGCTACTTCAGAGTACCGGGTGCAAGGGAGTGGCAACAGGATGCAAGCATCTGGTTGTCTCGTGTCTCCCTGGGGCACCTGGTGGGCCGCTGTGAGATGCAGGAAGCTGGACTAGATGGGCCTTTGGCCTGATCCAGCAGGGCTCTTCTTATGTTCTTATGTTCTTAAAGGGGCAAAGGCAAAGAACTCCTGAGAGCCCCTGCATCCAGGGTTCAAGCCCCCTCATCACACATTCAGGAATACATTATTGACCACAGAGGAGCAAAGCAAGGGTAGAAAGAGCACTCCCTCTGAGAGGGCAGCAACAACCACACAAGTCTCTCTGTGGCAAGGGTTGGAGTCCATGTGGGGACATCCACCAGCTGGATGCGACCCCATCTATACATGGTATGGTATAATTACATGGTGCAGTTCTATTGGAATAGATCACTGCTGACAGGAGGTGTGACAGAAGAAAGACTGTAGGGTTGAAAAAAAAATGTTCCAACATTTAAAACAACAGAGAGAGAGATTGAGATTTGAGAAATCAAACTTACGGTCTTCTTTTCTAAGTTAGGGAGTTTTGGTATGAGGAAGCAATTAAACATGCAGTTCTCCTTTTGCCGTCTGAACTAAAGATAGTAGTTATATATAGAACATTTCAAGGGTTCAAAGCATTTCCCCAAAATTCTTGCAGTAGTTCTCGTAAAGCTTGTTGATGGGGAGTGTTGAAGCAGCGAGAACTACCTTCTTTGAAGGGCTTTAGGGCGCAATCCTAAGCTGCGCTGGAACAGCGAGGTTGGCGGGCCTGAGCTGTATCCGGCTCAGCTTTGGAGCTCTGGAACATTTGCGCCCTTGCCCCAGGGGAGGCTATGGGCTCCTTGGATCTGCGTCTGCTGTATAGCAGGTGCAGAGCCCAGGAAACCACACTGCCCGAATCGAGGTCTCGCAGCCTGGGGCCAGAGGCTTGGAGGCTCCCCGGGCCAGCCTCCCCCTCCCCCGCCCTCCCCCTGCCCAGAAGCGCTCTTGTGCTGGCTGCGCCAACTGCTGCTAGCATCGGCCCAACGGCACCAGTGCCCACGCAGGGCTGCCAGTCTGTGCCCCCACATCAGCCTCAGTGCCGTTGGGCCGAAGCAAGCGGTTAGCGTTGGCCCAAGGGCGCACAGAGGATTGTGCCCTTAGTGACGGGTGAAATCCGAGCCAGGGACCTTCTGGCTCATAGCTCACACCCGCAGCATAGTCACAGATCGGATGACGCAATCAGTATTGCAGTCGCCACAACTCATAGTGTAAGCGGCCCCTCCCACTCGCCATTGGAGCCATTCTGGGCAGCGATACAATGTGCAGATATTGCTGTTGCTGCCCAAAATGGCTCTGATGGCGAGTGGGAGGGGCCACTTACACAGTGCACTGTGCACAGTGCACAGTGCATCTCCCCCCTCTAGTTATGCCACTGGCTCACACTTGTGCCACACGCCACCTGTTTTCTGTGCCACACCACCAGCTGAATTGGTATGGTCCGCATGGAGCTGAGGGCCTGGTAATTAGCCTGAATGTGTAAATCAGCTCCAGTCAGTTTATTATCTTCACAGACAACAGCTTGCCTTGTTAAAAGCATGGCAGCTTATGGAGAAATGAGTAGGCACTGGTGTTCCTTCCTGTAAGTAAACATAGCCATCTGCTGGCCAAATGCATGTTTGCACATATGTTAAAATGCCTACCGCGAATGTGCTGGTGGACTTTAGGATGGGAGAAAGCATTCATCAAGTTTCTTCGTTCTGAATTGCCAAATACGGTATAAGGGCACAATCCTAACCAACTTTCCAGCATTGCCCGGGGTATGGGCAGTGCAGCTCCAAGATAAGGAAACAAACATTCCCTTACCTTGAGGAGGCTCCTGTGACGCCTACTCCACTGCAGGATGCAGCACACATGCCATTGACACAGCTATGTCAGTGCTGGAAAGTTGGTTAGGATTGCGCCCTGAGAGAGGATTTGTCAACCCCATGGAGAATTTTGTACACTCAGGGTGCAATCCTAACCTAGAGTTAGGCTGGCTCAGTTAGGCCAGCATAGTTTGGCTGGCACCAACATGTAAAGTATGTTTGGACCACTCTCCGAGTCAGAGAGGCCGGCACACAGTCATGCGCCATCCTCCCTGACTCCGAGAGTGGTCCAAACGTGCTTTATGGTGGCCCTTGTGCCAGCCAAACTTTGCTGGCCTAACTGGGTCAGTCTAACTCCACAATTAGGTTACTCCAGGTTAGGGTTATGCCCACAGACTAGCCTGTTTTTCCCTTGCTAATCAGGCCTAGGAAAACACTATCCAGTGAGCCCTCCTTATTCACAGATTTGGAACTTATTCATGGATTTGACTCAACGTGGGTCCCGACCCGTGTCAGGAAGGCCTCTGTGTACCTCCCAGGCATGACTGAGAGAGTCCAGGAGGCCTTTTGAGGTCTGGGAAGAAAAACAGAAGTGTCTTTCTAAGGCCTCTAGAAGACCTTCTGAGACCTCCTCGGGCCTCAGAACATCTCCTGGACATGATCAGAAGGCAAAATTTCTGCCTCCAAATTGCCTCCATTTGGGAGACCAAATAATGTGCCCCCCCTTTTTTTGCTGTTGCTCCATAGTTGTGGAGAGACTGGAACTGGAAAAGGTGCAGAAGAGAGTGCTCAGAATGATTATTGGGCAATTTAGGATTGTGCTCTGAGATGTATATAATTATGCATGGGATGGATAGGGTTGATAGAGCACAGTCCTTTTCCCTCTTGCACAACACCAGACCCAGGGGACATCCACTAAAAATGACTGGCGTGAGATTTAGAACAGATGAAAGGCATTATTAACCTGTGTTTTAATTAACCTATGGAACTCCTTGCTACAGGATTGGACAGATTTAACCTCCTGGCTTTTGAGGTAGCCCATCTCTGAATTCCAGGTGCAAGGGAGTACCAAAATAGGATGCAGTTATCTTGTGTTCCTGTGTGCTCCAAGAGGCACCTGTGGGCCATTGTGAGATGCAGGATGCTATACTAGATAGACCCTTGGCCTGGTCCAACAGAGTTCTTATGACCTTCTAGAGATGGTACTGTGTGATGCTGTATATCCCTTTCATCTTTTTGAAAGCCATATAAAACTTATTTCTTGAAGCAGAACTGGTGGAGCTTGATAAGGGGATGCTGATGGGCTGTATGGCTGTGTTCAGGGATCTTTGATAGTCCCTTCCAGGACAATAGTTGTCTTGTTCAAGGAAATGGCTGGTGGTTTTGCCAGATGGTAGTGGCACAGCATTGCGCTGTGCTGTTGTTTTAATGTTAAAAGCAGCTTTGAGTCTATGGAGAAGTGCAAAAAAGGATTTTATTATTTTAATAAAATAATAAACAGCTGCAATCTGCCACAAATCCACTAGATGTCACCCTTCCATTTCAGATGTTAAGTTGATGGCTCACCAGGAAAGACAGCGGTCTGAGTATGCAATCAGTTATGTTGTTACTGTATTAGGACATTGTCTGAATTTCTTTATTCTCAGACCCCAATGTGTTATGGGAAATTCTTACTGAGATGGAAGTCACCTGCACACATTAGATCCACACTGTGAGGAAACTCAGAACTGCACTCGCCTCTTGTCTTAGGTGCAGCTGACTTTCACCAACTCAACTATATGCACTTTCCAAACAAAACACACGCGTGCATACGCACAAAAGAAAACTACAATTTAAACAGTGAAAGCGATTCCACTTACCAAATACATGCCCCAGATGGAGCTGGAGATTGGAGAATGAAGCTGGTGTTCCCTGAGGGAATCTCAGTTCTTGCCTGCATCTTGTGGTTTATTAAAGACACAGTACCTATTTTTTTCAATGTAAGGGATTTATATAGTAACCCCTGCTAACTGGGCAAGAGGCACTTTTTCAAGTGGTGCTCCTCTTATATTTAGCAGGGGGAGAGTAATTGTCCCTCTTCATGCCAGCACAGTGTCTTTTCTAGTGGCTGTTGCTGGTGGGGTGTTCTCCATTTTTTTTTTAAATTGTGAGCCCTTTGGGGACAGGGAGCCATTTAACATTGTTGTTGTTGTTGTTGTTGTTGTTGTTGTTGTTATTATTATTATTATTATTATTATTATTATTATTATTATTTGTCTGTAAACTGCTTTGTGAACTTTGTGTTGAAAAGTGATATATAAATACTGTTGATTGAATGATTTCAGGGTACTTTTGAGTTACTTGATTCTAGATCATGCACTGACTCTGAAATGTAGCCACTGCCTGATATGTAGGGTGACTGTAAATTCTTATTACACTAACAACGTACATGATGCATTTTAGAGTAATATAAAAAACAGCAACATGTTACTGCCCCAAGCTTGCTCACAATTTGAAATTCAACAGGAGAGACAACCGGTGGAGTCATAACAATAAGGAAACAGGAAGAGTTTGCAGTCAGTTCATTACACAGAGCAGTTTCAGGGGGCAGACGATTTGATGAGCCCAGGTTACCTGCACCTAGTGGTTGAACTGTGGTGTACTTGCTATAATTAATCCACTACATCAGTGCCCTTCAAATGGTGAGTTGCGACCTACCATAGAAAGCAAAAAAGGGCCATTTCCTCCTGGGGAGTGGCCCCAGGAATTATCGCCCAGTGGCAGTGCAGCGATCGTGGCTCCACGGGCATTTAGGGGCATGTGTCCTACCCAGTGGTGTCATTCAAATGATTTAGGAACAGGAACTCACTTTTGATTGGCACTTGTCGGGAATCCGGAACCAGCCACGGAGCCCGTTAGGATCCGGAACGCCCGTTCTGGTCCGTTCCCCCTGAATGACATCACTGGTCCTACCTGAGGGGGGTGAGAGGGTGTCCAGAAGGGTCGGGGAGGCCCGCTGCCACCTCTGTAGGCCTTCCCAGTGCTCAAAGAAGCTCCGTGGCCAAATTGGAGCTTACTTCCTCTTTCCGTGTGAAAGCAGGAAGTAAGCTCCGATCCTGCCACAGAGCTATTTTAAGCATTGGGAAGGCCTGAGGAGGGGGCAGTGGACCTCCCCAACCCTTCTGGGCACCCCCTCAACCCACCCACCCACCCCCAGGTAGGACACATTTAGATCTCTAAATGCCTGCGGTGCTTCAATTGCTGCAGCGCCGGCAGGCCCTCCCCCTGCCCCGTTCCCGCAGGCACTTACGGCATCTTCAACGTCTGAGTAGGACTTTGGAGGCCACTGCACTACATCATCTGCCCCCCCCACCCCACAAAAGGCTCGATGCCTTTTAATTTAGTATCCAGTGATAATGCAGCCAAGCCATCAAAGGCACACATTGCCTCCTATGGAAATGGGTGGGAAAGCTTGGCTCCAACCCCTTCTGCCTCCGCCCTGCCATTTGTTAGCCCCCCTTGCCACACCAGAATGGCCCGTTCCTCCCACTGCTTTCCCTGTCCCCCCCCCATTACCCACCCCACTGCCAACGCGTGGCAGGTGATATTTTCCACCTGCATCCTGGTGCTTCCGCCAGTGGAATGTGAGTTGTGCTGGATAGGATTTGGCTGTCACAATGCCCAATCCAAAGGGCCTTACTGTGGGTGGTACACTTGTACCACCCGGGCAAATGTCGTGCAAAGTGCCGTAAAGTGCCTCCAATGCCGGCGGGAAGTGAATGCCAGCGGGAAGTGCTGGGGCAGTGCCAGAGGTGGATCTACAGGGAGGGCAAAGCTCTAAGTGTTGCAAGAAGCCTTACCCTGTCATGTCAATCCCGCCTCTCCTTTGCTGCTGTAGCCAGTAAGCAACACCAAGATGTTGCTGTTCCCTGTGAGGATTGGCTAAAACGGTGCAGGAGAGGAGTGATGTCCACTGCAAGGTAAAGCTTCTTGCAAAACTTAGAGCTTTGCCCTCCCTTAGATCTGCCTCTGGGCAGTGGCATGGTGACAGTGGCCATGGGTGAAGGGAGCCCTGCTTGCCAGCGATGCAGCCATTCTGGGCAGAGTAGGGGGTATTCTGGGGCTGGGGGAGTGGTGAAGTGGAATGGAGTGGGGGTGGGATTGGCGGCAATTCTTGGCAGCGATTCCCGACTTCCGAGTAAGGCCCTTGCTTCTGCACTGGCTAAAAAGCCGGCACAGGAGCAAGTAGAACATGCCCTATTTTACTTTGCCTACAATTATAGGATTGCGGTCTTATGATTCAGTGCAAGGCCTATGAAAGCATCTTTGTAGCTGGACAAGTTCAGGTTCCAAGCCATTTGCGTCTTGAAGGTTCAAAGGCAGCGTTTTGAATTGCATTGAGAAACCGACTAGGAGCCAATGCAGCTGTTTTAAGATTGGAGCGATGTGTTCTATTCTTCTGGGCCCAGTCAGTAGCCTGGCTGAAGTTTTTTGCATGACATTTCCAAACAGACTTCAAAAACCGCCCTGTGTCTAACACACTGCAATAGTCCCAACAGAATGTTTCCAGAGCATCAATAAACATAGCTTGGCTAATCTAATCCCCGCATTTCACAATACTGATAGTTGGTAGATTTCATTAGGATATACCAGTAGTTTTCAGCCATATTCCAGGCACACTTTGCCCATTGCCTTGTTTGCCAAAGGATCTTGTGAACTGCATGGGGTGCTGAGCCATGTTCTCAGGCAGAAATCCGATGCACACGCAGTAGCGTCATTATGGGGGTGTGGGTTGCACTGGGGGTCACCTTCGGGAAGGGTGACTCCACATTGCTCGAGCCACCATTCGGTGATCTTTGGCCCACTCCAGGCTCAGCCACCTGCGCTCTCACCAACAATATTGTTTTTGCCGCTCAGAGCAAGCTGAAGATCGCCAAACAGAGGTGGTCTGAAGGCAGACCTTTTACATTTAATGCAATGCAATACCACAGTGTTTCTCAAACTGTGGATCAGGATTCATTTGGTGGGTCGCGCAACCTGATGTCAGATGGGCCGTGGAAAGCTGGGAGCAGCCATCTTGGAAACTGCAGGCCTTACTCTTGCTATATTTCTTTTGTGAGTGCTTGGATTTTTAAGTGAGGTTTTTTTTTTTTAAATAGTTTTTAGTTCAGTGCTTTTACGTAATATTTTGTCCTCGCCTTGCTTTCTGTCAGGGATGTTTCTGGTTGTGCCATTGCTGCAGTCCAAGAATGCCAGTTTGCATTCCAGGAGTGTCATTTGAATATGGCACAATGACGGCACCTCCTGCTTGATGATGTCACTTCTGGCCATGACATCACTTCCAGGTTCATGACATCACTTCTGGTTGGTCCTGACACGAGTCCCATTCCATTCTAAAAAGTGGGCCCTGATGCTAAAAGGTTTGAGAACCATTGCAATACCAGAAGGTTGGGGACAATGTCATTATAACACCCCTGAACTTCTGAAACACAGAGCTTCATAAGGTAAGTGCTAAACCGGGTGGCATCCACCCCAGGAACACCTCTGTACACACTTTCCTTGGAATAAGCCCCACTGAATAGAATGGGACTTCTGGGTAGACTAGGATAAGACTAGGATAAGATTGTGTTGTAAGTGCACTCATAGTTCATATGAAGCACTATTGGTGGTTTTTTTGGGATGATATTTTTTCCAAAATTTCTTGATCAAAATAGCAAATTGCAGTGTTATGTGTTTTTATTCTACATTCTCAAGCCACGTTCTCATTTTTTTAATTTTAAATGCTTTGAAAGTGTACTAAGCCAATGATACAGGTGATATAGTGTCAGCAGATGCAGCCACAATATTATTTCTAACTGGAAAAGTAATTTCTGGAAAATATCTTAAACACCAAAATGCAGTGTTTTATGTTTTTATTCAGATATTTTAACCGCAGTCGTTAGCACCCGAAAGGCGGTTTTCAACAACAGAAAACCCCCACCCCAAACTATTGGGCCATCCCATCACCACTATGAAGCAAGAGTTTGTCTAAGAATAAACCCAGCATTTATGCACAGGAAAGCGCATCTTCTGCAGAAGCTTGTGCACCATTTACTGACATCGTCACTGAGCAAGTTTTCCCAGGGGAGAGTTTGAAAACCAATGTTCCAATCAATTGTCTTTTGCATTTCATAGTTAGCATGCAACCCTGTTTCATATTTTACAGTATTTGAGAACTGTCATGTAATCATATTTTTTTTAATCTGACAGCATTTGATAGATAACATGCAATGGTAATTAACATTTGGCAACTGACAGTTACAGGATTTTGGATTTGAAGTCAACCGTATTAAGAAGAGACACTTAAAGCTCCCAGGTTTAAGTCAAAAGTGACACATTCAAAATGCAAAATTTAAGTTGGAGTTCCAAATGTGCCTTTTACAGTGTGACAAAATTGGAGAATGTGTCAATTTGGAGTATTTGCAAATATTTCGGCCATCCCCCTCCCACGGATGCAACTGCGCCAACAGAGCATGCACTGAATCCTGTGGTGGCAGGAAGTCACGAAGGCCTCCTCAAGGCTATTTTGCTGGCGTCATCCAAGGACAGTCCTTTTCAGTCCTGTTTAAAGCTTCAGCTGGTGTAGAATGCTCCAAGTACTTTTAAGTGGATGAGATAGTCGTGCTCCCTAATCTGCACTGTATAGTATCCCCATTGGCTTATGGGTGCAGTTCAACATGCTTATTTCAATCCAGGAATAAGAAGAGGCCTGCTGAATCAGGCCAAAGGACCATCTAGTCCCGCTTCCTGTATCTCACAGTGGCCCACCAGATGCCTCATGGAGCACATGAGACAACAAGATGCCTGCATCCTATTATCACTCCCCTGCATCTGGCATTCTGATGGATGTTTCCTCCAGAAATCTGTCCAATCCCCTTTTGAAGCCGCCTAGGCCAGATGCCATCACCACCTCCTGTGGCAAGGAGTTCCACAGATTAATTAAAATCTGTGCTGGGTAAAAAAGCATTTCTTTTTATTCATTCTAATTCTCCCTGGATGACCATTGGATGACCCATGTCTCCACCCCAGGGCCCAGCACAATCTCTTAGGTTTGCTGAGAATACAGGCCATTTTTATGTTGTTGTAGCCATGTAGTTTCCATTTCCATGTGGCCGCTTCACCCATTGCTATGATAAAAGATGTACCGGAGAGGACACAATGGAAGGGGTATGAGTTGTCTCCATGCCAGGAGAACCAGAAGTGGTATGCATACAACTACATCATATTCCCCCCTCATGTGGTCTCTCCAATACATACCTTACAATAGTGGCAGGGTCAAACTAGATACTACTGTACATCATGGGTTCCCAAACTAAGGGTGGTTCCCTTGACCTACTGGCCCAGTGACCATGACTTCCTATTAATGCTACAATCTTATACATTGTATAGGGCAGCGGGTTCCATAGCTCCCTGGGCAACCCTGGCTCACAGTTTGGGAATCTCTGCCCTACATAATCACCTGCTTAATTTTGGTTCCAGAAATAGCAGCTGCACAGGGCTAGGAGGGGGGAGATAGTAAAGATCTGGAATGGAATGGGGAGATGCCTTAACACTGTGGGTATTCAAACGTTTTAGATTGGGACCCACTTTTAGAATGGTACTTGTATCAGGATCCACCAGAAGTGATGTCATTCACCTGCAAGTGATGTGGTGGCAGGAAGTGACATCATCAAGCAGGAAGTGCTATCATTGTGACATAATAAAATGACACTCCTGAAATGTAAATTGGCATTTTTGGACTGCAGCAATTGTACAACTATGAAACATCCCTGATAGAAAGCAGGATTAGGACAACATATTATGTAACAGCACTGAAATTAAAGCAAAATTTTAAAAAACCCTCCCTTGAAAATTCAAACTGTTAACATTCACAAAAGGAATATAGCGAGAGTAAGAGCTGCAGTTTCCAAAATGGCTGCTCCCAGCTTTATGCGACCCACCTGACATTAAGTCGTGACCCACCAAGTGTGTCCCAACCCACAGTTTGAATAACATTGCCTTAACCCATTGCTCCATAGTTCTGAACTGGACTGTGCACCCATAGCTGCTATTTTGACAACAAAAAGCTACAGTTGCTGCTAATGGCTATTGATTATTTTTCCCTAATCAGATGGCAGCTGTGGTGGGACGATCTGGACTGGAACTATGGTGGAGACGAGGACTATAGTTTCTCATGGTCCAAATCCAGATCTGGCTTCTTCATCTTATGGTGGCCTTTTTTGAATAAAGAAAGCCTGTCAGCACTCATTACAGGCTTATGGTCTTGCTTGGTCCATAGAGGAGGCAATGTTTGTCTTCCCTCCCTGCCTCCCTCCCTCCCCCTTTGTCCTAGTTCTGCTCCTCAGACCACCCTCAACCCTCCTCTCTGTCTCCCTCCTCCATGTTCACACCCTGCTGTTGGCGTCTCCTCATCACTCTGAGAACTGAACGATGCTACTACGAATGAGCCTTCAGATGTGGGAAGGCAATTTGCAATGATCCCACCCCAGAATCCCTCTTGCCACCAGCGGCGGCTCCTTGCGGGAGAGACGTACTACATGCAACTCTGTATCCGCAAACCCTCTGCTGTACGGGATCTGAACAACCCCAGATATCTGTTCCAACCAATGTGACCACAGGGAAAGTTTGCCTTACCTTGCAGGGCAATTCCCAAGGCAGGCATTGTTTGAGTGACCTGTGAACTATGGGAGGTGTAGTTTTTGTTGCATTGGGAGAACCCTAATTGGGCAGGGTTTGATCTCCAGTTGAGCTCAATAGTTCATACCGAATGTCTCTGAGAGCGCAGTCCTAACCTGGAATTAGGCCGGCACAGTCTCTCCAGCACACTTTGGCTGGCACAAGGAATATCGTAAAGTATGTTTGGACCGCTTGGAGTCAGAGAGGCCAGCACACAGATGTGCGCCATCCTCCTTGACTCCAAGAGTGGTCCAAACCTTGTGCCAGCCAAACTGTGCTGGACAAACTGTGCTGGCCTAACTCCAGGTTAGGATTGCACTCTGAGAAACAAGACCCACTCAACGACTCCATATACATGTGTTTTTATTTTGTTGTCTTTTTAAAAAATGAAAGACTAACGGTGCACAAGTTGTCCATATACTTGTGAAGGGGAAAGAAATGTTATTTTGTTCTCGCTGGCTTAGTTTAAAGTGGAATATCTCCCCCCGGGTCCTTCTTGAGGAGCTGAAAGCTGTGCAAGTTGTGCCTGAAGAAATTGCTCGCTCCAAGCAATGGGACGTGTAGTGCTTGCCTGCTTTCCATCTGTGAGTCCTAAGAAAATTGTCACACTTTCGGCTGCCTTCATCCATCTCCCTAATTCATTGGTTACAGTCAAAACAGTTTTAGAAGGCTCAGTTCCCACAGTGGGGAAGAAACTGGGATGACGCCTGCAAAGCGCTTCTCCGGTTAAAGAGCAGCTGACGCCTTGTGGAAAACTTGGAGACGCAAGACTCTCTCCCGCTCCTGAGTCAGTGGGGTGAAGGCAGCTCATGTGGTTTGCATTTCTTTCCACACACAGCTACGTCTATGGACAGGCCTGCACAGAAGACAAGCTTATGCCCCTTGCAAAAGAATGTCTAAAGGGCCTGGTCCATATCCTCTGTGGCCATGTATGTCAGCACTTCCTCCCTCAATCACTGGTTCCCCTTCCTACCCAGGGGACAAGACCATTCATGCATTCATTTTACATGAAAACATGTACAGTCGGTCATCTTTATATGCGAACTCAATATCTGCAAATTCACATTTCCATGAGGGACAGAATTGCTACCTACCTCGATATCTGTGTCCTCATTATCCACTATGCAGAGACCTTCCAAAGGCTTCAGGGACCTTCAGAATGGCACCTATGACCTGTGCAGACCCATTGAAAATGGCCAGCAGAAGCATCTGCGTGGTCGCGGGTCCCATTATGAAGATCCCTGCAGCCTCTGGAAGGTCTCTGCAGCATTCAGAGATCTTTTGGCACCTCCTGCTGCTCTCTGCTGAATTCCCCAGGGTCTCTGCTGGATTCTCTTGATGGCAGATAACCTAACCCCATTGATCCCATTAGATAAATGATTCGTTATCTGTTAATTTGCTATCTGCGAGGATTTTCAGGAACCTAACACCAGCGGATAATGACTGACTGTAGATGCATAGACACTTAAATGTGCATATAACATAAGATGTGAATGACACTATATACAAGCAAACCCAAGTTTGCCACTAAGAGTGCAATCCTCATCTGGAGTTAGGCTGGCACAGTTAAGCCAGCAAAGTTTGGCCAACCCAAGGGACACCATAAAGTATGTTTGGACCGCTCTTGGAGTCAGAGAGGCCAGCACACAGATGTGCACCATCCGCCCTGACTCCGAGAGTGATCCAAACACGCTTTACAGTGGCCTTTGTGCTGGCCAAACTTTCCTGGCCTAACTATGCCAGCCTAGGATTGTGCTCTTAGTGTACAGAGCCAATTCCAGCTCTTTGACAAACATGCCTTTATACACCAACTTATCTTTTTTATTTCCTCCCTCTCTTTTTGTTATATCCTCCAATTACTCTGTTGATGTTTTCTGATTTTTTTCCAAACTAGGTTTGTTTTTAATTTTGATTGTATGGATTGTTTTTGGCTGTGTTTTCTAAGATGCTTTGAACTGGAAGAAAAACAAGGGCTACACTTTTAAAAAAATAAATGTATAAATAAAATACAGTTCAAAACATACATTTGTTGCATTAGCGCTTTACATTTTCAGTGTATAATGTCAAATGTCATATGTAAAGCCTAAAAAATGTAATGTGAGATGTGGCCTCCTGCCCATTCATATAAAGATGACAGTTTTTCCCCGTCTTGTTCATCTGGTTCCCTTTGTTTGTTGTTCTTCTGATTCACTCCACCCTACATTCCACTTCTCCTGAATCTGGTTTAACAGGGAGAAATTTCTGAAATTAATTTAGGAATTAGTGTATTCGGTTCTTTTTTCCTCCTCCCCCTTTGAATTATTAGTGAACATATGTGCATTGATAAAACACTGCCAAAAGCAATGCTGATGTGATCATATGATCCATCAACAGTGGGGGTTTTTTTTAGTTGTGTTTTACAAATGCACACAGGCATACCTGCACATTGGTAAATTACCATGCAAAAAGAACACTGGTGTACAATCACATCAAATTTGCATTTCTGCAGCGTGCCATGAAATTAAAAGACTTTTACTTCTTGGGAAGAAAGCTATGGTGAACCTAGACAACTTAATCAAAAGCCGAGACCTCACCCTGCCAACAAAGGTTCGCATAGTCAAAGCGATGGTTTTCCCAGTAGCAATGTATGGCTTTGAGAGCTGGACCATAAGAAAGGCAGAGCGCCGAAGAATAGATGCTTTTGAATTATGGTGTTGGAGAAGACTCTTGAGAGTCCCCTGGACTGCAAGGAGATCCAATCAGTCAATCCTCCAGGAAGTTAAGCCTGATTGCTCCCTGGAAGGACAAATCCTGAAGCTGAAGCTCCAATACTTTGGCCACCCCATAAGAAGGGAGGACTCTTTAGAAAAGACCCTCATGCTGGGAAAGATTGAAGGCAGGAGGAGAAGGGGGTGACAGAGGATGAGATGGTTAGACAGTGTCACCGAAGTGATGAACATGAAATTGGGCGAACTCCGGAAGCTAGTGGAGGACAGGGAGGCCTGGCGTGCTGTGGTCCATGGGGTTGCGAAGAGTCGGACACGTCTTAGCGACTGAACAACTACAACAAATCAATGCACACAAGGCACATGCCAAGGGTGTCATGGGTGGGAGAGGCCTCTGGGTGTTCATTCCCCTGTGTCCCCATCTCTGCTGTGGGCCAGTGCAGGAGTCTGTTTCTCCTCTTTGGAGGAGAGGTCCAAGATCTGTGCAGAATAGGCAAGGACTTGCTATGGGAAGCTGGCATTAAACAAGAATGAGGTGAGGGTGCAATCCTAACCTAGAGTTAGGCTGGCACAAGTCACTTGTTCTCACTCAGGAATGTTGCAAATGTGGCTCTGAGAGTGGTCTAAATGCACTTTATGGTGCATTTGCAACACTTCTGGGCCAGCACAAGTCACTTGTGCTGATCCCAAGTGACATGTGCTGGCCTAATTCCAGGTTAGGATTGCGCCCTAAGGCAGAGAAAGAGTGATCAATGGCCATCACTTTCCATAGAACTTTAGAATTAGAATGGCCGCATGCAGTGGTGTCATTCAAATGATTTAGGAACAGGAACTCACTTTTGATTGGCACTTGTTGGGAACCCGGAACTAGCCACAGAGCCCGTTAGGATCCGGAACGCCCGTTCTGGTCCATTCCTCCTGAATGACATCACTGGCCGCATGCAGGGCCGGCTCCCGCTCACTAAGAAGAGCCCTTTTGGTGCTGTACGCAAAGCATGGTACATGGAAATAGTTGGTGGTGACGTCATTGCCAGCTGCTTCCCGGAGGCCCTTCCCAGAGGCAGGGGCAGGTGGGAGGGCCCAAGGTAAAGCGGCTCTGCTCGCCCCACTGACTTACAGCCCATTGAGACCCCAGCTGCAGTAGCAAGCAATATGCTCGCCTTGCTGGTGTGAGGCCTCCTGAAGTGTGGGGCCCAATGTGACGACATTGGTCCCATTGGCTTAAGGCCAGCCCTGGCAGCATGGAAAATGTGGAAGGCAGGATGAGGAATTAGTGATGCCCATCCGAACCCTTCTTCCTAACACTCGCATTCCCATTCCCCCTTGCTGGTCAAGCTGGGGTTAATGGGGAGTTGGTAGTACTCTGCTCCCACCGTTCAAAGTTAGGAAAGCCAGGCTAGAACAGGTTGCCTTGGGAAAGCCCTTCTCTCAGGCTAGCTGCCTCTTAAAACCCAAGTGTTCGCACAGAAGACAATATAGTAGTGAAAATGATGGATGTTCTGGTAAGCACAACCGGCCCACTCCTTGATGTATGAGGCCATTCAGGTCAAAATAGCCCTTTTTATTGGCTACTAGCTTTTTGTTACCCGGCATTGCCCGGGTAACAAAATGATCTTCCAGAGTTTATGAGTTTTGCACCCCTTCTCGCCCCCCACGCCGACGGGGGCCGAACCCTGACTCCAACCGCGTCGGGAGCGTCACCGGTCACCTCGGCGACCCTGGAAACTATGGACTCGATGCCAATTTCACTTCAGGCCCCCTGCGTACCCCCACCCCCGGGGGCACTGGGGGGGCCTGCCCCCCGCAGTGTTTGTCGCAAGGCATGCACGTGCCGAGTCTGGCCCCCATCACTCGAGGTGTCGCAGCGGGGCATGGTGGATGTCTCGTCTCGCACCCTTTCCCACCCCCCACATTGGGGGGGGGGCGAACCCAAACTCCCATGGCATCGGGAGCGTCGCCACTCACCTCGGCGACCCCGGAAACTACAGATGCAACACCGATTATGGCTGTTTTCAACCGATTTATGCAGGGCCCCATGTGTACCCCCACCCCCAGGGTCACTGGGGGGGCCCTGCCCCCCTCAGTGTTTGTCGCCAGGCTGCAAGGCACACATGTGCCAGGTTTGGTGCGCATCGCTCCAGGCGTTCCAGCACAGCATGGCGGACATTTAGTTTCGAACCCCTTCTTGCCCCCCACATCAAGGGGGAACCAAACCCAGACTCCAACTGCGTCGGGAGCGTCGCCACTCGTCTTGGCGACCCCGGAAACTGTGGATTTGACGCCGATTTCGGCCATTTTCGACCATTTTCATGCGGAGACCCCCGCGTACCCCCACCCCCAGGGGCGCTAGGGGGGTCTGACCCCCGCAGTGTTTGTCGTCAGGCCGCAAGGTGTATGCGTGCCAAGTTTCATGTCGATCAGTTCAGGCGTTCCAGCAGGGCATGGCGGATGTTTTGTTTCGCACCCCTTCTCGCACCCCACGCCAAGGGGGGGCCGAACCCAGACTCCAACAGAGTCGGGAGTGTCACCACTGGTCCCGGCAACCCCGGAAACTATGGATTCGATGCCAATTTTGGCCATTTTTGACCATTTTCAAGCGGGGCCCCCTGTGTACCCCCCACCCCCGGGGGCACTAGTGAGGCCTGACTCCCGCAGTGTTTGTGGCCAGGCCTCTAGGCTTCCACATGCCGGGTTTGGTGCCAATCGGTCCAGGCGTTACAGCAGGGCATGGCGGATGTTCTGTTTCGCACCCCTTCTTGCCCCCACATCGAGGGGGGAGCAAACCCAGACTCCAACTGCATCGGGAGCATCGCCACTCATCTTGGCGACCCCGGAAACTGTGGATTTGACGCCAATTTCGGCCGTTTTTGACCGTTTTCACATGGGGACCCCCGCGTACCCCCACCCCCGGGGGCGCTAGGGGGGCCTGACCCCCGCAGTGTTTGTTGCCAGGCCGCAAGGTGTATGCGTGCCAAGCTTTGTGCCGATCACTCCAGGCGTTGCGGAGCCTATGCGAAACATACACACACACATACACACAAACCCACGCTCTTCTTTATATATATAGATTAAATAATTTTAATAAGCCCTTTTATTGAAAGGGCTGAAGGAACACAACAATTAATAGGAAAAAGTAAGGCACAGTTCAAATAATTCCCAGGAGGTGCCAAAGAAAAAATGAAATTTGCTGGCCAAGGTGGATATTGAGGACCCTGATGTAAATAACTGGGTTCATTTGACCTACTCTTTCTTACTCACAAGATTCCAGGAGTTGATCCCCACATTCACCCAGAGAGTGGAAAGGCTTTGCATTAAAACCGCAGCTGTTTTCAGCTCCAAATCAGAGCATACAAATCAGAGCAACATATACAAAGATATCTGAGCTTGATTTTATAAAACCTAGGATTGCTTATGCCATCGCTTCTCTGATTGGATGATTTATGACCACTTGAGCATCTCTACCTGTCCCTTGACCTAATCAGGTGTGCTGAGGCATTCAATTGGCTGGCACATGCCAACCCTGACAGGAAAGCTGTCTAGAATCTGCTGTTCTCAGAAGAAGTCAGAAAAGAAAGCAGCAAATCCGTTTTCTGACCTTGCTGCCCTGACTAGTAATTCTTCTGTAACAAGGCCAAATTCAAAGAGCATCTTGCAGTAAGTAGGACAGCTCAGAAACAATGCCAGCTCTAGGAGAGGCTGGGCCGAAAGCGGGGCATTCCCATGGGGGCCACCCAGCAATGGGATTCACAAACGACCTGGGGGAACGCTGGGCGGGACATATGCGGAACTCCCGTGCGATTGGCTGCCCGTCCGTTCTGCCCCGCCGCCTTCCCCGCCACCGTGCGGGCTGCCCAGGCCTTGGAGGGGGCGCCTGCTCGCCTGGGGGCCCCCCCGGGTGCCCAGGCAAGCAGCGGTGGGGCGTGTCAACTGGGGGCAGTGGGCCCAGCCCACGTGGCCGGCGGGGACAGCGGCGGGGTGGAACAGACAGGCTGCCAATCGCGCGGGCTGCCAATCACAGGCTGCCAATTACGTGTATGTCCCGCCCAGCATTCCCCCATGTCATTTGTAAATCCCATTGCTGGGGCCACCCACCCACCCCATGGAGCCTCCCACTCACCAATGTAACACCTAATGTGTGGCTCATAAGTAACAGGGCAGCCAGTGGGCAATATTGGTTGCTGCCTGCCTTCCCATGGGCCCAACGCACACTACCGCTAACATAATCCCGGCAACCCCTCCGGGGAGTGGCTTGGCATGACAGAAGTCATGATGTCACAGGAAGGCTTTTTTTTTTATGTCCAGGAGCCTGTGTTGGGCCCTAGACCCGCTGCAGCACCTCAGTCTGCAGCAGGGGCGTAGCTAAGGAAAGTGTAGCCTGCTGCAGAGGGCAAAATGTTGCCCTGGAAGTGACATCACAACAGGAAGTGACGTCACAGTTGTACTTTCATTTGCTCAGGTTATTTGGCCATAACGTTTGATAGAATAAAGATGCTGCTGTACGCTCCGTTTGTTTCACTGAATTCTGCATGAAATTCCACCTCAAATCATATATAACATGACAATATTCCTACAAATCGCAATTTTAACAAACTGCAATTTTTACATGGCAGTTATAGTTCCATTTTCTGGGGGTTTGGCTATAACTTTTGACAGAGAAAAGATATTATAATTCGGTTTGTTTCGTTGCATTCTGCATTAAATTACCTTTCCAATGGTATATAACATGATATTATTCATAATTACCAACGTTTTCACCATTGTGGCCACTAGTGTCAAGCTCAGCTTGTTGCCCTCCATAAAGCTTGTTGCCCCGTGCAATTGCACCCCCCTGCACTTCTTTAGCTATGCCCCTGGTCTGCAGGAAAGGTGCGCTGGAGGTGGGGAGGCTGTCATGGGCAGCAGAAAAAGTTTCACCCTCCCTGGAGCCTGTGGAATGGCAGGAATCTCAAAGATGCACGCATCAGTGTATTGGGGGGTTGGTTGGTTGAGACCTCGATTTTCGGAAACAACAGCAAAGACAAAAGAAACTAGGTGTTTCTAGAAGCGCCTGGGAGAGTAGGGGTGGGGAGGAATGGGAGCATAGCTTGGCAAGCACCGAAGTCTCTCAGATTCATTCAAGGTTCAGCAGGGTCGGGATGGGTGAACATTTAAAGAGCATCTTTGGGATTTTGTTCTTTTAAAATGTTAAGTAATCATTTGTAGCAAATCAGCACACAGTGCTTTCCTCTTTTCGCCAGATCATTTTGTGCCTTTGAAGATGCCCCTTTGTTTAATTGTCTACGTGGTGGCGCTGTGGGTTAAACCGCCGAGCTGTTCACCGGAAGGTTGGCAGTTCAAGACCATGCAACGGAGTGAGCTCCCCTTGCTTGTCCCAGCTCCTGCCAACCTAGCAGTTTGAAAGCACCTAAAAATGCGAGTAGATAAATAGGTACCACTTTGGTGGGAAAGTCACGGTGTTCCATGTGCCTTGGCACATGACCACAAAAGCTTGTCCTAGGACAAACACCGGCTCTTCAGCTTAGAAACGGAGAAGAGCACCGCCCCCTACAGTTGGTCACGACTAGACCACTTGGTCGTGGGGAAACCTTTTTACAACAGGAGCCCCCAAACCTCCAGCTGCTGGTGCCAGATCATTCAGTCTTGCGCTTACTAGCAGCCAGAGTGGCTCAGCGATGGAAAATGGTATATGCATCCTTATAACTCTAAGGATTCGCACAATAAAATAAAATAATACTTGCAGCTGCAGGGCTGCTTGAGATTACTCTCAGCTACCCATCTCTGGTTTTGATTTCTGTTAAACATTCATAAGTTGAGTATCCCTTATCTGGGCTGCTTGGGATGGGAAGGTGTTTGGATTTTGGAACAATTGCATAAATACAATGAGAAATGTTTCCTCTTGCTCTTTTCACGGTTACACATTTGGATGCCTGCTGGCCTCTGACATTTTTCAACAATGGTGCACACCACATTGCAGAGCAGAGAATCAGACTTACAGCCTGTAAGTGGGAATGAGCACAAGACCTTCTAGAGCTCACAATACAGAAAATTAAAGGAGTCTTGGGCAAAAATGTCTGGATTTTGGAAATCTGAATAAGGGATAATCTACATGTACTTTCTGGGCCTTAGGGCACATAGAATATAATTCCTCAATTCAACATAAACAGTGTGTATCTGCTTGCTCTCTATATCAGGAAATGGACATTTTGGTGAAACAGTGATTTATACATTTAATAATAGCTAATAAATGCTCTGCCCTCAGATAATGGGGCATGAGTAAGTTGCATTCCTTGTCCTTGTAAATAACGAAGCAGACACTGACGTATGCATTCCCACACTTTTTAGAGTCCGTAGAGGCTGCTGCCTGACTTATAAATGCCAAGGGGTGTCACTATAATGATGATTAGGCAGCAGTGCTCCCTCGCCGCCTCCCCCACCCCATAGAAGGTTGTTTAACCCTTGATGCATTTAGCCTAATCCACCCAGTCAGTTTGGCAAACCAGCAAAAACTGGGTCATGACGACTCATTGGACTCACAGTGTGGGACCTGCAGCATTAATGTGTTTTTTGTTGTGGAGTTGGAAAGAATGCAGCAAGGAAGATAGATGAACACTGGGGCATAGCTAAAGAAGTGCAGAGGGTGCGATTGCACTGGGCAACAAGCTTTAAGGGGGGGGGCAACAAGCTAAGCTTGACACTAGGGGCCAAAATTGTGAAAACCTTGGTAATATATCATGTTATATATCTTTGGAAAGGTAATTTAATGCAGAATGCAGAACCAGCATTTCTCAGGGCACAATTCTAATGAGGGGTTAGGCTGGCACAGTTAGGCTAGCAAAGTTTGACAGGCATAAGGAACCCCATAAAGTATGTTTGGACCAATCGCACAGTGCAATCCTAAAAGGTGCACAGCGTCAACACAATGGTGTTGCGTTGGCACTATGCACCTAGCGCTGATGCAGGGGCACCGAGCAGCACCCCCGTGTTGGCGCTAAAGCAACTGGACAGGTGCTGCAGGCAGCAATAGTCCTGTTGCACTCACGCCATCCCTCCCTAGCATCGGCCAAAGCCGGCTGGCACAAGGGAGACACCATGTTTGGATGGGGGAGGGTGTGGGCGGGGAAGGGCAGTTCTGGGTGGGGCGTGGGAGGGATGTGGGCAGGCCGGCAGGTGTGCTGGCCCAGGAAGGAGGCGGGGCTTGGAATCGGCCATAAGGCCAAATCCAAGGCCTCATCTCTAGGCCATGCAGCCCCAATTCAGGCCGCATGGTCTCCTTGGATCTGCGCCTGCTGTTTAGCAGGAGCAGATCCGAGGGGCCCATAGGGGAGGCTGGCGCCTCCCCTTGGGCCCTTACTGCAAGGAGGCCCCAGCCTGCTCCTACCTTGTATAGGATACAGCACAGGCCCGTTGGCCTGCCAGTTCCTGAGAGAGGCCAGCATGCAGATGTGAGCCATCCTCCCTGACTCTGAGAGCTGCCCAAACACAGTTTACGGTGGCCCTTGTGCCGGCCAAGCCTTGCTGGCCTAAGTAGGTTAGGATTGTGCTCTCAGTTGCAAATCTTTCTCTTTTTTTACAGAAAGGCATCAATGCCATACTATTATGCATTTTCCCACACATCCTCTGACCCCAATCTGCATCCAAAATGTCCCTGCGCATACTGTATCTGTGATCATTGGACTTTACAGGATTTTGGGGCAGAACTTAGTAGAAATGTATTCACCAAGGAATTACATCCAGTTGAAATCAGGTTGGAATCACTTCTAAATAAACCCAGCGATGATTGAACTACAACAGTTTCAAATCTCTGCTGCCAAACAGCTGCCATCCATTTTACTGGGATTTCTGCAATGTTGGTGGATTATACCCAAAAAGGCCTTCACATTTTGAACAAATCATAGTTATCATATGTTATAGTGTCCTCTTTGGCCTCAGTCACAAAGGTCTTTATTTAACTATGGAGGCCACAATTGGGGATTCCTGCAAAAGCTTCTGAAAGGCCACCCAGATAAAAATTTTCTGGTTTTTGTTTGTTTGTTTGTTTCCTGACTATAATTTATTTTAATTTATTTGCAAGAAGGGATGACAAGTAACAATGCAGTTTCATTAATAAAAAAAGAACAAAAGAGTTATTTTCCAAAAACTTAACTAAAAGAATTGTTCTTGCAAATTCTCCTTCTAACAAATCACTGATATCTTTCATATGAAGTAACACTCACTCACCCATTTCCTCCTTTTTGGTTCATGTGAAATTTTGTTTCAATTAATCGGATTCCTTTGCCAACCCAAAAGAATGGTTGAAAACACAGTGCTGGCTTTCCCTCCCTCAGCGAAATGTCATTTGTTGACAAATACTGCATTTTCTGCCAGAAAAAAAATTGTTTGATTGGAAATTTTTCAGCAACTTATAGTGGTAATATTTGGATCCTGTCCCCCTGCACCCAAAAGACACATTGAAAGACAGAAAAAAACTATACAGGTTGAGTATCCCTTATCTTTGGAATACCCTCCCCTTAGAACTAAGAACTGCTCCCTCTTTGGCAATATTCCGGCGGGGGCTGAAGACTGTTTTATCCCAAAAAGCTTTTAATTGTTGACAGGCAGGCTGGTTTTTATATTCTTTTTTAGGATCCACGGGGCTGGTTGTTTAAATTTTAAATGTTAATTATTTTAATTACTCTTTTTAACTACTGTTTTTAACTGTTAAATAGTGTTTTAATTGTATTTTTAAATGTTGTAAGCCGCCTTGGGTGCCTTCAGGCAGAAAGGCGGGGTATAAATTAAATAAATAAATAAATAAATAAATAATAATAATAATAATAATAATAATAATAATAATTATTATTATTATTATTATTATCTGGATTGCTTGGGACGGGAAGGTGTCTGTATTTCGGATTTGTCTGGATTTTGGAATAATTGCATAATGAAAACTGCTTCCTCTTGCTCTTTTCACTGTGACCCATTAGGGCCTCTTTGACATTTTTCAGCAATGGCACACAGCACAGAGCAGAGGATCGAACTTACAGCGTGTATGTGTAGGATTACCAGACACAAACTGGGACAGAGTGCCTGTACCTTTAACCATTGTATAAAAGAGGGAATTTAGGCAGCTTCAGCTTTTGAAACCCTTCCATGATGAGCTGCACCTGCCCAAATTCCCTCTTTCATACAATGGTTAAAGGTATAGGCGCTCTGTCCCAGTTTGTGTCTGGCAGAACCGTACCTTAGGTGGAGCCTGAGAAGCATCCGCTTCAGGCACTGTGCTTATGTGCTCAAAGGGGGCGCAGGGTTGCCCCCAGCTCCCACCTCCCGTTACAAGGAGACTGCCTTTGCGCTTGCCGCAGGGAGAGCCTGGAAGAGACGGCCTTTGCGCGCAGCTTGCTCTGCCTGTTTGCGCCCCCCCCCCCATGTAATGGGTTCTCCCCAGAGGACGGGCGCTTGCAAACTGCAGCAAATGCCGTCTGAAATGCTGTCTGAAAGGGGGAGAAAAGGGGGACAGCTGGAATTTTGTTCCTCACCTCGTGGGGCTCCAGCACGCCGAGCATCAAGGGGGCCGGCCAGTGGTGTCATTCAAATGATTTAGGAACAGGAACTCACTTTTGATTGGCACTTGTCAGGAACCCGGAACCAGCCACGGAGCCCATTAGGATCCGGAACGCCCGTTCTGGTCTGTTCCCCCTGAATTACATCACTGCCTTCGCCCCCCTAGGAATCCAGAGTCGCTCCCTTTAACCCTCTGAGTGCCCGCCAACCAAGAAGAAAAGCTCTTTGCAGAGGAATTGGGAGGGGGGGGAGGGAGAGTGAAGTGGGCGGAGTCAGCCCTAATTTTAACTAGTGAACATGACATCACTGGGGCCGGCTGGAGTCAGGCCCTCCCACACAAAGCCCCTATTCTTGCTTCTGCACTGCAGTGGCAAGAAGGTGGGAATGTGAAAAGGAAGCAGGGAGGGGGTGTTTGGGGGCAAGGAGGGAAGATGCGGGATCAGGCCCAGGAGGGGGTAGAATCAGCAGAGCACGCCGCCACTGTATCCTACCCCACCCCGGCCTGCCAGTTTTACATGAGGCTGTTTAGACGTGCGCCTGCTATATAACAGGCACATATCCAAGCAGCCTCACCGGGGAGTCTGGGGCATTACTTGGAGAAGGGGAAAGGTATCTCCTTACCTCAAGGACACCTCCAGCCTGGTCCTGATGAGCACTCGCTACAGCAGAGACCATACACCCATGTTGCATCAGCGCTAGTCAGGATTGGGTTGTGAGCCTAAGGGCACAGTCCTAAATTAGGCTGGTTTAGTTAGGCCAGCAAAGTTTGGCCGGCACCAGGGTCACCATAAAGTGCATTTGGACCACTCTCAGAGTCAGGGAGGATGGCGTGCATGTCTATGTGCTGGCCTCTCTGACTCCAAGGGTGGTCCAATCGTACTTTATTTGCCAGCCACACTTTGCTGGCTTAACTGTGCCAGCCCAACTCTGTTTTAGGATTGCACTCTAAGTTTGATGGCAAGCTCTGGAATATTTGGGGAATGGCTGTTTCACTTGGTACTCTCGGATCGTGATGGTAAACATATTGGCGACGTTGGCCTGCGCTCTTAGTTTTGAATCTTCCGAAGACATGATGACACTGAAACAAAGGCACCAGGACTGTCACACTGTATGGTTGATGGCTTTGCCCCAGATAGGAGGACAGATTGAGTAATTGCCGGAGTGACAGCGAAACAGTAGGGACAGGGAGTGTCGCCTGTCTGCTCATTTCGTGTGCAACAACGTGACTGGGAATGTGAAGGAGGGGCCGGTTCCAACTGCCGAGGGCAGGAGAAGTGCTTCAAGCTGTCTGTGCAATATGCCAAATGAGCTTTCCTAGTGCGGCTCCCAGAAAGGGATTTATGGCTTGGCTATGCTCTGTGGTGAACTGTTAAATATGCAGATTATGGTACAAATTGAGTGGAGATGGGGCTGGGAGCCAGCACTTCGAGGGCAACGCACTGGAGGTCTCCCTGACTTATGATGTGTGTGGTAAGTTGACGGCTGGAGATTCGGCTGCCATCAATGTGGGTGTCATGTGTGTTGCTACAGTGCATATACAGCATCAGGTAAGCATTAACTCCAGGGCTGCTAACACGGAGGCATTCTGAGACATATCTTCTGTGGGAAAGGGATTTTGCTTGCTTGTTCACTCCCTGTTTCAGCACCTGATAAGATCGTGAAAGCCGAGGATAGAAAAATCTCCATGGTCCCTCAGACTCCACACTCTGGTGTCTGCAAAGTGATAGACCCACTTTGGCAACCCCTGAGCACAATTGCCGTTCGCTAATTGCAGATGCTCATGGTCTGTCTTAGGGCTAAAACGAAAACATTGGCTACCTTTCCAGTGAAGTTGTATTATGTGATTTAACACCGATGCTCAGTAGTGTAGCCAGAGGCATGGCAGCGTGGGACATACTGCAGGTGCTGCAACACACTATGTAAGCAGCCCTGCCTACCTGCCGTCAGAGCCATTCGGGGCAGCAATGGCAACTGCAGGTGCTTGATATAGTATGAGTATATCATAGTATATACGGTCAAGTGTTTTGGACCACTCTAGGAACCAGGGAAGATGGTGCATGTTTGAGTGCTGTCCTCTCTGACTCTGAGAGCTCAATCCTAAACTGGAGTTAGGCCAGCATAAGCTAAGCCATCGAAGTTTAGTCAGCACAAGGGCCAGCATAAAGAATTTTTGGACCACTCTCGGAGTCAGAGAGGCCAGCACACATTTGTGAGCCATCCTCCCTGACTCCGAGAGTAGTCCAAACATATTTTACGGTGGCCCTTGTGCTGGCCAAACTTTGTTGGCTTAGTTTATGTGAACCTAGATAGCTTAGTCAAAAGCCGAGACATCACCCTGCCAACAAAGGTTCGCATAGTCAAAGCGATGGTTTTCCCAGTAGCAATGTATGGCTGTGAGAGCTGGACCATAAGAAAGGCAGAGCGTCGAAGAATCGATGCTTTTGAATTATGGTGTTGGAGAAGACTCTTGAGAGTCCCCTGGACTGCAAAGAGATCCAATCGGTCAATTCTCCAGGAAGTCAAGCCTGATTGCTCCCTGGAAGGACAAATCCTGAAGCTGAAGCTCCAATACTTTGGCCACCTCATGAGAAGAGAGGACTCTTTAGAAAAGACCCTCATGCTGGGAAAGATTGAAGGCAAAAGGAGAAGGGGGCGGCAGAGGATGAGATAGTTAGATAGTGTCACCGAAGCAATGAATATGAAATTGGGCGAACTCCGGAAGCTAGTGGAGGACAGGAAGGCCTGGCGTGCTGTGGTCCATGGGGTCGCGAAGAGTCAGACACGACTTAGCGACTGAACAACAACAACAACAACAACAACAACAACAACAACTTAGTTTAGGACTGTACGCCAAGAGTAGTCCAAACATACTTTACGGTGTCCCTCATGCCGGCCAAAGTTTGCTGGCCTAACTGTGCCGGCCTAACTCCAGGTTAGAATTGTGGCCTTTGACATATAATGTGCAGCTCTCGGAAATATGTTAGCTGAGTTCTGCATCACAATTAATTAATTAATGTAAATGGCAAATAAGACATTTTCAAGCTTTATTACTATTTACCGAGTATAAACTGACGGCGCAATCCTGTGCAGCACCGGAATGGCGAGGCCGACTTGGCAGCGCCATATCCAACGCTGTATAGGAGAGACTGGAGCCCCCCCCCCCAAGGCAAGGGAGCGTTTGCTCCCTTACCATAGGGGAGGTTCCAGCCTCCCCTATGTGCTCCTCAGATCTGCGCCCGCTAAAGAGCCGGTGCAGATCCGAGGGGACCACGCGAACTGGGCAGAGGGAGGGGAGGAGCAGGCCCACGAGGGGTGGGACCCAGCAGTGGCTTCCACCGCAGGATCCAATGCCCCGCCTTGAACTGGGCAACACAACATAGGGCTGCTTGATTCACCTCCTGCAAAATAGCCAGTGGTGAGTCAAGGAGCCCCATTGTAGACAGCGGGGCTTTTCCCAGGGGAAGGGGACCTGCAGCAGCCATGCAGCTCAGGATTGGGCTGATAGAGGCAGAGATAGGAAATTCATAGGTTTGAGCAGATAGAACAGAAAACAAAGGGATGGCAGTTCAGAAGTACAGTAGATTTTCCAGGGCATGAGGCTGACCTGGTGGAAGAGTTTCCATTGGGTGTTCATGCCAAGTCCAGGATTAGGGAAAGGCCAAAGAAGAACCTTTCAGTCTGGAACCAAATCACCATGCAGAATGACAGTAATCACTTGATGTGCCCCTGCTAGATACAGCCCCTGTTGCCGTAATACCTTCTTTGGATTTCTAAGTGTTCATCTGTAATGAAAGAAGTCAAACGAGTATCAAATAAGGAATTAGGTACCAATTAGGGATCAGTATGTTGGGCAATACTCTTTTCGTCTGTGCAACTTGGATTGGTCTTACTAGTTCTCGGACTAGCAAGAATCCCCATGGGGTTCACCGCAGTTCTTGTAAGAGCAAAACAGGAAGCCCCCAACTTACAAATGGGTTATTTTCCAGAAGTTCACACACAAGTTAGTTGTTTGGAATTCAAAATGCAATTTCAGTGTTCTAAATCGAGGGTCTCCAAACTATTGCCTGGGGAAAACTATTTGCCTGCTGCAAGATTTTATCTGGCCCACAACCGACTTGTGTTTTTTTTTTAGCATAATGCTAATTTGCTAATATTTGACATTTTAGTCATTATATTTATTTATTTATTTATTTATTTATTTATTTATTTATTTGAAGAATTTATACCCCGCCATGCCGAAGCAAATGCCCAAGGTTGCTTACATGAGCAGGCTAGTCTAAACCACCATTTTTTCAAAGGGGTTTTTACAAATCTACAGTATTCTTGTGATCTGCCAATCCTCAGGCCTAGATGTTGCCTTCACAGTGTGGTTCTCTCCTTTGGCTGCCTATCATTTATATTTATGAATATATCATTTATGTATCATTTCTCAGTTTAAGCATGACATTGTTGATTTGTAATTGTCACATTTCTCTTCCGTTTGGAATCATATGCTGATTTCCAAAAAAAAAAAAAAAAAAAAAAGATCCAAAAAAAATCATTCATATAAATGAATGAAAAAACTGATTTTTCTGACCCACAAAAATGTGTAAAATGTGGCCCTCATATTGAACAGTTTGGAGACCCCTGTTCTAAATGCTTTAGGAGCCTGGGCTATCCCACAAAATCCCATTTAATCCTTAATGTCTCAAACATTCTTTTACCTCCTTCCTCTCCTCTGCGTCTTCCTCCTCTTCTTCCTTTCTTGTCCTCTCTCTCCAAGTTTTCCTTGCACACCATTCCCTGGCCAGATGGGATCTACAGCTCTCTTGGAGCCAGTGTCAGCTTGGAAAAACATCATCCCAAGGTGCAGTGGATTTCCACTAAGCACGTGCATCCTTCTTCACACGTATGAGTTGGCAGTCATGTGCCAAAGAATAATAGTTTTTTATTATTACTTTTGTTATTTGAAGTGTGATTGTAAGTGCGGATGTTCATATGTCAGATGTTCGTAAGTCAGATGGCTTGGGGAGCCCCTGTCGTAAGTTCAAGTTATATCTTTCTTGGAGATTCCATGTGCATTTTGTGATGGGAGAATTATGATGCTTTTGGGGGCAGGCCTGACCTTTTGATGGGTTTGGGTTTTATGCGGTTTGGTGTTCTGTGCTTTTTTTATGTATGAATTTCTGTTGCAAGAATGTGTTTTCCTTGTAATGTCATTTCCCATCCATTTGCAGCTGCAGAGCATGTGGAGGAAAGTATGTGGCTCAAATGTTCGCTAACCTATTGTGTGATTTAAGTAATTGCTGAAGACAAAGAGTGGTGGAGCGGGGAGAGGAGGGAAGGGAAGGGAAGAGGAATGCCTGTTCTTTCTTTAGTCTTGCTCACTGTCCCAAATTTCTACTTCTCCACCCCCTCTCACAACCATCAGAGGATTGGAGAGGCAGACCTGATCCCTTGCTCTCCATGCTGCAAAAGCAGTGGTAAAACAAAGGATGTCAAGGCAAGGAGATATGTTTGGGGCATGTTACCAGTTTTTTTTTATTGCTTCTCATCTGCATACACTTAAGAGTGCAACCCTAACCGGGAGTTAGGCTGGCACAGTTAGGCCAGCAAAGTTTGGCAGGCACAAGGACCACAGTAAAGCGAGTTTAGATGGTGCACATCTGTGTGCTGGTGTCTCTGACTTCGAGAGTTGTCCAAACATACTTTACAGTGTCCCTTGTGCCGGCCAAACTTTGCTGGCCTAACTGTGCCAGCCTAACTCCAGGTTAGGATTGCACCATAAATTACACCAATAAAGCTTTTCCCAGAATTTTATTCCATGGGCCACCTCTAAAGAATAGATGGAACCACTTGTCTTCGCCAGTGGGAAGCAACCCAGGAACAATCTAAGAAGTGACCTAAGTGGATACCAGAGAGGGGTGATGGTCACTGGCACCCTGTCTTTCAAGACTGGCCCCACCCTCTTCATTTTTTTCAGACTTGTTTGAGTTGACTTCCTTGATGTGTTTGTGACCACTGATGACATCATCAGTTTCCGTGGAATGTCAACCAGTGGTTTTATTCTGCCGGAACGCTGGGCGGGACATCCGGGTGATCGACAGCCCGCCCGTCGCATTCCACAGCATTCCGCAAATGGCATAATCAATTACGCCGCTTGCATACGTTACGCAAACGGCATAACGCTGCGGAACGCGACGGGTGGGCTGTCAATCACCTGGATGTCCCGCCCAGCGTTCCGGCAGAATAACACCACTGATGTCAACGATTACAGTGTACTGGAATGAGTTGGTTAGAGCAGTGAAGAAAAGGAGTGGGCAAAACTAGTGTGTAAAATCACAAACTGTAAATCAGTATTTTAAGGTATAAAAAAAAAATCAAAGGCAGATGGTTGTAATCTGCATAATCCTAGCCAACGTTCCAGCAGTGGGGTAAGGGCAATGCAGCTGCAAGGTGAAGGAACAAACATTCCCTTACCTTGAGGAAAGGCCTCCGTGGCTGCTACCCCACTGCAGAATACAGCACATGCCCCATTGGCACAGCTGCATCAGTGCTGGAAAGCTGGTTAGGATTGAGCCCTGAGTCCAATATGCTAACTGCATTTCAAGAACACTTTGGCCAGTGACAAACAGCACCCCCCTTCTTTCAATTATTTTCAGAAAATGTTAGTACTGCTGTTTTAGTGTAGTTCTGCCATGTTATCTTGTGTTTTGGATTGTCCTTTTTCATTTTTCAATAAATCACTTTGGTTATTTTTAACAGAAAACTGGAGTGATCTTGGTGGTGATACTGATGGTGATGATCCCACTTTTCTGCCAAAAGTACCCCAAAGGCTGCAATTCGTCTTCTACATGCTTAACTGGGAATGCAATCATAACTTGGAGTTAGGCCGGCACAGTTAGCCAGCAAAGTTTGGCTGGCATAAGGGACACTGTAAAGTGCCTTTGGACCCAGCGATGTCAAACCGTGGTCCAAAATTTGTGGTCCAAACAGTGGTGTCATCCTACCGGTACGCTGGGCGGGACATCCGGGTGATCAGCAGCCCGCCTGTTGCGTACCGCAGCGTTACACCGTTTGTGTAATGTACGCAAGCGGCGTAACTGGTTACGCAAACGGCATAACGCTGCGGTACGCGATGGGCAGGCTGCCGATCACCCGGATGTCCCGCCCAGCGTACCGGTAGGATGACACCACTGTTTGGACCACTCTAGGCATCAGGGAGGATAGCACACATCTGTGTGCTGGCCATTCTGATTTCAAGAGTGGTCCAAACATACTTTACGGTGTCCTTTGTACCAGTCAAACTTTGCTGGCCTAACTGTGCCGGCCTAACTCCAGGTTAGGATTGCACTCTGTGAGTAAATCCCATTTAACTCATTGGATAGTACTAGGAGTAAATCCTATTCATTAAATCAGACTAAATCTAATTGAACCCATTGATTTTTGAGTAAACATATATAAGATTGCACTGAAAGTGACTTATAGAAAAATACAATAACATTCATAATACAGGGGCTTGGACTGATGCTCTTGTAGGTCCCTTCCAACTCTATGATTCTGTGAAATCAGAATTAAAAAGAATAGAACTGCAGCAGTACCATCACATAAAACTGGAGTGGATTATAAAAGCAGCAGATTATTTAATTTACTGGTAAACATTAAAATTTGTGGAAAATATTTTTTTAAAAAAAATGCACAAAGCCCTGAACACATGTGTAAAACATGCAAAGAAAGAGCCTGGCAGATCTCCAGAGGAAGAGCATACCAAAGTTTTAGGATCACCACTGAAAAGGTTCTATACACATTCATCTTATCTTTTTAAGTACCAAGACAGATAGTATTGCTGCTGAAGCCGGTTTTAAATAGCTGGAAAATGTTGGCCATTTCATTTCTCTTTCTTATTGCCTCTCTCAATTGGCTTCATTTCCCTCTGATGTCATCACATAACCAATGCTGAAGTAGTACTGCGACATTATCATATGCGCTCTTCACTTGGCTAGGATCACCTGTGCCTAATCTAGTAGGAAACAGTATCTATTAGGAAAAAAATTGTAGCAGAGCCGATGGTATCAAAGCTGTTATAGATATGAAACAATGATAGTCAACTGGATTGAGAAAACAATATGAATGTCTCACGATTAAGGGTGTTCTTTTTGGGAAATATTTCTATGCTACTAAAAAATATAATTTTTTTTAAAAAAATCTCCAAATTTAAATGGGAGAAAATCTGGTATATCACAGTGAGTTAAAACGTATCTTTGATGGGAATTAAAATCTGGCAATCTTCTCCAAGAAAACTACAGCTCTTGCATTTGTGGACATTTCAAGGATAAATCTTGTGCTCCAAACAGAGCTAAAGTTATAACAGCAACAAAATGTGTGAAAAATGCTAATGTGAACTCTCCATTGAATTGAAGAGGGTGTGGGAAGCCTCAAAGATTCTCCAAAAACAAAACATGAAAGTATTAAACCATCACCAGAAAGAAAAGTCCTGTGGACTATGGGTAGAGGTGGGAGAAAACCGTTTAGTTTTTGCAGTTTTTGGTGTTTTTCAAGTGCAGAAGTACAGAAAGCAGTGTTATGTGTTCAAAATGTACATTGTAATCACTTTAAAGGTGTACTAGTTAGGCCAGTGGTTCTCAAACCTTTTAGCACCAAGACCCACTTTTTAGAATGACAACTGTCTGGGACCCACCGGAAGTGATGTCATGGCTGGAAGTGCCGTCATTGTGATGCTAGAGCCTGCTGCTTTCCTGAGAATGCAGGATTATTTCTCAGTCATTTTCCAAAAGCAAAGTGAATCCGAAAGAAAAAAAAGCCTATTTACAACCTAGACACGAACAAAACAACCACACAGTCCTCCCCCTTTCCAGCATCCCATCTTCCCATATTTTCAATATGGCTGCTGTTGGTGCTTTGCGACCCACCTTAAATTGGCTCAAGACCTACTAGTGGGTCCCAATCTACAGTTGGGAATCATTGAGGTAGGTGATATAGGTGGTATAGTGTCAGCAGATGCAGCCACATTATCCATGCACGTACCCATGCACACTCAAGTCATTACCCATGCACACCCCATTAGATAAATAAAAACCAAATAAAAGTTTTGTTCTTTCACATATTTTGGGGGGTTGGAGGTTTTTCTTGTTTACCCCAATGAAAAACACAGAAAGCGTTACTATACGTGTTTCTGTCTCAGTTTCATCATTTTCTCCCACTTCTAACTATGGGCAGAGGCGGATCTAAGGGGGGGGGGAAATCTGTAAGTTTTGCAAGAAGCCTTACCTTGCAGTGGAAAACACTCCTCTCCTGCACTGTTCTAGCCAATCCTCACAGGGAACATCAGCAGCAAGGGAGAGGAGGGATTTACATGACAGGGTAAGGCTTCTTGCAAAACTTACAGATTTCCCCCCCCTTAGATCCGCCTCTGACTATGGGGCAAGGGGAGGGAGAAGATTTACATTGCATTTTCCAACATTTGCTGCCATTCTATTTGGGCAACCCTCATTTCTGGTTTGCAACATTGACATTTGTGAACCAAGTGGTATTATGCTCTTCTGCGGCAGTCTCACGCTGAACAGATTAACTTGAAAAGTTTGGACGCTTGGCCAGAGTGCCACAGCAGCCTAACCGGGAGACCCACCACACAGCTGTGGCTCCAGTTGTATTCCGACATCCTGTCCCTAAGAAGGATCTTTCCAAGACAAGGCCGAGCCTTATTGCTCTTCCTTGCGCTAAATGTGGTCACCGGCTCGCACCGCTGCAGAATGTCAAAAGTGACAGAGTAATTAGAATGCACAAATAAATAAATAAACAGGGCCACCCCCACACCCTCCCCCAAGCACCCTGGAAAAATCAAGTCCCCGGGAATGAATCCAGGCTGGGCCTTCTGGGGGAGGACGATCGAAAAAGAAGATTCCCTAACGCTTTAATTTTAAAGATTGTATCGCTCCAGAATAATTGCAACCAGCAAAACAATGTTCACATCTCCCATTAATATAGAGTAATAACTGCGTGCCTGTAGCCAACTAACCACACAACTGGGAAGAGCCTGTCAACCCAGCAGTCCCGCTATAATAAGGGGGAAAATGCTGGCAGCTGTTTTTCTTCTCGATTCCCAGAACTCCTCCTCTTCAAACAATATGCTCTGGAGCCCTTCTCCTTGCTGATTCTTTCGGTTTGATGCTGCTTCAGGGAGACCAAAAGATTTAGAAACTTGGCTTTAAACAACGCTTGTTGCAGATCTTGGCACCAGTGACATTTTTTTGCTTACCAGGTTTCCTCCCCCCACCCCGATTTGTGACATGTGTATACCATAACTCAGCGGTTCCTAATCATTTTAGCACTGGGACCCACTTTTTAAAATGACACTCTGTCAGAACCAACCCTTGTTTTTATTCTGTAATAAAATTCTGTATTTTATTTTATTTTTACTGTAGCGGGGTGGGGGTGGAGCCACCCCCATTTTTTTTACATTTTTTTTACCCCCATTCTTTTTACTGTAGCGGGGTGGGGGTGGGGGCGCTTTCTGGAACATTTGCTAAGCTCCTCATTCACTGGATTGGGACCATTCTGGTGGTGGTATATTCCCTTAGATTGCTGTGGCCTGATTTATGAATGCAAGGGGTGTGGCTATAATGGTGATTGGGCATCAGTGCCCCCCCCCCAGTAGCCGCTTGTTTAATAATACTTGTTGCACATAGTCTAATCTGCCCTGCAAGTTTCAAAACCCATCAAAAATTGAGTGGTGATCCACTGGTGGATCCTGACCCACAGTTTGGGAACCACTGCCATAATCCATTTCATGCAGAGATCATAATATGAGTGAAATCTAATGTTACTACTCACCCCACCCCATCCCCCAGGTATGGAGGTACAGTACATAATCTTGACATCTGCCATGCCAACTTCCTGAAATATATAATATAGGCATGCCCATGTATTTGCTGGGGTTCTGTTTTGGACCCTACCGTGGATACCTGAAACCGTGGATACTGGAGATGCCTTTTTAAGATAGGGGAACATCAGTGGTTTTGCTGCAACAAGGTTAAAAAAAAGATTTGTTTAATGTACTCTTATCTTTTTAATAGGAGTCCCAGTATCCCTTGTATCCATGGATAACTGAAACTGTGGATCCTGAATCAGTGGATACCGGGACACACCTGTATGCAGATTAGTTCTTAGGGCTCTTCATGTAGATGCTGAAGCAAGAATGTGATGCCTGTATCAGGTTGAAAGATGCTGGCATAGTTTTTCTCACAGTGCAACCATATGACCCTCTAGAGTTGACATTTTTTTTTTTCTGCCAAAGCTCTTGCACTCTTGCACAAGATTCCAAAATTTCAGGATTGGCAGAAATTTGAAAAGCCAACCCCCCCCCCCGCAGCTTTGAGACAAATGAGATGGGTACAGAGTTACCTGCTGATTTTCTACTGGTTGTGCAGCCACTTTAGAGAAAAAAAAAAGCTTTGGCTTCTTCATACAAAATGTTTCTGGAATGTTGTACAATATCGAAGGAAAAAATGCAGCTGCACTATGAAAGGTATGAAGTTTGCACGTGCATTTTTTTGTAACTTCCTATATGTTCACCAATCTAAGGTGGCATGTTATGTTTCGGATGAAGTGTGCTCTAGACTGCAAGAGATCATTACGCAAGACATATGTTAAGTCTTTAAGATGGCACAGCACTCTTTGTTGTTTTTGCTACAATAGACTAAATATACGATCCCCTCTGGAATGGATTAATGACAGCAATTCATGGCTTACTCACAAATGTGAAAATGTAATGTGATTTTATTTAAGGGTTTCCCCTATGAAAAAAAACAAGCCAAAACAAGTCAAGGGAGGATTGTTGTAAACAGGCTCTTGATTTATTCTGCCAAGCTCTTTTTCGAAGCAAGAGATGATTTGGCTCAGGGTCACATCTATTTGGGAGGCAGAGTGAAGCCTGCACTCCAAGCGGAGGACTAGCAGGAAGAGGCAGTAGATGCCCAGTGCATACTCTATACCTTCCAGTCAGTGGTGTTATTCTGCCGGAACGCTGGGCGGGACATCCGGGTGATCGACAGCCCGCCCGTCGTGTTCCACAGCGTTATGCCGTTTGCGTAACGTACGCAAGCGGCGTAATTGGTTACGCAAACAGCGTAATGCTGCGGAACGCAACGGGCGGGCTGTCAATCACCCGGATGTCCCACCCAGCGTTCCGGCAGAATAACACCACTGCTTCCAGTCCCCAACAGAGCTTCTTCTGCCTATGTTTGGGGAAGAGACAGGACAGAAAGCACTACCATTCTCATCAATGTTTCTGTCCATGTGCAAACAAATGGACCCAATGCAGCCAGAGCCAGCTCCAGGAGCAGTTGGGCCCAATGTAGGACATTCCCATAGGCCCCCTGCCCTCCTCACGGGGACCCCCACTCACCATGAAAAGCACTTGAGGTGCCATGCGCGGCAGTTGAAAATAGTGGGTGGTGACATGACGACGTCACCACCAGCTGCTTTCGAGGCCCATTTTGGCGGTTTGGAGGCAGGGGCAGGTGGGAAGGCCCAAGGCAAAGCTGCTTGGTTCACCCCGACTGGCCTACAGCCTATAGAGATCCCGGCTGCTGCAGCAGGCGATATGCTTACTGCGCTGGTGCCCCCCCCCCCCACCAAAGTGTGTGGCCCAATGTGACGACCTTGGTCACATTGGCTTAAGGCTGGCCCTGAATGCAGCACAAAAGAGCTTTCAAAGACTCCCCCTTACCCCAATTTAAAAAGGGGGAAAACATTAAAAAGGGGGAGAACTGTGAATACAGGTGTGCCCTGGAATCCACTGATTCCATATCCATGGTTTCAGTTATCCACGGATACCATGGATACTGGGATGCCTATTAAAAAGACAGGGGAACGATAAACAAATCTATTTTTTTTCTTACCTTGTTGCAGCAAAAGCACTAATATTCCTCTATCTTTAAAAAGGCACCCCCAGTATCTGCGGTTTCAGGTATCCATGGGGGGGGTCCGGAACGGAACCCCATCGGACACCAGGGCATGCCTGTACAGTTATAACAATTGTATTACTGTGTACACTCCACTCACCACTGTTAAAACTGCTATGACGGGGAGACTCACGCACCCAAATGTCAATGCTATCCCAAATTGTAAATGCTAGTGCCAATATATGCCATAGAGCAGTGGTTCCCTGGTTCCCAAACTGTGAGCCGTGGCTCCCTGAGAAGCTGCAGAAACCAGACAGGGGAATCTCGGAATCCTCACAAAAAACCCACTGCCCTATACAATTAATATAGCTCTACCGGGTAGCTGTGGCCAATGGCCCAGGAGGTCAAGGGAGCCACCAGTCAAAAAGTTTGGGAACCACTGCCATAGAGTAACTGCTACATGTTCATGCTGCTGTTTCTACTGGGAAGCAGAATATGGTTTGTTGTTCACACAGCATTACTTCATGTGCTCTGTAAATAGCTCTGTTCCTTCCTGTCTTCTATGCCTGGAACTCTCATCCAGAATTCTTATGTAGCATCACATCTCCTTCTTTCAAATTTGCATCCCATTCCCCTGTTCTGCTGAGATCTCTTTGGCACATCACCACAATCCCTGCTCCACATGAAATGAAATCTAAGCACTGCATTCCTTCACATTCCTATTGCACTAGGCTTGCCTCGCCTTTTTTTTCTTTCTCACATTGTCTCTTTCACCATCACATTTTAAACTGTATAGTCTCCCTGAAGCAGGGATCAGTCTCTTCATTATGGTAAACCTGCGGTTTCCAAACTGTGGACAGCTGTGCAGGGGGAAAGCGGTCCCCATTCCACCTAGTGCTATGAGTTCCAATGTGCTGCCGCTCCTGGCGCTCACGTTGCTCAGAGAGATATTCTGGGCAGTCGCAACTATTGTCCCTTGCCCCAGCAGGCTGTCCACCTGGATTTCCAGGTAGACACAACTGCCCTGATCATCTCTGTATGAGTGCCAGGAGAAGCAGCAGGACGTCAAAATTTACAGTGCTGCTCACATTGGGGATGCTGTTCTCTAGACACCAGGTCTGGCCCGTGGGCTGGAGTTTGGAGAGGTATGAGTACGGGTGGGTTTTTTTTGGTTGAAAACCGCTTTTTGGCAGTTCAGATATCTGAATAAAAACACAACACACTGCATTTTGGTGTTTAAGATATTTCCCAAGAATTAAAATGGACTATCTTATACGATCCAAGCATCTTGTTGTCTCATGCCTCCCTGGGGTACCTGGTGGGGCCGCTGTGAGATACAGGAAGCTGGACTAGATGGGCCTTTGGCCTGATCCAGCAGGGCTCTTCTTATGTTCTTATGTTCTTACTTTTCCAATTAGAAATAATACTGTGGCTGCATCTGCTGCTGCTGCTGAAACTTTATCGGCATCAAGCAACAGACAATCAACAAACAGGTGACATTCAACAGTGAAACATACATACAACAACCAAAGGATGATTATTAAGTAAGCACAAAATTATCGGTAAGACTGATTAAACTTTACATTCTTTGCTTACTAAGTAAGTAATACTAAATAAAAAAAACTCTAAAGTTTAGGGGGAGAGAGTGGATAGTGTTTGGCGCCGTTGAATAACTAGCAAGAGAAAATTTGCGATCTGCCAAACAAAATTGTGGCATTCCGAGGCTAGTAGTAACCGGATAAAAACATCATCCGAGTTCTGTGAATGGGGCTTTAGGTAGGGGCACAGATTGGTTTCCCGAAGATCCTGATAGATGGGCCAGTGTAAAAGAACAGGCTGCATCTGCTGACACTATATCACCTGTATCATCTACCTAGTAATTTTAAAGCATTTAAAATTAATAAAAATGAGAACTTGGATTCAGAATGTAGAATAAAAACACAACACCGCAATTTGCTATTTTATCAAGACATCTTGGAAAAAATATCACAAAAAACCAACAACACATACCCCTAGGTATGAGTTAAACCAGTGGTTCCCAAACCTCTTCCCACTAGGACCCACCTAGCTTTACAAGATGTTTAAAAATGCAATTTAGAAAGAAATTATTTATTTGCAAAAAAAAAACCCTCGCTCAATCCACATAATGAGGCAACCCTTACAAACAGCCTCAAGTCTTGAGGGGCTCAGTTATGTCACCCAGGCTTCACTTGTCCCCACTTGTCATTGACTGGAGGTGCAATCCTAACCTGGAGTTAGGCCGGCACAGTTAGACCAGCAAGATTTGACTGGTGCAAAGACTACCATAAAGTGCTCTTGGATCACTCTCTTAGAAATAACACTGTGGCTGCATCTGCTGACACTATATTGCCTATACCAGTGTTATTCAAACTGTGGGTTGCAACCTGATGTCAGATGGGTCGCGGAAAGCTAGGAGCAGCCATCGTGGAAAGCTTACGCTTGTTATATTCCTTTTGTGAGTGTTAACAGTTTGAATTTTCAAGTGCGGTTTTTTTTTTTAAAGTTGTTTTTAGTTCCCTGCTTTTACATCATATTTTGTCGTCATCTTGCCTTCTGTCAAGGATGTTTCATGGCTGTACAATTACTGCAGTCCAAGACTGCCAGTTTGCATTTCAGGAGTATCATCTTATTATGCTACAATGACAGCACTTCCTGCTTGAAGATGCCACTTCCTGCCACCACATCATTTGCAGGTTAATGACATCACTTCTGGTGGGTCCTGACACAAGTGCCATTCTAAAAAGTGGGTCCTGGTCTAAAAAGTTTGAATACCACTGGCCTGTATTATTTACCTATTATACTTCTAAAGCATTTAAAATTAATAAAAATGAGAACTTGGAATGAGAACGTAGAATAAAAACACATAACACCACAATTAATATTTTAATCAAGAAACCCCTAAAGGACCTTATGCCACTGAACAAGTATGTCTGTCATTAACAGTGGCTAGCTATTTTGTCATAAGGCTTCCTTCACAGTTCCAAATCTAACTCCCTGCGCAGTGATGTGGTGTTGGTGACATAGGCTCTGCTGTACCCCACAGAAGAATTCTGCAGGTCTTGGGGGTAAATGGACAGCTGTTAACTTGGCCCTTTACCAATGATATTGCTGCCGCAAACCTGCATTGGTTCTGTGAAGGTGGATCGGGACCAGGAAGGGGGTTAGGCTTCATTGGACGCTGTTGCAGCCAACCCTTCCCCCTCCTGGGCCCCATTCCTCCTCCTCCTCCTCCTCCCGTCTCTTCCCCATCTCTTCTGTCCACTCCCTGCCCTCCCCAGACCCATTCTACACTCTGCGCAGGCTTACCTGCTCTGGCAGGTCTTTGTGGATCCGCCAGCGCAAGTGGGAAGGTTCTGGCCTAGCTGTCACTACTTCAGCAGCTAGTGCTCACAGCCTGCTTCCACTCAGTGGAGTGCAGTGGCATTCCTATGGGTGGGGCAAAACTCTGAGTTTCACAGGAGCCTTTCCCCCTTGCCTTCAGAGCCATTTGCAGCTCAGAGAGCAAAACCTCCCAGCCAGTACTCTGAGCCATAAATGGTCTGGAAGCGAGAGGGAGGGGACATGTTACACAAGAGCTCAGGCTCCTGCAAAACTGAGTGCTTTGCCCCCCTCTGGTAGGAATGCCACTGGTGGAGTGAAAGAAAAACAAGGATCAATGTGTTTTCAAAAGACGGACCTTTATAAATGCCTGGATTTGTGGTAAGTACTCCAGCTTATCTGTGCATTCCCAATGCTCTGCAGAAGGAATTGAAGAGATGTCCATTTATCTTCTGAGCATCTCAGAAACCTGGCAATTGCCCTCTCAGTCATCCAACTGCTCCTCCTCAGAACCAAATAATTCTTCCCCAACCCCTTCAGAAACCTGCAATACCCACCCCAGTTTGCCATTCCCTGGGGCAGGGGTGCGGGAGCTGACTGAGGCTTGTGTTGATTAATATTAGAGGAGTGATAGATTATGACTTGATGACTCTAGAATCTTTCTTTTTTGTTTCCTTCTTTGATGGCAGGAGGAGGGAGGCCAGAAACAAAAGACCCAGGGAAGGGGGAAGCGGGGAAGGGGGAGAGAGAGAGAGAGGTGTGTTTTGAAATCTGCTTCCTTTTGGCCACGCTTGAACTTCCAAGCATCTGCATTTGACTGACATCCTTAGGAAATGAGGGAGAAACTCCATGCTGAGACGGGACTTTGCCCAGCTTCGAAAGGAGGAGGCATCTGGTTGGAGAGAGCTGAAATAGATGCTTTTAATGTGTCTGTCACTCTGCACTGCAGAGGGTACACTTGGGCCTAGGGGTTTTTTTTTTCCTTTTTTGTTTTATTTTAATGGAACAGTTTCATTCTGGAGGCCTTCCAGAGGCCTTCACCTCTTTCGGGGATTGGGTTACCTGGGTATTTAGATGAAAAATAGGCTTTGGGGGAATTGCACAAAAAGGAACAATAGAAGGGTCTAGTTGACCGTGGTGAAAAAGCCGCCTTTTTTTCCCCCTTGCCAGTCTCATACACCAACACCTCTCCACTGAAAGATAAGAGGGAAAAGGGGGCAAATGCAAATGCCTGGAGCATATCAGAGACATTCATTTTCCCTCCATTTTTTTTTTTTGCGGTCAAGCTGGCATATAACATCTGTGATGTTGATTGAAAGCCTCTTCGCATGCCACACAGCTGTCTCTCTGTACTGGAACCCCAGGGATCTGGCACATATGTAGGACACATGACATTGCTATGTACAGAGAATGTTGCTGAGAGTGGAAAAGAACCGCTGTAATAAATGAAGCCCCTACCTGTCTCAATGAATCAGAATGACAGGGCGAGAGATGAATATTCTCCTGGTTAGGAGACCCGGTGATATGGCAGCAACAGCGGGTTGTCCTGTTCCTTGATGGGTTGCACATCCCTTGTGGGGCCATGTCCGCAGTTTGGAAGTATTGTTGGACCTGGTGCTCCTCCAGAATTTCCAGGTGGCTTGCAGTGCACTTGCCGAGCTTCAGGTGGTACACAAGCCATCTCCACTTTAGTCTCAAGCTGTCTGATGGGCCAATCCTATCCAACTTTCCAGCTCAGCTGCAGCTGCAGCTGCAATGCAGCCCCTGGATTAGGGAACCAATGTTGCCTTATGTTAGGCCTCCAGACTCCCCACACACTGCAAGATGCAGCACATGCCCTATTGGCATGGCTGCGTCAGCACTGAAAAGTTGGATAGGATTGGGCCCACAGTCACCCATGCCTTAGTTACCTCTTGATTAGATAGTGTAAAGACTGGGCTACCTTTGAAGATCCTTTGGAAACGCCAGCAGGCACAAAAGACAGATGTGAGTATGTTGACTGGGGTGAGGCCTTTTGATCATGCTATGCCGTGCTTGCTTCAGCTGTATCTGTTACTTCTTTGTTTCAAAGCACAATGTGAGATGCTGGCTATTGTCTTTAACACCCTAATGCAGCACTTTTCAACCCTCTTCATCTCATGACACACTGAGAGGGTACTAAAATTGTCAAGGCACACCATCAGTTTTCTGGCAATTGACAAGGCACGCCATGCTGCTAACGGGGGGCTCACATCCCCATTGGTCCTACTAATACATGCACACCTGTGGATCGTGGCTCACCAATATGCCTTGGCACAGTGGTAGAAAATGGCTGCCCTAATGGCTCAGGGCCCATATATTGGAAGGACCTCGGTGTACACTTGCCCTTCCTGCCTGCTTCTGCTTTAGAGAGGCCAGCATGTGAGTTCTGTCACCTTCTGAGGCTTTGCAGACGGCAACGCATGAAAGGGACTTCTCAGTGGTGGTCACTTTCTTGGTTGTATGGTTGGCATGCTCTCTGTACATCTTTTGGCATCATTTGAAATCCTGCCTAATTTGATGGACCTTCAGAAGTTTGTTATAATTCAGGGTGCAATCCTAACCTGGAGTTAGGCCAATTAAATATAGTTAGGCCAGCAAAGTTTGACCGGCACGAGGGCCACTGTCAAGCATGTTTGGACCACTCTCAGAGTCAGGGAGAATGGTGCACATCTGTGTGCTGGCCTCTCTGACTCCGAGAGTGGTCCAAACATACTTTACGGTGTCCCTTTTGCCTGTCAAACGTTGCTGGCACTAACTGTGCCGGCCTAACTCCAGGTTAGGATTGTGCCCTTAAGAACACAAGAAAAGCCTTGCTGGATCAGGCTAAGGGCCCATCTAGTCCAGCTTCCTGTAACTCACAGTGGCCCATCAGATGCCTCAGATTGTACAGAAGACAACCAGATACTTGCATCTCACTGCCACTCCCCTGCATCTGGCATTCTAAGGTAGCCTATTACCCTTGTACTGCCCCCAAGGAAGACACCAGACTGAGGTTGGGGTTTAACTTTATTCCTAAAGTTATTACTAAAGTAATAAACTTTATTATTAAAGCAAAACTAAAATATTAAACTAAAATTTGCCTTTTACCTGGTCATTTGAATTGAGCTCTCTCTGATTTTTGCTGTTCTAGGCTTAAGGAGGGGGGATTTTGGTTGGATATGTGTAAGAAATTCTGAATGGTATGAGCAACTCAACAATGGAACTGATTACAAAAGGAAATGGTGGGTTCTCTCTCACTGGAGATCTTCAAGCAGAGGTTGACAGGCACTTTTTGGAGATGCCCTAGAGAGGATTTTCCTGCTTTGAACAGGAGTTGGGACTAGATGGCTTTGAAGGCCTCTTTCAACTCTATGATTCTATTGTTTACTTGCAGATTTTAGTGTTCTAAAGTCAGTCACTTTGAACTGATGGAAGGAAGGAAGGAAGGAAGGAAGGAAGGAAGGAAGGAAGGAAGGA
>JAJKFI010000007.1:11056835-11087933 GCA_029204185.1 Lerista edwardsae | reverse complement strand
GTGGAAACCCTCCCTGCAGCCGAGATAACTCCGCCCAGCGAACCGGTAGGGCGACACCACTGGACAATGTCTTGTGACTTGAGACTTGATTGGCAATGCAATTGATGTGGGGCTGCCCTTGAAGACTGCCCAGAGACTACATTTGGTGCAAAATGCAGGGGCCCATGTGAGGCTGGGACATGGTGTTTTGATCCTTTTGACTGCTCCAACGGCTGCACTAGCTGCCAGTTTGTTTCTGGGCACAATTCAAGGTGCTCGTTTTGACCTTTGAGGCCCTTTGAAGTTTAGGACTGTGGGCACAATCCTAACCTGGAGTTAGACCAGCATAGGCCAGCAAGGTTTGTCCAACACAAGGGCCACTTTAGAGTGCATTTGGACCACTCTCAGAGGTAGAGAGGCCAGCACACAGACATGTGCCATCCTCCCTGACTCCGAGAATGGTCCAAACCAGGGCCTGGCCCTGGTGGTTATTTGCATAGGGAGAGTCTGAAGCTAGTGGGCGGGGTTAGCGGTGACGTAAATATACTCAAAACAATTCTGATTCCAAGCATTTCCAATGGGTTTTCGCATGATGTTTAGGAGTTATTTGTTTACTCCTGAAGTAAAAACTTACCAAAATAACAACGTGTGATCGTGGACAAACATCAGTGGTAACCATATTATGATTCAATATGCAATTCCAAGGTTTAATTCCGCGAAATTATATTACTGAACATACCGAACGAAATGCCGCTTGCTGCCTATTTAAACTCGGATTGCACTGCTTTGACAGACTTATTTTTTGAAATCTGCACAACCAAAAATAGAGTGTGAACGGGAAGGAAAGAAAAAAAGGGGGAGGGTGGGCAAAAATTGGATAAATATGTAGGAAAATTACATTAAAATCTCTCAATGTATAACACAAGCAGTTGTCAATACGAAAGTAATTCTTTTTTACTTCTAAACTATTAAGAGTATTTTTTTAAACTTCTACACTCACCCCCCCCCAAAACAAACTCTGTTAATGTTCGGAATTTCAAAAATATTACCGTAGAAAATGGAAGGCGGGGAAAAAACGTGTAAACGGGAAGGGGGGGAAAGGGGCGGGGTTATACCCATGGCTTCAAGTATGTGATGTCATGGCCACTCCATGTAATAATAACTCGATGGTCCAAACACATTTTACAGTGGCCCTTGTGCCAGCCAATCTTTGCTGGCCTAACTGTGCGAGCCTAATTCCAGGTTATGATTGCACCCTGAGGAATCTAAAGGACTGCTTTCTTCCATGTCATCGAGCCTGTCCATTAAGTTAATTGGAGGTTAATCTTATGGCCACCACTGACTTAGGGCCCAATCTAAAGGACCTTGTCACTGGCAGTATTACTGGCAGGAGTCCCATTTCAAGGCTTTCCCTGGGGGAAAGGGCCAAACGTCTCCTTTCCCCGAGGAGACCCCTGAGGCTGCCGCAGATCCCACAGGACACAGCAGTAGCAATTTTTCTACTTCTGCTCCTATGGGATCCAGACAGGATTGGGCCACCTGTGCAAATTGGTGGCCACAAGGGGCAGGGCCTTCTCAGTGATAGTGCCACAATTTTGGAACTCTCTCCTTTTCTAATTAAGATCTGTGTTGTTCCTGTTAGCCTTTGGAGTGGGTGCTTTCAACTTCTCTGTTCAGTCTGGCTTTTTCCACTATAGGTTTTTCCACTGTAGAGCGCAATCCTAAACTGGAGGTGGGCCAGCACAGTTAGACCAGCAAAATTTGGCTGGCGCAATGGCCACCATAAAGCGCATTTGGACCACTCTCAACGTCAGAGAGGATGGCGCACGTCTGTGTGCTGAGTGACTGTCTGTGTGGCTCTGAGAGTGCAGTCCTAACCTGGAGTTAGGCTGACATATTAGGCTGGAGTTAAGTCAACATAATTTGGATGGCACAAGGGGAACCATAATGTATGTTTGGACCACTCTTGGAGTCAGAGAGGATGACACACATCTGTGTGCTGGCCCCTTTGATTTTGAAAGTGGTCTAAACAAACATTATGATGTCCCTTGTGCCAGCCAAACTTTGCTGGCCTAACTGTGCCAGTCTAACTCCAGGTAAGGATTGTGTTCTTAGTTGCTGTTTGTGTGATAATGACTACTGCTAAAGAAATTGTGTTGATGCCTTGTGCTCTAATGCTGTTTTTGATCATGTTTTGTTGTGCCATATTGCTTTTTATTGCCTCCATTATGACTCTTTTATTTGCTGCTTGTTTTTCACTGTTTGTATGATTTTTTTTTAAAATTCGATGCTGTGAGCCACCTTGGGCGCCCCACCGATTTGGGAGGAAAAGTGGGGTAAAAATGTCTTAAAGTAAATAAATAAATAAATAAATAAATAAATAAATAAATAAATAAATTTGCCAACGGGAAAGATCTGTGCAGTTGAAGCATCCCTGCTGATTACTGTGGTTTCTGGATTGTCAAAGGATGTCATTCTTAACCCATCTGCACAGCATGTGAAAACACTAAAAAAAAAAAAAATAGGGGAGTGATACTGATCGCTGATTTTGCTATAAGAATACGCTAAACAAAATGTCAATTGCGTCGGTACGACTTTGACCCAAGACATGACCATTTCCCTCATTTTCTCGGCTGTGTGTAGAATGTTGGCAATCACACAGGAAATATCCACTCAGTGCAACATTTAACAGACACAGCCCATGCGGAAGATCTTTGCCCCAGGAGAAGGAACGGAGGATTCCTAAGTGCTACATGTAGAGAGTTTGCTCAGAGGAGCACAAAGCATATGTTGCACGCGCGCACGCGCACCCCCCCCCCCCAGATGCTCACTGTTTACAAAGCCAGATGCACCAATGTGGTTCGGGTCAGAAAAGCCAGTGTAAAAACCCAGACCTGCAAGATGCTTTGCACACAAATCGTCAGTCACTTTTCATAAAGAAACACGTCTTTATTGTTTGGGGCAAGCTGCTTTCAGTACCTGAATATGTACGGATTTTCTTTCTTTATCTTTCTGCTTCCTGCAAAAAAACACTGGGCAGGGCTGCCCCTTGCTTCAATCAAAACCTGGGCGCCGTAAAGATGTGTTTCATTACTGAAACGTGGCTGAGCACCTGCGTGCATGGGCGCCTTGCCCTTGCATTGTTGGTACAGACAGTCCTGATGATATCTGACTGCGAACATCTTCAGGCTGGAGGGGAGCTCAGGCAAAGAGCGATCGCAGCTGACTTTCATTCCCTAATGGATGAACCCAACAAACTCCCCGTTCTGTTCCTTTTTACCACACTTGATAGGTTCACTCTAACTGAGCTGTTCCTGTGATTTAGAACATCATAGCACAATTCGTAACCCATCAAGCTCTATGCAGCTCAGGTCAGGGCCTGTATCCGCAACAAATTTGCCCAAGGCATAATGACAGAAGGGACCAGCAAGTTCTACAGTCCAGTGTTCTTCAACCTGTGGGTTGGGACTCCAGTGGGGTCACGAAGCCTCCTTCTGGGGATTGAAACAAACCTTCCCAGTCTGTGCAAGAGATGCTTGGATCCAATCCAACAATGGCACTGCCTTATCAAAACGGATTTCTTGATATAATCCTGCACAGCCTCTTTGTGCTGTCATGCCCTGCAGCTCTTAAGGCCAGCCCTGCTCAGGCTGCTCCTCACAAGGTTGTTGTGAAGACACAAGAGGGAGGGGGGAAAGGGGGAGGTAAGGGCAGGAGGATCAGGTCCCACAAGGGGGCTGGATTGGCCATGGGTCCCAAGTCTCATTTATTTATTGGGATTGCGGCATGAAAAGGGTTGAAGACCACTGCTATGGTCCATCCGGCTCTTCTCCAATCAGGGATTATGCACAGAGCAGCAGACTTTACCGGCCACATTCTTGCCTATTTACTCGGCTGTCTTCTCAAAAATGATGTCAGATTACTTTGACATCATTTGCACTGAGTAAGCCCCTTCTGCCCCACACCTGATGCTCCTTCCTTTCTAATCATTCGGTTCATTTTCCCCCAGACTTTTATTTGCAACTGATGGGCAGCCTAATCCTAAACTGCCTGGCCCACCATAGGCGCAGTGGTAGCAAAACGGCTACTGTTGCATTATATGGGAGATGGGCAGCTGCCGGAGGCACCTTGGGAAAAGGGGATGTTCGTCCCCTTCCTCAATGTAGGGTTCTGGGCAGTGGTGTCATCTAAATGATTTAAGAACAGGTACTCACTTTTGATTGGCACGTGTCGGGACCCGCCCACCGGAAGTGACGTCATAAGCCAGAAGTGATGTTGTGGCAGGAAGTGACATGAAAAAAGCCCTTTTTGAGGCCTCAGATGATTTTAAACTGACCCAACAGTTGCAACAGTATTCCACAGCACCCCCAGAACATGTTAAGGAGGCCTGGCATCATGTTAAAACCCCAGAGCAACTCATTTTTCAGTGGCAAGGAAAGGAAAGGCTCCGCTTGCTGCCTGCCTGCCTGGCTGGCTCTGAGAACATGCAGGCAACTCAAACATGCAGGAAATTCAAACGTTGCAGAGGGCGGAGTCGACGAGTGGGCGGGCGAATGGGCGGGGCCAGCTGTAATCCTAGAAACCGGTACTCGCATACCCCCGCGTACCCCCTGCATGACATCACTGGTTCTGGGTCTCCAATGGGCGTCCTCAAGTCTGCGCTGGCTATTTTGTCGGTGCAGACTTGAGGGCCTCCTTGTCGGGCTGCACAGCCCAACATGGAGGATAGGTTCCTCCCCCACTGCCCCTCCCCCAGTTCCATCGGTGTTATGTAGGCAGGAGGATAGCGCAGGGTTAAACCTCAGCTAGAGGGCTGGAGCTAATCACCCCTCCAATCAGCAGAGTGGTGCTAGATGAATCCTGCAGTTAATTAGGGCTGTTGCCTGTGTTCGGTAGTTTTGTTCTGTTACAGTTACAATAAAATGCTCAAGCTACACCTGCCTTGTCTGAGTTGAACCTGCAAGGAACCCAGAATTTTACAATCCTCCCTCCCTGCCCTGAACGATGACACTACTGGTAGTGCTGTTACTTACCATCGGGCAGAAGCCAAAAGCACCTCCTGGTGCAGACCCAGCACCAGCAGTAAGCCCTTACCGCCAGTGCTAGAAGTGCCTTACAGCACCTCTTTGACACTGGCACCAGTGGTAAAAGCTTACCGCTGGTGCTAGGGTTTAGGGTTGGGCCCTCAAAGTAGCTACTTTGGTTGCTTTCTGCTTTTAGGAGTTAACTTTGCTAATTGCATTGTTAGGTGCTACACTTAAAATTTGTTTTAATAGTCATGGGGTTGAGGAGGGATTAGGATCAGGACCACCCTGTACAGGAGGGGGTATTGAATCCTTTTCATCCATGCTGTGGTCTTGATGAACACTCCTCTCCCACCCCAAAGTGCTTTTATTCCAGGAAGGAGGAAAAATAATTTAACAACATGAATGAATGAATGAATGAATGAATGAATGAATTCAAGAATACAATGTGAATAAAGAACCTCCCTAGCTGTGTGGTGTATGAAATGAAAGCCTTTGCACTTCATGGGGCTTTAATGTTTCTGTCCATGCATTTCATGCAGGCGCAATGGAGACTAGATGTACCGTCCCCTACTCAAATATGTAACTTGAAGGACTCTGGAGAGAGAAATGAGACTTTATGTTAGAAACTCATGCTAACAAAAATCCTATATGGGCATTAATGTATGCAGGGACACTGTCTTTGCCCACAGCATGCCCACTTCCTGCCCCTTGCCCATCATAGTCCACCCTCCCACCACACCTACAATTGCGTGTGTACAATTGCCACAATTATGGGAAGGATCTCTCATTGAGTACGATGAGATGAGCTATTGTCTATGCAGATGAACACTGTTAAGCACAAGGGTGGGACTGTGTCTGCACTAGGGCGGGGGGTGGAGCTTGCCAGTGTACTTCACTGGCAAGCCCCACTGCTGCAAGTGTGGACAGTAACCAAACCAAAGCATTAAACAATTGTGGCCATTCCCAAGAGTGGGGAGCACCTTTGTTCTATTCCTTTGCACGAGACAAAGGGATAGAGGCACCCAGGGATCAATGGCACAATGGGAGGCTACCATGTAGCTGGGCATTGAAGATGCACTTTCCCATTGGCATGTCTGTCCCCTGGAGTTTACAGTTCTACAATGTGGGCTTTTATAAAAAGACATCAAATATAATTAATTTATATTTATATATAATATAATACAAACCTCAAACCTTTTAGATTGGGTTCTCAATTTTTTAGAATGGCATTCATGTCAGGACCCATCGGAAGTGATGCCATTAACCTGGAAGTGATGTCATAGCCAGGAGTGACCATCAAGCAGGAAGTGCCATCATTGCAACATAATCAAATGACACTCCTGGAATGCATTCTTGGACTGCCGCAATTGCACAACCATGAAACCTCTCTGACAGAAAGCCAGATTAGGGCAGAATATGATGTAAAAGCACTGAACGAAAAACAAAATTAGAAAACCCTCACTTGAAAATTCAAACTGTTAATGCTCACAAAAGGAATATAGCAAGAGTAAAAGCAGCTTACAAGATGGCTGCTCCTAGCTTCCTGTGACCCACCTGACATCAGGCCATGACCCACCAAGTGGGACCCAATTTGAGAAATATAATAAATGCAAAAGAGGCTGTAGAAATACTTTCACATTTAAAAAAGAAGCTTATGTGGAGAAATATATGCTTCTAGCTCTACCAGGTGCTAGAGCAAGAATCTCCAAAATGAGTCAGGAAACAAAAAGAGGAAGTTGCTAAAATGATAGTCCCTCAAGAACTTAAAAAAAAATTCAGGGAATGTAAATGGGGGGTACCAGGGTCCAGGGCTGCAGCCCATCAGTGTAGGTTGTCCATCTCCCTCCCAGAAAGGGGGGCCTCTGGCAACTTGGGGTCCACCATCCAAGGTTCCCATCAGGCAGCCTGCCTTCCCCAGGCCTGTTGTTGCCTCAGTGGTGGAGCAAGGGGAAGGGAGTCAAGTCACTCTAGTCCTTCTCCCTCACCTCTAGCAGAGACAAGCACTGCAGCCAGAAGCTGCACAGCTACCAGTTGTTCCATCAGACTGCCTGCCTGCCTCATCATCGGCAGACCCTTATATCACCCTCAGACAGCTCCGCCACTTGGCTTGCCCTGCTTGGCTTAAAGCTACACCCTCGTGACCCAGTGGGGCTCCGGTCCTGCCGATCTCCCGGGCTTGGAGCTCTTGCTCTTGTTTCTCTGGGTTGCCATGTCTGCGGCTGCCAGACACGCACTTGCGCCCTGCTGGGCTGTCGACTGTCGCTGGGTAGCGTGTGTGGCAGCCGAGACAGCCTCCGGGTAGCACGTCCGCGTCTGCTTGTGCTCTGCTGGTCAAGCCATGAGCAAATGCAGCGGCGGGCAGAGGTGAGGGCATCCAGGCCGCCTCTTGAAGTGGCCCGGCTGTGGTGCACCTGCCCATTGGACCCGGGTCCTTGACCAAGCAAGCAGCGCCAGGATGGGGCACCTCGAGGCACCATGGAAGTGGTGTGGCAGGCGGCAGGGCCTGATCTTCCCCTGATGAGTTGCTCGAGAGTCCGGGGCCCGGACTGGGACCCAGACAGTAAATGTTGAAGGTTGAACTTTCCTCCAACTCCTTGAGCACTGCCAGGGATTCCAAGCCAATAAATCCTTTTTATACATCATCAGCAATTATGACAATGAACTGCAAACAGTCCCATATTACCGCCATTTTGCCAGACTAAAAACAGGGGCCAATTATTTGGATGACGTGTAGGAGAATATCTTGCTTTAAGAACATAAGAAGAGCCTCACTGGATCTGGCCAAAAGCCCAACTAGTCCAGCTTCCTGTATCTCACAGTGGCCCACCAGATGCCTCAGGAAGAACAGAAGACAACTAGATAGATACCTGCATCTCATTGCCATGTCTCTGCACCTGACATTCTGAGGTAGCTTACTTCTAATTCTAAAGTACGGAGGTTGCACTACCCATCATGGCCTGTAGCCTGCGATGGACTTTTCCTCCATCTGTCCGGTCCCCTTTTAAAGGCACTTAGGCCAGACACCATCAGCACCTGTGGCAAGGAGTTCCATAGTTTAATTAACCACTGGATGAAACAGTATTTTCTTTTATCTGTTCTCACTCTCCCAATGTTAGTGGATGTCCCCTGGTTCTGGCATTGTTTGAGGAGGGAAAAGGACACCCCTCTATCCACTCTATCCACCCCATGCATAATTTTGTACATCTCAATCATGACCCCCCTCAGGCACCTTTTTTCTAGACTGAAGAGCCCTAAACACTCCAACCTTTCCTCATAAGTGAGGTGCCCCATCCCAGTAACCATTTTGGTCTCTCTCTTCTGCACCTTTTCCAGTTCTACTATGTCCTTTTTGAGATGTGGCAACCAGAACTGTACTCCAGATGTGGCCTTACCATCGATTTGTACAAATCTTTCTGGGAGAAAAGGCAACATATCTTTAAAGAGCCAATTAAATACACAGGTTAGAGAATCGAAGTGATACAGGGGACAGTGCTTGTCCTTTCTGACGCGAGCTGACATTGATCCAGCTCCTACATATCAGGAGTTGAATCAGAATTCATGTCATTCCCAATTTCAGTAGATGGTCTTATTAAGAAGGGCGTATGTGAAAGTAAATAATACTTCTACAAGTGCTGACTTGGAAAGCGGGTGTGTACGTGCATAATTTTGTATTGCTAGAACCAGATGAATTCCATGCCTCTTCCAAGCAACCCACTGTCCTTGGTATGCACCCTTTTTGCCACAGAGAGGAGCTCGCACCGCTTAAGTCTAGTCCCTTTCCGAGTCCTGGGCAGATGTAATGCATCTGAAGGAAATGTAGAAAGAATCTTTTCTCTCCACTGCTAAATCGATAATAAAGCAAAGCATGCAGAGGGGACAGGCTGTTAATGGGTGATTCATGGCTCTTGGGTCAAAGAGGTTAAAGATTCTCATCTGAAGAGGATTAGATTTTTTTTCAGGAAGTCCCGTCTCCCGTGCCTCCAGCCTTTCCTTGCAGCTTTCAGAGTCCAGCCACCTTCTTCAGGCCTGCCTTGTTATCCTGCCCCATCACCTTAAAATTCCCGCTTACGTTCTAATGTGGCTGAGGGTACAATCCTAACAGAGTTAGGCTGGCACAGTTATGCCAGCAAAGTTTGGCCAGTACAAGGGACACTGTAAAGTATGTTTAGACCAGTCTCAGAGTTAAGAGAGGCCAGCACACAGGTTAGGATTGCGCTCTGAGAGGGGAATGAGAAAATGACAATGTTGGCAGAACTGATGTTGTATGGATGGAAAGGGATAAATGAAGACATTCTTCTGAGCAAAGGCTCAGCAAGGCATTCTAACCAAGCAAGGAGTAATCTGTGGCAATCTATAGTCTGTTTACCCTGGAGTAGCTCAGATTCTCTTGCCTGGCAATATATCAATGATATGAAATGGCTATGCTATACGAAGGGATGGGTTCTTTTGGTGATCAACACAGAACACTAAATAATAAGAATTTCTACTGAAAACACTACATAAAATGAAATTTACTTCAAAATGCAAAAAACAGAACTTTTGCCTATTTTTGACACAGTTTTGAGGAATCCACAAATAGTTTTCAGTAAGGGATCAGAAGGAGGAGTGGCAGAAACAGGAGGAAGCTTGCTTAAACTTGCTTGAACACACACATGTTCATAGTTCACAGTGCATGCTGGACTGACTTTAATGGAAGGTGGAAATAGTAAGTAGCAGTTTCGTGACACTCCAAGCAGCAATCAGAGTGCAGCTTGGAAATTTTTGAGCAGATTATTTTGAGCTAGGGTGTGTGTTTCAGTGATTGCTTGCCTTTGTAGGGCCGTTCACCCTTATTTATTGCTCTATTTGTACAATTTGCATTAAAAAATTGGATAAAAAAAATGTAACACCACCATTTGCTATTTTAATCAAGACATTTTGGGGGGGGGGGGAAATTCACCAAAAAACTCACCCCTAGCTATACGACACTCTAGATGAAATTACCAATGAAACATCTTTGGTTTGTACAGGTTGAAGCCTAAGAGATCTATGAGGTATTTTCTTGTTGTTATTGGGTTCTGCATGTTGAAATCTACCTTCAAACACTCCACCCGCTGCCTACCTTCAAACACTCAATATAATCTTTGCAACATATATTTTGGGGAACGTCTATTTTGTCATGTATATAGGCTTTCAGTGAATTCCTTTCCTGCCTTGAACAATGTTTAGAAGTGAGCTGGTTCAGGATTGTCCCTTAGGTCTTTGGCTTTGACATCTGGAATGCATGATCCATTGTTCTCAGGTTGGTGGTTAGTGGCGCACATGTTCTGGCCGTTTTGTTTCCTTATGACACTCGGCATATTGCAAGCATGTACAGTGTAGAAATATCTGCCATTGTTTTTAACATACAGTGACCTTTTCTTCCTTCTGTTTTGTTTCACAGAAGGAAAAAGCCACAGGCACTCACAAAGGGTTCATCCGGACAATAAGGGTGCAATCCTAAGCAGTGGTGGATTAGCGAGGGCGGCCAGCCAGCGCCAAATCCAGCGCTGCTTAGTGCATAGTCCTAGGTGCATAGTCCTAGGATGCATAGGAATAGGATGCATAGGACATAGGATGGGCTGGAGCCTCCCTGTGGCAAGAGAGTGTGCGCTCCAGCCTCCCCTATGTGCTCCTCCTATGTGCTAAAGAGCAGGCGCAGATCTGAGGAGACCGCGTGCCCCTTGCTGAAAGGCTTAGGATGTGGCCCTATGACCACCTCCCAAGCCCGCCCACATCCCACCTCCCCCTCCCCCCAATCCCCGTCCTGAAAAGGGACAGAGAATCCCTTGCACCGACGGTCTTTGGTCGGCGCAAGGAGGCTCTCTGTTGGCTTCAGAGCTTCAGTGCCAACACAGGGGTGCTGTTCGGTGCCCGCATGCCAGCACTCCACCCCTTGCATCGACGCAATGACGTCACATTGACGCAAGGGGCGCGCTAGGATTGCTCTGCCTGTGCCCTACAAGTTTGCAGATATCCTTTCTGAGATCTCCGCTAAAACATCTGTAGGGGATAGTTTGAATATGGCAGAATTATTCAATTTGCTCCTCATAAAGAGCTGTCCTCAAAATCTGGAGGAACGTCTTCGCTGTGACCGTACCTGTGGCTCTGTGCTTTTTTGATGCTTTAAGGCACTGTTATTCAAACAGTGGGTCGGGATCCCCTTGGTGGGTTACGACATGATGTCAGGTGGGTCACAGAGAGCTGCGAGCAGCCATCTTGGTAGCTGCAGACTTTATTTTTGCTATATTCCTTTTGTGAGTGTTAACAGTTTGGTGAGGGTTTTTTTTTTTAAAAAAAATTGTTTTAGTTCAAGGCTTTTACATCATCTTTTGTCCTAATCTTGCTTTCTGTCAAAGATGTTTCATGGTTGTACAATTGCTGCAGTCCAAGAATGCACATTTGCATTTCAGGAGTGTCATTTTATTATGTTGCAATGATAGCACTTCCTGCCGGATGATGTCATTTCCTGCCATGTCATCACTTCCAGGTTAATGAAAACACTTCTGGTGGGTCCCGGCATGAGTGCCATTCTAAAAAGTGGGTTCCACAGCTTTAAGGGATCGTCCTGCTGGGATGCTGTCATTTGATATTTTGTTTCACACACATGTATGTACAAGCAGTATAATCAGAAAACACAATGGTTAGGACAACCATCTGGAGCAAAAGAAAAAGGCACTGTGATGGGAGAGGGAAAAGCAGAAGATTTGGGACAACCAAAGAAGATCTTTGGGTCTGTTGAAGAACACAATGGCACTATTTTAATTGATATCCTTTTCAATGTAACAGTTTGTGTATCTTGGTGGAAAGTTCAAATGCAAGCAGAGTATGATAGCACTGCTTTTATGCACATTTTTTATTTTGACATTAGCTGCTCACCCACCATCCTGGAACGAGCACAGACTTGCCCCAACTTTTAACACTGGACTTCTCTCTGTCCTAACTGGTGTTTGGGAGCATCACATGGTAGACCCAAAGCAGCTGGCTGCATCGTTCCAGCCTCTAGAAGTGTAGCCACCTGTATAGCCAGTCTGCAAGAAAGCGCTACTACAGGGAGAGATCTATATGCCTCAGACTTCTTTTGCTACCCCAAGTGATTGCCTTCAGTCATTCCTCCATGTCGAACTGAACACCCATTTCAAATTTAAGAATGAGTGTTTGGTACACATGGATTTAGAAATGTGCATGTCCTGGAGTATTCCACACACATGTGCACACACACACACACACACTCGCATGCACACGCGCACACCCACACAGAAAAGTAGACAAAAGTAGGCACAGACTCAGATCCCACAGACTGATTGTTTCTGTTGTGCTATCTCTCTACTCTGGATATTTGACACTTCACAGTCCAACCTCTACTTTCCTTTCTTAAATTTTCTGTCAAATGTTTGCTGTCCTCCCATTAAGGCAGGTATTATAAAATGGGACATTTATCAGGCATCATGAGACACAGAGAGGCTGTTAAAACCAAGTGCGCAGGGCTGTTTAATGATATCTTTCACGAAACTATTGTGATCTTAAAAGTGTCATAAAATTTAATGTGCTCTTAGATGCTTTACTAAATGGAGCCATGCTGTAAAACAATGCAGTGGGCTGTGCCTTTCGTTTCAATATGAAGTTATTTCAGGGCATAGCAGGATCTTTCTTTGTTTCTTGCTCTCTCTCTCTCTCTCCCTCCCTCCTACTAAACATTTCACTGTGTTTCAATAATTTTGTTATGAACGGATGCCAACTGTCCTGTCACTCATCACTATAAACAAAAATCCTTCAATTGAAACCTGGAAGTCATGTGACATGGTTCCACTGGCTTCCAAAACAATAACAGAATTTATTGGCATGCATTTGATTTTCCCTTCCCCATTTTGATATTTATGCATCTACTATAACCATTTTTTTTAAAAAAATTCTATCTTGCCCTTCTACCCTTGCAGAGGCCACCAGGACCACTTACAACAATTAAAACGATTTAAAACAAAAGCAACTTAACAGCTGTAAAGACACACAAGAAGGATAAAAATGAAATGCTAAAGACAGTAGGCACAAATTAGAAATTAATAGCCTGCTAGAATAGATAAGGCTTCATTAAAACACCCCAGGTCGGTGCCTCCTGGGGTAGGAAAACCCACAATTTGGGTGCCTGCCCCTTTTTGCCCTTAGTCAAGCCTCACAGAAAGGTGAAAGCCTCACATGCAGCATGATTGTAGAAAATGGCAAAGACGTATATTAATTTTAAGCAATGCTAGAATAATACAGGAGCGATTGCATTGGGTAGTTTACCATTTTATTAACTTCCTTTTTTCTCATACGAGATTGAAAAAGAATTACTCTGTAATGATTACCAGGTAGTCTGTAGCATTTTGGATTTTGATATTCCTGTATGCTTATATATTCATTTATTATTCTTATTGTTGGTAATGTTGTTGTTGTTGTTGTTGATGATGATGATGATGATGATAATTCACATTTCTGTCTTACCCTGCCCCCATTTTTAAAAAGAAGCACCTAGCTTGGGTAGTATCAGCACAGAACTATATTTGTGTGCAGCAAATCCCGAATTCAATTCCTACCTTCTCCAGTGAAAAGATCTGAGGAAGCAGAGCTGAGAAACACTTCTACCAAAAAGCAAGCAAGCAAGCAAGCAAGCAAGCAAGCAAGCAAACAAAAACCCTACTACTGTGGACTTTTGGGGCAACAAACACTGCACCACCTTGCTTTTTCCGGCTAGTCCCAGCTCTACAATTTTTGGCTACCAGGGATTAGCATATGGGCTAGCAAAGTCTTGTGGTTTGGAGACGTTGAGTGCACTGGCCGAGCACATTTGATGCTCAGAAAACAATCAAGGAACATACTGCCCAATCCTATCCCCTGCCACATTATAGCATGCAGCTGTGCCAAAGGAAGTTGTGTTGCATACTATTGGGGGGGGGGGGCTTTCAGACAGCCTGAAGGAAGGGAGTAAAAAACCTTTGGACCTATGCCAGTTATGTAGTTGGTGCATGTCTAAGGACAGCCGGGGGGGCAGGGAGGGCAGAAAAATTGGGGAATGAGATCTGGTATGTGCGACTGCTGCCCAGATTCACCTTTCCCTCCCCAACACAACTCCAGTTGCTCCCCCAACCATGGGCAACCCCAGAGTTATTTTGCTCAGAGGCCCTTTTCACAAATGATACAGAGAACCCAATCCTTTCCAACTTTCGAGCGCCAATGCCATGTAGCCCCAACAAACATTTCCTTACCTTGAAGAGGCCACTGTGACACACACACACACACACACACACACACACACACATTAGCGCATCCATGGATAGGATTGGGCCCTAAAATGGCAGTTTGTTGAGTTACACCTGAGTGCTGTTAATTGCAGAGAAAATGTGGAGGAGAAATGAAAATGTACACTGCAGCCAGTGTTTGTTTGATGCATGGGGTTAGGAGTCAATTTAACATGTAAAGCTCAGGTCACATGTGAAAAATGCCCTGAGAGTCCAGTTTTCGCAGATACCAAATAAATCTTTGTATGAACAGAGACGACTGTCTGCACTTTGGAATCCAAGGAAGAAAATTGAGATATTACCCTGTGGTGGCTAATATGGTGGAAAATCATGTATGTACATTTCTTAATTGCCTATTTACTTCTCTTAGAGCGCAATCCTACACTATGCCAGCCTAGTAAGGCCGACATAGCAAGGCCATATCCCAAGACCCATTAGGAGGCAGTAGCAGCAACGTGCAGGACACGGGGAGGTTCTCCCCTTTCACCCGCGTAAGCAGCAGTCACCCCTATGGGGCTGCTTGGATCTGCGCCTGCTCTTTTGTAGGCACAGAGGAACATGGACAGGAGCGGCCCAAAATAGGGCCGGCCTGGCCAGGAACGGGCGTTAGGGTTTGGCACTATGGTCGTCCTGCATCACAACCAGTGATGTCATTCAGGGGGAACGGACCAGAACGGGCGTTCCGGATCCTAACGGGCTCCGTGGCTGGTTCCGGGTTCCCGACAACTGCCAATCAAAAGTGAGTTCCAGTTCCTAAATCATTTGAATGACACCACTGGTCACAACTCCCATCTCCGCCCCCGGAACACCTCTGGAATGCCCTCGCAGAGGCCCGGCACCGACCAAGCAATGGCGGCGCTCGACTGGCCGGCCCAGAGACGGCCCAGTGCCACAGTGCTGATGTAGACACGTTTTACGGCACGTTTGTGACAGCGTTTGGCTGGCGCAAGAGTGCAGCGCCGGCGCAAGGGGGATATGGATTGCGCTGCCCATGGCACTCCATTTTCTGCTGCTTGGAGCGGGGTGCTTAACCCTCCCTAGTGGGATAGCTGGACCTATATCTGACCTGATACCTGGCCGGGGGGGGGAAGCTTTTGCAGAGTGCATTTCCATGATCTTGTAGGTCCCATCCAACTCTTTTATTCCATGATCTATGATTCTAGATGGATATGAAAATAGGAATCTGCCCAGTGTTTTTAATTTGTGAGGTGAGCTCCCAGCTTCCCTTCTGCTTTTCAAAGGCAGGTACCTATGAGAAGGTACCTATCTGTATACCAAACGCAGGTTTGTTCAGTGGCTTGGTCCTTCTGCCGGGCTTCTGATGAGCTGTGCCTCCTTTTTGCTTGTTTGTTTAAAGTGCTGCTTGTGCATTGTGAATTGTACATTTCAGCAAGCACAGTGCCTGATTTGTCTCAAAAGTACACAAATAATGTATTCTTAAACTGAAAAATTGCAATCCAAAAATTGCCACTGACTCTATCTACAGTAGAGCTGTGATGGCAAACCTATGACACGCATGTCAAAGGTGACATACCGCAACATTAGGGGTGACACACCAGTGTTCACCAACACCTGACAAAAATTGAATTTATCTTACTCATTTTTGTAATTATTTGATGTTTATAGAATACATAGCACCACACATGACTGGACTGTATTTTTGTTGTTGTTTAAATAAATGAATATAAAGATCTATTTCTCTTTTGCTTGGGAGGGGGATTGACACACCAGCAGAGTCAAGTTAAGCATTTTCTGAAGTTTTGACATGCCAAGCCCAAAAGGTTTGCCATCACTGACGTAGAGTGATCTCTGGAACATAAAGCAGTATTGGACTCTGGAACTCTCTATGGCTCCCATAGGATCTATCTGGCAATCTGTTATTTGGGGGAACATTTGAAAATCAGCAGTTTCAGAGCGCAATCCTAACCTGGAGTTAGGCTGGCACAGTTAGGTCAGCAAAGTTTGGCTGGCACAATGGACACTGTAAAGTATATTTGGACCACTCGTGGAGTCAGAGAGGCCAGCACACAGATGTGCACCATCCCTGACTTTGAGAGCGGTCCAAGTACACTTTTATTTATGGCGGCCCTTGTGCCAGCCAAACTTTGCTGGCCTAACTGTGCCGGCCTAATTCCAGGTTAGGATTGTGCTCTCATAGCAGGGCTCTTCTCTTTTGGTCCAGGGGCTGCTGCTTCTCCAAATCAATCCGCGCAAGAATTAATCCACACTGATAATTTCAGCTCTAACCTGCACTCTGCTTGGAAGAAAAAGAAGGCATCCCCACCTGTCTTCTTCCTTCCAGACACAGATGTTCCCTCCCACATGGGAAGAGAGGCATGATGTTCCTGTCTGTGCATCTGGTACTGAGAGCCAAATATCAAGGCCTGGTGATGCTAATGCTTTAATGACAGGAGATGAAAGACCTGATTCCAATAACTTTCCTTGCTTCGGTTGCCACTGCTTTATGAGGTGCTGTGCACTTTGGTACTTTTGAGAGGGAATGCGTTGCCATGTCTTACTTCAATGTCTTTATTGCTTTTGTTCCACAGGTAGGAGACATTAAACTACTGGAACACCAGCCAAATCAGAAGGGGGGGAAAGGTGCTGAGGCATTGTGGGTATGACGGTTCAGGGAAAAGCAAGAAGGGGGTGCACGTCTAAGCTGCCCTACTTAGAGAAATGGACTACCTTTCATAGATGAGCCACATTAGTTCTCCTTAAACAAGCAAAAATCATATTAGTTATACGGCTTTGTTCTTTTGTTCTTTTTGGTCTGCCTCCTCTACTTTTTTTGTCTGTCATGATTTCTTCAGTATATTTCCTCCATTTTGAGTATATGTTGATGTTTGGGGCAGCCCGTATTGCCAGCCCCTGCAGGCAATCCTCCAGAGCCTTGGACTTAGTCACTGCTAGGCCCACTAGGCCAAGGTCACCTGGCTGATGCAGTCAATGACCAACCCTACAACTAACCCCAGGTTTGCTGTGGGGTGTTGGGGTTGCAGTTGGCCCTACCCAGCGGTGTTATGCTGCTGGATCGCTGGGCGGGACATCCGGGTGATCGACAGCCTGCCCGTCGCGTTCCGCAGCGTTACGCCATTTGCGTAATGTACGCAAGCGGTGTAATTGGTTACGCAAATGGTGTAACGCTCTGGAACGCGATGGGCAGGCTGTCGATCACCTGGATGTCCCGCCCAGCGTTCCGGCAGCACAACACCGCTGGCTCTACCCCCTCCAGAGAACAGGCCTGCAATACAGCCACACAGCTGCAGCCTTGGCAATCTGCCAACAGAGCTGACAGGCAATCAGGCAGGGAAACATTACAGGATCCTTACAGGATCAGGGCTTGTAAAGGAAGCAGCCCTTGAGTAGGGTTTACAGGGGCTGTAAAGGAAGCAGCCCCTGCCCATGAGTAGGGGCAGGAAGGGGCAGGGTGGAGACTCAGGGCGCAATCCCTCAGAGGCACAAACTGCAGGGCGGGACAGCAAACTGCAGGATGATGATGAGCTCTGGGATATAGAGCAGTATTAATACTATTAAAAGTATTAATACTTTTGATGGGTTGTCAAAATGCTGAGAACCAGTAGCATAGTTGGGGGATGGTAAGTACTGCAGGCACCACAATGGCTGTATAAGTTTTCCCTCCCACTTGCCATCGGAGCCATTGTGAGCAGTGATGGCAACGCACAAGAGACACCATTTGGTTCAGCACAGTGCCCTTGCTTCACGGAATGGCTCCAATGGCAAGTGGGAGGGGACAGTGTGTTGCTGCACTTGCAGTTTTGCCCCCCCTCTAGCTATGCTACTGCTGAGAACCAGCCTTCACACAGGGAATGGCTGAGAGAACAAAAACTGAAGGAGTAAGAGGTACTACTGCAGGTTGTTTCTTTTTCTCCCAGTGATTTCCTTCTCCACACGTTCTGCAGAAAACCAAACAGCAAGTCAACCAAGACCTTTATAAATTCAGGTAGCAACAATGCCTGTGAAGCTCAATGCATCCAAATATCTTCTGGGTTTTAAGATCTGATCACCTCATTCTGCCTATAGAAAACCATGTCGCGTTCCTTAAACATGCGCATCTCCTTGTCTGGACAGGAAAGCCAAGACCGAAAGTGACACAAGAACATAAGAAGATCTCTGCTGGGTCAGGTGAAGGGCCCATCTAGTCCTGCTTCCTGTATCTCACAGTGGCCCACCAGATGCCTCAGGGAGCACACAAGACAACAAGATACCTGCATTCTTTTGCCACTCCCCTGCCCCTGGCATTCTGAGATAAATTCTGAGGCAAACGCACTGGTGGCTAGTCAAGATTCTCCACAGCATTTCTCTTTGACAGCCGCTAGAATCAGATGCTTCTCTCATAGGAATATAGGAGCAACCCCACTGGATCAGGCCAAGGGCCCATCTAGTCCAGCTTCCTGTATCTCACAGTGGCCCACCAGATGCCTCAGGGAACACACAAGACAACCAGATACTTGTATCTCGATGCCACATCCCTGCATCTGGCATTCAGAGATAGCCTACTACCCTTGCACCACCTGCAAGGAAGACACCAGACTGCAGTTGGGGTTTAACTTTATTAAAGACATTTTCTTGCCTCCTATATTGAGTTAAATCTCTGTTAAAAAAAGAAGAAGTTTGCATTCTATTTTCACTGCCCAAGGTGTCCACTGTTGTTAGAAAGAATAGGACTGTTTTCCTTGTGCTGTAGCGCTGTCTGTGACACGTGTATTGTGCTACCTTGTAGCCCATGACCGCACTCTCCCAGGGAAGGAAACAAGCCTTTAATGAGAGTCAGCTGTGCTCAGATCGTGGACTCCTTGAATTAGTTCTGCTTTAGCATCAAAGCCACGATAAACGGGAAGGCAGGCGCTGCAGGCCATTATCACTACAGTACCTAGAATCTCACCCTGGGCATACATATTCTGTTCCCTTTGATGGAAAATTCTATGTTACTTTTCATAATCCCAGAGCCCTTCACTTTTGTCAGCAAGACATATCTCAAGGGTGGTAAATAGCTGCTCCTTCCTACTCTGGAGCTGGCTGATGCGTTCGTGACTCCTGTCCTTAAGGAAATGGAAGGATTACGAGAGAGAGGCCTGATAACATCGCATACATCAATAAGGCCGTCTCCTGCTATGGCTACATCCAGTGCCCAAGTATGGCAGTGAGCACAAAAAGATCAAAGAATGTTGGCTGAGAGTGGGGAAGAAACATTGCGAGTCGGCAGTTAGCAGTACCCAGCAGGAAGTAGGAAAGAGAGCTGCTAGCATCTGGGCTCCTGCTTTTTCTGATCCATGCCCCACACTTAGCATTTAGCAAAAATGCCACAGGAAGTGGTGATGGCCACAGGAAGTGGGCCACAGGAAGTGGTGATGGTGTCTGGCCTGGGTGCCTTTAAAAGGGGATTGGACAGATTTCTAAAAGAAAAGTCCATCAGTTTACAAGCCATGATGGGTGCTGCCTCCTTATTTTAGAAGTAGACTACCTCAGAATGCCAGATGCAGGAGAGTAGCAACAGGATGCAGGTATCTTTTTGCCTTGTGTGCTCCCTGAGGCCACTGTGAGATACAGGATGCTGGACTAGACAGGCCTTTGGCCTGATCCAATAGGGCTGTTCCTATCAGTACATGTCTGAAGAGGAGCATCTGCTTCTGGTGGCTGTCAAACAGAAATGCTGTGGAGAATCCTAAGTAGCCACCAGTGTGTTTACCTCAGAAGTTTACCTCAGAATGCTAGGTGCAAGAGAGTGATAACAGAATGCAGGCAGCCTGTTGTCTTGTGTACTCCTTCAGGCATCTGGTGGGCCACTGTGAGATACAGGAAGCTGGACTAGGTGGACCTTTGGCCTGAGCTGCAAGGATATTCTTATGTTCTTGTGTTCTTATTAACTCTATCCCACTGTCTTCCATAACACTGTTCTCCAAACTGTGGCCTGAGGCAACCTTGAATTACCTTCCATGTGTGGCATGGTGGTAGCAGAGGCTTCCCATTCAGCACCAAAGCCCCTAGGTTTCACCCCAGCCCCCTAAAAAAAAAACCTCTCTGTAAGTGAGGGAGAGGCATTCTGCAATATGAAATGAAATGAGCTGGTGAGTTTCAAAAATAAAAAAAAATATTTGTAAAAGGAAAATAATAGTAACGTTCAAATAGGCAAAAGCAAGCTCTTCAAATTACAGGCAAAAATAACATCCCCAATAAATTGGTTTTCAAGCTTTTTCATCTCACCGCACACTAACAAGGCACTAAAATTGTCAAGATACATGAACAGTTTTTTTGACAATTGACAGGGCACATCACACTGCCAGTGGGGGAAGGGCCCACACACCCCAATGGCCGTACTAATCAATGACCATCGTCCAAACTCCTGCAGCATACCTGCATACCATTTGCTGCATACAAACCACCCAGATTTTCTCCTATATATAATTTACTTATCTAGTCACAGTTCCACTGTCCACCTTCAGGGCCCAGGGGTATAGGACAGCAATGTACAAGTGCTGGAACAAAACATGTACCATTTCAATCCAACCACCACCCTTTTAAAGGGTTTGGGGGGGGAATTGAAATTCTACTTTAACCATTGGCAAATTTAATAGTGGTAAGCCTTAGAATAGTGGCAGCCCTCTGGACTGCCCGTTAGCTATGGCCAGGTGCATGGACTGGACCAATGAATAGGTGTGAATAAAGCTCAGTGGGGTGCCACGCACATCCCAGGTTAAACCTTTCCAGTGGGTGTGCAGGTTATAGGGAGCCATGGTATGCAAGTTGACTAAGCAGCTCCATATTGTATACAAGCAGAGGCTTCTACTGGGAGGAGAAAGAGCAGCCCAGCATTTCACCACAGCAGATTGCTCATATAGTAACAGATGTGGGATCTGAACAACTGAAGGGGATGGGAGACCCCCTGCATTCGTTGGATGCTACTCACTTCCACAAGGGTACTTGGGTTAATCAGTTGCAGAAAAGACAACAAAAGGGGCCTAACAACTTTATTTTGAAGCTGTAGAAAGAAGCTTCTCCCACCATAAATCCTAAGGGAATTACAATGTTCTGTGTTGTATTCAAAGTTGAGCATTGACTAAAGAAAGAGTAAAGGCTGCCATGCTGTGTCTGTGCAGAGGTCTACAGTGACATGTGCAGACCATTGGTATCACATGGTCACACTAGCACAGACCGCTTATATGCCTTATGGTCCAATCCTTTTCTGGCCCATATTGTGGAGCACAACAAGACAACTTGCATCTTGCTGCCACTCCCCTGCATTAGGAACGCAGAATATCAGCAGAGCTGCTGCCATGGATGTCCCAATCCTGAATAAACATTTCCATGCTGATGCAGTGGTGCCGCTGCATTCTGACTATGCTGCATTCTGCCGGGGAGTTTAGCAAGTGGAAAGTCTCAGGGTAAAGGGACGTTTGTCGCCCCTGGGTAAGCTCCAGCCTGTGCAATGGATCAACTCAAACCCATACCAGCTATATAGCTGGCGCAAGTCCAAATTCATCTGAGTCAGCGGATTGAGTCTGGAAGAGGGATAGGTTACAGTGAGCACTGCTAATACTGCCCTCCTCCAAGACCTGAGCTGCCCATCCACGCCCCCTGCCCCATTATACCCCTTCCCTGTTCTCTCCCCCCCACCCCACCTCTCCGCTGCTCAGCACAGAATTTGCCTGCTCCAGCAGGTGCTGCTTCTTATGCTGGTGCTAGCAGGAAGGTTCTGGCACATCTGCATTAGCATATACTGGTACATATGCTAAGTATAGAGTAGGATTGGGCCAAGTTGGAGTGCTGCAGGTTTTTCTAGTATGTACGAATTAGAGCTCATTAAAATGTGTATACATTGTTTTGAGACACCCTGGGTGTGCGAATGGGTGTGGATGCATGCTGCAAATAGCTCAGTTTGTCCAGTTATACAATTTTCATTTTTCAAACAGAAATTTTTCTGTAATTTATGGTGCAATCCTAACCTGGAGTTAGGCCAGCACAGTTAGGCCAGCACAGTTTGGCTGGCACAAGGGCCACCATAAAGTATGTTTGGACCACTCTTAGAGTCAGAGAGGTCAGCACACAGATGTGCGCCATGCTCCCTGACTCCGAGAGTGGTCCAAACGTGCTTTATGGTGGCCCTTGTGCTGGCCAAACTTTGCTGCCCTAACTGTGCCGGCCTAACTCCGGGTTAGGATTACGCCCTATGACTCAGTAGCAGAGTGTGCCTGGCACCCAGAAAGTCCCAGCTTCAATCCTTGCTGTCTCCAGGCATAACCAACGAACAATATCTGCTGAAACCCTGAAGAGCCACTGCCAGCCTGTTAGCAAATCAGCCTAGCTGGACCAGAGGACTGATTCAGTACAAGTCAGCTTTCCAAGGAGAACAGTCCAGTCAAACGAAAGCACTTTAATTACTCTTGAAGTAAAATATACTTTGTGGCCAGAATGATCCACATTTTCTTATTTTAAAATTTTCTGGAAATTATCCTTCTCTACTTATTTACTTTCAATGTGGTAGACCTTGTGGGTCTACCTTCTTAATGGAACAATAGCTTTCCTTAAGGCGACATAAGACTTGGCAGCTGAACACATTTGTTCCAAAAATATTCTACTTTAGTATTTTTCAAGAAGCATTAGTTGGCTGGAATTCCTATCCGCAGTTTAAATAACACATCCTGTATTTATGAAAGGCCACCATGGCTTCTCCCCTTGAAATAATCATCAGATAGCCAGAGGGTGAAATCCCCTCTTCTCTGTCACAGATATTTGTTTTAATTCATTATTTCTCCCAGCTTCAGAGTGATAAATAACTTTTTGTTTTCTCTGGTCTGTCAGCCACATGGCGCAGATGCCTCTGCAGTTCAAGGAGCATCCTCCGCCTTCCTTTCTCTGAACTGGGGCTCTCCCAGGCTGCTCTAAGTATGACTGAGTCAAAATGGGTGGCATGTTTCATTTTTTTAAAAAGTTATCACGTGCAACACACATCCGCTGTTTCAGGGATCGTTTGATGGAACCTACAGAATGGGGAAAAAATTCAGTCGTTCACACTATGGGAAAGAACCATTGCTCTCACTCATAATTTACAGTATATTTATTATATAATCATCATCATCATCATCATCATCATCATGGTTATGGTTATGGTTATGGTTATGTTAATGTAGTCTTGATCACAATTATTAAGTATAATTAGTATATATTACAGTCAATTCTCATTATCCGCTAAGATCAGGCTCCTGGAATATAAGAATAAAAAAAAAAGCCTTGCTGGATCAAGCCAAGGGCCCATCTAGTCCAGCTTCCTGTTTCTCAAAGTGGCCCACCAGATGCTTCAGGGAGCACACAAGACAACCAGATACTAGTATCTCGTTGCCACTCCCCTGCATCTGGCATTCTAAGGTAGCCTGTTGCCCTTCCATCACTCCTACGGAAGACACCAGACTGAGATTGAGATTTAACTTTATTCAACACAAGTGTAAATCATGAAATCTACTGAACACCCATCCCTCCCTCCCTCACCAGTCTGGGATAGGCAAAAAAATCTGCAATCCATGGCCAATTTGGATTACAGAAAAAAATTTCTACCTGGCCCTCATAGAAACCCTAGTGGACAAACAATTTGCAGATCATGAACCATTGATCCTATGGGATCAATGGGGTTAGTTGCAAGGGGTACTGTAAGCGGGGCAGGGGTACCTTACCTGTCATCAGAATTCAGCAGAGATTGTCAGGAAGCCAGCAGAGTGCAGCCGGAAAGGCCAAAACATATCTGAATGCTGCAGTGACCTTCCAGAGGCTTGTAGGGACCTTCAGAATACAGTAGTGCCTGCGACCAGCACAGACGCCTTTAAACTGACCAGCAGAAGCCTCTGCCAGCCATTTTAAAGTCATAGGTGCTATTCTGAAGCCTCCGGAAGGTCTTTGCATAGCAAATAATAAGAACACAGGCACAGATACTGTAACAAGAGGTATGTACCAATTCTGCTCCTTGTGGATAAGTGAATTTGCAGATAGTGAATTCACATATAAAGAGAAGTGACTGTATATATAACTAGGGTTAACAGATGCAAACTGGGACAGAGTGCCTATACCTTTAACCATTGTGTAGAAGAGGGAATTTTGGCAAGTGCAGCTTTTGAAACCCTTCCATGATGAGCTGCACCTGCCCAAATTCCCGCTTCTATACAATGGCTAAAGGTATAGGCCTGCTGTCCCAGTTTGTATCTGGTAACCCTGTATATAATGTGTATGTATTATGCATTCTGGGGCAATGCAAGCAAGAGGAAAGAACCTCTGTGTGACCTGGAAATGGGATTTTCAAGCCTAAAAAAAGCTCTGAAGGCTGGGAAATGATTTTGCCACACAAAGATAGGAAACCCTATTTTGGGATGTTTTCTTTTAAAAGCTCTTTAAATGTGGACCCTGGTATCCACTAATTTTGGTATCCACTCTCTGGGATGGAACACATATGGATACCAAAGTCCTGCCTGTATATATAAACCTATATATATTTCACTGCCACGTAGCAAAATCTGCTTGCCTGTGCATTGATGTGACATCATTGCTTTGCCTTCTTAACATAAGAGCATAAGAAGAGCCCTGCTGGATCAGGCCAAAGGCCCATCTAGTCCAGTTTCCTGTATCTCACAATGGCCCACCAGGTGCCCCAGGGAGGCATGAGACTACAAGGTGCTTGCATCCTGTTGCCACTCCCTTGCACCCGGTACTCTGAAGTAGCTCACCACCAATGTAAGGAGGTTGCACAGTCCATCATTGCCTATAGCCCACGATGGATCTTTCCTCCAGAAATCCATCCAATCCCCAATTAAAGGCATCTAGACCAGATGCCATCACCACCTCCTGTGGCAAAGAGTTCCACAGATTAACTACCCGCTGGGTAAAAAAGTACTTCCTTTTATCTGTTTTAACTCTCCCAACCCTCAGTTTTAGCGGATGCCCCCGGTATATTCTTGGGTCTTCTTGATGGGTTTCAGGAACAAGTCACTGATAAAAAAAATGGTGCTGAAAGGGCAGATCAGGGAAAGAGGCAATTGCAAATCAGAGGAAAGCAGCAAATGGGGTAAACAAGGGGGTAAACTTGTGATTTGTTCTCCCTGAAACTCTCTGTCTTCCTTGGAATTTTCATTTCAAGGACATTTTCATGGGTGAACATTTGGCGCCGTTCTATGTTCAAGCTGTTTTGTATTAAGGATCCTTCTGAGACATGACAAATATTTCATGATGTGGCAGGGTGATATTATTTAAATAAGTCAAATCAATGATGAAACTTACCCAGTTGTTCTAATTAGTTCCCTTGTGCAGTACTGTTTTGGTTCTATGGGGGGGGGGATTACTTCGGCAAATTGCCACACAGGCATGAGAGCGCCAGAGGCATTTTGCATTTGTAATAATTGTGGTTTCTTCACACACCAAGTCACAAAGATGTTTTCAGCTACAATGAAAATTGGGACACATTTGAGAGACCTTTTCCTGGCTTTTGTCTGACTGAAGACAGAGTGATAATTTGTGGAAGTGATGAGTCCTTGAAGCAGAATTCATTATTTATTTATTTATACCCTATCTTTCCTATGCCAAAGCAAATGCCCAAAGCAGCTTACAGAGAACAAACAAAGTACAATGTAACCATAATAAGTAAAACATAATAAGTAAAACACATTAAAACAACAACAAATTAAACATTAACGGGAACACTGAGAGTGAACTGGAGTGAAAGCTAGACCCAATTCTCGATATCAGGAAGTATTGGAGGGTGGGAAAACAGACTACGACAATATACCAGAGGATCAGAGGGCAGACAGCCATAGGGTCATCCAAAGGCCAGACTAAATAGGTATTATTTGAGCCCTCGCCGAAAGGCCATGAGGGAATGTTTAGTTCTTCATTCTTCTGGTATGGAATTCCATATTTGTGGAGCCGCTACAGAGAAGGCTCATCCCCGAGCTGCCATCCCTTTAACTTGGGACAGAGGGGACACTTGAAGGAGAGCCCCTTTAGATGATCTAAGAGGGCGAACAGGTATGTATGGGAGAAGGCGGTCCTTTAGGTAGGCTGGGCCTAAATCATGAAGGGCCTCAAAGGTCAGAACCATCATCTTAAGTTGAGATCGGAATTGAATGGGCAGCCACTGCAGCTGCTGAAGGAGTGGTCTTACTGAGTCAAACCGCCTAGCCCCTGTTACCACTCGGGCTGCTGCATTTTGTACTAACCTGGAGACAGGGACAAACAGCGAGATGGCCAAGTTTGCGGATGACACAAAACTTTTCCGGGTGGTGAAGACCAGAAGGGATTGTGAAGAGCTCCAGAAGGATTTCTCCATGTTGTGGGAATGGGCGGCAAAATGGCAGATGCATTTCAACGTAGACAAGTGTAAAGTGATGCACATTGGGGCAAAAACCCAGAACTTCACCTATAGGCTTATGGGTTCTGAGCTGTCTGTGACAGTTCAAGAGAGGGATCTTGGGGTGCTGGTGAACAATTCAATGAAGGTATCGGCCCAGTGTGCAGCAGCAATTAAGAAGGCCAATTCCATGCTTGGGGTCATTAAAAAAGGGGTTGAGAATAAAACAGCCAATATTATCATGCCACTGTACAAATCGATGGTAAGGCCACACCTGGAATATTGTAGACAGTTCTGGTCGCTGCACCTCAAAAAGGACATAGTGGAGCTGGCAAAGGTGCAGAAGAGAGCGACGGAAATGATTATGGGGCTGGGGCACCTCCCTTATGAAGAAAGACTGCAGCGTTTGAGGCTCTTCAGCCTAGAAAAAAGGCGCCTGAGGGGGGACGTGATTGAGACATACAAAATTATGCACGGAAGGGATAGAGTCGATAGAGGGATGTTCTTTTCCCTCTCTCAAAACACCAGAACCAGGGGACATCCGCTAAAACTGAGGGTTGGGAGAGTTCAAACAGATAAAAGGAAGTACTTTTTTACCCAGCAGGTAGTTAATCTGTGGAACTCTTTGCCACAGGAGGTGGTGATGGCATCTGGTCTAGATGCCTTTAAGAGGGGTTTGGATGGATTTCTGGCATAAAAGTCCACCATGGGCTATAGGCCATGATGGATTGTGCAACCTCCTTACATTAGTAGTAGGCTACTTCAGAGTACCGGGTGCAAGGGAGTGGCAACAAGATGCAAGCGTCTTGTGTCTTTTGCCTCCCTGGGGCACCTGGTGGGCCGCTGTGAGATACAGGAAGCTGGACTAGATGGGCCTTTGGCCTGATCCAGCAGGGCTCTTCTTATGTTCTTATGTTCTTATGACTGTAGCTTCCGAACTGTTCTCAAGGGAAGCCATACATATAGCGCATTACAGTAGTTCAGCCTTGAAATCACTAATGCATGACCAGATCCATTGACCTGGTCAAAATGGTGCAAGTATGGTCGAAGTTGGTGCACCAATTGAAGCTGGGCAAATGCACTCCTAACCACAGCTGCTACCTGGTTCTCCAGAGGCAGCTGAGAGTCCAGGAGCACTCCCAGACTGCACACCTGTTCTGGCAGGGGAAGTGTCACTCCATTCAGAGTGGGTGAAAGACTTAGTGCCTTCATTCAGGGTTTCCTGACCAGGAGGACTTCTGTCTTTTTGGATTCAGTCTTAACCTATTGGCTTTCATCCATATCCCAACTGCCTCCAGGCAGCATCCCAGGACCTTCACACTTTGGGATGGTAGAGAGAGAGAGTCATCAGCATATTGGTGACACCCCACTTCAAACCCCAAGATGATCTCCCCTAGTGGTTTCATGTATATATTAAAGAGCATGGGGGATAAAATAGAACCCTGAGGCATTCTATACTGTAAAGGCCAGAGTGCTAAGCAGGTGTCCCCCAGCATCACCATTTGGGACCTGTTAGCCAGGAAGGAACGGAACCATTTTAGAGCAGTGCCCTTTACTCCCAGATTGGCTAGCCGGTTTAGAAGAATAATACATTCAATTGTTTCAAAGCCTGCTGAGAGGTCAAGCAGGACTAGTAGTGATGCATTTCCCTTAACTGGTCCACGGTGAAGGTCATCTATGAGGGCGACCAAAGCTGTCTCTGTTCCAAAGCCTGATCTGAAGCCAGATTGAAAGGGGTCAAGAAAATCTGTCTCCTCTAGTAACCCTTGGAACTGGGATGCTACCACCTGTTCAATTACGTTCCCTAAGAAAGGCAGATTGGAAACTGGTCGATAATTGTTTAAGTTAGTGGGATCCAAAGATGGTTTTTTCAGGAGGGGGTGGACAATTGCCGTCTTCAGGATATCTGGCATCACCCCCTCCCACAAGGATGCATTTATAATGGGTTCCAACCAATCAGCTAGCCTAGCCCGTGCCATTCATACTAGCCAAGCTGGGCAGGGGTCAAGCGGGCAAGAGGATGGTTTCAAGCTTCTGACGATCCGGTCTACCTCATCAGGCTTTATGAGCTGAAAGGATCCCTTTCATTATGTCCCTTTATGTCATCAATCCTCCAACTTACCTGGAAAATTTGACATGTGCAGTTGTAGAGACTTCATGGGAGTGAGGGAGTGGCATCACTAGGGTTTGCGTCACCCGGTGTGGGAGGTCAGTGGGTCACCCTGGACCTTCTTCCATACCAAACCATATATAATAAATTACAATATTATATGTACAACCTAAATTCAGTGGCATCACTAGGGTTTGCTTGTTTATTTATTGAAATATATTTTATATATTTATTTAAATATACAACGATAAATCACAAACCAACAAAAAAAAGTGGCCAACTTGATGATGCTCAAAGGCCTAAACAAGAGTTCTAGTATTAGCTCTGATACACGTAAATGAGAGCTGAGTCATACTGACACCTTACTGGTTCCCTGCTGTGTCATAACAACACCTCATTGGCTCTCAGAACAATCAGTTTCATTGTTCGGTTTTGAGTTAAGAAAATCTACTTTTTGTTAACGGAAAGCCGTTGCGTTTTCATTTTCTGTTTTTTGGCTATAACGTTTGATAGAATATAGAGATTTCAAGACAGTTTGTTTCATTGCATTCTGCTGTAAATTCCACATCAGATATGGTATAACATGATGGTATTATTCATAAAGACCACGATCTTTCAATTTTGGGCAGTAGTGGCATCACACATACTCCTGAGTGCACCACCTGGTGCAGCCCGCACCCCCCCCCACACCCACCTAGTGATGCCACTGGATACAGAAATATCATGCAGCTGCATGGCAACAAACTAGTACAAACTTGTACTAGTACGGTTACAAACATGGATCTCATCCCCTCAGTCATCACTCAGGGGCTACAGCTAAGCACTAATAGATTTTGCTACAGTTGCAGATCCGGCACCAAGGGCGTGCCGAAGGCGAGCAGGGGGCTTAACAGGGCAGCGCCGTGGGTAGAGAGGGGAGAGGAACTAGGACATGGCCATTGGGTCATATCCAAATCTCCTGGATGGGTGGCCCTGATTCTGGCCACTCCTGGCTGCGTGGACCTGTGCCTGCTATTTTGCGGGCACAGACCCGAGCAACCCCATAGGGTGACTGTGGCTTACCCCAGGGCAAGGGAAACACATCCCCTTGGTCTGCACTGAGCTGCTGCTGCCTCCTAATGTGTTGAGAATGCAGTGTGGGTGAGCTGGCCTGCTTATTTCAGCACAGGTTAGGATTGCGCTGTGACAGATCTGAGCAATACGGTGCAAGTCCACATAAGCAACATGCTAAAAATGGTATACTTTTTTTCTCAAGTACTTATCGTTGTATTGATTACATAGACATCACATTGTAATTGTATGAGTTTATGACAATCCATATAACACTTGTTTGAAATAGCTCCGAGTGGCTGAACTGGTCTCCAAACCATTTTGGGGTGTGAACATCTCAAGCTAACAAATAAGCCGGTACCAGAACTAAACCCAATTTTAAAACTTTTTCCAACCCCAAAGCTGTAAGAGTGTGTCAGCTCCTATGTTAGCAACCACCAGCATTGCTGTAAGATATCAGCATATGAGGTTTTGTGGGGGCTGGAATTAAGATAACTCGCATGCTGTTTGAAGGCCTGCTGCAGACCAAGAGCTCTGTAATCAGGAGGCGTGTGTTTTTTTTCCGTCCAACACAGAACACTAAATGAGAATTTCTACTCAAAAAGCTATACAAAACGAAATTTCAATCAAAATGCGAAAAACTCCTCATTTCACGAAATAACGCTACTTTTGCTTACTTTTGACGCAGTTTTGAGGAATCCATACATAGTTTTCAGTCAGTGATCAGGAAGAGGAGGGGCAGAAACAGGAACAAGCTTGCTTAAATGATAAGCATGCGTGTTCATAGTTCACCGTGCATGCTGGGGCAACTTTAATGGAATGTGGAAGTAGCAACCAGCAGTTTCTCAATGCTCCAAGTAGCAACTAGATTGCAGGAACCTGGGGCTGGGGTGTGTGTTAAATTGGGGTTAAGTTGGGGCTGGGGTGTGTGTGCCATCGATTGCTTTCCTTTGCTTGTACAGCCACCAATAGGGCAATTCGCGCTTATTTCTTGCTTGCAGGCCTGGGTCTATATCCCCTCCCCCATGGGCTGTAAGAGTGGCTTTGCCACCTTTCTCCCTATTTCTTGCTAACACTTTTCTTTTGCCAGTGCAGTTGTTGGTTCCCCTTGGGCCTCGTATCTCCCAGGTGTATACTGCGACATTTACCTGATCGTAGGATTGGACAGTGAATGTGAATGGCAATTTACTGTTAATTCACTGTGAGATAAATGCGATCTAGTTCTTGATCCACAATACTTAAAATGTATTCTCTCTCTCTCTCTCTCTCTCTCTCTCTCTCTCTCTCTCTCTCTCT